>SJRY01000229.1:0-600000 GCA_011319805.1 Macrocybe gigantea | reverse complement strand
TGCTTTCAATCCCTTATCCATGATTGTCGAATCCCCGTCGTTTCCAAACCCGGCGAACAAGACTGCTTCACCAACGCCCTCATCCGATGCTGCCATACCTATCCCTACGGGAAATATAGCGCGTCTGCAGCGCCCACCAACAGTTTTGGCATCTACGGTGCGAGAGGCCTCTAGCAGCTCTCGGTCAGGACCACCTGTCGATACAGAAGAGGGTGCTTCGTCTCTAAAAAAGGCGTCAAGGTTCAGGGCGGAGAGAACAGGTTGATCGATAATCCCACTAATTGCAGGGTCATGCTTTACTTTTCACAACGATTTTGGAATACATGCATTGCTTGGACTGGTGATATATATACTACGATACAATGGATGACTGAGATTAGAACATGGGTAATGATAATAAAATGGCATTGTAAATGGAGCGGTCGGCAAGGCTTGGACGTCAAAAAGCCGAAGACCTCGGCAAAATCTGCACATGCAACGTGTCCATGGGCCATCGCGGGCGTGAGGTAGCGAAGGGCCAAAGCCTCGGCGATATGGAATGTGGCAAGAGATTCGCCAAGCATCAGTAGTGAGCAATCATCTCCTCGAGAGCTTCGACCACCTCAGACATGGTAGGCCTGTCTTGAGGGTCATGGGTCCACATGCGTTCTATTAGATCAACGATTTCGGGGCACCATTGTTTCCGCAACCCAGAAACTGATGGCCTGAATGCTTGCGTAAGTTACATCGAGCCATACTATCGATATCAAAGGCAGCTCACCGCTGGCGCTTCGTTCCCACTATCTCATAGATAGCATGTTCGTTCATGCCCTGTGGTGCAGGATTAAGCAGACTGGACATCACACCGTTAATGAACATGAAAATGCTCACCTCCCAAGGGAACTTCTTGTTATGCAAATGCCATTGTAGTATTTCCCAATAAACCATAGCACATGAGAAGACATCCACTTTGTAGTTGTACTTGGGATGAGCATGCCACAACTCTGGGGCTTGCCAATTGACGGTGCCGACCAGACTACGGACCATTGAGCGAGTGGATTGCTTCACCTTCGCCAGGCCGAAATCGGCAATTTTAGCCGTGCCTTTAGCCGTGATTAAAATGTTCGAGGATTTGCAGTCCCGATGAATAACCGATGGTTTGTGCGTATGAAGATACTCGAGCCCGCGAGCGATATCCAGCATCATTACCAGCTATGAAAGGTGATCCGCTGACTACACGCGGTGAACGAGAATAACAATACTTACAACTTTGTGAAGCGAGGGAGCACTGACGTTACGGATGTAGTCGAACAGATCGCCGTTGGAGCACAGCTCGCTGACAATCATCACAGGAGTTTCCCGTGTATTTTCTGGTATACTAACACCAAGCTGAAAGCTGGTATTAGGTTGCCGATCGAGCAAAGAGTAGACGTCAACATACGAAACGGACGATATTGGGATGGTCGAAGCCGCCTAGCAATTTGAGTTCTTTGATGTCCACTGCCAGGTTTTAGATGGATACAACTTTTGGCGAAATGGAGACACGCACTGGCACTTAATTGCCCTCTGAACTCTGCAATGGCAATCTTCCTGCCCTTAAATTTTCCAATGTAGACATCTTTGAAACCGCCACTACCAATCTTCTCCAACTTCTGCAGCTTATCCGGGGGTATTTCTCGATCCTCCAGCCCCAAGCTTTCTAGGTCTAGTTCAAGGTCCGGATCAGGCTCTTTCTCCTTTTGCGGCATCGGAGTCTTTGGTTCGTCATCATGCATATGTTCGGAATGCAGCAATGTAGGTGGAGTCCCTCCACCCGAAGATCGGGCATGTATACCGTGGCGCCGCCGGCCGCGTTTCGTCGAAGGTGGACGGACGGTACCAGTTGATGATGGCGAGGACATGCCATTAACGTGTTGGTCTCGCCATTGCAGTAGAACTTCCGCAAGCTGAGGCTTTGTTCCTACGGGTTCTAGATTACGAGTTTCACACAGGCGAATGAGGTCATCGCGCCGTAGGCGGATCAGTGTCTTGGCAGTCGCGGCGGTGAGATCGACTGCGTGTATCGCATGAGAAAGAGAGACATCGAACTCAGGGCAACTTACTATCATCATCCTGCATGGCGTCAACTTCCTCGACGTCCCCTTGACCGTCCTGATCGACATCCGTGCCTTCCTCACCCTCGGCGTCCTCGTCTCCGACACTCCCTTCCTCATCCTCTTCACGTTCGTTGACCATGTCCATCTCCACGTCTTCCTCACCAACAATCTTCCCATTCCTCAATTTCCGTGGCTCCACGGCAATCGTGTCTTCGTCGTCTTCATTATCTTCCGTATCACCGTCTCCCTCGTCCATGACACTCACAGCCTCCTCATCTTCGGCTTCTGCATCCCCAACTACTTCCTCATTCTCTTCTACCAACTCATCCTCGTCATCTCCGTCACTGGGAGGTGGGGGTAGCCTTTTGCGGGGTCGAAGCCTCCTCCGGAGAGGGGTACGTCGCCCTTTGTACGCGCTAGGAGGTGGTGTGGGCGTCTGGGAAGCGGAAGACACGAGCTCGTCGACTTCCTCCTCCTCCGCATCCACGTCTTCCTCTTCAGCACCTCCCTTTCCCTCATCTACTAATTCGTCTTCCGTATCAGCATCCTCAGCAGTCTCAGCCTCTTCGCTATCTTCCTCCTTTAAACTGCCTATTTTCATTTTCGCCTTCCTAGTGGGAGTGCGCCGCACCGCAGTCACGGAGAGGCCCACATCCCGTCGCGCATCAACTTCTACAGATCGATTGCGTAGCCTTCGCGGGCTGGATTTCAGTTTCTTCTCCAGTTCCTCGAGGTCCGTCAAATCGCTTTCCAACGCCTTGGAACTGCTTACTTTGCGATCATGTTTGACGTAACGCTTACTGCGACTAGCTCCTATGTCATTGCTGAATTCGACCTGTTTTCCTTTTCCTTTGCCCTTTGCTTTCATTAAGGTGTGGTTGAGAGAAGAGCGAGGAGCTTCGGCAGTTGCAGACACTTTCCGTGAGCGAAGCCGAGAGACAAGCGGGGAGGAATTAGAGGTAGGAGGGGCCGTTGAGACGCTGGGAGATGATCTATTGGAGGCTCTGCGTCTAATGCCCCATGAGGTGGAGATGTTTATTGCGAAAACAGAACATACATACTTGCAAGGAATGATTTCATCTATATGACCGACCGATCTGCCTGATGCTTGTCGCTTGACGAGGCTATCCGACGATTGGGAAAGTAGATGTCCCATAGACATGCTTCGGCTCTTGGCTAGCTGTCCAGAAGTTCTCCTAACTTCCTCCATGGTGGCACGGCGTTTCAACGCAGCATAGGACTTGCGCCTGCCTATAGAATTACGACCGATGCCAACATCGGTTTCTTCTCCAGCAGCAATATTGCCGTCATCTGAGGAATAATAATCAGAAGAATTGCCATCGCCACGTCCTGGTGGTGAAGACGGGGGAAGATCTGCAAAGTCCTCTCGAGCAGTGACTATAGCGTCAACAAGGTCCGATTTTGTCATTGCTTCAGCATCATCCGTGAGTCCAGCAAGGTTATACAGCCGTATGAGATCATGTTTCCGAAGGCGAAGCAGCTGCTTCGGTTCCGCTGAGTTGAGCAGATGGTCGTCCGCTGAAGGTGGAAACGTGATGTTAATTACGTAACTAAGCATGAAGAGAACAACTCAACTAGAATCGTCTTCGTCTGTGTCGTCTTCCCCATCGTCAGAGTCTTCCAGGTCTACAGAGGCCGTTTCGGCTTCGTTTTCATCAGCGTCAACCTCAGTGCCATCTGATGTTGTGAGTCGTGAGTTAGTTTCCATGTCGATGTCCATTTCACTGGATGCATCTTCTTCACCATTTTGTTCGTCCATTGGCTGATCATCGACGTTCTCCTCCTCATCCGTTGTCGTAATGCCCTGGCGCCTGTATCTAGTGCTGGGTAAATAATCTGATCTAAGGCGCTTCGTTCTGCTATATGATCGCGTAACATGGGCCGTATTCTCATTTATCGTGTTCACGCTCGCGACGCGCTTTCGCTTCGAGCCAACATGAACGCCATTCGGAGCCATATAACCGGTTTTGTTTGAGTGAGCAGCTTGCGCTAAAAGGCGACCTGGAAGACGACGCAAGTTGGGATGCAATGGGACAAGGACAGGCCGGATGTCTAAAGTGTTGTCGGCGTCCGGCAAGGTATTTTGTCGAGAACGCGAGGTCGGTGAGCGGCGCAAAGGGTATGTTCGAGCGGGTGGTGACGGTACTCTGTGCTGGGGCGGGCGCCGATGGTGGGCCATCACCAAGTTGTCGTGCTGTTATAGTCGAGCCAGGGTTGCGAGGTATATAAGGAGGAACCGATTATTGAATGAGACGGCCGCGGCACACCAGGGCCTTCTACTGCTCGCTGCGTCGGACAGCGAGCTTGAATCAAGAGGTCAGCGTTGGATTTCTCCTTTGTCCAAATAAAGACAAATACGCATAGTCACAAGCTCACGCTGACTAATCGGTCTTTGGTACTGCGTAGTCTCCATTGTCATCAAAGGCTGGCCTTTGTGTCCTGTGTATATAGACAACGATGGACAGCGTTCTCCGAGGCGAGATAAAGTTACCAACGTACCGCCGCGAACGCATTCGACATCCATAACCGCAATCATAACGATGACGGTGGGTCCAATCAAGCTGCCGAAACAAACGATGTTCCTAACTAGGAAAACACAAGACTACACCCTTTTCAAGCCAGGCAAGCAATGCATATATCTGTTCTGCGAAGAGCTATCGTTAAAAGTTCTCTAGGCCATCATGCTTCTCAGATTCACCAGCCAGGACATGCTGAACTCGGCCCTCGTCGATGTGTCGACAGGGCGGATTGCCTACACAATCATGACTATTGTCGTACCTCCTGAACTCAACAAGCCGGAGGACTCGATTACTCCAGCGGTAGAGTCGCGCGCGACAAGTATCAAAGACGCATCTGGCAATATCGTCGTCTCGATATCGTGGACTGGCAGGCGGCCGGATATTACTCTGTTCAACGAGAAGATTGGAGGGTTGACCGATCTCTTTGGCTCATCCACCGTCCGTTTTATGTGTGTCTGAGAGTCATACTTTTTTCCACTACTGATGACCTAACGTAATTTCAAGGCCGAAAGTAATGGTCGTCCCAACAAGGTTTGACACGGAATACATATGGACAGCAACGCCTAATTCGTTAAAAGTATGCCTACTTGTGCAAGTGCCCGACGATTTCAGTCTTATGTCTAATTAGCTCATTGACTATGATACGGAAACTATCAAAGGCACCTTTCATCAGAACGTCATTCGCTTTCCTTGCAGCTTTCACCTCAGATTCAACCCCGCGTTCAACTCACTCCCAAGTCCTTCATCAATATGGAGCAGAACAAAGTCGAAGTCAGGCACATATCGCGAACCAACACTTATCTATTCATCCTCCTCCGACATTTCTTCCGCGTCGTTAGATGATGCTTCCTTTAACCCAGCCAATGCAGCCCCGCCTGACGACCGGCGGTCAGCTCATTTCGTCCCTACGCAAATGCCTTGCGTTGGTTTCAATTACCTGGAATTCTGTCATCATCCCCTCGCTCATGACGTCGAAATCATTCGTGAGCTAGGATGCACAAAGTTTTTTCAGATAGCGCTAACTAGATATTACAGTGTCATTTTTAATGATGGAAATAGTCCGTCGAGGGCGCTTTGGTCTTGTCCCTTACATGTTCCAAAAACCCAAAATGCTCGAAGAAGCTCGAGATATCATAATGAGGAAGCTGAGAAGGAATACGGTATAGATGTGGCGTTGTCAGATTCGGGTTTCTCATCTATTTATTTCAATCGTTCTTCATTCGTTCTTTATAATTCACTTATATCACTTGCACATACTGTACATTAGCAAACATGAAATTGGCTTCGCGGTTGTCACATCACGTTAAGGTCGTCACGTCACTTCGGGCACAGCGCGTTGTGCGCGTTTGAGCCGTTATTCTTCCACGACCTATACTGTTGGCAATTTCTATGAGTGAATTCGTGCCCAACGGTCTACTTGCGCCCATCAAATCGCTCTCTGCTCCTTTGACTACTGAATTCGTGCCTAATGGTCTGCTTGGGCTCAGCTCCAACGAAGACGCGTCTCCGAATGAACGAGCCATGGAACTTGGACTGACAGGTGTGTATATTGTTGCTGAAATGATGTCCCGATGTGTGAAACTCTGAGAAGATACATTAGACTATGCTTCCTTCAGCGAAGCCCGGTTTCCACTGGATACGATGCCTTCACAAAGTGGTTCATCTAAACCAGGTATGAAATCTATGCCCGTTGCGTCGGTAGCCTACCTACTTGTATCTCTTCACGACTACTGCATTAGCTGCGGAAATTGACAGCCTCTCTTACTCACAAGGTGACATCTTGATAACGGCCTGGTGACTGATACTCATACCTGGACTGGACAGATGACGACCTTCCGCCCGCCTTTCAAGCCTTTGGCGTTCCCAATGATCTATTATCTACATATACTACTTTCTCATCCAGCATACCATCATATATCCGCTGCACGACGTTTCACAGGAAGACCGTGCACATCCGCAAGAAGCACAAGGTTTCTCATGAGGCCCGAAATGTGAGTTCAAAACGCCCTCCTCAGTGGCATAGTAGAGCCCGATCGATAGCTGGACAGAAGTTAAACTTGTCCCCGTCCCGTGGAGGTGTAGGGAATCTCCTCGAGACACCTATTCATCGCTTGATGGAAAATCTGTCCCGGGAAACAGCAAGCCACCTTGTCGAAGCGTGCGTGTGCCTCTCTGTCGTTTCTAGGAATAAATTTCTTCATATTGCATCAACAGCCGAGCATCGGTAGCTGCTACTGCAAATGCTCAGTCCCCGGAGGAAACCCTGTGGGTAGACAGATACCGACCGCAGCGGTTTAGGGATTTAATAGGTAATGAGAGGGTTGCTAGAGAAACGTTGGCATGGATAAAACAGTGGGATTGGTGTGTGTTTGGAAGGAGGAATAAAAAACGCGCTCGAGATGAAGACGAGAATATCAAGGAACAGGACGAGTACCATAGACCACAGGAAAAGGTTTGCCATTCCATTGAATCCTGTATCGATACTCATGCATGCCAAAGATTCTTCTTCTTTCAGGTCCACCGGGCCTTGGAAAAACAACGCTTGCTCATGTTGTGGCACGACAAGCTGGATACGACGTCATGGAAATCAATGCCAGGTGCGCCTGAATAAACCAAATTGCGGTCTCCGTAGCATACATATGGGATGCTAGTGATGCTCGATCTGGACAAGTGGTTGACGAGCGAATACGCCCGGCATTAGAGTCCGGCTCTGCGGTTGGAAGCACCAAGCCGGTATTGCTTGTAATTGATGAAATCGACGGCGCAACCGGAGCCGGAGATAATGTTACTGCGCTCATTCAAAATACTCTCTTACATATCTGACTGGTATTCTCTCGTTCCCAGGCTAATACATTTGTTCACAAGCTCATTCAGCTGATGATAGACCGGCCAAGGAAGAAAGGTGCGGGACAACTCCCGTTACAAATTCCAACTGACTCTCTTCGTAGGTCGTTCAAAACAGAAACACGAATCCCAATCACCCCGACCAATATTGCGGCCTATTATCTGCATTTGTAACGACCAATACGCATCCTCCCTGGTAAAGCTACGACAACATGCACATCATATTCGTTTTTCGCGCCCTGCAGACAATCATATCGTTCGGCGCTTACGCGAAGTATGTGCATCGGAGAGCCTGAGAGTTGAGTCCAGAGCCCTCAGCACCCTTGTCGGCATCGCAAAAGGGGACCTCAGGGGTTGCCTCAACACTTTACAAGTACGTAAGGAATGTCAACAGCTTCGAACACGCTAAGATGCTAAATGCTATTGTTTCAAGTTCATAAAATCTCGAAATGAAGAGGTCACCGAATCAGTCATCCGACAAGCCACCGTTGGAATGAAGGAGGCAGACACTTCTCTATTGAATGTCCTCAATGACCTCTTCACTCCCCTCACAAAAAAACGAATCAAGGAGCTTGGTATCAGTGAGAATGACGAGTTCAGATACGTCGCGAGACTAAGCCGCGAGATTGAAGCCAATGGAAGGGAGAATAGTATTGCCACTGGTATGCTCACGCCTTGAAACCCCCCCCGTGAAGTTGCCTCACGACTCCCTTTAGGATGCTTTGCACATTACGCCTCCTTGCGTCACCACGACGCTAACTTCTCAAAGTATGAAAAGGCTAATGAATGGCTGACGACGTTCGATATGCTCTCAGCTGACATCTACACTAACGGCGATTTCGCTCTCTCTCAATACTTGCCATATACGTTAGTGCCTTTCTATCCTCTATTCCAAGAGCGAGGGGTGCAGCGAGTGGAACGAAGTCAGACAGACTGGGAGGTATATCTTCAATCTATGACCTTGGATCTAGGCGCTGACTAGATCTTACCGCAAGAACATGCAATTGACGAAGAGTAACGAAGAAATCTACAAATCCCTATCTCGTTGTCTGCGAAGCGCGAGCATGCAGTTTAGGGGCGCTTTCAGGCATCTGTTGAACGCTCCTGTCGTTCAACTTGAATTTGTATCGTACATCAATCGGATAATTTCGCCACCGCTTCGTCCAGTGCGTCGATGCCACATCCAATGCCGTGCAGAATCCGTTTCTGAAGGTTGGTGTCTTCGATAGGTCAACAGCCAGGTGATAAGACCTGAGGAGCGCGCGCTGCTATCACGGCTTGTGGATATAATGGGTTTACTAGGGCTCCGATTTCTACAGGAGAGAAAGGAAGACGGGCAATTAACGTATCGGCTTGATCCGTAAGCTTGAATTTCATTCATAAAGTTAGAGAACTCACGGATCCTTCAAGTCCTATCGACGTTTTCATTACCTACGACGGGAAAAGAGCGTCCGATATCCCAGTATCACGCTATGCTGTCCGACAGCTCGTCGCTAAAGAGGTATGTATATATCAGCCTTCTTCCCTCTCGCCCACAGTATTTATGTAAACTCTCACAGCTAGATGCACTGATGCTTTCTCGCGAGGCGGCTGTTGTCGAGAAAGAACGGCATGGGAGACGCAACGGCATTGTGGCGTCTAATTCGTGAGTTCCAACATAGTCAATATAACGAAGCTCTCATGCAACCATGGTTTCAGCCTGATGAGGCCCGAGGAAGAAGACAACTTGTCAAACAAGGCTGGCCCACCCCAGAAGCGCACCAAGCTTGACAAGGCCAGAGACGTAGTAGAAAAAGTGTGTACCGATTCGAGGCCTTTCTGTGTTACATGCTCAACGACGTCCAGCCTCCGACAGACTTTTTTGGGCGGCCCCTTGTCGCAGCGCCGACTAGCCGCTCCAAACCTCTATCTCGGAAACCTGTGGAAAAGAAATATCAGGTTACCTATAAATTTACAGAAGGGAATGCAGCAGCCGTTCGCAAACCTATCAAGGTCAATGCATTCCTTTGAACAGCTCTGAGTTTCGGTATAGGTGACGGAGGAAAAACGGTACTGTTTCATTTCGTGTATCTCCCAGTTCCCCGAAGCGTATTCTGGTCCGATTATTTAAATTATATGCATAAAATTTTCAGAGAGAAGCTGATCCCACCCGTTTGAGGTTGTGCTTCTCGCCCATGACGCGGGCAGGCGTAGTTCGATTCAAACCACGCTATTCAGTAGACCATGTTATCGCTTGCCGACTTTGACCTATACTCGGCTCTGGGCCCAGTTGAAATGCGGCACGATAGAATAACCTTTGCAGCGATCCTCGGCAGGAGTCTTGAGCTATAAAGACTGTTCATTCTCGCCTAGCAAGTCCTTCATCTCCTCAGAGACGCCCTCCAATCGCCCGTTTTTCCTCAATGTTCATTATCGCCTCTCTGATTGCCGTCTGGGCCGTTCCAATGATGGTCCTTGGTGGTCCCGCCCGTGTACGAGGATCTAGGCTTTACCTTTTGTGACCTTCAACTAAACGTCTCTCGTTCCCCTTGCTAGGGCATAGGTGAGACGGATGTCAGCCAATGCAACGCCGGCACTCTCCAATGCTGCCAGAGTGTCCAATCGGTGAGATAGGATGCTCTGCGTGAAGATCTTGAGATAATGCTCAGGCTGTCTGCAACAGTCCAATAGCCCCGCAGCCGTCAACGTCTTAGCGGGCCTCGGGGTGGCCTTGCCTGTCGTCACGAACGTTGGATTGAGCTGCAGTCCAATCCTTCCTGTCGTTGGCAGTTCCTGCGTCCAACAGCCCGTCTGTTGCACTGGAAATTCATTCGTGAGCTTCGTCTGAAGCGCGATTGTTGACAAAAGGATATATGACTAAAGCATTCTTTGTTCTTTCCAGAACGGTGTTCTCGTCGTGGGCTGCTCACCTATCAGCCTGTAGATGGCTTATATCGGTGAAATCTAGCGTCTCGGTAGTTCTCTGCAAAGGGCGATGCTCGACGCATTGCTTACACCAGACGTAAAACCATAGATGTTCCTTGCTTCTCCTATTCAAGAGTTCCAATTCAAATACTTGTCAGAAGCGGAAATTAAAAAAAAAGAAAATTGATGCACGCCCTGAATTCCTGCCACCGCACATTTTCGTTTCCTATACTCACCGCGTTCCGCCCTACGGCAGTTGAGCTGTTCATGAATCGAAGGAAATTAAAGATAAGGGCTTTAGATATTGCAGTTCAATAAAAGATAACAATATAACAATACGCTCAACACAACAGATTTGTAAGACGGTCTGATAGGCAGTCAAAGGATGTATCTGAAATCCCTGTTTTGCTTGTCGGTAAGATCGAGGAAGGCCTGATATCGAAGACAAGGCAGACATGATTTAGCTCGGATGGTTATCTCCGGGTATGGGACCGAAACTTACGCGGTCGATCTTGACCTCTTCGATTGTGCCGTCCGGTCGGACATGGGTAAGGCAAACGTTGTCGTAAGTTTCGTCGCGTGTTTCCGTATCCCGGACTCTATTTTCGCGGGCAAGCAAGAAGCGCAGAAGAAGGAGGGCCGCTATTGTCGCGACTGAACAGCTGAGGATAATGATCCAAGGCACTCGGTTGCTAAACAAGCAAATGTGAGTCCTAAGATCCGATTTAAGGACAATCAACGTGCCGAGGCTGGTATTTGGCTTTCCACATGAAGGGGCCGGCAGCATTGCCGATTGCATATGAACAAAGAATAATTGCGTTCGTGGTCGTTCCTGGAGGTCAGTGAGCAAACACAATACAATCCGTAGCAACCGCATACAATGCGTACGCTTGGTATGGCCAGCGGTAAGTGATCCTACCCAGCCGAGGAACACGGCGAAAGGCGCAATAGCAAAGACTGTTTGGAGATAAGTATCACCATGTGGAAAGCGCAAGTGCATCTTTGACTCACTAGATACCCAGTACGAGAACAATAACCCGATTTTATTGTGTGAGGGCAGGGTGATGACTAAAATGTCACCGACTATGGCCGGGACGTAAAGCAGAGCTGCAGTATACCCTCGACCAAGGGGTTTGACAGAAACAAGCGCCACTCCAAGCCAGATCACAAGTACTAATGGTGATATAGTCAACCATGAGTTCGTCAATGAAGACATGAACTCACTTTCCACCGCCCCGTCAACAGTGCCGAGTAATGTGGTCTGGCCAACCGTGAATCCGAATTGCTTGACTATCAGCTGTCTCTGGTTGGTCAACTACGAAACTTATGCGTTAGTGATGCTGGACGCTATAGAAAAAGTATGCTATGATGCGTACGGAATTGAAGATCTGCCTGTCGAATGATCAGGATTGAGCATTTGCAAAATCGACGTGACCATTAACCGTACTCACGACAAAGCGCCGTAAAATGCCATGAGCCACAACTTCGGGTCAGTGACGGTCTCGATGAACCTAGAATTGAGCGTCAGCCTTGAGTCAATGCACATGAAGGATGAACTGACTGATCCCGTTTCCAATGCTTATTTTCGGTCCCAGCCTGGTTGGCTCGGACCCTTCGCACCGCCAACGTCCTCTCTTCTGGTGTCAAGAAGTTGGCGGTCGTCGGGGAATCTGGGAAGAAAAACCTGGTTTGCATATGAATATGCACCGTTTAGACGATTGACATGCTCAGAATCTTACCAGAAAAGAACAGACGTGACAAGTGTAATTAGTCCGGTGATGATCATGAGCCTGAGTGGATGTTAATTCAAAATGGACAGCTATGTCATTGAAACAGAACAAACCATTGCCAAGGCATGAAATGAGGAGTCTGTAATCGGGAACTAAGTCATTGAACAAGATGCAAAATTCTTGGGCTTACATGTGTATGAATGAGACCAAAGCTGATAACGCCGAGGAATATGATAGCAAACCCGTTCATTAAAACTAATAAAATCCGTGGTAAGTCAAATAATCTGTGAGAAGTACTGGTCTACTATGACTGACACCAATAGCCAACGCGTTGAGTCTGTTCTTCGCGAGTATAGAACATGGACGTGACGATCATGAAACCAGGGGTGATTGCACCTTGAGAGCACAATATTATGCCGCGGTAAATGCAAAAGTCGCAATCGCTACATACCTTCACAGATGCCCAGAATGAATCGTACAGCAAAGAGCCCACCGAATGATTTGCAGGCGGCGTGTGACAGCAGCGCAATGGCCCAGATAAATATATTGATGCTTGTATGTGACCATCAGGACACCACATTAAACGCCCCAGACGATGAATTCGCCCACCTCATCCATTTTCCAACTGGGAAGCGTTGGAGAGCCAAACTCTGCGGATACTACGTGCAAATGAAGCGATAGCTCATAAACTATTACTTGACTATGCTTACCTCAAATCCGAGGTAACTAAGATAAAATATCGTACCAAGCCAGTTGAACTGGTTCTGATTTAGATGCGTGCCTGGACTGTTGTCGCCTTCAGTTGTCGAAGGCCAGGCATAATAAACCAGCGAAGGACGCACATTATGCCTAGAACAGCTGATTGCCCCAATGTCGTTTTGTCGGCGAAGGTCATACTGCGGCGTGTCTAGTTTCCGCGGAGCTCGACCTTTGAATTGGCATACTTACAGGTACATGACTGGGATGGTGTCTCTTAGCATACGCCAGTATAAGACAGTAGCAATACTCACGGCACATAAGAGGCATAATGTGCCAGTCGATTTTCCGTCTAGAGCACACATTAAGCCTCGTTTCTTTGCGCAGGCGACATGAGGCTCACCTAAGGCGAGCAGCGACCTCGGGATCAAGAGGAGCATCGTTACGACCGGCCGCAATGGCCGCGACGTCGACGTCCTCGTCTTTGAGAACAGGGATAGAGCGTTTCTCCGAGTTGTCGCTGACTGAGTCCGGTTTCTCCATGTCTTGCATCTTTGAGGGATGGGGCATTAAGAGAATGTCAGAGGACGCTGATGAAAGCTGTTCAACTCGCTCTTCAATATATGCCGTAAGCCATCACGCCTTTATAGACCTGCTGAGAAGAAAACGTCAATATGGATGAAACGGGTGTGATGGTGCTTCTTTGGATAGCCACATGAATTCAACCACATCTGCGCCTTTCTTCCGTTGATGTCGATCATCGCATAAGGAGTAGTCTGACTTCTGTTGGGCCTTGGAACGTAGCGATCAATAGCTCGGCGTCTTTGCAAGTGATGGCAAGAAAGATATGGACACTTCGTCGAATTGCACAAATCTTCAAGGTGCTGTGGGCGTTCTGAGCCTGAAAAAAACACAGCGATTTGTGATTTCGCTGATATGGCGAGGTACGGAGGCCGTGTCTATCAAAGCTTGGGATCAGAAAGGACCCAGCGACTTCTGACGCTGGATGGGGAACAACGCGTAGCGTGGGAACAAACATGGCTGGTCAATTTTGGCACCTCATCCTTCTGCTGTTGCAGTTGCAGTCTGCGTTGTCCTGATTCAATATTACCGCAATCTTTGAGCATAACGCCGTTTTGTAATTGCCGTCTCATCGCCACTTGCCCGCGTGCTTGCCTCCAGTTCACCTGTGCTTTTTTTTTTGTTGCTCGCTAAGATATCTCTATGACTTCCGAGGAGAGGTCAGCTGTGACAAAAGAATGGATTCTTGACCCAGAGACTGAATATCGGTTCGAGCTGGACCCTGGCACCTCACTCGCGATCAAGGTATGTCTTCAATTAATCACCGTAGCGGACTGATGTTGACGTTGGACAGCTCTTGAGAGGGCATGCTGAAATTTTTGGCGCTGAGCTAGTGGAAGGAAAAGCATATCTCTTTGGATCGGAATGCAAAGCCGCCATCTTCACATGGCAGGGGTGCACCATCCAGATAAGTCTACACAGCCCACGCTTCAGCCCTTTTTGCTTTCATAGCCGTCTTACATCGTCCGCAAAGCACGTCACCGGCCAGCCATCGACAGAATATGTTTCAGAGGAAACGCCCATGACCGCCTACGCCAACCTCCATGTCGCCTTGGAACAAATGCGTGTTCGGGCGCTTAGGGCGATCCACGGGTCGCCCCCGCACGGTGATGATAATGCGAGCACCGAACCGCCCCGCGTCCTTGTTCTTGGGCCCGAAAACTCGGGGAAAACTACGCTTTGCAAAATTCTTGTTAACTACACCGTGCGGGTGGGTCAAGGCTGGTCGCCAATGTTGGTCAACGTTGATCCGAATGAAGTACGTCTCTTTCTGCTTATTATGATCCATCCGAGTCTGAGGGGTAGTGACCTCTCGATCGCCGTAGGGAGGGTGGGCCGCTCCGGGTGCTCTATCTGTGGCACCGGTATACTCTCCAATCCCGACGTATTCACCAGCAAACCCATTAGGATCTGCTGCAACGTCGGCTCCCATGACGAACTCTTCAAATGCTTTGCTTCCTCTCGTGTATTGGTATGGCCACTCCGAAACGAAACGCAATCCACTCCTCATGGAGAGAATCATTCGGAATCTGGGAGAGAACGTCAATGACAGACATGAAATAGATGCTGAAGGTAGCGTTTTGCACCAAATATTGATTTTCTTTCTCTTGATACCACTGCCATTTGAAGGAAGGGCGTCGGGAGTCATCGTTGACACACCTTCATCGTTTGCATCCGGTCCGGGTGCAAGTGATCATAGACATAAACTTATCAAGGCTTGCGTCGACGCTTTCAGAAGTCGGTCCCTTGTTTCTTCATTTTTTTTCCTTCAAGTGAGTTGAAAAATTAATATTTTCAGTAAACGTGATCATTGTGGTCGGACATGAAAAGTTGAATGTGGAGATGCAGAGAGCGTTCGGCTCGCAGCTTACTGTTGTCAAGATCCCTAAATCTGGAGGAGTACGTCACTATTCAATTACGTTCGGAAAATATATTTCACGACAAGCAGGTGGTTGAATTAGATCACAGCTACAGAGAGCGCGTGCACAACTATCAATTGCACACGTACATGTACGGGCAAGTCATTCCGGCGCCTCCAGGAGTAACTTCAGCGACATTGGGCGGCGAAGCATTGACAGATCTTGTACTGTCACCTTCATCAACTGTCATCAATTTCAATGATATACTGATATATCGCATCGGCGCTGGTGAGCTTCTTTGACTTTGCGCTTCTATCTCCTCGCTTAATCATGAACTTCCCATGACTTCGCAGAAACCATGGCGCCCTCTTCTGCACTCCCGATCGGAGCCACGCGCGTCGTGTCAGAGATGCAGCCTGTACCCGTGGACCCTGCCCAGCCTGGATCTCGACTTCTGAACGCAGTGCTGGCAATCCTCTCGCCTCCAAACCCAGACGAAAACGAGCGTTATGACGAGGAGCTTCTTGATCTCACAGTCACAGGTTTCATGATCATGTTCGTGATCATTTTCTAAGTTCATCTACCTTATCTTTTAAAAGCCGCTCATATCTATCATTCACAGTACCAATCTCGATATACCGCACAAGAAAATGACAATACTCACGCCCAATCAGGGATCCGTGGTCGGAAAAACAGCCATTGTGGGATCATTTGAGTGGCAGGACCAATAGTATGCAGTGTAAAGATAAAATGAATGATGGGGATCGTAGATGGATATGAAGGGCGTTGATCACGAGGTAAGCGTCCAAGTGAACACAACAATCGATTGTTACGTAATATTATTTGCTCTTATTTTGTGTTACCTGGAATGAGCATCGTCTGTGTTTTCTTCAAACTTTTGTCGTTATCAGGAGCAACGACCAAGCGCCCGACATTTGCCCAAATGTCGGCCTTTGTTCGATTTCTCCGACCGATACCTGCATCGAGCAGGGCATATTCGTCGTTTTTCTCGTCCAAGCCGGGAGGTGGACGATACTTCAACTCTGCCAAACCACCGAAACCAGTCGTAGCCGGGAGCTCCGCAAAGAACAGCAAAGCCAACAACGCTGGGTGTTCATCGTCCCTGATACTCCTAGTGACGCAGCCCATGCCTCTGGCGGAAATGCCGAGTCTGGTGCGAACGGTCCCAAGGACACGAGTCAGAGGATGAACGCCACAAACCAAAGCGGTCAATCTGCCAATGCTTCCAATCCTGCCTCTTCTGCTTCCGCTTCCTCAACTGAGGCTTCAAGCGCTCAGAAGCCCTATGAGGACCTAGGAAGAGAGCATCCGCAGGACACCTTTTTTCATCCGCCACAACATCCCGTCGTGAACCCCAAAGATTTCAAGCTCCACCAGTTCTTTTCACTGCACCGGCCTCTGCTGCTGCTCTCGCACCCATCGTATATCCTGAGCTCTGTTGCCCCGGACGTCGACCCCACGTCCCCCAAGGTAGCCGAAGGCCCGGAGCCAGGTCCCGGCTCGTGGTCATTGGGAGAGTTCTCTGAAACGAACATAGATGCTGACGCTGCGACTGCGCGACAGCTGGCTCGTGCGCTTACCATCAATCACGCCGGTGCCACCGTGGCCTGGGAAGACACATTGCGGCGGCTAGGCCTGGACGTGGACGAGGAGCCGGATCGAGTGAATATGAAAGAGCAGATGGAGAGGGAGTGGCAGGAGGTGATGATGGACAGTGTGAAGAGGAAGAGGCGAAAGAAGATGAAGAAGCACAAGTGAGCTGCTTGATCGTTTCCAGTCCCTGCAGTGCTCATGTTAATCCTCCCGCCTCTAGACTTAAGAAACGGAGAAAGGTAATCGTCTACTTTCTTGGCGCCATTGCATGTTCTGATCAGACGATACAGGCAACGCGGGCTGCGAGGGTTAAGATTGGACGATAACTGTTTCATGTGGGTGCTACAGTTACAAAGGAGTCACGGACAAGGGATCTTCCAGCACCTTAGGCATAATTAATTGACCAGCTACCCTCGGGCATGCCTTTTACACTGATTTCGCTGTAATGGAGCCATTTTTTTTTTCAAACGCTTCTCATTATCGATCACGACCGTAAACCGAAATACAGTGCAGAAATTAAGAGGTAAAAGCAAACATTACAGGTATTATGATTGTATTGGAAGTCAAAACGTCAGGTCACCGTCACGATTTGTCCCCGACCGTCTTTCAAAATGACCAACTCGCATTCAAGTTTCTCCCCTGTGTCCATGCAGACGACGTCTGTTGGGTCATGCGGGTTGACGCGGATCTGTCTCTTCTCGAAGAAAGACCTGCCCAAGACGACGTCAAAGTGGGGCTCCTCGGACAAGTAGACATTGATCAGAGTCGGCTTTAGCCCGCCTTCCTTCTCTTGACCAGCGCCAGGCGCTTCTTCAGCACCTCCTTCTGGTCCGTTAGGCTGAGAGCCATAAACGCTCGCCACTCTGACGGTGACAGGCCAAGTGCCGATGTTCACCAATCCACCATAGCCATAGTATCCAGGCGTTGCGTCTTTGGGAATAAACCCGTGCTTGATCGCAAACTTGCGCGATATGTAGACGTTCCTGTATCCGGACTTGAGCAGCATTCGAACTGGCGTTTTGAACGGACAGGTGTTCGTCAAAACACGTATCTGTAGCTAAGATGCGAGAAGCACGCACCATCATTCACAGGTCCTATACCGCCCATTACCGTCCTGACACCGTTCTCGCTATGGAATTTCTCAAAATCTTTCTTAAACGTGGGAACGCTATCATCTTCTGGTGCAGGAGATCCATTGCGACCCTTAGTGCCCTTCGTTCTCTGAGACTTTTTGGACCGAGAGGAGGAACCAGGCGAGCGATGGCGGACCTCTGGACCGCTGGGCGCCTTGGAGGACGCGAAAACATAATAAGATGGATTGACGTATGCTGGTGGAGCTGGAAGCGGCTCCATTGGGTTATGTAGGTATAACGTCGGCGTGGAGGACATGGCTAATTTGTTCGTATGCCGAGAGGCACCCTCAAGCACGCTGCCAGAGTCCGACTGGGTCGACTGCTTGTACCTCCAGGTGAATATCGTGTAGTCTGAATCTGGTTATATAGGAGGCCCAGAGACGTCATCGCAGGTCCAGGGCACAAGGGGAGTGCACAGGTCCCTCACCGTCGTCCAGGTTCCAGATAGAACTGTTGAATTCGTACTTGAGCCATCCTGGGCCGACACGCTGGCCGTAGTAAGGAGTATGCTGCTTTCTGCTCAGTTTATCGTACAGGGACTGCAGGGAATCCTGAGTCACTGCAGAATGGAAGCGTCAGTGAACGAGACATTAGACGTGCTGCGCTGAAGACTGCTTACACGAGTGCACTATGGAGAATGACGACGTGGGCGTGTGGACGTTAAGAACGGGGAGAGCGGCTGCCATCCCGGCTCGGGCGTTATGGTCGTGAAGGAATGAGGAGATATAGGAGAGGTGAAGGTGGGGTGATGGCTATTCTATCGACTGACATCTGGAACAATTTGAGACATGCATTTCCACCACTCCTCGCTTATTTCTACAAGTTTGATATTTCCAGACCGACAGAACAGCACAATACGACCATGGCAAAAATTATAAAAAGATATATATCACTTGGGTATGTTTTCCCGAGCTTGCTGCCTTACTCTCCTCCTGCAGTGTCGTGTTTTAATACGCCACGACGGAAGAAAGGTGAGAAGGCTTACTCATACGCTACCTTGTCATTCCTGTAAAACAGTTTCAGGCAACGTCATACGATGAAGCAAGAATAGCACATAACACGTACTTGAACATCGTATAGGCATCGCTCTGAGCGGGATCATTCACATTGGGATCATCTAAAAGGTCTTGAATACCCAAAAGAATCTGAGGATAGAACTTGTGTATCAGAAAACAGAAGGGGCGGAACAGCATCTGGAAATATTCGCCTGTTTAATGGTGATAGCAGGTTTCCAGGATTTTTCTTCATCCAGAATAGAAAGGCAGACAGTTCCAGAGGGATACACGTTAGGGTGGAACAGTGGGGGTGTAAATTTGCCTAGAAAAACAGTCCCGATTATCATTCGTATTGGGTGAAAGCGCACATACATTTTGGTGGCTTTGAGGGGTAATCTGCTCATAGTGATGGCGCGACAGAGGTAAACGTTAAGCGTTACAGATCAAGGGTAGCAGAACATGCCACTTGCCTTCCGGGAATGTCATGGTCAGCTTGTAGAGCCCACCTTCCCAAGGGGACTAATATTAATCCAGCAAGCCAAAATCGGGCGAGAAGAGAACCAATCAAGTACCAGCAGCGATATACATTCAGCATCTGGTCATGTAAGGGGGAGGGGAAATCACGTACGCCTGCTTTACCGGGTATGCCCACTTCCCATTCCATCAGATTCATGGATCCATCTGGCGCCTTGGCAGGTTTAGCGTAGAATCCCTGGAAGATATGGTGCATTAGAGAAGAGGGCACGACACTGAATATTCAAAACGGATCAGAATGGACGCGGCTGTCTCTTTTTCGTTCACACATGCAGTGATGATACAAATTTCATATCCGGACGCCATTTGAAGCGCGACGCGAGCCTCGACAGGAACATATTGGTGAGAGATTGACGGTGACAGAAGATACTCACGAACGGATGGTCTTTTCTCCATTGCTTCCTCTCCTCTGCCAACCTTGGCCTGCATATACCGGACATTTGCGGCAATGAACAAGTACGGCGTCAATAACCTTTCGCTGAAAGTGCTTTTAACCGCCCGAAACGATCCCACTCTCAATGGCAGTGAATAGACGCTGCTGAGTAATGGCCTTCTGAACGCAACAGCAATAAACATTGACCGTTATGCTAGATTATGCATGCTTCATAAACCCGTCGTCTTCCCAGAAACGGAGACAGAGAAGTACATTGTCAACGCTCAAAGGTCTACACTGCGCCAATGTGGGCGAAATTTTCAACGACTCCTGAAGCGAAACCAAGGGTTCACCAAAATCGCCTTGCTCATAGAAGCTGATCAAGTGTCGCGCCGTGATGCGCACTCGCGGAGGAACGGCTTCTTCCCCATCGTCGCTATTCTCTTGCAAGCGCACTAGCCAGTCTGAATAAGGGACAACTGGGACTCCGATGTGTTTTGCTACAGTTGCGAAAATTTGATCCCACATCACTGGTCTTGGTGATAGGAGGTATAACGTGCGGCCTTCTTTTGGCGTCTCAAATGACATGTCAAGGAGTGCCGATGCCGCGATGTCAACGGGAATCCAGGATATCCGCATCTACGCGAAGTTTAGTTCGCGTTTCTTCGGTAGGCGAGAGAAACTCACGTTGTCTCTCGTTGGGATGCAACCTATGGCTTGACTAGCTGCAATCAGTGACGGGGCCCACTCTTGTGAGCCCCAGCCCCCAACTCGAGTATCGCCCGACAACTGTCCCACGCGCACCACCGTGGATCGGAGATTCCGGGCTTGGCTAGCCATCGTAACGAGGCTTTCTCCAACCCATTTGCTTTCCCCATATCCAGCACCGACCGCCACGCCAGCCTCAACCGGAGCTTCAGGAGCTGGATCGGTGGTTGGGTGATCTGTTGAAGACAGTCGAGTTAATGAAAAAAACAGCCCTCTCCATGGAAAGAAGATGAGCTCACTCCTTACAGTCGAGATAGAGCTGATGAAAACCAAATGAGGCCCACCAGGCACAACGCATCCAAGAGCGAAGTCAATCAAATGGCGGACACCGGAGATCAATGGTCCGAATGATGATAAGTTCAGGTTGAAATCGACGCGCCACGCTGTTGGAGATATGTGAGCCGGATATTGCTAATAGTCAGCCTTTTGAGCGAGCTCGCCATTGTGAATGATAACTGTTACATTTTGTTGCATCTAACGAATAGCTCAAATCATCAAGCCGCCGAGACGAGAATTGACTCCTACCTCCTCGTATTGATCTTTTGGTATACCAAGTTTCGCCTCGGTGAAGTCACACGCAACGAATTTCACTTTCGCAAGATTGGCATCAGAGAGGCCCCAGTGATCGAGAGCTTTGGATTGTCTTCCAGCTAAAGTTGCATCCGATCCATGTGCCTCTCGGTTGAGTGCGTAAATGTGCCTCACATTGGGGTCACGGGTTAATTGTGATATAATGTGACAACCGAAGCGCCCAGTGCAGCCAGTCAACAAGACAGTTTGAGAAGTCACACGGCCTTCACGAGGAGGCCAGGCGGCGGCAGGCAGGTCCCGCCCCAATTTTTGCACCAACGCCTCCATTTCCGCAACTTTCGTTACCAGTTTCGCCTTCGGGTTGTCTTCTTCCCTCATCCCAAAAAATTGTTTCCAGACAAATTGCCCCAATGACATGACCGTCGGATGGGCGTAGACGAAGCTCCCGGGCAAGTGATGTACGGCAGCCGTGGCGGAAGCACGCAAAGCTCGTGTGATAGAGTTCCTAATCCAAGTAGCTTGGAGACTGAAACAAAAACTTGTAGCTCAAAATCTGGAAGGAACGGAGATAAGAATACCTGTCACAACCATATTGGAAAAAGTCATCATTATCGGACATTGGCCGCTTCATAACCGACACGACAACCAGACGAATAAATGCAAGCGCTGACTCCGGCGTCCAGAGGTCGGGTATCTTCAGATCTGTTTGGGATGATTCACTGACGGATGCATAGAGTGCATCAATTTCTTCTGAATAAGCGTTCAGACAGGCTTGACGACGCGGTGTGCCTTTGGGTGTGAATTCGAGCGGTTTCCCAGGATGAGTTACCAGAATCATCTGCCGAAATGGGCCCACATAAATTGCTGCTACGGCTCACTCCAAAAGCAATTCTGATTACATACCTCTTTGAATATTCTTGAATGAGCTGGAGCATATTCATTAACTGCTTCGATAGTTGGCCTATCAATTCTACTTGGTTAGGAGAGGTACATTTCGGGCATAAAACTGCCCACCAAATTTCATTTCGGAAGTGGATTAGAGCGTTATCATTTGTCGGATCGAATTGCACTCTTGGTTGGATGAGGACCCCATTTTGGAAGCGCCCACGGCCGAACATCAACGCTGCAGCGATGTGGGGGTCTCGCACCAGCATAGCCTCTAAGCTAGAGTGAGTTGTGAAAGAGTCACCGTAAGCCATGATTCCGTGACTTTACCAAGTGGCCCTGGGTTAGTCTGAGGCATGTTACGTCCGGTTCATGGGCACTGAAGCACTGAATACGGACCTTTTCACCAGTAGAAAGCATAATTTGATCATCGGCTCTCCCATACACACGATATAGATACGCCTTAGTAGGATGTCTTTGCAGCAAATCCCTCGTAATGTATGCCGGAGTTCCTGCGTACACCGTATTAATGACATTCGGACCAGAGGTAGCCGTTTTCTGGACTGTTGTATAGCCCTCAGAATGCGATAGGCATTTGAGAATCGCCTACCACGACAATAGGCTCAAACAGATCATCATGGTCACCCTGCGCGTCCATTTCCACCCTCAAATGAGGCGAAAACCTAAAATACGGCCATTCGTTTGGCTGAGGAGGCAGAGGAGCGAACAGGCTCAAACATCCCACTTCTGTCCTAAGAAGATTGGCTGTCAGCGGCTACAATTGTCAGGTGAAAAAAAAACAGTAGATCGCATACATTCCATAGAGTGGCATCAATGGCACGCCTTGGTAAGCGAGGTAGTTACCGACAGCCTCATTCATGGGTGCACCGCTGTAGATCTGAGAATACGTGAATGAGCTAGGGACCAGGCATACAGTCCGTATAAGGGGATGTACTAAAGCTTTCAAACGTTTGAGCACTGGGAGTTTGTCTTCTGAACGAGCCCATGCCTGAATTGAGGATGTTGGTATCTAGCCGGAAAAAAATACACGGATCGCAATACCTCTATGAATGCAGGGACGCAATAAATTATGGAGCTTTGAGTTGTGACTATAGCATCAAAGAAATTTTCCGGAGTAGGGACGACAGGCGAAGACAATGGCTTGAAGCATGCCATACTATTTCCTGCAAATAACTGCAAAAATGCATAGAAAGGTCATTTCGATTTCCTGCTTGCACCAAGACGAACTTACGGCCCAGATGAAAGTAATTACACCCATTGCATCTATACATTTATTCTCAGATCGTGTTCGGCAGCTCGAACCGTGAATCATACGAAACATAGGTAGAGCCTGAACCCCGAGCGGAATCCCACAAATATCGATTTCGCCATCGTCTATGTGGACTATTGAGCTCAAGTACAGTCATAGAAAGGTCCAAAGCATACATGGGATCATTCCCCATGACATGAGGGCCCGTCCAGAAATTCTGACAGGCTTAGGCTGAGCAGCAGATCCTACAGAAGGTGGCAGTGCATGGAATAAGAGCGTCGATGGTACTCACTAACCGGAAGAATGCAAGATTAAAATCGTGGCATCTTGACTGATTTTGACGGGTTTTCGCATATATGCTCCTTCGCCTCTGTAAAGATCGCGAAATTGGGGCAAGGGCAGAAGATGCAACTCAATCCCTTCTTGATTCAATAGCTCCGCGACATCTTTACTCAAACGTTGCATCGCAGGGTCTGGGCTCACGAAGATCAGTCGAATACCCGTTTCCCGTATTAAGTGAGCAGTTCCGGTGATCGAGTTTCGGCTTGATAGCGGAAAAGCACTGAAGCCTGCATGTAGAATCCCCGTCATCACGGTGACATATGTAACAGTATCTTCAGCAGGGGTTAATAAGAGCGATCAACAGTCCAAAGACAGGACTCACCCGCAATCGCAAGAATACCGAATGTTGGAAGATAATCGGCACCTCCCGGCGTTTTCGTGTTTGAATGCGCTGATTCCTTGCAAGAATGGCAATCAGAAGCAATGAGGGAAGCTGCGGCAATGGCACGGCATGCTTCAGGATAGTAGATAGAACGGAGCTGGTCCTTCGAGTCATCATGATAGACAAAGAGTGGATGATTTGGGCTATGTTCGGCGTGGTAAAAGAAAAGCTCGGGTATGGTAAGCGAACCGTCTAGAGGCGGTGGGTGAAACGTCAGACTACCAACGCCTTGAGGGGTTCGGAAGCGGTCTGGTGTCGAGTGGTCCATTTCACGATTCATTGACTGTTGACGAGACCTCAAAACCCTCGATGGGCGCTACGGGGGCGCTCCATTGTCTGCGGTGAGAACTTATGAATGTATTAGGTGAGAACTGATGGAGACTGAGAAAATGGATATAGAACGGAAACCGAGAAGGTGCTGTTGTGCTCGGCAGCACCTACGATGTCATGACAATGCTGCACATGTAGACATTGTCTTTCCTGTCAACTATTGCAGGCGAAAGGGTTGTTGGTAAAGTGGTCAACATTTTCAACCTTTCAAACTTAGTTACCTCAGCAACTTGCAGTCGTCTCGGCAGTGCTTTGTCTTCCTCAACAACCGTTTAGCGACTTGCAAACTATCTTCCCGAGTCTTACGAGCTCCCGTTGTCGAGTCGCCACCTCCCAGGAATCTGATCGCTGAGAACGGGGAGCCGCTGACGCACTGCAGGATTATTTTTAGAACAAAAACACCACGATTGCCAAGGTCTTTTTGGCATTTCCACCTCTTTGCAGTGGAACGTTTCGCAGGAGACGTTCATCACGACAGAGACATTGATTTGCTTCCTGTAGCATTGCGGCTCACGCCGGTGCCGCGTACCCATCAGCACTCGATCGTGGTTCAAATCTCGGCCAAAATGCAAAGATGCTAACAGACCGAGATCTGCAGGCAAACCCCTTCTACCCCCACCCATTGACGGACGGCCCTGGTACTATTCATAATAAGCGTCATCTTTCTCGGACCTCAGCTTCTTTGCCTGTTCTGACCCCCCACGCCCTCTGATCCTTATACGCCTGACATGGGTATTGCTCTTGACACGGCTGAGCTGCTCGCTATTTTCCTAGAGACGTTGTGCTATGGTAAGCCTTCGGCCAATATCCCAGAATCACTTGGTATCATTTCTGACATATGTGCAGGGGTATTTTTCACCCTGTTCTGGATAATGTTCATCGTCTTGTATTATCGTGGCCATAAAGGTAGTATCCAGAGGCGTGCGCTACTGCCTGTCGGGGTTGCCATGCTTGTACTTGCGACATTAGTGGGCTCTCATAGATGTATGATGCATGGTCCTTTGCTGACCATCATAACCAGCACCTTGTTCTCGATTTCATTCGTGCTGCGCAAGCCTTCATCTCAACCGATATGACGGCCGTTCAGTACTACTCACAAATCGCACATCCACTGCATGTCGCCAAGGATGCAGTTTATGCTACCCAAACAGTTCTCGGAGACGGTGTCCTGGTACGAGAATCGACGAATGCTGCGAGTGACTTGGACCTTTTTTCCTTTATAGATTTGGCGATGTTACATCGTCTACAATCGAAACATTTATATCGTCTTGGTCACCGGGCTCATGCTCTTATTCAACGCCTGTGAGTTTGGGCCACAAGTTTGGTTCCATCCCGCGTTCACCACCGCACGGTAGCCGTAGGATACTATGTCGTCTGGACGTTCTCAAAGACCGACCGCCACACGAACATTTTCGACCAAGCTGCCAAAAATTGGATCACCATCTTTTTCACTCTCACCATGGTCACAAACCTCGTCTGCACAGGTAACTGCCCGTTCTGCGATGATTATATCCTCCATGCAATTGAGATGGTATTTGGCAGCCGCGATAGCATGGAGGATCTACTTCTCTCGGCGCCGACTGTCGACAGCACGGTCTCTTCTCCCAGTCACGATCGTCATCGTCGAAAGCGGCGCTCTGTACTCATGCGCTGTCCTGGCGCTCCTCATTGCCTACCTTACAAAGTCGAACGGACAGTACACCGCCCTGGACCTTGTGACTCCCGTAGTGGTACGCAATCTTCCTTGGACCGATCATCTCCCGGAAATGCCTCTGAAATGACTCACTGCACACCTAGGGCATCGCCTTCACGTTGATTGTGCTCCAGATACACTTCCATGTCGGGTCACAGTCCCCCGATCCCACAGGAGACGCGATCACCTCTGGCAGATGGCGCCGTAACGGGCCCGCTGGGCTGTCCGGCGCAGCGTCCGACCTCGGGTACCAGATGGAACCAGTGACGGTACGCATTACGGAGCACTCTGAGATCGGGTATCCTGGCGACAAGGGCGTGAGCGAAAACATCCCCACCAGATACAGCACCGCGTCCAAGCCGGTGCATTTTTGATCTAGGAATCTAATCTTGTGCGCAGTTCAGTTTTTAGGGCCTAATTTATGATGTTTATTACTTATATCTACCCGGAATACGAAGCAGATGTGAACAGCGATGTTGGTCATCTTGATCATCCGCGGCGACGTGGGTAGGCCTTAGAGTGTGACTATTGCTGGTATGTCTCCAGGGGTCTTTCCCCGCCTGGGCCGTCCTCTTGCCTGTCGACCCCTCTTTCGCTTCTGGAATGCGTCAAAGAACGTCGAAAAGGCCAACTGTCGTTCCCAGTCGTCCTGGTAATATGCTTTGCCTCTTACGTATCACTCCTTGTGAAGTTATCGATGCTCGCCTGATTTTTAACCCTTCAGCTTCCGTGATCATAGGGGTTGTTCACAAAGCGAATCATGTACTTTCAGGCAAAAGAGAGGACGCCAATAAGAGCTTGATGCTTGTCATCTGAACCCCACATAACGGCGGTCAATTTCAGGGGCGTCTCTGTGGGAAGAAACGTCCTAATCACTAGCCGGGGCGAAAGAGCAAAATGTGAAAGGCATAGTTGCAAAAATTGGCACATGACATCGCGTCGTATAATATCTGGTATAGTTGCGAGACCCGCGCGATTCGGGTTAACGAAAAGTTCAAAAGTCCAATGAATGCGCAGCGTCCATCATGGACTGTCGTGCATTTATAGCGCCAAGGAGTGACATCTTGACAAAGTTCCGTCGTGTATCTCTGCAGTATAGGCCTCAGTTGGAACATCTATGCACGGGAATTATTAATATCTGTGGTGATATATAGGCGTCATGCTACTATACAACAATTAGTGGACATTATATTCATCAAGGTCTTGCAGCGCGGCAGGCGCTGACCAGCACGTTAATGGGATTGTTCGCCTTTAGCAGCCTTGGCGGCTTCGGCGGCGTCCGCCTTCTGCTTGTCTATAATCCACTGTCGGATGAAGGTACTACTCATCTTTGTGTGCTTGAGCATCTCCACGTCGTCGTGATCAAGCGTCTCGCTGGAGCTGATAACGTCGATGATATATGTGTCCAACGCGGGGAGGTTCTTTGCGGCTCTGTGTTTCGCGACTGAACGAATGGTGAGACGTGCAAGCAAGATAGCCTTGATAGTGCGGACTTACTGGCATCGGCACCAGACAGCGATTCTTTACTCACGACGAGCGCTTGTACATTTGGATCCCAGCCGGTTGGACCATAGACGTCATTTATGGGCACGATGTCGTACGTGATGCCCGGTCTAAAGAGGGTCAAGAACTCGCGAACACGGTTCATACGAGTCTCGAGGGATTCCAGGACCTCTTTGTTGGCCTTCTTTTGGAGCATAACGTCATCTTCGCGAAGTATGAGCCCTAGCATGTGATCGACGCCGAGTACCCGTACCTGTCATCCCGACAATGAGTTTCTCGCTGGTGATCCATGCACCCATGCTGAGAAGGATTTTGTGTCCTGCATGTAGATGATCAAACGTTCCACCAAGGGCGACGACAGGATAGAACGAAGACCTGGCGGCGCTGTCGGAGACGGACGTCGACTGGTCCTCAGATGGAAGCGGGTTAGACAAAATATTGGGGGATGTTTTTGGAGTAAGACTTGGTCTGCGCTGTCGGGGGCTTGGAGGACTGTCCGAGTCACGGTCCCCTGGGAGGTAACAGTGTCTGATCGAATTTATGGAAGATGGAAGAGGGATGGGGATGGAATCTAAACACGGAAGTAGTGACCGAGACGGCGAGTATCAGTGGAGACGGAACATACCGCCGGAGACGCGTATGACCACGTCGTAACCCTTGCCAAGATCCTCCGGGACATCCATGTCAATGCCCAGCAAGAGGACGTCGATATCCATGAGGATTTTGTCGAGCTCCTGAGCGACTCGAGTCGCCTGAACGTAGACATAAGTGAGCAATCGTTGCACATCATCCCAATATTCTGTGTGGGATATGCCGGGAGGAACGGCGGTGGTAGACAGACAAGGCGAGTTGAAATGCCTGGAGAAAAGGGCGATTGTTAACCGGTTAGTGGTTGTCGTTGCAGCTGTGGCGATTATTGGGGCGAGAAAGTGGGGTGGATCTATGGACGGGATGGTGGCGAGTAGAAGAGACCGGGAGGACATGGAAGGCGGAAAGGGAAAGAATTTTGCGGACAGCGAACGGCGGTGATGGGCCATGATGGCGCTTAAGTGAAAACGTCAGTTATGGAGATAAGATAAGATGAAGTGATAATTTGTGACCGTGGGAATATTTGCAAGCTAATGCCCAAATCAGGCAAGCTGTGGGATGCTCGTTTCTTTGTATTTCTTTTTTGTGATATAGCCAATGTCACTTGCACACTCCTTCCAGTCGTCACCGCCTGCATCACCCTCCGCCACCTCCTTCGCCCGCAATACCTCCTTCATGCATCCCGTCGCGCCCACGTCACCCACCAAGGCCTCCTTCCTCCCCAGCTCCACCCACGCAGGCGGCATCCAGCCCTCCTCCTCTTTCTTCCGCCCCGCACGTCCGTCCCAGCAGCCCCAGTATTCGCGGCCGTCGTCCGTCGCCTCTTCCACGAATGATGCCGTGCATGACGTTGCTCAGGACCCTGAGCAGTCATTCCATCACGACGCATACCCACTTGAGCCAGTCGCCGCGTCCCCGAGACGTCACTCCATCACGCACAGTTCTATTGACGAGGGAGCGACCGTGCAAGACTCCTTCAACGCTTCTGAGCCGCGATTCCAACAGTTCAATACCCTGAAGCGTGTAAAACAGAGCAGGGAACCTTTATTACCCATCGGAGGTCCCGTGTCGCCGCGTCGCCCATCCGTCACCGCTCCCAGACATGATCGTGCTGGTCAAATACTGCCGACGCCCCTATCACCAATCAAAAGCGGTAGCACCAGTAACATCAGCGCCTCCCGCGCCGTGCGTACTAGCCTCGAGAAAGTTTGGAACAATCTCGGCCGAGGTATGAGTTTTGACTCGTTCAGACGGAGATCAACGAGTTCTCGGAACGAATATGACGCCGCCGCGACAGACGTTGCCATTCGGAAAACCTTTGAGAGTAACCACCGGGTTATAGACGAGGAACGCGCCGAAGGGGAGTTATACCCTTGTCCCAAAGCCAGCACCATCGAAAAATATCCACCTTTTCCGCACAGGAACGTCCCACATCCCCCTTCAAGCGCACCGCAGATTCCTCGTCTCCTTTTCAACTGCTCTCATCCCACTCAGACGCCCACCCTCCTTCCCCTTCTCCTTCCCCTTACCACCCGTCGCCCTCCCCCACTCCCTCGTCTTCCCAGCATTCACCTTCCCCAACCCCAACATTTATACCTGTTCCCCCTCCTTCTACCGAGCAACCTCCACTGATCCGGATGCCTCTTTACTCTTCGAAAGGCAAGCCAGTGCGGCGCTACGAGCGACACGCGTCCCGCAATCGTTTCTTTTTCAATGGCCAGTTGCTCACGGGTGGCGATTCTCCATGGGCCTTTATTGCCAGTTTTGGCATTCTCGTAGTCTTGGCTGGCATTTGGTTTGGGACGACCTGCGTTTGGTGGTGGAGACATGTTACGCCCGCCGTGCCCGTCATAGGCGCATACATGGCCCTCATCGTCGCATCCTCTATGCTCACAACGGTAATCTGCGCTTTTATACCGTCCCAATTCCCAATTGTTGAAGCTGACGTTCATAGGCATTCACTGATCCCGGCATTTTGCCCAGGGACCTTGATCCAGATCCCCCATATCCCCCTTCATCTCCCGGAGATGGGACTCTACGCGCACCAATGCCTCGAGATTTAAAAGTCCGTGACGAAATGTGCGTTAACTGTTGCTACTATCTCCTTCATGAAATTTACTCAACTGTAAATGGGGACAGCGTTCGGGTAAAATACTGCCCTACCTGCCGAACATATAGACCTCCAAGATCGAGCCATTGCAAAATGGTGTGTGCAAATCCTTTCAATAGTTGCTTGCGGATGCTTATAGCGGGGCAGTGTGACAATTGTGTCGATTTATGTGACCATCACTGTCAATGGATCAACAATTGTGTTGGCCGACGTAATTATACGACCTTTTTCGCTCTTTTATTATCTGCGGTGCGACTTCGTCGTTTATGGTCCCTTTCTTGGCAATTAATCAGACCTCAGACTCTGACCTTGATTCTGGTTATTTGCACATCTGCTTTCCACTTATATCTGCTCACCCGACGAGATCATATCAAATTTCGACACGCCTTGTCGAGCTCCCTAGGTGTAGGTAGCGCAATCGCGTTCTGCTTGGCCATCGTCGTGATATGGCCCGTCTCTGCTTTATTAGCATATCATGTACGAGTGAGTGCTTCCGACCATCATCCTTTCGCATGGTCTGAATTCAATCGCTTAGTTGCTATTATTGAATGTCACTACGATTGAGCAGGTAGGCATCACCATCACAACTTTTGTTCTCCTAGCAAGCGGCACTTTACCATGTCTTCGCGACCCTTTTCTGAAACCTTTTTATCTGATGCGATCATGAATGCACTTTCCTGCATCGTCACTCGTCACTTCTTTTTCCCTTGATGCCGCGTGTCCCATTGAATTGCTGGGCCCTGCTCTGCTTGCCGATCGAGGATGATGAAGGGTTAGCTCATACGCTCACTCGAAGTCTGTGCCTAAATCCGTAACGCGCCTGAGACGCCGGATGACGAGTCATGACGGGAGTGCGATGGGTTCGGGCTTGTTCAAATATGAGATATTTCGACCTTTCCTTTTTCTTATTCTAGCGGCCGCCACGGCTCTGTTTACGAAAAAGATTGACTGACCATTTTTCGGAATCGCCAGATACGAAACCAGGCTCATAGAGACATCGACCCAAAAGCGGCTCCGCCTAACCCATTCTCGCTCGGCTCATGGTGGAGAAATTTTGCCGCTGCGCTGTGTAAGCCTCCGGGGTATTCGTGGTTGGATGCAGCTGGTGCGGCGACAGAGGACAAGAGGCGGATCAACCCAGGTATGCTGTCCGCTGGTGGCGCTGGCGCTCCTGGACTGCAAGACGGTGGGAATCAGGATGAGGTGCAGGTCATGGGGCCTGCATTCGCGCCCTTTATTAGGAATGGGAATGGGCATGGGCATGGGGCCTTGGACAGGGAAAAGACGAGCTGATTCTTCTGGCTGTCTTTGACCCTCTCCCCCTTTTTTCTAGGTACCTCGCGGCGTCTCATTCTTCCTTTCTTTTCCACGCACGTCCTTTTCGCTCATGCCATGGTTTTTGCGGTTCTGAAGATTCCTTTTTTTTTTTTCGATGGCTTTGCACCCCTTCTCTCCTTTCATCAGTCTTCCCTTCTTTTCTCATCGTTATCAGGGCTTTCTGCATTTTCCATGCATCATTCAGGTTCCATCTATTCGTTATAGATGCAATGGGGAACTATGGTCTTCTCCGTCATTGACGCCTTCTATAAATTTGGTCACTTTATGCATAGGTACAACGTAGAATTAATTCGAATGAACTTCATTTTCACAAAATTTCCTTAAGTGACAGATGATTGGTATGCTCTTCGCGACGCCACTAATTGGCGGGATCGGACGCACACGGTGATCCGCCGGATGCCGTTCCGCCTTTTTTTAATCCATAGAAGGTGTGGAGCACCGCTCCTTCAAGGCCATTCAGCAGAGGGAGGCATTACCAGTTTGCTACTAGGGGAAACCATTTGGGAGGAAACCAATGGCGATTTTTGTTGAAATAACGATTTCCTCACATTTGGCCGCGGCGCTTCCGCGTGGCTGGACGGGCAAGTCGGAGAAAGGAAGCGTACTTTGTAAGGATGGGGCTAAACTTCATTTGTCTTTCGCACATGCAGGCGAAGTTCGGAACAATCGGTATTTCTGTGACTTGCGAGAGGTCGGTCGGGTATTGCGGCGTGTTGTTGTTGTGTGGTATCGACTCCGAGCGGTTGAATACATCGACCTGGTCTGGTCGTCCTTACGTCGATTGGCGAGGTCTGCACCTTTCAGAATGGCGCGAGCCTCGACATACGTCCCTCGTTAGGGGGTCACTCGACGCCCCGGCGTTTCAAAGGAATTGCCATTCATCTAAAGCGTAGATCCTCTCTTGGCTAAATGAAGACGTTAGGCCGAGGTTTCGTACAGAATATGCCAGTTCGACGTCGGTCAAAAGGCCCGTCAGCGGTTTCTTCATGATTGGCTGGGTGAGCGTGCAAGTCCTGGCGGCGTTTTCCTGAAATTAAAATTCTTTTCTTCTTGCCCATGTGAACACCAGCTTATGTGAAGTCCGCGGCTGTCTGAAAGGAAGGAAAAATTTTTTGGGGGTGTCAGCACGTCGAAAGCTGTAGAAGACAAGTACAAGTCTGTTTTTTTTTTTTTTGAAACAACCATGCAAAAAAAATTTCCTTGATCGACGACTTGAATAAGGTACCTCCTCGAACAATTTGGGGTCACCCCCCTTGTTGTTTGTGGACCTAAGGGGTTTTTGCGAATACGCAGGTGGAGATTTGAGTCAGCGGCGGCTCCACAATCATGAGGCTGTGAGACCCTTCTATTTGGACAGAAATCGCCTTCGTGTGAGAAACACAAGTTATTTGCAAACGTATTTTTCCTCTATGGACCATGGAAATGGAGATGTGACTCACGGTCGCGTGTAATGGCGGTGGTTTGCCTCCCCCAAGGATATCAACTGGGTATGTTGGTAGGTATGCACTCACCACCTTCCTTGGACCTGTCGATTGAATTGACTGACGTATTCGGGGATCGGTTCGGGTCAATGAATCGGGCGCCGATACTATACAGGGTTGCGAGGTCGAATTGATAGTTTGATCTTGTCAGAATTGAGAATCGCGAGTCCTCGTCACAGCGCAAGCGTTTGAGCCTCGTCCCTCTGCGCGTGCTAACGCGTCATTCGCGACGCAAGGCAAGGCTAAGCGTCGAGACCTGACAAGACATGCCTATGTAGTACCGCCGGAATTATAAAATGAATTTGATATAGAATGGAGGATTTGTTGGATTTGTCCGTTAGTGCGCGTTCCTGTGACGCCATCAATTCAGCCAGTCAATGTCACGCTAAGCGGTCGCGGCCGAGGTCTGAGCCTGTCTGACATTTCGCAGCCATTCATTGATTGAATGTGGACGTCCATTATTTTTTTTCCGAGGGACAAGGGGATAATTCTCCAAGGCTTGATTCTTTCTAGTTCCTGTTTGGTCCAGGTTCGGTGCAACATGGACGACATAGGCGGATGGTTTGTCATTGTTGTGAAAAAAGAATTTGCCGGTAGAACGGGGATGGAATCTTGAGATCGGCAGGGCTCGCGGAGGTTAGAATTGAGTCGGAGCTTCAAGTCTAAAAACTCGGCTCCCACACGCCTTGTGAGCATCCCTAGCTCGGCAAGAGATCCTCCACTTTGTTTGAAATCCTCGAGGTGAGATGGTTTATCCCGTCCGCATTGACGCTCTACGAAATTTACTGATCCAGGCCACGGCGATGCACGCGAGTTCGCAATAAAGGACTCGGACTTGGACAGAGAGTTGGAAACAGCACGGACGATAACGAGTTTTTTTAGCTAAGCATATTTACGCCTTCACATAGGGCGAATTGTGATCCCCAAACATCCGGAGGGACGTCCAAGAAAACATCTCCAAAAATTTTATAAAGCAAAAGGAAAAAAAGGGCGAAAAGCAAAAAAGGGAAAGAGATATAACGTAGAGGAATGAGTCCATCTCCGGACGAAACCACTAACAAGGCCCCGCTGCCGCCTCAGCCGCACTCGCCGACTCCGCAGCCATCTTCCAAGCCGACCACCACCAGGAGGGCCCGGCACAGGAAGCCCGACGCCCAAAAGCCAAAGCCGCCGTCTCCATGTAAGTCTACGCGCCGACTCATGTCCTCCCGCTCACCCGCACCCCAGCCGCCCCTACCCCGCCACCTTTCCCGCCAAGGGGCCCTATCCTCCCGCCTTACCACTACGCCCTAATGAATCCCGCTTATGGCCCCCTTATCCGCCACAACACCCGCAGCACCCCCCGTACTCCCAGCAACCATCGCCGCCCATCAACCCCGCCCATCCAGCCATTCCAGCCCACCCACCGCCTCCGCAGTATGCGTATCCTATGCAGTACCCGCACCACGCGTATTCCTACCAGTACACACCACAGCCCGTCATGATGTACGCCCCGCCGCGTCCCTCAGGCGCGCCAGAATCCCCTGCTGCTACCGGCTCCCCTTCCGCCCATCAGTCTCTCATGGGCACCAAACGCAAGCGCAAGTCGACGCTAGACAGCGGCCGCAAGGGCGATAAAACCTCGGACGATGAGACTACGCCATCAGGCCCCGAGGCACCACACGCTTCCGGATCGCAACACTCGCCTGTTATTGTCGACATCAAAAAGCGCACCAAAACGGTGAGTTTTTTTTTTCCCCCGCCGTCTGCCCCTTCGTGCCGCGGGCGATTTTTCCCGCTTCCCTGCCGTCTAAGCTGTTTCGCACATTAGCAACGTGCCTGCGACTCGTGTCGTACGAGGAAGATTAGATGTGATATTATTCCTGACGCCGTAGGCAATCAGTCTTCCATCCCATCGCGACTCGCCTCACGCTTGGTCTCTTAGGATCCTCCAGCTTGCCAACACTGCAAGCAGTATGGCTTTGAATGCACTTTTTTTCTTCCTATTACGGAGACTCGCTTCAAGAAAAAGAAAATAGAGGAAGAGTCTGCTGCTGCTGCTGCCGCGGCTGCCGAAAAGGAAAACCGGATTCGGGCCAAAGCAACATACCCCCCCGGCAGATGCCCAAACCAGTGTTTACGGTATGTCCGCGTTTCAGATCTTCTGCATTCCCAGCCTTTGGCGGGGAATAATCGCCGTGTTCAGTCTCATATGACCGATCAGGACCTACGTCTGCTGCCCACCTCCTCCATTCTCAAGCCACCATCTCGTCTCGAATATACGAAAACTACGATCAGCGCTATCATCACACTTTCGAGGTCAGCAAGGTCGGTGATGGCCTTATCCGCGTCCAGAAGCCCGCCATCGATGAGTCGCGCGTCTCTCATCCCAAACCGATCGATCTACGCATCGAACGCGATGTCATCGAGCAGCTGGTCAATGCCTACTTCACTGACGTCGCTTCTACGCTTCCCATCGTCACGCAAGCCGAATTTCTTGCCACTCAGAACCCCCCGCCGATCTTGCTCTACTCCATGTGTCTCGTTGCCGCTGCACGTCGGGAAACGCCTCAAGCCATATTTGATGCCATCCGATACACAGTAAACAACGTCATCAAGGCCGAAGACGTCCTCTCAACTGCATCGATAACAAATGTGCAAGCCCTTCTAATCTTGTGCATGACGGGAGATTGTCATTCTCAGTTTGTTCCAAACGCGTTGTCAAGTCTGTGGATACGCCTTGGCACCGCTATTCGAATGGTGCGCTTATACCATAAATTGATGAGGTGCGACTCCACGGATCTAAATACCCTTCTCAGGCCCAGGACCTTGGGTTACACCGAGCGGAATCCGTAAAACAAAATATCGAACTTCGAAGACGACTGTGGGGAGCGTGTTTAATCAGTGACCGGTGGTACGTCTATCGAGGTCCAGCCGGACGTAGTCTTACAGTAACTTGTCCCCAGGACCAGTCTCGCATATGGCCACCCTTACATGATCGATGTCCAGGACTGCGACGCTCGCTTGCCATCGTCTGGAGACTTGAGTGACCTGTACATGGACGAACTAGTCCGCCTCAGCGTCATTCTTGGCCGGGTCTTAAAGACTATCTACAGGTATGCCGACATCTCTCTGCACTCTCACCAAAAAAAAACAATCTTTCTCACGTCTCATCGATCACAGCCCTTCTGGACTGACATTTGCGACTGATGAGACACTTTACTCCCTTCTTGCGGACATGGAGGCGTGGAAAGCGGGGTTGCCAGACCACCTCAAGTTCCGAGGCCCCGAATCGCCTCGGAATGCAGGTAAGTTTTTGATAGCAAATTCATTACTCGCCTGTGAACGTGCCTCTCTTTATTCGGATCGCCTGCTCATTGATCTTATCTAGGATTGTTGCATTTGTTGTACTCCTGCGTATGCATGATGTTTTGGCGCGTATTCATGCGAATCAGCTACTCGTGTCCAACACACCTCAAATTCGGCCTGACGGTAGAACAATGGAGCGCTCTAGTGGCTCTAACCGGAGACGCCATGATTGGCTGGACGCGAACGAGCGCATATATGACGTTTGGCTAATTGTTGCTTATGCCTCAACGTCGTGCGCGCTAGTGCAGGTAGGGGATCCAGCCGGATATCATGTTCAGCTTGGATTTACTCATCTCTGTGATATTAGTACCATACATGGGCGCGCCGGAAGGACAGCGATGCGGCTGCCAAGCTGCGGAAGCTCAGGGACTGTGTACGGAGATGGGAAGGGTCAATCTCACCTGACCACATGTCAGCTAGACGCAAGGCCGGTTCCCGTTTACTGTTTAGACCAGGCTGGCACGCCTGATAGAGCTCTTTACTGACATGGTTACACAAACAGACCGCGGAAATCATCGCTCTTCTCTACGAAGCTACTCAAGGCCCTCAACTGCCACTAGAAACACCTGCCCTTAATCCAACAGGTGGTGTGACGACGAAGCCTCCAGTGAATTTGGACTACAAGAAGGATCCCACGAGACCCGGAGCAGGCGTGTTCATAGCACACGGAAAGGCGGCGAGAGAAGGTGACTTCAAGGATCTTGCGCCTGGAATTGTGATTCGGTCGGAGTCTGATACAGGTGAGACGACATCAGCACCTGCTGTGTCTGCTACTTCCGCATCTGGGGCTCTGAATGATCGTGATCGCGTCTCCTTGTTATCCACTTCTTCATCCTTCGCTCCCCCATTGCCACATGACCTTTCCGCTTCATCATCACCGTCGATGCCATTGATGCGCCGTCCGTTGGGCCGTCGTCCTCATTCATGCGGTCGACAGCTAGCCAACAAGGCGGCAGTCCTGGATCGACTTCTGTGCAGCAGCCACCCACACCTTCTCAAGGGGTACAATTACGCCGATCGGACGAAGAACAGGGGAATATACGAACGTGAATCCGACGATGAACGTCAACGCGCAGACGCCCGGCACTGTACAGGTAATAAACGTTCTGGATGTGCCGCAAGGCGTAAACACGTTGCAAGAGTTTGCCATGGCCGACACGGGATTTTTGGAGGGGATCCCTGGGGGCATGTTCGATTGGGGTGAGTTTGGTTATGCCCCGGGCTTGGAGATTATGTTGACCTGACGTCGACGTCGTGACCAGGGCAATGGGACGCATTCTTTTCTCGATTCTCGAACCACGCTTCAGGATCTGCGACCTCTGCGACGTCGAACGGCGAGCAAGTCGCTGCAGCCACCCTTGCGGCTTTCCAGCACCGATTGCAACAGCAAAGCAACATCAGTCAAACATCCCAAGAGAACGAACAGACCTCTTCCCAACGATTTTCATCATGAACAATGGCGACGCACCCTTGTGCTAAGAACAGTCGCTGCTATATTGTGTACCGTACATTCTCTCCTTCAGCCGTTCATCGCTGTCTTCGCCTGCTATCGATTGGACCTTGTTCCTCTTTCATGCTAGCCTTTCACAAAAAAAATCTTTAATTACCCGTGCACCTCTTTTTCTTTCTGCCTTTATCTTCTTTAGACTACCGGGGCCAGCGATATGTATCAGAAGTAGCACGTACACTACCGTCTGTGGAGTAGTTGTGATGTACCTGTATTCGAGTAACGTATTCGACATGTGTTTGTTGTCCCGCATCAGTCAGACGTCATTCGACCTTCTTGTGCTGCATGCTCCCCTTCGCCGCGGTGCACATTCCGCTCGTCAGGGACGCACCGACAGACCATGTTCCGAGAGCAATCTGACGCAGTCAAGCGTCTGTTCGCCAAGGCGTCCAACCTTAAGCCATTCGTTGTCGGGAGATCGCCTGCATCCTCCGCCGCAGGCAGCGCACAGAACCTTCCGCACCTAAACCCTGTGTCCCTCCATACGCCTGGTCTGCAGCCCAAGTACAAGGTCCCCCCAGTCCCACATCCGTGTCCGCACGAGCACCTGGCGCTGATTGCGGCGAAATCGGGCTTGTTGATCAGACCGCATATTCTGGGCCGTCGCCGTTGATTCGGTGCCGTACGTCCAACTCTCGTGGGGCAAGCCGTCACGGTTGAAGAAGTCCAGCAACGTGAAGACGATGGGGTCGATTGGGAAGAGGGCGTGATCGTCTATGGCATCGTTGGTATTCTGGAGCTCTTCACTGGTATTAGATCTATGTATTTTCTGTGCTTGGTTCAGCGGTTTAACTGACAGATACGTCTTTCTTTCTCGGCGTCAAGCTTCTTATCTCTTGGTCATCACTTCGAGGACTGAAGTTGGGAACGGTGCGTTTCATTCGCGAGCCCTTTACCGCATCTCTAGACTGAAGGTGTTCCCATCATAGTCATCGATGCTAATCATACTGTATACGGTGTGAAAGGCGTTTCCGCCATACCATTGGTGGAAGATCGCGCCAGGACGACTCTGAACACGATAGCGTCTCGGAACGCTATGCTTGCACGCCCTTCTCTGCTGCCTAAGCATGAGAAAGCGGATTCAGTGTCCTCGGCGGACGTTGACGATGTCGACCCTAACCAGTCCGTTCCTGCAAAGTCCCCCGGTCCGCGCGTACAGTTCTCACCAGAACCCCAAGTGAAATTCATGTCACCGGTGGCTCAGAACTTTGATGACACCGAGAGACCGTCTTCTCCTCAGTCGGTCGCCTCTGACCTGTCAACCCCATCTTCGACCGACTCGGGGACGAATTCTTCGATCGCGAAGACGTTGATGTCGCGCTTGTCCTTTTGGGGTAGGCTTTCCAAGCGTGTCTCCCAGTTCCCTGCGAAAATGGTCGGCCAAGAATCTCTGTCCTCGCCGTCCCCCGAGTCTGCAACTCAAGAGCGGCAGTCTTTGGAAAAGATTATAGATGAAGGAAAGGCGGAACCGTCGGAAGTATTGGACTCCATATTGGAAGCTTCGGCGTCTCCGCCGCCAACTACAGAAGACAAGAATTCGGAATTAGAGAACAGGATAGTGCGGGAATGCATCAAAGAGTTCACGAAAGCAGGGATGTATTTTGCGTACACGTTCGGTGAGCGGTAATTCTGGCAGGTGGTTCAACAGGGCACCACTCAGTATGCGGGCAGACATTACTCGGTCTCTGCAGCATAAGCAGGAGCAGATCGTGAAATCACAAAGAGAGCACGCCCTTTTGGCTGATCTCAATGCCTTGCCCTCTCCAGAGTCTGCATCTTCTTCCGGATCAAACAGTCCAGCTGATGGAGCAAAGATTGATGCAATGAGCGAGCCATATCCAACACTTCCTCTCTGGAGACGGGTCGACAAGCGCTTCTGGTGGAATGAATGGCTATCTCAGCCTTTCATTGATGCTGGCGTAAGCCCTGCGTACCACAGCTCCACCTCCAGCTAACCATCCGATATAGCTACATTCATATGTCCTACCTATTATGCAAGGTTACTACCAAGTAGCCCAGTTTAATGTCCCTCCAGGGCCAGTCACACACGACGACGATACCCTTGTGGATTATATCATTGTTTCTCGCAGGTCGAGGCAACGAGCTGGTCTGCGTTATCAGCGGCGAGGCATCGACGATGACGCGCATGTTGCAAATTTTGTCGAAACAGAGACTATTATGCATGTAGAGGTAACTTTCTCCATACATGATTCCAACATTGTTGATCTGGAAACTGTACGAACAGCGGCTAGGTGTTCAAAATATATTCTCCTATGTGCAAATTCGTGGATCCAGTGAGTGTTTGAACCCGGTAGTAACAGAGTGTGGATCATGATGATATGCTAGTTCCTTTGTTCTGGACGCAATCTGGATATAGTCTTAAACCACCACCATTGCTTGCAACTGATAGAACACATGCTCAACATCTCGATGCTTTGAAGCGACATTTCCAACGAATTATTCCCCTTTATGGTCCACTTGTGGGTTTCCTCGAGTCTATCTTTACAGACCTCATGGTGCTGTAGACCGTTATGAACCTAGCAGAACAACACGGCAAAGAAGGCATTATTTCACGCGAATATCGGGAATATATGCACGAATTCGATTGCAAGGACGCAAGGTAGAATTTGAAGCACCGTATCTCTGGCATTTTTCAGCTCAAACTTTTACCGCTAGATTCTACGAATACGACTTCCACACGGAGACCAGGGGAATGAAGTGTGCTCATTTTCTTCACGCGCCCGCTCAATTTGACCTTTCGGCAGGTACGAGAACATAGGCAAACTCATCGAGTCAATGGACAAGGTCTTTGACTATCAAGGGTATGGCCCGTCAATCTGAGTGCGTACAATTTTTCAACTATACTTGTGACCAGGTATCTCTGGATATCCGACAATACAATCATGTCACAGCAGAAGGGCGCGTTTCGCATCAATTGCATTGACTGTTTGGACCGCACGAACGTGGTACAGGTAAAGGCTTGATGTATCTTTTGAGGTTCCATCATTCAAATTGTTATAAAGTCAGCTTTTGCGCGGCATATCCTAAACAAGCAATTGGGTGCGGTGGCACTCCTGAATCCTCAGGGAGACGGTCGGGCTGAGACCGATCTCGTATTCAATGATGGTGAATGAGGGGTCCCTCCGGAGAATACTGCATTTTGACGATGGATATTTTTCTCAGTCTGGGCAAACAACGGTGATGCAATCAGTCGTGCCTAGTGCGTAATTGTTCTTTCTCTGTGATCTTGAACAAGAGTTGACTTGTTCACAGTGCAGGGACATCTGCTCTCAAGGTCGGATTCATTAATGTCTTGATTGCAAGTTCAAATGACGAGGATGCATCTTTGATGGACAGGGCGATTTCACCCGGTAAAGATCTCGATAGCACTGCGTATTGTGAGCGAGCTTACGCTCGCATTTACAGGACAGGGAAGCGGGACCTCAGCGGTCTGCTCAATGACGGTGTAAATTCCCTCGCGAGGTACTGGAACATTTCGTACAGGTGAAAACTCGCTAATAACAGACAACGGCAGGATGTATTCTTCGACGTTTAGCGATTGGTTCTCCCAAGCGGTCATCGACTTTATGTTGGGTTACCGTACTATCTCCGTTTTCTCAGAGTTCCTGCATAAATTGCAGTCCACGGATCCCCGGGACCTGATCCGACTGTCAAAGATTCGCGCTGAGGCCATTGCCACTTCGGTCTCGCGGGTGCTTCCCGAGGGTGAACGCCTGCTTTCTGGCTGGACTTTGTTCTCACCAGAAGAGCTGAATGCGAAGATAGGCGATAGGTTTGAGGAAAAAATTTTGCTCTTGGTAAGCGGCCCCACTTCCATTTGATATCACGCTGCTGAGGTGTTCCTTTTCCTAGTCTGTCAAAGCGCTATATATCATTGTTAGTTCATCCTTTTTCTCAATGGCGTCTCCATCTGATTGTTTTATCTGAGGATAGAGCTACGATTATAACCTGGAAAAGGTTAAGCTGTATACCCGAGTTCCCCTCGGTGATATCACCGGTATTACCAAAGGTGAGCGCTTGCAATACGCAAGTTTGAAACATCATGAATTCCCCATTCTGGACAGGGGCGTATATCCTTTCGCCATTGGAGGAAGCTAGTCGCGATCCTGTGCAGAACGCGGGTTTCATCGTCAGGTGGCTCAATTCGCACCAGGTGACGCGAGTGTCGAGCTATTCGGTTCGCAACAGCCTGGACATCTCCAGCCTAGCAGCGACCCTCAGGCGGACGTCCATCAACCCGAGCGCGCTCATCGCCATGAGCTTTCCGCGAAAGGTGTCTAGGATTCTGACGAACGTGACTGCGCCAGGGTCGGATGTCTCTTTCGCCGCGTTCAAGGTGTTGCCGATCGATCCTGCGCGGAGTCAGAGGGCGTCTAGCACGGGGGACGAGAGCAGCTACGCGGAGGCGGCGGACGAGTTGAGCAGCGCTTCGAATTGCAAGGAGGCCGTCGACCTCATTGTCGATAGCATCAGAAGGGCGTGCGAGGACATGAGTGGGAGCCATGGCAATTTCGTCAGGGAAGACGACATCGTTAGGTCAGCGGATGACTCTTTTCGTCGAATCACCATTGCGCTGTTGCTGATGAGTTTTGAATGGTAGCTTGGCGGAAGCACAGCAGATGACGAGTGTGTATGCAAAAATGGAATATGGAGTCAAGAGATTGTTGTGGTTGGGAAGTTGATCTGAGATATCTTTCGATACGTTACATACCCATAATATTCCTGGACACTCGGTTGCTATGGGCGTCATATTTGACTACATAGGTTGAGAAATATAGTATTTGTGTGATTTCACCAATTCGTCGAGGTAGGGCTCCTCGACGACTATGATGTATGGAATTGGCAATCGAGCTCACTTGGCCGGGCCGGCATGCGCAGGCATCTTAATTTTGATCCGTTGCTGGTGGTGTAGCGTCTTTTGATCGAGGCCGTAGACCTCCATAGACCCAGAGTCCCAGTGGCAGTGGGGAGGGAGATGGAGATGATTGTGTTTCGAGTCTGAGCTGCAGTACAGTACATACGAGGCTGTGCATTGGTTTGCGGGTCCGTTCCAGCGATGGAGGTCTGAGCCAAAGCTCCCGCGAGTGTGCGAGAGAAGATTCAGAGAAGAATAGCTGCTTCACGAAGCCGTCGCGGGCTTTGAACGCAATTATCGAGATGGAAGCAGTGGATCTCGGACTGTGTTACGATAGTACTGTACGGCATAGCTTCGTTGGGCGCTATAGCCTCTGACAGTTTCTGCCATCTTCAGTTTTAAGAAAAGAAAAAAGAAGGGTAACGTTTAGGCCATTCGTAGCTGGACGATCCTCCGACGTTGGATCGGCAGATGACCGGGCATCAGCAACCAGAATCGGATTTATGGGATGAGAAATAAATTGTTGTTTATCTCTTTTCCTCCTTGTCCTGCTACTTCCATGTGGCCTGCAGCCACCACACTGCTCATCACAGGCTAATCCTTTTCTGTCTAGCGATCCCTAATCAATCGCCTACACATCGCGCTGGTCGTGAACCCCAACCCTCACCTTCCTTTGCCAACAAGCAGCCATGATGGCCTCCCTTCTCTCCCCAGCTGCCCCCAACCCCCGCGGCTCTCTCAGGTCCTGCCCACCGTCAAGTGCTCCAGCTGCAACCTCCCAGTGCCCCTCTCCGAACTTGGCGACCACGTTTGCCCCAAACCACCTCCAGTTCCAACGCTCCCGAAACCCTCCGTCTCTCCAGCTCAGGCTACGTCGCTCCTTCCTGAGAGGCTCCAGGGCCGTGTGGCGTCCCCAGCTCCCGCCCCTCGACCCCCTCCAGTCGACGCCTTATCAAGGCACTCGTCTCCCAGGCCGCAGATACCCCCCGGTCTTCGCTCTGCGTCACCTTCCAACGACCGGCTCAGAATAAACACCGCTCCTTCAGGCCCTTCCTCGTTCCAACAGCGTCCGAGTCCGCTCTCCCGCTCTGGCCTCGATGCCACATCGCCCACTTCACCTCGGAACGTAACAACAGCAGTCCGGTTTTGAGTCGACCACCTATCAATCCTGATTCTCGCGCGCGTACACCTTCAAACCCTGACACTCGCGCAGGCACACCTTTCAATGCTGATCCCCGTGTCCGGAGGCCTTCCAATGCCGCTCATAGTCATCGTCCCCGTGCGCCATCCAATGCCGGGTCAATTTCCGGCCGCTCCATCGCTGGCCCGGTGTCTCCACATACACCTCGTCCGCCCCCAGTCCGCAATTTCTCCGGCTCCCAGTCGCCCCAGCACGTCCAAGCACCTCCACGTCAGATGTCCCACGTTCCATATTCAGAAGCCGGCATCGATACCAAGAGCGGGGGCGAAGCTGGCATGGCCGGGGTTGGCAGGCGAGGATTTGCTGCCGCCGCACGAGCGGCCATGTTTGTTGGACAGACAGATCGATCGTTTGCCGCCCCACCTGGCAGAAGGCTCAACGCACCAGGTCACCTCGACCTTGATCCCTCCATTTTGAGTGAGTTCTCATTGTGGCGGAATAATAGAGCATACGCTGACCTCTTTTCAGGGACTGACACACCTCCCCTTTCACCTGCAAGCTCATCTCACTCGCCAGGTGTTTCACCATTTCCTCAGTCTCCGGGTCCAGTTCCACTCCCTTCCTCACCTAAAGCGAACCTGCCTGCCAAAACGCCAGTCCCACCGACGTCGCCCATCGGTTCGGTTCGCATGCCATTCTTTGAAAAGTTTAGGAATCAACTACCAGGTGGATCTGCGCCTGACGCGAATACCGTAATTTCGCATAATACCCCTAGCAGCAACATTAATACACCTTCGACGGCAACTCCACCACGCAATTCTCAGAGCACGATCGGAGGCGGTCTGTATCGTTCTGAAAGCAGCAACTCCTCGGCTCCTCGTCAAAGCCATGATCGCGACGAACGTCCGGCATCGCCGAGCTCTGAATCAGAATATGGTCTTGCCTATGCCAATTCAACGGATTATGAAGATGAAGCCGACGAGGACAAGAAGAACACGAGGAGCAGCAAGGCTAATCCCCCGCCTCCCCTTCCGCTCACCACCTCAATTTTACGATCCGGTTCCACTGCCAACTCAAACCACGTCCGATTCCCCTCAGCTTCCGAACGCTCTGGCATCCGCATTCCGTCCGCCAACAAGGGGCATGATAGAAACGATTCCGCTAGCTCTCTTTCATCCATTTCCAGTGCTGGTGATAAGAGTGAGCGAAGCAACTCTGCGCTCATTGCGCACGCCCTTGGCCTTTCTCGTACGCCGCCGAGCTCGTACGGCAAGCTCGGAGGTCCCGGTGCCACGATGGGTGGGAGAACGGGAAGGAGTCTGAGCGGGAGCAGCAGCAGTGGTAGGAGCGCGTACTCTCGCGGTAGCGGTGCTTTGACAGGTACCGGTACCGGTGTCATGGAGAAGCAGGTGGCGACCTTGCTTGAGGAGGCTTCGAACGGAGATGCCGCCAGCGTCAAAGGATTGGCCAAGAGCAAGTCAACAAGCAGACAGCGCACCTTTGGGCTCGAGCGCGACGACTCCGCGTCTATGAACCATGGCTTGGATGGTCCGATCCCTCACCGTAGTAACACCGTCCCGGCGCCTCATTCTCCGGAAGCTCGCTCACCGAAACTGCCAGTGCGATCAAAGACTAGCAACGAGAAGGTGACCGAGGCCGAGCGACAGAAGATCATGACCAGAAGGAACAAGACCTGCCTCAAGTGCAACAAGAAGATCGAAGACGGCAGATGGGTCCAGGTGGATGCTGGTGGAGTGTTGTGTGAGAAGTGCTGGAAGAGCATGTATCTACCCAAGGTGCGTATCCGCAATGTCTTTCGCATGGGATTATTTGTTGAATTTTTTTTTTTTTTGAACAGTGTCGTCGCTGTACATTGCCGATAGAAAAGCATGCCGTCTCTTCTTCGGACGGGCAACTCAAGGGCAAATACCATAAGGAATGTTTCAACTGCCATATCTGCCATGTGCGTATATGCAGGAATTCAGATGAATCGCTCTCTTATGCCTGATTCCGTAGAAACCATTTCCCGACAAGTCGTTCTATGTCTTTGACGGGAAGCCTCTTTGCGCATACCATTACCATGAAGCCAACGACTCGCTATGTGCAGCTGCTCACTGTGGCCAGCCCATCGAAGGGCCTTGCGCCGTGTCCCACGCGGGAGACCGTTACCATCCTGAACACATGACGTGCGAATACCCGGGACGGTGCAAGGAGATCCTCAAGGAATACTGGGAGGTCGACGGAAGGATGCTCTGCGAACGCCATGCGCACGCCAGCAGGGTCGGAAGCGACGAAGAGCGCGAAGACGACTGGGCACAGAGTTCAAAGTCCACCAAGCGCGTGACAAGGTTCATCGATCTGACGAGTTTGGGCGGGAGCGGTTTGAGGTGATATGTCCGTCTTATATTTCGAGTGCGGATATGTATGTCTGGAATACCTCTATCATGCTCATTTTTTCTGCCGCTTCTTTTTTTTTTGCCTGGTTTCGCCCCTTGCATTCTTTTTGACTGGATTGCGGTTTGCGAAATTTTTTTCCAATTGACAAAGGTCTTCTCACCATTATGTATTCGTTCACGGAATCTCGCATCACATTATTTTATTCATTTACTCTGCTCTTATGATGGACTCGATTTTATCTCGACTTCGCTATCTTTTTCTTATGCGCGCCATTCTTAATAGGTTCGTTGTCTCTTAACGTCTTTCCTCCTTTTCCTTCCTCATGTATGTTTGTGTATGAATCCGCCCTCCCTGGATCCCTCCAACCCTCCTTGTAAATAGATCCTGGCCTTGTCTCGTCAGTATATACCACGGATTCATTTTTCCTCCCTGTCCGTCTGTCCTTGCAATGTCCCACTGGAGTCAGGAGTCGGGAGGAGTTAAGCATGTGCGCCTCCCGCGTTGTTCCTGCATATGGAACCGTGAAACATATGAAACCGTGATTCCCGGTCGGCAACCGTGAACGGACATCCCGACGCTCGTGTGCGCGTTTTCGTCAACCCGTCCATCAGCACGTTCCATCCGGTCACAAGTCAAAAAATCAAATCGCCGAGTGGGGTATGGAGCGCCGAGCTGGGGGGGGAGGGCTCCATCTTCTTCCCCCCCTGAGCATTGAACCAGCCACCTTCCTCACGTTCTTCAGAAAGCTCGCCTGTGCTAGTTGTGGCTTTGGGTATCATCGGAAGCGCACGGAGCTCCTGCCATTGCCGAAAAAGAAAAGGGAACAAAGGCGACTTGGAACCCTTTTCCTGCCGTTCGATTCAATTTTTGCAACTTTAAAACTCTAGCTCTGGCTTCTGATCTCCACCTCCGCACGGGCGTGCACAGCTTCGGCCTCGCTTTTTGAAGCTAGACGCCGGATCCGGCCAGACGGAGGTAAGTTATAAACCGCCCGATCATGCGATTAGCCTGGTGGACTGCCGCTCATTTCCCGGCCTCCGTCGCAAGCAGATCCCGCTTCGCAATCCTACCCCGCAGTAGCCCCGCTTGCATTGCATCATTCTCGAGATTGACGAAGACGCCTTCACGAGTTTATACACGAATATCTAACATCGACTCCGCTTACGGCTAAACTTACAACATGTCCGAGAAAGAGGACAAGGCCACGACGCTAGAGAGAGATAACCCGAACGCCCAACGAGTGCAGCTGGACGGTCTTTTCGTGCGCGATCAGACGCACAGGAGACTCAAAGTTCGTAACCACCTCATTTGATCTGCGTATTTAGGTGCTACAGTGTGCTACGTTTACAGAATCGCCATATCCAATTGATAGGCATTGGAGGTGCGGCGTTTGTACCACATCGAATTCTTTTGAGATATAACGGGCGCTGTAGGGACGATCGGGACAGCTCTGTTCGTGCAGATCGGTTCGGCTTTGACGAAAGGCGGACCAGGTAATGTCATCCAATAAGAATGCAGGAGCACTCCGATCTCAACGTTCTTCACAGGGAGCTTGTTTATAGCTTTTGTTCTATGGTCCACATTCATTATGGCGATCAACAACTGTCTTTGTAGGTGCAAACTAGATAAAATCACAGAATGTCTTTAGTCTGCAGCTTTCACTTCTTGCAGCAGAGATGGTGACCTGGATCCCAATATCTTCCCCATTCGTGCGTTAAATAATTTCTGCACCTTGCATGTCATTGCAGATGTCGCATCGATCGAACAGATCCGGTTTGCAGATCGCTTCGTGGATCCTGCTCTCGGATTTTGCGCCGGCATCAATTTTTTCGCGCTAGAGGCAGCACTCGTTCCGTTCGAAGTCGTGGCTGTCAACCTGGTTCTCCATTTCTGGACCGATAAAATACCGGTATCTGCTGTCATTGCCTTTGTATTGGTCGCATATGCGTATGTCGCCCTTCTGCTCTCTATTGGCCAGTCGCAACTGATCCCGCACGTTATTCGAATTCAGAGCCCTCAACATGTTTGCAGTGCGGTATTACGGAGGTCAATCTATCTTGTCGTCCTTGAAAATCCAGTTCATTGATGGAGCGAGTGGCAGAATCGGAATTTTGGCTTGCTTTGGGAAAGGTCATTCTCGCCATCGGCCTCATTGCCTTTACTTTCATCACGATGGTGGGCGGCAACCCCCTACATGACGTTTACGGATTCCGGAATTGGAATCGTAAGTTGCTTGGTTCCTTTGCAAATGACTGGAAACTCAGAAACTTGTCTTATTAGCTTCAAAAGTGCCTGGGGCACCGTTCGCAGAATACATCAAGACTGGGTCGCTGGGGCGTTTCTTGGGCTTCTTGGCTTGCTTCATTCAAGCTTCGTTCACGATAGCGGGTACGTAAGCATTTATTCTTTTGTAGCTAATGCTTCATTCTTGTTAACCCTTTCAGGTCCTGACTATGTGGCAATGGCTGCAGGCGAGGCCGAGCTGCCACGTCGCACACTACCGAAAGCCTTTTACGGTGTATTCTACAGATTAACCACTTTCTTCGTGGTCGGCAGCCTATGTATAGGGATCATTGTGCCGTATTCGGATCCCGACCTGCTCAAAGCTCTTTCCGATGCTCGTCCCGGTGCCGGTTCATCGCCTTATGTGATCGCCATGGAACGCATGAAAATCAGAGTCTTACCCCATATCGTGAACGCGCTCATCCTCACGGCCGTCTTTTCGGCTGGGAACGGATACGTCTACTGTGCAAGCCGCACGCTCTTTGGCCTTGCGTTGGAAGGGAAAGCTCCTAAATTTTTGAGGCGCTGCACACGAAACGGAGTTCCCATCTACTGTGTCGGCGTAACGCTGGCCATTGCTCTGTTATGTGCATATATATGTTCGCTTCTCGATACTTGTTGCAAGTCTCATGCAAGCCAGCTTTTCTCCAGGTTTCAAATAACGCCGCTGTCGTGCTTCAGTGGTACGTGCTAACCTACATGTGGATATTACTCGAGCTCAAATTTGTGTCTGGAAAGGTTCGTGAATCTAGTCACGGCGTCGCAGCTCATCAACTACGCCATCATATCCTTTACCTATATTCGTTTCTACAACGTACGTATAAGAAGCTTCAGTCATCAGTAATGCTTCTTACCACAAGATTTGTTGTCTCTCTTAGGCTCTCAAGGTCCAGGGAATCTCGCGCGATATCATCCCCACAAAAGCTTTTGGCAGCCATTCTGCGGGTATGCAGTTGAATTGTTCTATGGTGGGTCTGTTCCTAACTTCCTTGAAGCTATTATGCGCTATGTGGGACCTTCACGATGGCATTCGTGGGCGGGTATACGGTGTTCCTGCCTGGCAGATGGGACTTTCCAAGCTTTTTCTTCTCGTACGCGATGATCGGGATCGTTCCCGTTCTTTTCCTGTTCTGGAAGATTATCCATAGAACCCAGGTTCGTTCAGCGTTGTATATTCATCTTTATTGTTGACCACCGAAACGTGTTTTCACAGTGGAGACCATTAGATCAAATCGTGTTTTTTGACAAGGAACGACTAGAGGTTGATCAATACGAAGAAGAGGCCTGTATTTAGAGTTAAAACAGTGCGATAGAGCTTACGATACGAGCATGTACAGGTGCCACTTATTCGACTGTCCTAAGCCTCTTACGCACATCTTTGCGATTGCCAGTTCTCGCGAAGACTCGGCGCAGGGGCTTGAAGGGCTGGAAAAAGCAATAGGATGGTCAAAGGACCTCAAGGCACACAAGGCGGCGGGACAGACAGTAGAAATTGAGAAAATGTGTATCATCTCATAGTACAACATTTAGAAGGCAGCATTATGCAACGGCAGCAGTAGCATCAGCACGAGTACCGACTCGCACGTCGTACCCGTATCCTTCGCCTGGAGAACCTGGAACGTCGCCAGGTCCATCGTAATGCAGTTTGGATAGATCATAGTTTCCTGTAATAGTGCAGGTACTTCAGGAACCGTAGAAATGTTCTCGTGCGACGAAACGTACCTATGAACTGCCACCCGTCTTGCTTGATGTGATAAAGATTGCATGTGTTGCCAGAGAACGCATCTCGATGGCCAGCCGCGTAGATGCTGCGTCGTCCAAGCTCTTGAGCTTCGGCGTCCGTCAAGTCCCAGCGGTATCCTTGATCCAGGACACCATAAGCAAAGGTGCTGCCCGAACCAACTGAAAATAGGTCGCCCTTCAGCCGCGTGCCATCAGAGTCAACGTAAAACACTGCCGGGCCCTGGATATGAACAATTTAGCGTCGTTATGCCTCGCCATGCAGCGATATATCTACCGTCTTGTCCCAGCCACAAATCATAGTTCCCTACGGGATATAAAGGATGGTCAAAATGATGAGACGCAGGGGTAACCAGGCTGCCTCACCATACTCAACCCCATACCCTTGTAGCTGTAGACAAGGTTGCTCAAATACTTGCTGGCCGCGGAAACCGAGATACGTTCCCTGTTTCGCAACTCGTGAAGTCGGCAATGGATGCCAAGGTAGGTCTCCCAGTATTGACAATCAGCTATGGTGTTCCATTTAATTTAAGACAGTTCTAGACCATAACCAACATGCTTACCAGCGCCACCAGCCATGGTACCAAGCAGATAAGGGTTGATCTCAATAACCTTTTTAACAGTCCCAGATGCTGCAGCGGGTTTGAATACAGACCCCGAGTTAAAACTGAGGTGAATACTGACCAACATAACTCCCTGCGGTTGCTCTCGAATCGACAGCGACGATGACTCCTCCTTGGTATCTGAAAGCTAGTGTCGTCGTCCCGTGTTGGATCTTGATTCTGCAGTTGGGATCGGCATGGTCGTCGGTGTGTAATCGGAGGAAAGCAGAGGGCTGTTATCCAATTCACAGTGACTAGACATCCTGGTCTGCCAATGATCGCGCACTCACGTCTGCAACGGCGGGGACGGAGAAATTGGGCACGCCCTTGGCGAGGCTGCCAAACCCAGCCTCCGAACCCCAAGAAAATTCGGAGAACTCCTGATCATCATCGGCGAGTGCCTGTGCTCTCCTGAGCTTGCTCATCGCGCTCGTTGTCGAGAAACGATCTGCAAATACGTTCATGAATGGAAGTGTTGCTTGTCTAGGGTGACGCGTACGGTATGATCACGCTTGGATTACATCTGTTTGATTGCGTCCTCTGCTCCAAATATGCATCCACACGCTTCGTCATGAATAGCTTAGCCATATTACACCGTGCAAACAGCACTCTCTGCTACATACTTCTGCTTACACCAACAAAACGGTCACCTTGCGACTTGCCCGAACTTGCATGCCCATTCCCAGTCCTATTTTCTTCAGCGTTCCATCTGGGTTCAATTTACAAATCAAGCAACCCTCCCCTGGGCTGTCCAGATAAGAGCTAGGGGTAACGACGCAGACGTTTCCTTCTACACGCTCGGTCACGACGCCTAGCTGTGGCTCTGACGAGGCTGTCCACAGGACGACAAACGCGTTATCTTCCGAGGCCTGCATCAGGAAGCCAGCCTTGGACCAGACGAGCATTGCTTTTGGAAGCTGCATCTGATATTTCTCCTCAAACTCGCTCCCGAACACCTTGAGCAAATCAGGGGGCAGCGGGCCCATGCCGGAGATGGCGGCAAAAGCGTTCGGCGAGAGCTTCTTCACGTCGTCGGAAGGATCATACATCCCAAATGCTTTCGAGATGTCGATGTGATGTCTGGTGTTCAGATCGAGGAACTCGGGAGCTTTCCAGATGCGCAGGCTGCCGTTCGTGACTATGGGCCAGACGCTTGTCACGGAGTCTGCACCGACGTTGACCAGTTTTATGGCACCCGCGGTCAGTTCCAGACCGTGCGACTCTCGGGGCTAGAAGATATCGTGGGGATCAGCGGGAGACATCGCGAATCTGGAACGAAGGGTGTTTCGCCGTCCCCGATGAAATAACACGCTGTCAAATCGCCTTGCTCGATAGACGACCTGTAAACGTCTTCCCAAAGCTGTCCCAGGCTTCGATTATAGTCAATCGTCGGAATGCGTCCTGGCAAGAGCCCGACCACCCAAACACTTTATCGGGCTCATGTTTGCAAGATCTCGTTTTGGTCGCCTGATAGAGATGCCAGTATGAAATCCGGCCGCGGCGGTAAAACTGCCTGAGCTTCAGAATCTTCCACGACTCGCTCTTCTGCAGTTCATGAATGATGGCCATTCCTGCCATGGCGCCGGTATCAAAAAACAGCTTTGCTACCATGCCACAAAGCATGAGGATTTGGAACAGTGGCGCGCCTCCCATGAGGTATCGCTCCGGGGTACAGAAGTAGATGTTGTCTGGGATGACGCCTTCTTGTAGGGTCCAGACACGCTTGAACCACGGCGCGCCTTCAATGGCCATGATCTTGCGCACCCATCTGAGTGCGTCCACGCCGGTGAGCTGGATATTTGCAAACCCGTCTCTCATCATCTCTGCGACCGAGATGGTCGCGACTCCAGACTTGTCCATCTTGTAAAACTTGTTTACTTCCTCCATCGAGGAGAGGACGTTATGCCAATCGGCGTCCCGTTCGCATTGTCCAGCCAGACGATGCAGCCGCTGGCATAGGCAAAGTATTCACCCATCTTGGCAATCTCAGCCTCGTTCCTTTTACGCTGGTCGAGACAGAAGAGGTCGAGCCAGACGTATCTCAGGCCGCCAATGACCCTCGCTGCACTGAGCATCTGATCGAGCTTGACCTTGCGTCGGACGGGGATGGGCCACTCGACGCCGTACTGAGTGCCTTCGACCTCGATGACGTCGTTGCCCCAGACATGCGAGATGGCGGTGTACTTGATATCACCGGTCAGTGTGCTCGTCAGCACAGTCCTGCCCTGCACAAGGTCGTACAGCCGCTCCGGGAGCGTTTTGGGTGGGCAGGACGCCGGAGGGAAAATGGACTGCGCGAACTGGGTGTTGACATCCTCGCCCAGCGCCCAACGCTTCTGAACCGAGTCGGTGAAGTCGAAGAAGAGCTGACCGACGCCTTCGGAGGAGCCCTCGTTGGCGTTAAATTCTGGCCAGAGGTCCTTTGTGATGCGGAGACTGAAGGAGTCCTCGTCGGATTCCGAGCTGCTGCTGGAGGGGCCAGCAGCCGCAGCACGGGACACCCCGGTAGAAGGGGGTGTAGGGACGCTGGAAGATGATTCTACCGGCGTACAATTGGGCTCATGGAAACGAAAGAAACACTTCTACACATACTTTTATGTTTGCCAAACAAACGGGCGAACTTGCCTGGTTTCTTCTCTTGTTGCCTGTCGGGTTGCATGTGCTATTTGGTATAGAGGGGAGAATGAGGAGGGCGCTTTGCTTCCATTCCTTTTGTTATGCAAGGATAGATTGGAGGCAATGCCCAGACAACAACACCAGGGCACCGTGACAGATGCTTATCCACACACATATACCACGAGACTGGAGGCCAATCCAATTGCGAACAAGGTACCCATCCAGGCCCTGGTTATACTTAGATGATACCATCTGACGAGGTGTCGTATACGGACTGAGCGCTGAATATTTATTTGAATATCGAGTCCCTGATCGAAAGCTATTTTAGTTTGCTTATGTCATCCCATAATCTACACACGTTCAAGTTTTTTTTTCCGTTTGCTCGTCCACACGACGTACATTGACCAAGGATCAACTTGACGTGAGGTCGCACAACAAAAAGCAACAAAAATAAGATGGCAGACGGTGAAAGGGGAAAGGCTTGGCCAATTGCAGAGGCAGAACTCACCAACCAGGTCTGTTTCAGTTCGAGATTGGAATGGCCTTTTTTCTCATTTTTTTATGTTGCAGATTCTGGACCTCGTGCAGCAAGCGGGTCAATACAAACAACTGAAGAAGGGTGCGAACGAAGGTGGGAGGGAGATTTCATTTCTTGCTTGGGGAACCATGCTCACGGACGGACGACGCAGCCACCAAGACGCTCAACCGCGGCATCGCAGAGTTCATTGTCATGACCGCTGACACTGAGCCGTTGGAGATCCTGCTTCATCTCCCGCTTCTGTGCGAAGAAAAGGTCGGATGGGAATTTTATTTCTTTAAACGAGACCGCCGTGATGGCTGACAGTGATGAATAGAACGTCCCTTACATTTTTGTCCCGTCCAAGGCTGCGTTGGGTAGGGCATGCAATGTGTCGAGGCCTGTGATTGCTGCGAGCGTGACGACTGGAGAGGCGAAGGAGCTGCAGAGCCAGATTCGAACTGTACGAAACGCGATTGAGAAGCAGATGGTTTAAGTCATTTGAGATGTAAAAATTGACGAAATTGACACTGCATCCGGACTCACACAGCCGAGTCTCGTCTCAACCATTTTTGCAGGCTAGACCCACTGTCAGCTTAACAACCTGGCGTGATCCATTCCTCTCCACCTCTTCTTTTCCTTCTATCCCTTTTCACGCAGTATTTTGCAATGCCTCACTCTCGTTTAAGTTTCACCACTTTACTCTTTACCTTGGTAGCTTCAAGCCTCGCCCAGAACTACAAATGGCCAAACCCACAATACGAGGCGCTCGAAGGGCTTTTGTATGAGGGCAGACGAGGCGACGGATCCAGCTTGTCGGCTCTCGTCCATCCTTGTAGGAGCAGACCAGATACCAACGCCTCGATCGCAGCCGAATGGCTACGTTTTGTGTGTCGCTCTTGCACTCCGTTATTGGATGCCAGACTCATGCTTTGCGCAAGGCTTTTCACGACATGGCGACGCATGACGCATCGAATGGAACAGGTGGACTGGATGGTTCCATTGTATACGAGCTGGACCGGACTGCGGTACGTCCATCCCGACCGTAAAGACTGCCTCGTCGTTTTTGAAGCAGACCCTCTGCACAGAACTTTGGAGTCGGATTCACACATACCCTAGCTGATTTCGAGAACTACCCTAATAAATATGTATCCCGTACGTGCCGTTTTCTTGGTCCAATTCTTCGCTACGAGCCCTCACAATCCTTCCGTCACCAGGTTCTGACATCATCGCCATCGGTGCCATATTCGCCGTCGTGACTTGCGGGGGCCTAACATTCCCCTCCGCGGCGGCCGCCTTGATGCATGGCAGGCAGTGCCACCGGCACGCCTGAGCCGCACCAGGACATCAACACGCACACCGAGATGTTCCGTCGCTCAGGGTACAACGCGTCGGAGATGGTGCAGATGGTTGCGTGTGGGCACACACTAGGCGGCGTCCGGAGCACATCCTTCCCTCAGCTCGTCCCGCCCAAGCCCAACTCCAACGTGCCCAATTTTGTCAATTTCGATCGCACAACCCAGTTTGACAATGCAGTGTAAGGCAATCTCTCCGTTTGAAACAGCGGTTTGGATGGCTCACGGTTCTTGCGATAGGGTGACGGAGTATCTCGATGGGACGACACAGAATGTGCTCGTTGTGGGTTCCAACACCACCATGGACTCTGACCTCCGAGTCTTTTCCGTCGACGGAAACAGCACAATGCACAGGTGAGCCTCGTGTTCTTCGTTTGGATACAGATTCTGATGACCAGCGTAGCCTTGCGGATCCGGGCAACTTCAACACTCAGTGCAAAGACATATTGGAGCGAATGCTCAACACCGTTCCCAGCACTGTCACTCTAACGGACGAGATTACGCTTCTGCCTGCCAAGGTGCACGACACTCAACTGACGTTTGAAAAGGAAAAGCTTGTGTTCAAAGCCTCCCTTCGTGTTAGTTCCATCTGTTGACGTGCCATTACCGATGCCTGACTTGTCTCCCTATAGCTGGTGGAGCCTGCGAACTCGACCCCGAATTCCAAGCGAAACGTCACCATGTACTGGTGCGACCGATATGGCAGCGCGCAAGATTGCAAGGGTGCAACGCGATCGTCTATTCCTGCCAACACGCTCAACGACGACCCAAGCATTTCCCCCGTCCTCCAGCAAATGAACAAGACCTTTATCCACTACAACTTTGTCGTCCCCATCGACGGTACAGCATCCATCTCCAAGTTCTGGTTCGAGGTCGATGAACACGACGGCAAGTCCCCGACGGTGTACAACAATGGCGGAGACGGCTACGTGATGGAGCAAGATCAGATCCTGTTTGTGCCCATGTTGAGCCGCGCCGACCTCCGAACGGGCAAGACGTGGAGCAAGATATACACCATTGTCGCTGCTGTTCGCACGGACAGCAACTCATCACGGGTGTACATGGAGGCGACCGATGTTGCCATTCAAAATTTCCCCGCGCCTTTCAACACGACCGTCGACCTCAAACTCAACTCTTCGGTGACGCCGATTCAAGGCTACTCGTTCTACTCGGGCACTGTCGAAGACTACGGACAGCAGCTCATCGTGGACTTGCACAGCGTGAGCTCAGACGGCAAGGTTTACACGGACGACTTTAAGCAGACGACCTTTTTGGACAACACGCCTTACGTTCAGCCGACGGTCGTGTCAAACAGCGCCAAGTCGCCCAACTCGCAGTCGTCCGCGCTCGGAAGGTTGGACTATGCCGCTGCGGTCGGTGCGTCCTGGCGCTGGATATGCTGGGCCGCCGCCGTGGGATTGACTGTCACGACACTGCTGTAGCGATATTGACTATTCAATCCTTCTTCTGGTGACTTTGGGACTTTTTTTATTTTTCTCTTTCACGTTCTGGAGCACATGGACTCTTTCACGTTTTGGCTGTTATATTTTACCCTATGCACCAGCGTTTAGATCGACGCAGCTATACCAAAGTGATTTGGACACATCTGCTCATTACAAGTTTAGACTGATGAGAATAATGTCTGTGTTTAAAATGCTTAGATACAGCAACAGGGCACTATAGCCAAGTGGTTACGGCGACAGATTCGAATCGTGTGATTGAATATCTGTTCCTCTTTGAGGGCGCAGGTTCAAATCCTGCTGGTGTCGTTTTTTTTTTTGGTTCCTCATCTTATCCGATCTGACAGAAAACGTCACCTTTCCGCCCAACCATGTCTTTGCAGCTGTCGGATATCTTCTACACAGCACTCCAGAACGCAACCAAGGCGCTCGGTTTGCCTACTATTGAGGATTCAACACAGGTGAAGCTGTGCTTCGACCACCCAGGGACGAATACTAACTGTTGCTTTTTTATTCTCGTTGAACATGCTATCATTGCTTCGGTCTATGCTAGGAACTGATTCAATCGAGTCTAAATGACCTGAACATACTGCGGTCGCGCATAACAGGGCTTTCGCTCTTCAGTCCGAATGAAATGCTGGACGACATATCGACGCGGGATCTCGTGTACCTCCTTGTGCCGTACGTGGCCGCTGAGCTACGCGGCCGTGTCAAGGCCCTCGAGCGGGACGATCGGATAGGCGTCCTGAGGCAGACCCAGGTCAGGCGCTCGATCCGTTTATTCCTTTTACCCGCCCTTCCTGTCGTTCACTGACGTCAGCTTGGGATCAGAAAGACTTGAGCGAGTTTCTGGGATTGCTGGACACGTACGACGTCGTGCCTGCGGAGGAACGGGCGCTGTATGAGCAGAGGGCGTCCGCGATCCGAGATCCTGCTCGGAGAAGGGAAGTCAAGGTCAAGCAGTATCAGAAGGAGAAAGACATCCGAGCAAGGATAGAAGTGCGCAAGGAATCTCCGAGCGTCTAGATCTTTCGTCGATATTTTCTATAACAGACACTTCGAAAACGAAGAAGACAGGCCCCGATAACAGCCACCCTCTCCTCATCCTCTCCCATTGCGCTCATAGCCTCCATCCTCCCTTCGCAATCCAATTCCCGCACAGGGGCATGGAAGGGAAGAGACGAGGATGACGAAGAATCCGATTCCGAGACGGAAGACATCCTCCGTGAAACGACGCTGCTCCTCCTCCGACTGTGCTACACGCAGGCGCAAGGGCAGCTCGAGAGCCTCGATCAGGAGTTAGAGCTGCTTAGGAGTGCGCCGCCGCCGCCTCCGCCGCAACCCCAGTCGAAGGAAGGGGAGGGCGGCAGGACCGATGCAGCGAGGACGAAGGAGGACGAGACGTGGAGGTTGGATGCGCCGAGGGCAGGTCCGGATGCGAGGGGCGCGTTGCTGGATGCGTCTGGGAAGGTAATAAACTCTGGGCTGTTTCCTGCTTGGTGTTTTATTGACTCGATGTAGCCTCTGCAGCCTTTTACGATTCTGCCATCCGGCACGGCGGATCGCGCGCAGCTGCAAGGTCGGGTGTTTAGACCGGGGTATAACCTGCCCACCATGACCGTCGATGAATATCTGCAGATCGAGCGCGAGAGGGGAAACATTTTGACAGGTGGAGGGTGAGCGCATTCCCACTCTCGATTTGCTTTACTTGACGGTTTATTAGCAAAGCGTCGGAAACGGAGTTGACATCAGCGGAGAAGCTTGCGCTCCAAGCTGAAATGGAGGGGACTGCTGGCGGTGAAGAAAAGGCGGAAGAAAAGCGCCAAAAAGACGAGAAATGGGCGCAGTTCACCGATGAGAATCCGAGAGGGGCCGGAAACACGATGAATCGAGGATGACTTGCGACAAGGGGTTTGTGGGTGCGAATTTAGTGACCATAGTCTAATACACTAATAACACAATCGACGAATGGAAAGCCCGTTCGTAAAGAAAAGAGAGGATGAGGATGGTATATATATATATGATGACATGGATGCACGGGTGTATTAAACACATTAACAACTGCACTGTGATGCTTCAGGGACTTCGGTCGTGGCTGGTGTCGTGACGTCGATTTCTGGGCAGAAGAGAATGAGTGTGAGTGTGAGGACGTATGCGATCGCGGGACTGACTCGTGTTGGCGTCCGTCTGGGCGTCCTTTTCCATGCCGGGCAGGGACATGGCGATCTTCTTGAAGAGGCTCTTCACGTTGTGGCCTGCCTTTGCGGACGTCTCCATGAACATGATGCCGAGCTGCTGCGCCTTGGCCGTTGCCTCTTCCAGTGTGACTTGTCTATCAAAGGACGTGACCGACGAGATTTAGCAAGGTCCGGTTGACGAAAAGAGCGCAAGAGACACACCGTTTATCCGAGAGATCCGCCTTGTTGCCTACCAAGACGATGATGACGTCGTTCCCTCGCTCGGACCTGACGTCGTCTATCCATTTTGTCGTCGACAAGAACGACTGGCGATCTAACGCGTAAGGGGGGAGAAGCTCGGCTCAACGGTCGCGTTCTAACCGAGCTCAGAGAATCAGGGAAAGGGTGCGCACTTGTGATATCAAAGACGACGATGGCCACGGAGGAGTCGCGGATGTACGACGGGATGAGAGATCGGAAGCGTTCCTGGGGTTGGAATTTGGAGTGAGCGAATTCCCGGTCTGTCTAGAGGCACGCCCCAATCTCACAAGCGCACCTGACCCGCAGTATCCCACAGCTGCAGCCTGACGTCCGGTCCTCCAGGTACATCGTCTTGCTCAGAAAGTCAATGCCTATTGTCGCTTGATACGTGTTGTCAAAAGTATCGTACATGAACCTAAGGTTAGCACCGGATGAGCTGGAAACGCATCAAAGAGACGGAATGCATGCCTGGTGATGAGACTGGTCTTGCCGACACTCTGATCACCGAGCAAGACGATTTTTGTGCGCTTTGGAGGCGCAGAGGAAAAGTCGGCCGATACGGGCGTGGAGGGAGCGTCCATAGCGACTACTGAGCTTGAGTGAGGAGTGGCTCACAAGTCAAATTAGGAATACGCAACGTGACCTCCAGTCTAATCACGTGCAATAATTCCGACCACTGCATATTCTTATCTACGCGTCTTGACGCAACACACGATGAAGTTGACAGACAAGATCGCCACGCAGCGCTCTGCCTATCCGTTCTTTTCTTTTGAATTCTTTCCGCCGAGGACGGACCAGGTGGGTGCTTTGTTTTCCGGTGACGTCGGACTACAAACCATCGCGGATTTCGGCGATATAGGGATTCGAAAACCTCATTTCGCGCATCGCTCGTCTGGTCAACCTCAGACCCGCGGCGATCAGCGTGACGTGGGGTGCAGGAGGCTCTACCAAGAGTAGGTCACTCGATCTCGCAGGTTTGATTCAGTCCGAGTATGGCGTCGATACCATCCTGCACTTGACTTGCACAAACATGGAGCAAGGGATGGTGCACGGCGTATTGCAAGTGCGTCAAGCGTTGCGTCGTCTTTTTGATTTCTTTTGAGCGTTTTTTTTTCAAGGCCGCAAAGGATCGTGGCATACAGAATATCCTCGCATTACGTGGTGGTTCGTGGCATGTATCCTGAACACTTTTTTTTTTTCGATTTTCCGACTCATTGATAGACCCTCCAAAGGCCAAGAGGAATGGATTGCCATTGATCCGCGTTTCCAACACGGAATTGACCTCGCAAAGTACATCGCTCGACTCCTGAATTTGCGTCTTATTTTTGTGTCGGCGTGGCAGGTATATATGTTTTTAGCTTTGATTAATAATTTTTATTCGTTTTTTTTCTAGGCTATTCTGAGGGTCATCCTGATCACTTGCTTTCGGAAGAGCAAGAGCTGGAATATTTGAAACAAAAAGTCGACGCCGGCGCCGATTTTATCGTGACACAGCTGTTTTATGACGTCGACAGGTTCTTGATTTGGCTGAAAAAGGTTCGAGAGAAGGGTGTGCACCTTTTTTCAGCTGTTTATGACTCGTGTTCCTAAAGAAATGACGTCACAGGCATTACATTACCCGTCATTCCTGGCGTCATGCCGATTCAGACCTACTCCTCCTTCCTGCGGTTAACAAAACTCTGCGGAATAAAAGTCCCCGACAAGATCTCGAACGATCTGGCAACGATCGGTGTATGCTTCTTCTTTTTCTTAGCTAGCTTATATAATTAACTGTATCACCATCAGCATGATGATCAGCAGGTCAAGGACTATGGCGTCAAGTTGGCTGTCGAAATGATACAAGGATCATATCAGAGAGCGACGTGCGATGGGTGCACTTTTGCACGCTGAACCTCGAAAAGAGCATCCAGCGCATTCTAGAAACCCTCGGATGGACTGGCGTCACTGCTCCCATCCATAACAAGCTGATCACCGTATGGCCGATCGCTCTGCTTTCAGATTCCTGTTTATATTCTGTGTAAAAGGACCCGAACGATGCAGCCACGCCACACTGGCCAACGGTGACCTCAACGTATCTGACCTTTTGGTCACGCCATCGACAGCGACCAACAGTGCAACGCTCGGTTTGGCAAACATTCCACCAGGCGACGGCGAAGTGGGACGAGGAGAGCTGAACAATGCGTCGACTTGGGATGAATTCCCCAACGGACGCTTTGGTGACTTTAAAAGTCCCGCTTACGGGAATCAAGACCCATGGGGAGGTTCAACAATCTCCGTACGCCTTCCACAATCTCGGTATCTCTCTTTTCGCTGATTGGTGCTGCAGAGGAACGCAGCTGCGACATGGGGTCATCCCCAATCATTAGATGATCTGACACAAATCCTCATGGACTATCTGCACTCTAAAATACCTTCTACTCCGTTCTCGCAAACACCGCTATCTTCAGAGTCCTTGACGATCCTGCCACATCTCGAAAGGCTGACGAAACGAGGATGGTGGACCGTCGGTTCACAGCCTGCCGTAGACGGAGCGAGCTCATCCGATCAGGTCTTTGGATGGGGTCCCAGGGGAGGATATGTATTCCAAAAGGGGTTCGTCGAATTTTTCTGCGAAGAGAGCGATGTCGACGCTATCGAGAAAAAAGTGGAGGAAAAAGGAAAGGGCTGGGTGCATTGGTTTGCCGGAAATCGCAGGGGCGAGTGTCGAGGCAACGTTCCCGAAAACGCGAGGAATGCGGTCACATGGGGAGTCTTTCCCGGACAAGAAATCGTACAGACGACTATCATCGAGAAAGAGTCGTTCCTCTCCTGGAATGTGAGTCCTTTTTGCTTCCATGGAGTGGAGCACGGTTCGCTGATCCGCAAACAGGAAGAGGCGTTTTCCATATGGTCCGATTGGGCGTCGTTCTATCGACCAGATTCAGCAGAGCGAAAGTTGCTTGAAGGCGTCCGGGATCGACGGTGGTTAGTGAGCATCATGCACCACGATTATAAGGACCCCACTGCGTTGTGGGGATTCTTGTTTCAAGATGGCGAACTCGCGTAGATATAGGCGAACATCTTGTATATTATCGAATGGTGGTCGTATCAGGCAATCATGTCCCTGACGGATCTTCTTCGTACTCCTCAGATTCCATCTCTTCATTGTCTTCAGACTCTGCAGAGCCCTCTTCATCGAGGTCTTCCATGCTGGCGTCCAGGTCCTGCGCAGACTCGTTTTCTCCCTCATCTTCTCCGATTGACGGAGGCACGGCGGATCGAGCTGAGCCAGTCTCGTTCGTATCGTCCTCGGCCTATTCCCAGAGTCAGATGTGCTCAAGACGAGCTGCTGTTTTCAGCCAAACTCACGTCGTTCTTTTCTTCCTGTTGCGTGAAAGACTTGCCGATCGGGACCATGAACGAGTATCCGCGACTGCGGATCGCGTGGTTCTGCCCAGAACAGGAAAAAAAAAATTAAAAATTAAATTAAGTAGAAACAACAGAAGAAGAAAATCCACGCACGATCTCCTCCAGCTCGTTCTCTTCGTCGCTCAAGTCCTCTATCTCGCGCTGAAGATCACGCACTGCGTTCATATGCCTGTATATCCTGCGCTCCGATACCGGTACGGGATGTGGATGCGGAGGTCTTGGAAGCAGGTGCGGGAAGCGCTGCGGGCGTGGTAGCAACGTCGGCGTCGCGACAGACATGTTTTCGGTTTGTTATGGTGAAAGTGTAATCGTTGTACTGCTTGGCTTTTGATCACGTGACGGACTCTCCAATGGAACGATAACGATAAATACACTTGTCATATTTTAACTTAAATTATTAAGATATCAGTCCTTGCAAATTGGTCTTGGCACGCGATTTGGAGGCCAGCGGGCGAATCCAGAGCTTTATGTGGCCGCCCTTGGTCACGGTGAGAACGCAGCGAGGTAGGAAGGAGGCAGCTGCCAGCAGCTCGCCTTCTACCACTTTGACCTGCGAAAAGACGCGCATCAGGAGAGCAATGCAGCCAATAATACATGCACAATGCTCACGAGAACAGGTTGCACCACCGCAATCTCGTTGCGAGACGGTGCGGCGTGATACCGCGGCGAGCGCACGCCATCGCGTCAACAGAAGGCAGATACAACGCGGAACGTTCACGCCTGAAGGCTAAAGAGATCGTGGACGACATCGACATGCGTGGATGATGCGTCGACTGGAGATCGATCGTCAATCAAAGAACCACGGGGGAGCAGCCGCTTTTGCCACGTACGGTCAGTTTCGGACGATGAAGAGCGCCGCTGGAAAAGTCCCAGAGAATCAGCTTGTTGTCTTCACCTACGCTCCCGAAACGGTAGTTTCGCCCGTCGCAGCGCAGCTCATCAAAAGCTACGGACGAGACAAAAGACGAATGCCCTTGGCACCGCGCAACGACGCGCTGCTCCCACGGCGAAAAGATGGTCACCAGATCGTCCTGACCTCCCGTCTAACGAGCAACGAGTTAATGTACAGCTTGGAACAAAGTGGAGGATGCATACAAGTATGAATCGGCCATCTGGAGACCAAGCGACACATGTCAATGCCCCAAAGTAGGATGCATAACAATCCACAAGCCTAAACCGAGTTTAAGCAGACAAGACTGTGGTAATGAATGACGGACCTACTGTTCAGCCAGGGCATCGATCACACGGAGGCAGCCATCGTCAGAGATGGCACCCACGTATTTAACGTCAGGAGAAAAGACAAAATCTGGCGGAGAGTAAGCAGACGACACAGAGCACAACTGCGAGCAATGTTACCATACCAACGATACCACGTCGAGACACTCGCCAATGGCTGACGGGATTTTTCGCTGTTTTATCTTTTTCTGCCTTGGTATTTGTTCCGATGCTGCCCCCAGATGTTATCGGATGCCAGGGTGGCATCGTTACGAATATGCTGTCCGTGGGATCCCATTCTCTTTGAGAACCATCTCCGAGGTTGTGCCGCTCGTATCTGGGTATCTACCGACGGGTTCTTGGGGAGTGAACGCTCCATCGTCACGCTCCTTGTCATATATGACGATCGTGCCGTCTGCATGCGAGACTAGAAACAGTGTGGATGAGCCTGGTACCCATCGCACAGATGTGCAGGGCGAGCTGGTGATACAGCCCTTGATGAAACGTTATGACTTTGCTTTGAGCTGAAGGAATTGACACACACTTGTTTGTTTAGACGGCAATATCGTGATGAAATTGGGTCTGTTTTTCAATAGGTCAATGGATGGAGGGTAAGAATGGCTGCCTGGGACTAACCTAACCATATCAAATCACCAGTGCTAAATCCAATGACAATGTCTAGTTTCTCCGCGGAAGCAGTGGACGTATTTACATCGTGACATGTTGGGTATGTCGAGAAAACTATCCGTGAAAGTGGTTCCTACACCGATTCGTAGGAGGTAAGAAACCTAAAGCTATGTTGGGAAGCAAAAAATAGAGAACCTTGCCTTGGAGCCAGCCTCGACCCACAGAAAGCTCTTGGCTAGATTATAGAACAAAAAGGTAACATCACCCTGCTTTGATTGGAGAATTTTAGACAATCCTTCTGCAGTTTGTATGCGAGCAAGAAAAGTGGACGAGGTCGTCCGCATGTTGTGCTTGGGCCGCGTCGCATGCCTCTTCTTGCTCGTTGACGGTGAATGGGAGAAAATGGTATGGGATTCGTGGGGTAACGAAGGGCTACCAGGTATTTGTTCCTGAGTGGAGGGCGGATCACCCTCGTCTGGGGTATCGCTGCTGGACAGGCTGACGCCGTCCTCGCGCTCCTTTCCGTTGCTCGTCTTATCTTCTTTACCTCCTTGTTTCCAGCGAGAAACTGAGCGAGGCCGGGAGCGCCATACCTGGAGGTGGTTGCGGGGAACTTGATGGTGATGGACGAGACGCGGTTGGGTGAATGCTCGGGGTAGCTGTGGCGGGCTGGGCTGTGCGAGCGAGGGCTTGTGCTCGTCGGTGAGGGTGTAGACGCCCTCTGGAGCGACGAAGGAGAGTTCGCTCTCCATCGGGGCTGTCGGGATGGTGTGTGGTGAGGATAACTACATAACGTCAAATAACCGCGACTTGTTGTATGGAGATGTTCTTCACGCCCATGTCCCGGATCTTAGCCTTGTTCTTCTGTCCATGCTCACCACCAGGCTCGTTCCCCGTGCAGCTAGAAGGCTGCCCCTCGTGATCGTGCGTGTCTCTCTCGCCGTCGTCAGGCCCTCGTTGCTCACCGTGGCTGCAGTCCAGGTCCAACTCTTCCCCTGCTGAACCACCCCCAGCGGTGGTCACCTCCCCTCCATCTCCAACTCGTCAATCCTACGCACGATAAGAGCCACATCCCTCCGCACGCCAGGCATTACATGGGCGGACGACGACCCGTCTGGGCCAACCAGGGAGATCGTCGGTGGCCGTGAGACGAGGAAGATGAACACATACCAAGCCGTTCGAGACGCGATGAGGTATGGTCGTTGGCGTCGCCTTATGGGTTGTTGTAGAGTAACCAGCTACCGTTTAGCATCGCTTTGATGAAGGACGACACGGCCGTTGTGTTCGGCGAAGATGTTGCCTTTGGTGGCGTGTTCAGGTGCACTATGGTACATCATTCGCTCGTCTCGTCCGTGGTTGTATTAATTAATGAACCCATTAGGGTCTTGCTGAAGAATTTGGTAAAACAGCATCACTCCGAACCGCGGGTATCCATGTGCTCATCGTTATACAGGACGTGAACGCGTCTTCAACACGCCGTTGACGGAGCAAGGCATAGCAGGGTTCGGAATCGGGCTCGCGATGATGGGACACACTGCCATTGCCGAAATTCAGTTTTCGGACTACATATTCCCCGCTTTCGATCAGGTTCATACGCGCTCTAATTCTTCGTCACGTTCTCATCTCGGTCATAGATCGTCAATGAGGCCGCTAAAATACGCTACCGCTCAGGCGGCCAGTACAATGTCGGAGGCCTGACCATCCGTACGCCGACCATGTCCGTTGTCAGTATTTTTTTTGGTTTCCTTGTACGGTCTGCAACCTCATAGGTTTCTTCAGGGTCACGGTGGGCTGTACCACTCGCAATCACCAGAAGGATTCTTTATGGGTGCATCAGGCTTGAAGGCACGCCCTTTGTGTATCATCTGTGGCCGTTGACACCGAGCGTCCTGTGTAGATTGTGATACCCCGTTCACCTATCCAGGCAAAGGGCCTTTTGCTAGGGTCATCAGAGATCCAAACCCTGTCATCTTCATGGAGCCTAAAATCCTATATCGTTCTGCGAGTGCGTGAGAATTTCCTATACTGCAGGATCCATGGTCATGATGGACATGAAATTCTCCAGTCGAACAAGTCCCCGTCGACGACTACGAACTCCCCTTAGGAAAAGCGGAAACTCTCATGAAGGGCTCTGACCTCACCCTCCTGACCTGGGGCACCCCAATATACCACTGCGAAACCGCGCTACACATGCTCGCTTCCCCGCCTCCTGGACTAGAACCACACATCCCCGCCTCCATCCGTTCGGCCAAGGTCGAGCTGATTGACCTCAGGTCCATCCTGCCTTGGGACGTTGAAACTGTTGCAGAGAGCGTCCGCCGCACCGGACGGCTCGTTATCGTGCATGAAGCAGGCATGACGGCGGGCGCCGGCGCAGAGATCAGCGCAGTCATTCAGAAGAAGAATTTCCTCAAGCTGAACGCGCCAGTTAAGCGCGTCGCAGGATGGGAGTCAGTGTTTTGCGCTCTCTAGCATCTCTCTGCCGTCACTGATGCCCGTCTTCCACAGTGTTCCGAACGCATTGCAATACGAGAAATTCCATATACCCGATGCTCTCCGAATTTTAGATGCCGTGATAGAAACCCTCACCTTTTGAAGGTTTTGACACACTACTCGTATTACGTTCCATGGACAACAGTTTCTATGTGTATTAGTAAAGCCACAGTGAAATGGGTATATATATCTAAGTGATTACTTGTAAGGAATCCCTGTTGACGATGAGTTGACATGAGCCCAGACAGAACGTAATCTGACAAACCGTTTTGAACCTGCAAGGCAGAAAGTCAGCTCCAAGGAGAGAGGAAGGAACGAAATAGGCGCACTCGCTGAAACTCATCGTATACCGTGCTTCGTACGTTCTCATGAGCATTGCGGATGACAGCCATCATGAATTCCGCGGCTTGACGCTCGTTGAGGTGCGGAACAAATCGTTCACGAAGCCGCCTTATCGTCGGCTCTCCCTTGAAAGACGGTAGTCCAGTGTCCAGCATAAGCTGGACAGTGCTGACGATCTGGTCGACGTGCGGTCTGAGTGCTAGGAAAGCTTTGACCGCCAGCTGCTGGAAGAGCTGGTACCCTTGCGAGTACCGGCCTCCCATCAAGACGACCATCTCGTGGTTAAGCTTGAACGACGACGGCTCGAATTTGACACCCTGATATCAATGCATTTAGAGGACGAAAGTCAAGACATACGACAGCGCACATACCCCTGGGCGTGGTTATGACATGGGCTCGTCAGCCAAGGGCAAGGCAAGCTAGAGAGAAAATACTTATCTATGTCAAACAAGAATCCGAAATCTATGCGAACCATCAGCCAAATCCCAAGCCATTTAAAGAGTTGGCTCACCAACGTGAACAATATGCCCCTCTCCATCGATCATGATGTTGCCGTTATGCCTGTCTTTGATTTGTAAAATAAAGCATGCAACCGAATATGCGGCCATTGACTGGATGAAATTCAGCCTGGCCTGCTGGAAGGCCACCGTGTCCGGTCCACCGTATCTCGCCACGAAGAAGTCAAGCAAATCGTTGACCTTGGCGCGGCCCATTTCATCTCTAGATGTCGCGTTCGGGACAACATCGATGATCCCGCACTGCAGAGAAAAATGAGACAATGTGTATCACGAGTCGGCAACGAAGACGCACCCCTGGCCCAGTGGCAGTCACTCGATAGGGATACAGGTAAAGCATGAGACCAACATTGGTGAATATATTTTTGAACATGGCGATCACTTGCAAGGCCAGTACGTCTTGACGACAGTCGTCACCGACTTTGAAGATGGCCTGTAACCAAATGTCATATTCCGTTCGCCGCTCAGCGCCCTCTCCATCCAAGACAGATTCGGGATCAGTGTCGATGTCCACGCGCTGCTTCCTGACCTTGAAGGTGGCCATGAATGGAGCCTGAAGACGATGATCAATACACGACGGAAGCGTCTCAAAGGGCATAGATGAACCTTTGCATGACTTTGTAATGGCCTGCCAGACTTTTTGTCGATGTCTACTACTTTCCCATCAGGATTGCTTGGAAGGTAGACACCGACGTCCACGGTAATTTTTGCCATTTCTTCGTCAATTTTGGCCTTGAAAAGACATAAAGTCGACAACTGCATGTACATGAATCTTTCTCACCTTTTTCTCTGGTTTAGTCTTCCTGATGTATGGCTTTAGCTTTCCGGATATAGAGGTGACTTCGTTGAAGAATTTGAATTCCCTATCATAGAATTCGCGTGCATCACCAGAAAGTGAGCTGACAACATATTCAATCATGTCATCCAGAATGGGCTTCATGGGATCTTCCTACAAAGACGACATGATTCGAGAAATAAAACCATAAAATCTGGGTTCGACGCACGATTTCTGCCAAATCGTCTTTATAGCAGTTAGCCTTCATATTCCAAATTGTCTGGTGGCAAAACAGTTGGGAGATTTTGGCCGTCTCGAATATGAAGCGCGCAACATAACCTGTACCACGATGAGCACACGGTTATGAGATGAATAATGAATGACTATACCGAGACCGTCATAGCGAAGGGCCTGAACTACTTGCGGAACAAAAAAGAAAGTTAGATCGACCGGATGCTGCTCCAGGACTCGATGTGCATATTGCAAGATATGCGGCTCGCTATGGAAGCGTCGCTCAAAGAACGTGTTTGCGATTACGGGCGGCACTGGATCCCAAAGGAGAAGATGCTAGTAAGATAGCAGGGTCAATGCATGTCCGTGTCCACCCAGAAGCAAAAAAAGGTCACCCTGAAATCTCGATGTACACTTGCATCGAATCTATCACCAAGGAAGAAAGGCAATGCTTCCGGAATGCCCAGCACCTGTTGGGGACTCGCACGTGACAGCTTTGAAACCTCCGTACGAACAATGGCGAGCTTGAACCGTTCCGGTAAATGGATAGCAATCGCAGGATTGATCTGCCAAACTGTGCGAATGATGTTGGGCCACGTCACCTAATAAACCGTCAATGGGAGAAAAGCAGTTAGGCATGCAGCACTCACCTCAAGAAGCGTCGAACTCAAGGTTCCAACATGATCGATACCTCGTTTAACGTCGTTAGTTGGATTGTTCCAGACGTTCATACGGATTATTTCGTTCTCTGTGAGTAAACGCAATGGCAGGCCAAGCTCGCGAACACGGTTCGCATAATCTGGCCAGACGTAACTCAGAACAAGCAGGACGGTAAGGCTCAATGATACTCACAACTGCTACGCGAAGGCAATTGCGTCGGTGAAAGACTTGATATTGGGGGCGAGCCACGTGCGCTGTCAGCCTGCAAGTAGGACAAAAATTCGGCGAGCACTTTAACGTCCGCATCCACTTGCACCCTGCTTGAGCCGTATGACCATCTACATAATGCGATGTGACTTCAGATTGATTATTTTAATATTTGAATTGTCTTACTGTGGACGGACTGCAAACCAGGAATACGCCAGCGCGTATAGATTTTCTCGGAGTAAATTCTCGCAATATGGATCAAGATAAGAACTCTTCAAGGTCTCGAAGCCGAACAGTAGAAACGAGAACCGCGCTTCGCGAGCCAGAGCGTGCGTGCTATAGAAAACATTGGCTAAGTCTAGGGAGCTTAGTAGATATTACTAGCTTTACCTGAAAGGGGAACGCGCGGAACGAAGCACTAGATGTTGGATCAGGAACATCAATGCAGGTCGACGATATCTTGCTGCTTGTAAGCGGCTGAGAAGCATTTGCAGCACGAGAGCAAGAGGCGTTAGCATTCGACGAGCATTTACTGTCCCCCGGTCAATGATGACCTTGTCCGTTGGACTGTATTCAATAGGATGATAAAAAGGATCATCGTAGCTGACACACGAGATAGAAAACACGCAAATGTGTTGAGATAGGTCAGAACAAGTCAAGCAAATGAAATGCTCACTTCATCGAGGACGAAAAGATCCCTTTCTCATCTCTAATAGTGTCGGACCAGGCGGATAAGATTTCAGACATCAAAGACACTTCTGAGTCAGGTTTTTCTGCAATGATCCACGTCCAAACTTCGATGCCGGCAGCAATGGCGGTCGGGGTTGCGACCTCAAATGGTAGAGCAACGATATGGTGCAACATTTCGTACTCGCACTAACAGCCTTCCTGTAAGCCCCTGACCCCAGTTCGACAAGGATAACATACCTTCTCGAGAGATATCAACATTCCTGCACAACGAAATAGCAATCTTTTGAGGTCTTGCACGGTCAGGGTAGCCTGCTTGGTCTTGATTTCTTCCGAGATTTGAATCATCTTTGCCTTCATTTTCTCTATCTCAATCGATGGTTCTGTCTGAGGTGGCAGCTTGCCCAGCTTGTCCAAACCTAGGTCATCTAGTTCAGGAAAACATTCATGTTATGGTCAGGTCAACTAACCTTCATGCCCCGCTAAGCGAATTCCAGCAGCTTCGCCAGCAAAATAACCCTTCATTGCAATTTGGCTGGCTAAGACTTTCGCTCGATCCGTTTCCCAGTGAGACAGTACAGCAAGCGACGCTACAAGGCAAACAATTAAATAATGTATATGAAAAAAAAATGCTGGAATCCACTTACTCAGTTGCCGTTGGACGGGACCGATGGCCTTTCCATAATGCTCAGCCAAAGAGGCACCAAGGTCCGTAGAGTCAATCCCAGATGAAGACTGACTGATCGCAAGATATTTCTGCATATTATTCAGCGAGCGTCCTTGAAGGATCAACTATTACGATATACCTGCAGTGTTGATTGCAACTCCACCGGGGCACGACCAAGAGCCAACTCGAACCAGGTGGTCGCGTTGCGATGGAGTTGGCTGAGAATGTCGTTCCTAGTCGTATAGTTGTCGGTAAGCTGCAAAGTGATGTTCGCACGCTCAGAGTAGAACTCGTAAATGGGGTTGAACTGTGGCAGCAGTGAGAACAATCAGGTGAAGCATATAAGACCACTCACTTCATCAATAAACTCATTCTCGCAAGAGCGTCGAAGAAGTGTAAGGACCTCGAGAATCGCAAAGACGAGCAGTGGATCACACATCAAGGACGGAAATGATGTGACTAGGCGATTAAGATATTTCATAGCCACTTCTCGAGCCTTTTCAACCCTATGGGTACTGTAGACCAAAAGATGGCGAAGCTCGGAGGACAAACATTCAGGTAAGTTCTGCTGAGCGGCGGCCGTGTTAAGGTTATTGATGCATCCCCGAATGACCTGATGACTCTCGTCAGTTGGCTGTGCGTTGAATGATATATGTCTACGGACCTTTTCAGCCACAGATTCCATACAGCCCGAGAGAGCGGGATTCTTGTTTATGCTGTCATTTACGAAATAGGATGCCAGAGAGGACGTCAAGCCCGCGGCGGACCGCATACTCTCCATATCGTGCATTGTGAGCAGAAAAACGACTTGTCCTGATGACAAGGAGCGAATATCCGCGGCGCGAAGGGAAATATGCTTCGTCAACGATTGTCGATGTTTCAGAATGACCTATGCGATTTCAGGAACGAGTAATGATACGATGAATTTGAAAGATACCGTTTGTGCATACTCTTGGCGAATGACAGAGTTGTATTCAACATCACTGGCGACCGAATCGTGGGCCTCTTCCAAGACTAGAGAAGGAGTCTTGACAGCGATATGGGCTAAAGCAGGTTTGAGCCAATCCATCGCAGTTTCTTCCTTCTCGTCGATGAATGAGAAATGGAAGAGAGTGCATAAGAACCACATATTCCTGAAAAGTGATACAGTGCCTGGGGATGATTCTAATCTTGGGTTGAAGTCTTCGTGAGAGAGAAGTGCATCGATGGGGAGCAATAGTGACGCCAGTTGTTCAATCATATCATCCGTCTATATGTGATGAATACCTGACCAGCAAGAAGGAAATGCAGATATAATACCTTGATACTATGATCAGATATCTTAAGGTTCTGGATTGCGACGCCCTTATCAGCAAAAAGCGTCAGGAGCTCAATGAGGTAAGTCTCATATAACTCTGGTCTACGATGAACCTCTTGCGCGAGTCTTGTTTGGGCTGCCAAGACCTTGTCTGTCCGTCAGTAGGCGACGTCGGGAAGCGTCAGACACACCTACCATGTTGTTTGAAAACCTTTGGTCACCCGGATTGGCTGAACGATTAATAGTTGAAAAGGCACGAATTATGTCGCGGAAAGCGTTTTCGGGCGCAGAGAGCGCCAAATCAACGAGATTGTATGCGATTGCGGCTTCAACGGTGGGCTCCGCGAAGCGAAGTCTTTGTAAAAGCATCGATATTGTGAGTCGGGTTACCTAGGGAATATCAGCAACGGGAAATGGAAAAAATTGAAAGTCACTATCTCACCTCTTCCATCTGGAATTCAAGAGCGAGCCTTGTGACAACGGAGATTGTTGTAATTCCAAGAAGTCTTCTCTCGTCTTCTGAAAGGTCGTGGAGTCCGCTCTCCAACAGCTGAGTAGTTGAGTGCGACATTATGCCATATAGACCAGTTACGTTAGAGCTTGAGCTATCATGCATCTCTTTGCTCGTTGCGGCAATATAGTTGAGAAGAGAGTACATATTCGACATAATAAGGTCATCACCAGGCGCAAACTAATGGGTTGAATTAGCGACAATCCGACCAGATAGCGTATAGAGGCGACCTTGATGCAGAGAGCTAGACATTTCGCCGCAGCAGATAATGGCGGAGCCCTACTCTCAGAGGCAAATTCAAATTCAAAAATTGGAGAAGTAGATGTCACAAATCGTCGCAGATGGTTTGCCATTGCACCAGCAATATCAGGGAAACTGAAGGACGGAATCAGTACTCGCATGCTACGGCGGCTGATCAATGTGTACTTCTGAACGAGAACCGTCGTAGCCTTCAAGGCCGATTCAAGAACCAAGTTGTCGATCAAGGGAGATTGATCGCTCAAGAGTTGTAGCAGGCGTAAATGCAGCTTTTCGTCCAACTCGCCAAGGACGACAGAACAGACAGAGGCCAGTTTCTGCCAATTCTGTGAGCGATACGTCGTTCTGAGGACGGAGAATGCTACTTGCCAGGCTTTCAGACATTGTTTCCCATGCATAAGTATCAATAGACGGCTCCGAATCCATCTCTTCAATCTGGACAGCAAGATCGGTAAAACACTGCATCGCATATTGTGTGGTTTTCTTCAACGCATTCTGAATCTTTTCATCCAAGAAATCAAACCTCGAAACGGGTTGACGCATCATAGATAACCATGCTTTATTGGCAGCGGCCGCTTCTGTGATACATCCTCCGGAGCTTGATTTTGGAGGAGGCGCGAGAACTTGTGCCAGGATTGTCCATTCCATCTCCACGATGCAGCACACGATGAAGTATCCGCTGAGAGGTCTACTCTGGTCGATATAACGAGTTACGAATGCTTTAATGAACTGTAGCGTATCAGCATCGGTGCCCTCCCTTTGGAGAAGGTCGACACCTAGACGGTTAAGACGATCAATGTTATCAGCGGAACACAGGGTGGCCATGTGTCCGGTCAGCTGCTCCCAGTAGGACAGAGTCCAGGGATAAGGTGTGGAGCTGATAGCGCGATAGAGGCCATGCAATGCAGGCGCAAGCTGCGTAAGTATGTCAAAGGCTGGTGGAAGGGTTCAAGTGTGAACGAATGGCCCAACAGCTATAGGAACAAACCGCCTTACGGGAACTGAGCGACATTTGAGCAACTATTTCCGATAAGAAAACGCAGATGGACGAGACTGCTTCAGACGCGCATTGTGAATAGTTACTTGACAAATGTAGAAGGGCAGAAACTGTGGAGTACACGAGCTGATCGGGTAGAGCCCAGTCTGCGTTTCACGATATTGAGCATTCCGTCATTGGACACACCAAAACAAAGAGGACCTTGCCACGAGAGACACCTATCAAAATCGGTAAATGGAATATCCGTCATAATGTCCGTTAGGATGGACATGATGGTGCCTAAAGAGGTGGTGACATATTCATCGGGCAGGTTTATGACAAGCTCTCCAAACGCAATGTTGCAGTGCACCCGGGAAGCAGTCTTTCCGATGGCTTGTGAGCGTAATGTCAAAATTGGCATGACAAATACCAACCAAGAATATCCTAGCACTACCATGACCATACTCTGTGGCTGGTTTCTCATGGAAATCACCTCCGACGCCGTCCGGACGTGACTTTGTATGTAGTCGAGAAGAAATAACGGTGTCGGCATGACGAACATTGGCGGCCGCCGAAGGACTGGATGCGATGTCGGAAAGTATACGCTGATGGATGTTGAGTTCCAAGCTGCATGATATGAGTTGGTTTTACGAGCAGGAAACGGGAGGAACATCATACCAATCCATGACAGCACTGTAAGGTCAATGTCAATGCTGCCGCCAAATACGTGAGGTCACGCAAAGTAATGCAATTATCACGTGTCACACGACCAAAAAGCGCGACGCGTTCCTTGCAAGCTCTACTCAACTTTCCATGCCCAAAGCAAACAGTAAGAGATCAGTTTTTTTCTGCACTAGAGCTCTACAGCCCAATTGATCATCGGCCTTCACAAGCCTCAAAAAAGAACAGGCTGACCCTCCGCGAACACAACGCTAACAATTCTAAGAAAGGGCTTCAGCTAAGGTAAGATCATCCAGAGCGGTCAATATACCGCTCACACACGCACAGAGAACCTTTTAATAGTATTTTAGATGAACGTAACAGAGGTTAGCGTGCATATATGCATCTTATCCCCGCATCCAGATGACACACAAGCAGGACAGCGGAGCAAGAGGCAAACTAACCGTCCATCCGACTTCAACAGTAAAAAGGAAGCGATATATGCCATCGCTCGTGATAAGGCAAAGAGTACTATGAGACTCGGTGTAGCATCGCTGTACGTTGATGAGCGTGGAACTGATTGGCGCTCGATTTGACACCTACAAAAGGGAAGATGCCCAGGATAAAATTCGCAATTTGAAAGCCCAAGAAGTACCTTATGAGGGGAATTTAAACTCCTTGGAACAGTTGATCCAGGTGCAAGCGGTATGTCATGTCATTATGAGAAAACATCTCAATTCGCCGATGGTGACGCTTGGACAGGAAGCGGCATGTTCGTTGATGTCGACATATACCTCTTTCCTAGAAAACGTTGCGCCCCACCGCTCTGCTCAAATCGACGCCGCAAGCGCTATGAGTGAGCGAACCACTAAGTGTTGTGTCATCTAACTGACGCGAAATACAGTACAGACCAATCATGGGCGCCATCGTGCCGCATTGAACAAGTTTTCAATGAATGCGCGAGCGAAGGTGGAAGAGGTCAGGGAATATGAAAAGGTGCGCTTTTAGTAACGAAACGGCTCCAAAAGGCTCAAAACGTTCGACAGACTGCGACGGATGCGTCAAACCTCATTAAGCATTACAAGGGCCTCCTTTACAGTTGAGTAAAGTCTGAATTAGATCACGAAGGATCTATTCCTAGATTGTGCAAACCGTGCGACAGATAAATGATCATGATACCTACTAGGCTGTTGATAAGTGCGTAAATTCGTTCAAAAAGAAATGAGCTTACAAGTTCCGACTCCGACCTTGTTATTGGATTGCTGCGTTTGAGATCCCTGGGTCTTAGATGCAGGTATTCGGCCATAAATACACGCAACATTAAATTCCAACGCCGCATTGTGGGTAAATCCAGTGCCGAAGCATCATCCTAAGCAATGTAGTCAGATGAGTGATTGGGAGGGGAAACGACACACCTTACCTTGAGCGAATGCCAGACATGAGGGAACGGATCTGGAATGAGATGCAATACACCGACACCTCTCTGGATAAATGGGACATGGTCGTCGCCGATATAGCCCATGTTGATCTTCATATCTGACCGGGGCATAAAGAAGCTCCGCCACTTTCCTGGCGCCATTCCTTGTTCTTTCCCGTAGGCAAACGCCCCTACATTGCCCAGTCGCTTCTCTGCAGATACGAGGACATCGAAAAGCCACGCAGTATCCAGGAAATACGAACGAATCTGCGGGTCCGGAGCACCAAGGAGGTCGAGCAAAATCAAATGTTCTACCCCCGAGAGTTCCGTGGCTTGGATATCCATTAGTCTACGTTTGCTATGTGGTCCAATGTATGTCGAGGCCCATTTTTCGGCCAGGTGTCTACATCCATAAGGGTTAATCGCATTTCAAGTCTTGAGTACGGACAAAACAAACACCTAGCGCCGTACACAGAATCTGTATCCGTCCAGGATACAAAGGCCTCCTCGCCGTCAAAAAACACTAGCTGAAGTGTAGTATCAGCCACGTCGTCATCTTCATCTTCGACATCACCCTCATCAAATCGTTCTTTCCGTTTATCCAACAGGGTATTCAAACTTTCAGCGAGGTCCAACAACATTGCGCATGGAGCTGCGGAGTCGGTTGCGCCTATGAACTTGACATTGCAAAGGTCAATGATGCAAGAGGCGTGCATGTTGATGGTTCTACCTGGTTTTCAGGGTACGATGGGTAGTATTTGCTGTCGAAATGGGCGGCCATTATCACACGTCGGGAGGCGGTTGGGTCCTTTGTCGCTATCACGTTTGTAAACCGTTTGCGTCCGAGGGGCGTATTTGCGGTAAACTCGTCTTCCTCTACATGCCACTTCAGCGCCTTCAATCTCGAGGCGATATAATTCCGGACAAGCGTGTTATTTTCCGTTTCCGCTGAAAACAAACACGATGTGATTCAAGAAACACATTCAACCGCATCGCTCACCAGCCCTGGGAATCAAGATTTTGGAGAGGTGAGAGGACGGGTTGGAAATGTCAACGCTTTCCAACGGGTCACGGATAGAAATAAGAGTTGAGATGTCATCGTCGGACAGCTCAGGCAACGAGCGTTCACCAAGAGTAGAGGTTTGGTACGAGAGGTACGCCTGGGCAAGGAGGGAGACGAAAAGAAGCGGAATATGGGACCTCATGGACGAGGATCTTACGTGCACCGTCAAGAAATGAGCCAAGAACGGTCGAGAATGTGTGTGGACAAGATTGTCCGAGTGTCACTAGACAGCATCACTCCTCTACGACTTTCTCACACAATGGCCATCTATGGGTTATGGGTAACTGCATCGCTTTGGTCGAGAGAAGACGCGACTGATATCCGAGCAGGTCATTAACAAGGCAGGCGGTCTCGTCTACCAACGCAATTTCGCTGGTCCTTGTTCCATGGTTCTTCGATTGCAAACCTCGACGCTCACATGAGTGATACCAGATGGCCTCGCTCAACTCACATCGAATGAATATCTCGTTCTCGCTGGAACTCTACACGGTATCCATGCCATCACGAGCCGTCTGTCGCCGACAGGCCCTAGCTCCGGAGCACAGGTGATCGAAGCAGAGTCGTTCAAGATGACCATTCTCCTCACTGCTACAGGTCAGCTCCTCAGCAATTCATATCGCCTCATAACCTTTAACGTGTGTAGGTACAAAATTCGTGCTTCTCACGTCTTTGGCAGAAACCTCGGCAGATTCGACACTACAACGAGTGTACGAAGCTTATGCCGATGCAGTGATGAAGAATCCTTTCCATACCCCAGAGATGCCCATCCGTAGCGAGGGCTTCGACCTGCGCATGACCTCTATCATCGGAAGCGGCCATACATCATGATGCAAGGGCTGAAATTCGCTTCGCCCTTAATCTGATGCTTTGAACCCTGTTGACCGCGCTCTTTGCTGCGCTCTTGATCCTGCTCTCCTGTTTCTGATCCATGTATACCACCGAAAGTACAATAGCCTGTGCAATATTCACGTCAGGTGACCTTGGACGCGATTCACGAGGGAGAAACGCGCATCTTTTTTTTTTTTCCTTCTTTCACGTCTTACCAACCCTCCTGCATGACATCTCGTGGTCCTCATGCTTGCCCAAGCGACGAAAACGCCTGTTCAACCTATCAATGCTTCCCAAAGTCTTGCTGCTGTTCAGACCATGCTCAGAGCAGGCCTGAGCTGCATTACATTTCTCAGGCAAGGCCAGTCAGAACATCATCATCCCCTAGCTAACTGAGGGCCAATTTTTCCAGAAACTTGCTCCCAGATGAGAATTTTACTGAGAGTACGAACTCTTTTGCTTCTTAGTGAAGCCGGAAGCCCTAACCCTTCTAGGTCATTTCACAACCGCCGAAGATTCGCCCTTATCCTCCCGAGATTCTGATACGAGTAGCTGTTCCTCTAGATTAGGAAGAAATATCAATAGCTTCAAGATTATGGTATGAGCTTACACGTCGCTCGGTGCGCATACATGCACCTAATTACGCTCTTGGAGACGATGACGCGAGGCTACTCGGTCGAGGCCGATAAAATACTGGACTATTTGGTTTGGTCCCTTTTACCTGAGCAAGCGAGATTTTCTGATACTCAGAACTGAGTACAGGAACATGGAATATTTCATGCCCTGCAGAAACAATACTTGAGGAGTTTCATTTTCGCCATCTACCTGGTAGGACTTTTTCTTTCTTTGCACTCCGGAAGCTCAAATTGGGTCTCGAAACAGGATAGTAATAATCCGAATAAGTGCATGTGTTGCGCATACACCGATATTCCAGTCTAACGTCTTACAGCATCGTCGAGGCATACACTTTCAATTTCCATGTAGGTCAACTTGAAACCTGATGGACAAGATATGCACCCATCCATATGCAGTATCATACTATATGTGGAACCGACGTAACAGTTCCTATCATGACTTTTGGGGACAATTTCGAAAAATCTTCGCTCAAGAAGAAGGGCTTGCCAAACGACGCCGTAGCGGAAGCAGCTAAGAGAGGCCGCTGTCCTTCCCTTAAAGAGGTTAAAAGGAGCGTGAAGGTTTGTAGTTCCCGCTCACATGATCTCCCGTTTTGACAAAATCCAGACGCTCTTGAAAACACTGATCCACGCAACAACACAGATGGATTTGTTGCCAAGTACGGAACGTTTTATCTATTCGTAACTAACTGCTTTACGCACTGCACTGCAGAGAAACGTTTCGCTACCTTCAAGTTATTTTATACTGACCAGACACCAGCGGAATATGAGCCTCCTTGTTTTCAAGCCGGGGATGCCGAGAAAGACAAGTGGTACTTGATGACGCACGAAATTGAAGAAGTCCCCGACAAATGGAACATCGGGAAAATGCATACCGGCTACCATTCGTGAGTGCGATTGAGTAGATGTCGTGTAGACTGATATAAACACATCCTCAAGCGTCAATCTCAGTATTGCGTCGATCGCAACCTACCTTCCCTCGTCTGCCGAGTGTTGCGATGCCATCTTTACAGGAACGACTTCCCAGATTCCTGGAAAGACAACATTGACACCCATTCAGGAAGCCCAGATACGGGCCCAGGACATGGAAAGACAGAACCAAGATGCGGAAACCAGGAACGTCGTTTGGTCTGCGGAAGATGATGTTGAGCTGACCGATCTCGACGCCGAGGGAGACGACGACCCCGACTACATCAGGCTTCCCGATGGCACCTACAAGCCAATCGACACATCCCTGGGCGAACCTATGTTCCCAGTAGGGATACGAAATGAAACTGGAGAGATCGTACCACTCAATCGCCCTGGCGATGAAACTATATTCGGTGGAGCTTCAGAGACTATACCCACCCGACTTGAAGAATTGGCAAGCAATTTGCTTTCGTTATTGATATTTCCTGACGGCAGCACAACCAGAACGCTCGGGATCCACTTGAGCCTAACATCGAGCATACCCAGGATTTGGATTCTAATGGATTGCAGAATACCCGCACCGCAACAGCTGATTTCCCATCCGACAGTATCTCTTCCCTGCCCTTAGCGTTGATGTCCCAGCCGGCGACAGTTGAGGAAAATGAACGGCACGAAATCGACACGCTCATGCTATCAAAGATGAGCATAGATGATACATCTCTACATATCGGAATGGGTACGTGGCCCACCCTTCAATCAAAATCATATTGACTTTTTGAGTGTAAAGGCGATGCAATTCCCGATATTTCGTCAGATACTCTTACTTCCATCGACCCTATATCGTCTTGCAGCACTTTGGATACGGTGGATGCTATCGAGTCAGGGAATCTCTCATTGCAGGACCCCAATAATACATCCGCGATGGATAATGGTCTCAAGTGCGACTGTGGCATTCAGGTATGATTGTATAGGCTCTGTGACGACCTGACAGACTACCGAGGCTTCTTGCAGATCGAAGACGCGTGCTGTTTTTGCGAAGGAAACTGTAGGCATTGGTATCACATCTGGTACGTTCCTGTATTCCAAGTGAATATTTGCGTTCGACTTGCGCCGTAGGTGTATGGGGTATGGATATACGCGACCTTAGGTCAGATGTTTTTCTGAAGCGATCTAGCTATCATACCGTCAAGGATGATAGAATTCCGGCCAGATTTATCTGCTTTGATTGTCGCCTTCGCGTAGATCCAGCATGGGAATTAATCAAACTCGACTTGTACCCATTGTTGCGATCACGATACGTGGAATTAGCCTTGTTTAGGTGGGAACTTGTTGTCCTCGGGCCAACCTAGCTGACCGAAGTATTTTAGGAGAGCTATCAAAGTCGCCGAGACCAGAAAAGTAGAGTCCTTGTCCGATTTTGCCAAAGCATTCGGTGCGTAGATCGAATACTCCACTACATTTATCACCGAGCTTTCGCACTCACAGGTGGCGATAAATCCGTTGCCCATCAAATGCACAAGAGACTTGAAACGGAGGGTATGCCCAGAATGATGAGAAACCATTTTGCTTTCCTTGACATCCTTTGACCAAATTCTCAGGTTTCCTGATAGATTTGAATGTTAATCAAGGTTTGCCTATGACGCGTTCTCGGAATCAACGCAAGCCAGCAAAGACGAAAAAAGCTTTAAAAAGGTCAAGATATGGATTTAACTGCGCCATCAAAGCCACGGAGAAATACCTGAATTACTTCAACCCGGATCCTGAGGTCGAAGGCCGGCTTCTCGGTTTATTAGAACTGGTCAGTATGCAATGTGTGGAAATTACATGGAAATTATGCATGTTTCACTTGGGTCACAGAAGAAGAGAATTGACAACATCGCCGCACCGCCACCAGGCCACGAAGTCCGGTCTAGCAGACTTGAGGGTGGCTACTCGCAGACGCAAGCTGAAACGCAGGACTATGATACCGGACAGAAACGACCGTCTGCAGGGCTCATGTCGACTGCCGAAGAGAGTAACAGGCCGACCAAGAAAGTGAAAATATCGATTGCGTATGGGCTAGACCTCGCAGAATAAGATATGCTTGTCCGAATTATGTCGAATGCGCCATCTCTTCATGTTCCCTGTCATTGGCGCTGGTCAATGGAATGTTCTTGTCAGGGGTGCCTGCCCTAAACCAAGGCCTTGAAATTTGCGGCTCACACTTACCACAAGACCATAACCCCTCTCGATTTTTTGGGTGTCGTCTGATTAAACTGGTGATCTGGCGGACGTCGTTCGAGAGGCCTCGCAGGAGATGAAGTAATGGTGCATGGCATAGACTACACCACCGTATCTCCCTTTTGTGCGCCTTGACGGCATGAGGGCTCGTTAGCGTGGCGTACATTATTGTCGGTTTATACTGTAGTAATATTGACTGGACTTGTCGCATGACCGTTAACTTTGGATGTATCACTAGACTTTTGTGTCTTTGCGATTTTCACCATCTGCGTTAGCCAGACTTCCACTACAATGCCCTACAAGTTGTCGGCAACCCTGACCGCTCACAGCTCCGACGTCTGCTCCTCCGCCGCAAGATTTCTCATAGCGCTAACCAAGTTTCTAGGTTCGCGCCTTATGTTCCCCGACGAATGACCTCATCCTTTCCGCCTCTCGAGATGCAAGTGCGATAGCCTGGCAACGATCGTCGAGCTCCCAATTTTCATCCGCGACGGTCCTCAAAGCTGGATCTCGTTACGTCAATGCGGTTGCTTATATCGCACCATCTTCTCACTCGCCAGGTCGGTGCTTTTATGTGAGATTCCAGGTGCTGAAATCGCATCAAATCACATACAGGTTACGCAGTCACTGGAGGACAGGACACGGTCATCAACGTATTCTCCCTCGATCCGCCCGGGGGTGAACCCGCCTACACTCTCATTGGCCATTCCGATAACGTTTGCGCTCTTCACGTATCTCCAGGAGGCACGATCGTTTCTGGCTCATGGGACAAGTATGTATGTCAGTCCTCATCCGATAATTCATGTTGAAATCAACACGTATGGCCCCGGCAGAACCGCTAAGGTCTGGAAGGATTTCGCTCTCGCATACGACCTAAGGGGTCATGAATATTCAGTGTGGGCGGTGCTGGCCATTGATGAGGACAGATTCCTGACAGGTATGTAATTTCTTCTTGATGGTCTCCCATGCGTCTGACGCTCGACAACTAGGGTCCGCCGATAAAACGATCAGATTATGGGAACAACACAAGTCTGTGCATGTCTTCCAAGGACATCGCGACGCTGTCAGAGGTCTCGCCCTCGTCCCAGATATCGGTTTTGTTTCTTGCTCAAATGATAGGTGCGTACCCGCGCACATGTCTTAGTCTCTTGCTTCAACGACGACTGCAGTGAAATCCGCGTTTGGACAATCGGAGGCGACACCGTGTATACACTATCAGGACATACCTCCTTTGTCTACAGTGTTTCTGTGCTTTCTAGTGGAGACATTGTGTCTGCTGGAGAGGATCGCACGGTTCGTGTTTGGAAAGGTTGGTCTCGTCCTGCAATCTTCACTGTGCCCTGTTCTAAATGCAGCAGATGGCGAATGTGCCCAGACTATCGTCCATCCTGCGATATCTGTCTGGGCGGTATCCACTATGCCCAACGGTGATATTGTCAGCGGTTGCAGTGACGGAGTAGTCAGGGTGTTTAGCACATCCGAAGAAAGATGGGCGTCCGAAGGCGATTTAAAGGAGTATGAAGAGAAAGTCGCCAGCCAGGCTTTGCCCTCACATCAGGTGGGAGATGTGAAAAAGAGCGATTTACCCGGTCTGGAAGCCCTGAATACACCTGGTTGGTGCCCAAATACTTTCTCGCTTCTCTTTCGGCAAGTTGATGCGTATTTTCAGGTAAGAAGTCGGGCGAAGTCAAGATGGTTAGAAATGGTGCGCTGGTGGAGGCACATCAGGTATGCACACCGTCAGAAGTCTCTCTTTTTTCTGACTTGTTGCAGTGGGACAGCGCGTCTTTTACATGGCAGAAAATTGGCGATGTTGTAGATGCTGTAGGACAAGGAAGGAAACAATTATATCAAGGCAAAGAGTACGACTATGTGTTCGATGTTGATATCCAAGACGGCGTACCCCCGCTCAAGCTTCCTTACAATGTAACAGGTGAAGAATTGGGTAGTCCGCAACTCGCTTTCAGGCGTTGACCTTACTGCTCTAGACAACCCCTTCAACGCGGCGCAGAAATTCCTAGCCCAAAATGATTTACCAATGACTTACATCGACGAGGTGGTCAAGTTCATTGAGAAAAACACTAGTGGAGTGAGGCTGGGCTCAAATGAAGAGTACACTGATCCATTCACTGGTATAGACTTTTCTTTTCTTTTCTTTTTTGAACTTCGTTGCGTTGACGGGCGATATGCAGGGGCTTCACGTTACCGGAGCAATGCTAGTTCGGCGCCGGCAGCACCACCATCACAGTATATGGACCCATTCACTGGCGCGTCCCGTTACGTGGCTGCTCCTCAAACCACTGCGGCACCTGTCGATGCATCGGCTTATATCGATCCATTTACTGGCGCATCTCGATACTCGGGCACCCCACAGTCCGTAGTGGCAGTCACGCCCTCAATACTTCCGGTTGTGCGTTATTCTGGCCACGGGTTGCTCTCATGTTTTCCTCTCGCTCATAATTCTTACGCAGACAAAATTCATCACATTCAAGCAGGCCAACATGACTGCTATGCAAGGAAAATTGGCACAGTTTGACGAGGCATTACAAAATGAGATTGTGAGTGTCGTTTATAACACTCGCGAGTTTCCCGTGGTTGAGGACTCCCACAAAGTCCACGTCGTCGCTCGCCATGTATCCGGAAGAGAGAGATGCGATTGAAGAGATATTTAACTACCTCAATGACGCCACAGCTTCTCCCCCACGACAACCATCAAACACAATTACTTCGACTCATTTGGATGTCGTCGTTCAGATCCTAGAGCGCTGGCCGACATCGCAGCTCTTCCCGGGTATTCTCTTTTCCTTGTGTTTTCCTTCTGGTGTTGACGACGGCCCATCAAGTGATTGACCTGAGCCGTGTGCTGACGGGATTCTGCCCCGATATATTCGACGCTCCTGGGTCAAGGGACAAGTTCTTTCGGACTTTGTTCAAAGTGTCCGACTGGGATACTCCGTGGACGGTGCCGCTATCGAAGCCGAGAGAGACGAATGCGCTGCTTGTTTTCCGCACGCTTGCGAATGTCTTCCATGAGAAGGTATCGCTAGAGGGGTCTTGGATTTCTGTGGTTCGTCGCCGTGAACTACGTATTTTCAAGGAGGGGGCTTAATGAACTCGGTCCAGGTCTTTGAGGCGTTGAACAAGGTGGCGCTGGCGGTGCTGAGCAAAACCCAGCAGGTGGCGCTGGCCACTGTTCTGTTCAAGTAAGGACGCTTTCAACCAGCCTTGGTTTTTGACCCTATTTTGAGACTTTTGCAGTATCTCATGCATCGTTCTGCGCTCGAGTTTGGAAAAGCGTTTTTCGGATAATCATCTGAATCTCATGCTGCAGGTTTGTATACCTAGGATGAGATCGCCGAGCAATACGCTAACGAAAGTCTGTTAGTTACTGGCACTACAGAACGCGGATTCAGAAGCGGTATACAGAACTGCAGTCGGTCTTGGCAATATCGTGAGTGCAAGATTGCATTTTATCATATTATATTGATTCTGAGTGTATACAGCTGCATGCCCACAAAGGCGGGAAGGTCACCTTGGACAGGGCGCTTTCCGACCGGATCGCTGAACAGGCTCAGCGTTTACCGTCTGCCTATCCAGAAGAACGTACGAAGAACATTGGTCTAGAGATAAGCGGGTTGCTGTGATGAGCTGGTGGATAATACAAACCGAATGTCCTCTCAAAAACTCTAGTGCATTGTACGAGTTCGAAAGACGACTCGATCGTTGTATGTACAACGTAATAGAACAATGCCTAATGAGGCTTGACACCTGCTGCGGAAGGGGGCGGATCTTTGATAAGATCACAGATTAAAAGTAACGTGCGACGCCCGCTTCAGAAGCTCCCTTTTCCCTCTTGAAGGCATGAAAGTAAGAGCTCAAGTATACCTCGTTCGCCATGGGGAGACGGACTCGAACAGGAATAAGATCATCCAAGGCCAGTTGGACACTGCCTTGAACGGGATAGGCATGCAACAAGCTGAATGTGTCGCGGAAGCATTAAAGACCGTGCAATTTGATGTCGCATATAGCAGCGACCTGCAGCGGGCGACCAAGGTGCGTTACTCCGCCGCTCTTAAAATCGATAACTCCAACTCAAGCGGAATCGTAGACCGCAGAAGCAATTCTGAACCATCATCCGCGCCTCGTATTACGGAGACAGGCCGAGCTGCGAGAAAGGGTAAGCGCCCGATCATTTCCATCCAAGCGGAGGTGAAAAAAAAATTACGGGAAATGACGGGCGGAATATGCGCAGTTTTTCGGCGACCTTCAAGGAAAATCTCTCGCACAGAAAGCGATGATTGATGCGTACCCGGAGGACGCGATGGAATCGGCTCCTGCTTTCAGCGCCCGGGCTGTCGCGTGGTGGGAGAGATGGGTTGTGCAGGAAGCGGCCGCGGCCGCATCGTCGGGGCACAAAGACGAGCCGGTGAGTATCCTGGTCGTCTCGCACGGCGGGTTCATCGGCACGCTGGTCAAGAGCCTGATAAGGCGCGGACGGGTGTCATGCGCAACGGGGGTGGTAATCTGGCGGTGTCAGAATGTGTCGGTCACGGTGATTGAGGTCCTAGAGGACGGACGGGGGATTGTGGAGCGATACGGAGACGTCGCGCACGTCAAGGGAGGGGTCGTCGAGGAGAATGCCGATGAGGCAAAATGAACGAGCCCCCCGATGGGCTTGGCGGGGAGCTGTCATGTGACGGGGAACACTGCCTCGCCAGCATTCAAAAATATGTTTGCATTCAAACGCACGGCCTCGCGCTACCTTTAACATGTCTCTCCCTCCATCAGAAACAAGTCCCCTCCTCTCCAACGGTAACGCCGCAAACAACCAACGCTCCTTCTCCCAGCGTGTCAGCCAGATCTTTAGCGCTCAAGACGAGCCCTCTTGGACAGAATCCTATCGCGCCTTCCTTTTCGATTCTTATGTTAATCTCCTTTTAGTCTTTATCCCCCTCAGCTTCATATCGCACCATTGCAACTGGGATGCTGCACTCAGGTTTTCGTTCAGTTTCCTTGCGATTATTCCTCTCGCAAAGGTACTAGAACACGATCCTTTTCTGTCTTCCCTATCTTAGCTCTGACCGTGCAACAGCTTCTTGGTGATGCGACAGAGCAAATGTCCACGAAACTCGGCCCGACAATGGCTGGTCTGTTGAACGCGTCTTTCGGCAACGCGGTCGAGATTATTGTTGGCATCGCTGCTCTTTTGCAAGGCAAGCGCTTTTATGCCATTCTTCTTTCTCAAAATCTAATCGCAGCACTGATAAGGTCAACTCCGGATCGTGCAAACCTCGGTATCTATTACACAGACCACTCCCCTCCTTGATGTAACATTTATCATTTTCCCTGTCAGATGCTCGGATCTGTCTTGTCCAACATATTGCTTGTCCTCGGGTGTTCATTTTTCGCAGGTTTGTTCAGTTTGATACGACAAATCACGATTTCTTTTCACACAATGCCAATCTTTTCCAGCTGGTGTCAAATATCCCCAGTCTGAATTTGAGGCAGTGGGAGCCCAAGCGTGAGCGACTAGCTTTGCTTTCTGTATGGCAATGGTTGAACAGGCCTCTTCTATTTTATCAGTGCAGGTTCAGTGAGTTATTTTTCATAGCGATGAGGTCAAAAGACTTGACCTTTCCTCGCTAGTTCATGACGCTGGCGTGTATCAGTCAGTATATGTTCGTCATTGCCTTCTTGCTATGATTCACTGAGCTATGAAGCTCTGGTCATTCCCGCTGCGTATCGCGGCGCGCACGCAAGGGATCCTACCGGTACCTCAAGGATGATATCCAACCTATCTTCTATTGACAAGGGGGTTCGCGATATAGGCCCTGACGCCCAGGCCGGCTTGCTGACGATATCGAGGGGGACAGCCATTTTGCTTCTGCTTGTCTATATTGCGTATCTCGTTTTCCAGGTGAGGATAAAATCTTGCTGATGCGTCCATGGCCGTTGAATTATCGGATTTACAGTTGAAAACCCACCCACATTTCTTTGAGCCGAAGGACAAACCAGAAGAAGAGGAACCAAAAATGAACATGGCTTCCGCCGCACTGGGGTAAACGGTTTACACGCTCTCATTCGAGGACAATCGTTGATCATGTTAAATGTGTAGTTTGTTTGGAGTCACAGTCCTGACGTCGTTTTGCGCAGATTATCGTGGGTATTTCTTCTGGATGTTCATTGATGTTCTCTCATCTACGCCCATTCAGTCGTTGCTTCCATCGAAGAAACAGCCGATCGTTACCACATTCCTAAGCCGTTCATTGGGCTGATCTTGCTGCCTATCGTCGTGCGTCTAATGTCCTATTGCAGTTCCCGGAACTCTTCCATAACATAAGTGCATCATTAGGGCAATGCCGCTGAGCATGTGACTGCCGTTTGGATGGCCATGAAGAACAAGATGGAACTCACTATCGGTGTTTGCGTTGGAAGCTCGATTGTATGCTCTCTTGCTCCATGTTTTTTTTTTCCGGCCTTGTCATAGCCCCTTACGTTGCTGTCAGCAAATCGCTGCCTTTGTTGTGCCGCTGATGGTTATCATTGGTTGGGCGTAAGTCTCCCCTTGGATTGCCTGGATTGCCAATCAAATCTCTCAACTTCTTTCATGCAGAACCGGGCATGAATTGACACTCTTTTTCGCCAATTTCGAAGTATGTGTCGTTCCATGACCTCATCTACTGCGTATGGCCTGACATAGCCACTGCGATAGACCATAGTCTTCGCCGCCTCTGTTCTTCTGGTGAACTCCCTCATCCAGTTTGTTTTTTCCTTCTTTCTCTGCTTTTCCAATCTGACGAACATTTTAGGGATGGTAAATCAAATTATATGGAAGGTATCATGTATGTACCAAGTGTAGCTCTTGCATCCCATCCCATTCAGGTCTGGACCTTCTTTCCACAGGCTGGTCACTCTCTACATAGTTATCGCTATGGCCTGTGAGTCTGGTTTCTTCCTTTTTTTTGCGATGAATCCATGGTTGACATTTGTTCAAGTCTGGGTCGCGTGAGGAATAACGCAAATGCGAAGTGAATCCATATACATCTTTGGTCGTATACCCGTTAATGTTGCTGTAACCGTCTTTGTAATCTAAACCGTTTGGTGGAAGTGGCAACCATCTCGTAGACCACCTGAGTGGCTTTGTGTTAGACTGCAACCCGTCGACAATTAGGTGGACGTGACCATGACGCGATGCGTGAGTGTCACGCGACTGTATCATATGACTCCGTTTAGTTGTCGCTCCTACCTTGCGAATCGGAATTTAGCTCAAACACTGACAGTCCTTCGGTCTTGCCTAATGGATATGGCGATTCGCGCTACCAGGCGATATGATATGCCTAGAGGAAGTGAAATGCAAGGCGAACAGGAAGAAGATTCTGACAGCATCCCCGAAGGGGAACCAGCCCGGCCCATTTTCTTGAACAACCATGGTCAACCACTCAGCTTGTATATCCACGGCAGCGTGAAGCGTTCCAGGACCAGGAGCCACTTAAAGAGATGGATTAGGGTAGGCTCCATATCGCGCAGGCTCACCTGATTCGGCTTTTCTCATCAAAGTCCATAGAATTTTGGAGGGAAGCTTGTCACACGCGAAGATGAGGCGAATATCGTCCTTGTCGACGACATGAACGTCAATCTTGGCGTCCTACAAGTCAGCTATCGCATGGCAGGACAGAACGCCATTGTCGAGCCTTATAGCTTCGTCAGACGGTGCATATCGTCGGGTAGCGTGGAGCCTAATTATTTTCGGCCAAAGTTCAGAGCCATGGGAGGCAGAACCGGTCCTATCAGGCAGGTTGGATCTATTTTGTGCGCGGGACAAGTTTTACAATGAACATGCGCAGTTCACGGAAGGCATTTACTGAAGAAGACGATCAGCACCTCGCTCGCTATCTTGCGCGCCGAGCCCCTTATAAGGAAGACGGAGGCCGAGGCGGCAACCAATTGTATCAGGAACTAGCAAACATGGTATATTTGTGACGGTCCTGTGTGTTTGGACTGTCAGATTTACAGTTCGTTGTTTTTTTTTTTTCAAGGCAAAGGTGGCGCCAACCATGCATGCTTGGGCAAACAATCATCCGTGGCAGAGTTGGAGAAATCGCTACAACAAGAATCAAGCGTACTTCGACAACATAATCAAGGACATGGTTGAAGATGAGCCAGACCCAAGGGAGCGCTATCCTTTTCTACGCAGGAAGTTGCCGAAGGAGGTTCATCTTGGAAGTGATGATGAACAGTCTGAGAAAGGGGGATCAGTGGACGATCGATCGAGTATCGAAATGAGCCCTGTCGTACGAAGGGAACGACGCAGACGACTATCTGGTACTAGAGAAGGCAGTCCTCACCATGCACGACAGGCAAGGCCTGATTCTGGTCGATTCCATGATGAACGACGGCAAGATCAGCAAGAGGAGGAGGTTGAAGGCAACACGCCAGAAGAAGCAAAACCGAGGTACGGGTTTGATTTCGGACCGGGGCTTCGATACTAATCGTAATGCACTAGTTCTCTATTCTCCGCAAGCGGAGACAATAGTGAAAACGATATACAGGGCGATGCTCTACCGTTGCTTCAAACTTCGCCTCTGCGAGCTCAACCACCTTTTCGACAGGTCCCGCCAGACAATTCGGGACCCCTGCCGACTCCTCTTAGCCAGACTCCTCGATTCGCCAGGGCACATCATCCGGAAGCAGCGCGAGACCAGAATCGTGCCGAAGTTTCAGGCGCAATTCGTACGACTCTGCCCCCCATCGAGGTCATTGACGATACAGTGGCGAAACCCCAGGAGCCGGAACGCCCTCGTTCTCGGCCGGTACGAAAACAAGCTCTCCAGCCAGTTGTTGAAGCGATTGTCCCGCCAAGGTCTCAGCTTGTTGAACCCATGGAAGTCACAGCAGCGGAGCCGCAGAAAGAGGATGCTCCTCGCTCTCGTAAGCGGCGCAAACAGCCCGCACAAGAATCCCTCGACATCCGGGAAAGACCCTACACACGTGCGCGGACTCGATCCCTATCCATCGAACCAGTGGAGTTACAGTTCCCGCCGTCTCGGCGAGTCAGAAAGCCCAAGGCACAGCCACTCCAAGTCGTCCCCGAGATACATGATGACAACGAGGAAGCGGAGAATCCCAACGTAGCGGAAGGCGCACAACCAGTATCATTGGCCGAAAGCCGAGCGGAGGAGATTGACGTGGAGAACATCTTGGTCGCGGATGGCGATCCTGCAAGCGTTCCGTCTGCCCTGGCAGAGAATTTGGATGCACTACGGCCTGAGCCTATGCCTGTTGGGACGTTGACGCGTCGGGACACGGACGATTTGCAGACGGAGCGTACGCTTCGCCAGGCAGTGAGCAATCCTCCTCGCCGCTTGGGGAACCAAGACCCAGATGAGGCTCTGCAAGCCTTCTTGCACGACATAGAAGACAACAGAACCTGGACGAGGAACGCTACACCCCACCGGCGCAGCGCGCAGCTTCCCACGCCTTCTCATAACAGACTTCACCGTCATAGCACGACCAGCACGGACGAGTTTCCACTGAAGGGCACTCAAGCAAAAATAGTGAAAGACCGGCGTGAGGAGGAGGAAAAGCAGTCGCCATATAGGCCACCAGCCGGGACGAGAGCGGCACAAGCAGTGAATAATACCGCGCTACGTATTACCAGGAGGCCCAAGTGAGCGTGAGCGCCTTTACACATATTCGATCGACCTCTGGACGTCAAGTATTGTGAATACCTTAAAACGCTTATATTGCACATGGAAATACGGTTACCCTAATAACATACTGACAATGAAACATTTCAACGATTGTTCTTTCATTAAAGCCAATATAAGTCAAGGAATAAATAGTGGTGAAAGACCAAAGCCGGAATCGACGGTCTCTGCAGGAGGTGAAATGCCTAAGATTATTCACGGGTCAATATAATATTGAGATGGAGTATGTGAAATATTGTGGAGATGGAAAGATGATCATGAGAGCAGGCTGTCGCTTTGGAGTTCCTCGAACTTTTTGCGAGCTATTTTGACGTTCAGTTTCAAGGCGGCCGTTTCTGGCGGAGTTGTTGAGAAAAGAGCGGCCAGATACGATCGCTGGCGCCACGCTTACCTATTGTGGGATCGTGGACAATGATTAAAACGTAGGTGTTGCGTGTCATTTCATCCAGAACCGCCGTGAAATCATACAGCTCCATCTCCAGGGAATGAAACTCTTCGCGGACGCGAGAACACGAATGCTTGAACGCCTTGATCAACTCGGAGGTGCGTTCGTAGCGTGTTGGATTGAGCTGGTGGATGTCGTACCCGTCCTGTGCGTCTTCGGCGACAGGCGAGGACTTTGATGAGTGTGGCGAGTTTGTGGACGATGTGGCGATGACGAGGAAGGTGGTTCGTTCAAAGAGGATGACCTCGGTGGCACTGCAGGCTTCTGCGAAGGTCGTGAGATGTTTGGAAAGGACGGCAGCGTTGGGGATCAGGGTGTGCACTATGTCGGACCAAGCCTAGAGAAGCGTCCGTCAGACGGCGGGGAAGGAAGCGCGGAAGAAGGAAAGAAACTCAACCTTGTAGAGACTTTCGTCATATATACTTGTGCCAAAGACGGTGATGGGCACATCCCCGCTGGCTTCCTGCAGCTCCTTCTTCTTCTTCTCGAAAACGACGCTCTTTGGCTCCCTGACGAGGTCCATCTTGTGCACCAGCAGGAACACTGCCGCATCCGGGCTGAACTGTCTGAGGCCCTCGAGACAATCTCGGTAGTACTCAAGGTCCTTGCTCATGCCGCGCGTTTCGACGTCGAACACGTATATCATGACGCCGACGTGCTGGAAGATGGTGGGACGCTGAGTTGTGAGGTAAGAGTCCATGAAAGAGTCTTGGCCTCCGCAGTCCCATAGGTTGAGGATCAGGTCGCCCAGAAAGCGCACATGGTTCTGCTCGACGTCGATAGTGGCGCCGAGACGGGCTGTCATGGATGCGGGGTTATTTGAGCTAGGAGAGTGCGTGTAAATGAAAGAAGCTGCGAGACTGGAGAAGCGCACAAAATGAGGGAACGCATCGAGGTCTTTCCGCTGCCAGAGGCGCCCATGAGAAGGACCTGGTGGTCAAGTTATTGCGCATCTGCTCGATATGCTGGCTGCTGCACACTGATTCACCTTTTTCTTCATCTCGGAATGAAAAGAGGTGTTGTTGGTGGAGAAAGAGGTTAAAACTGGATGATCGGAGCATGAGCCAAGCGGGACGTGCCTCAAGCTTCGCGTAGGCTACATAACATCAATTGTCCTACTCGATACAAGTACAGTACTGTCCATTTTCTATGCAAACTTTCCTTCAGCCCACCGCCGGACGTGAGAGCCCATCTCGACCGCAGCAAGCCCCCAGTCCTCGCCATGATTATGTCCGCCCGGTGCCAAGCCCGCTCTCTCCAGCGCCTGCTCGTCCGTCAAGGCAGTCAGCACGCCGAAAATGACAGGAACGCCAGTATCCAGCTGGACTTTCATCAGTGCTTGCGACACGCTGTCGGAGATGTACTCGAAATGCATGGTGGCTCCCTTGATCAGCACGCCGATCGCGATGACCGCGTCAAAGGGCTCCTTGGGCATGGGCACGACCGCAGCTGGAGCTGGCGTGTTTGAACGCGGAGCCGGGTTGGGCGATGCACCGAAGTTCAGCCCGCTGAGCAGGTCGGTGACGTTGGAGCTCGCCTGGACATGTGAGCCCTGGATAACCCTTGATAAGATTTAGAACAATAGAGACAGGAACTCTTTGTAACAATTCACTTTAAGCATGCCAGTGGCAGTTCAAAGCTGCCGGGAACGGATTCCACAGCTATGTTGCTGTCCTTGACACCTCTCTCCTTGAGCTTTGCAATCGCACCGGCGACAAGGGCATCGATAACGGTCTTGTTCCATCTGGCATGGACGATGGCCACGCGCAACGAGGAGCCGTCAAATTGAGTTTGGGAAGGAGAAAGGCCCTTGATTGTGGTGCTCATCGTTGTCGACGACAAGGAAGACAAGAGCGTGGGATACTCTTACCTTTACTAGCCGATCGTTGAGACGCGTTTTTGGTGTTTTCTAAATTCTTGACGCAAGAAACACTCGCCCGTCTTATACCGCCTTTAATGGATGGAAATCTGGCTGGTACGGCTCATGGCGTCGTGCTCAATGCGCATCTGACTCTGCTTTGACAGCGACTTATACCTTAATTTATTCTTTTCTCCTCAAACGATCACATACCAAGGCAGCGCAGGCCCTCAAAAAAGCCACAAAAGACATCGTTGTCCTCAAAGATGATCTGACACTAGACGGACCGCAATTAGACGAAATAATCAAGGAATGGAAGGCATTACAAGCCAAGCCCAAGGAGGACGATACCTCCGACTCGTGCGTACTCATTCTTGCCTGACACGGAACGTTAGCTTATTGGATGTAGAGACTCCTCCTCTTCCGACTCAGACTCGAGTGAAGATTCTAGCGACAAGGAATCGAACTCTGACGTTGAATCATCCAAAAAGCCTGTCAAGGGCATGCAAAAGGACGCGAAAACTGCTGCCGCGCTAAAGCAAAAGGCTGTCGCTTCGAGTGCTTCGTCCTCAGGTATTCCTTTAGCTATGCGCCCGAAATTCACATATACTGAACCGTTGCTGTCTCTTAGATTCATCATCCTCTGATGATTCTAGTTCTGACTCTGACTCTTCCGATTCTGAATCGGACTCTGGTATGTTACCCTTGATCTCATCGCTGAAACCACGATGTTCCAACTCCTCCATTTTCTCGGGAAGTAAAATCCAAGGCCAAAAACTCAAAAGTGGGATCTAAAAATGCCGTCAAGCCTGAACCAGCCAAATCTCCCAAGAAGGACCATAAAGCCTCCAGTCCGACCCTGACATCCGGAGATTCCGATGCTAAAGACGCCTCTGAGGAGAGCTCGTCGGATTCCGACTCCGGTTCAGATGATGACTCCAGCGACAGTGAAGAACAATCTGAAGATTCCTCATCCGACTCTAGTTCCTCCGAGTCAGACTCCAATCCAAAGTCACAGAAGAAAGCGGCCAAAAAGAGTAAATCTCAGTCCAAGGCAGAGTCGGCTGACAAAGAGAGCCGCCCCAAAACCAAAATCCAAGACGAGGTCAAAGCCACGAAAAAACGTAGAACAGATGAAGCCGGAACAGCTGTCACTACAGCCACGACCGAGACCGTAGAAGAAATGAAGCCGGGCCCGCAGTCAACCGGTCGCATCAAAGCCCAGCCCGATAAGACGGCCAGGAAGACAAACGCCCGCTTCCAGAGAATAAAAGCCGATCAGATTGCATCCGATTTCCTTCAGGATAACCGATACGAAGCCAAGGTGAGCGGCCGTCACGCTTGATACAGGTCTTAGATTAATCTCTACTCATCAGAGTGGCCCCAACAACGACTATGGCCAGAAAGCCCACCAGGACCTCATCGTCACCAGAGGTGCTGGTTTTCGCAAAGAGAAAAACAAAAAGAAGAGGGGGAGTTATCGAGGTGGGGAGATCTCTGTGAGTCACTTCCTGCGTGCGGGCTACAACTGAATTTTGATCATGACATACGCAACCAGTTGCAGAGCCACAGTTTCAAGTTCACTTGATAGTACATTTTGATCCTGAATGGCACTGATGGACTCTATGAATTGCTCCCGATTGACCTTCAAATGATGATCCAAGACTCGAGAGAGCCGCGGAGAAATTAAAGACGCTATCCAGCTTTACCGAAATAAGTACACGTGGCTTCGCTATTGCAGCCGCGTTACGCGGATGCAATACTTCACTTCACGGGTGCTCTCCGACTTGAGATTTATGGCCAAATAACGTGCACATATCGGCACATTGACAAATTTTCTTTGACTCGTCCCCGTCATTATAGATAACCTATCCAGGAGAAGGATTTAAAGCACCCGTCATGACTGGACCCAGCCTTATGAGCCGCACAGCCTTATTCTAGCCATGGCCCCTGGACATTCTACACTGATACTACCAGACGGTGCGCAGATAGCGTACGAGATTTTAGGGTCTCTTCCCATTGGGCAGCGTGTCCCTATCGTATTCATATGCGGCATGAGCCTTCTGCGCAATGACTGGGATGCTCTCGCCCAGAGCCTTGCTGGAACACGTCCTGGTACTTCGTCTACTGACGACAAATTTTTGTCGCTAATGACAATGGTCAGTGCTACTTTATGATCACAGGTAGGCACAACCCCGTTCAGATCGTGAAAGACCGTTTTCCCTGCTCAATGCAAGGGAACAGGGGAATGGGGAACTCCAAATTAGCTGGAAATGAAGAACTGACAATCGAATTGATGGCGCGCGACTTGGCATTCCTTCTAAAACATCTAGGGTGGAAGCAGATAGCGATCTGCGGATATTCCATGGGAGGTGAGTGGCAGAGCTTCAAACTCAAACGGTTGGCAGCTACCTATTGATGAAATACGCGACAGGCGTTATAGCACAGCAAGTGCTTGTTCTTCCCTACCACAAGATCAAGCCGACGCCTCTTCCATTCCAAATCACCCATGTTCTGCTCATATCGACTCGCTCAGTTATCGACGAGAATGTCGGTTTAAATTATTCCCCAGCTGCCCCAGACAAGCCAATGTCGCTGCCTGAGAGGCAAACAATCGCCACGAAGGTGGTAGCTACGATTCTGGATCCGGAATGGATTCAAAGAAATCCTGACCGTTTCAAAGCAATCTTGGGGCATTTTCTCACAAGCATCAAGTAAGCACAAGTAGATCTATTACATTGGAACCTCGTTTAATAGGTACACAGCAACAGACCCGGTCATGTCATTAGTAGGCTGCATGGCTTACAATATTTGAGAACCGTCGCTGACTACGTTTACCTTTCTAGCAAAGCAAGCCTCTGCAGTGAGCCATCCTTTCCGTGCTTGTCGAAAGTCCTCAGATCCATGACACCTCATCAGCTCCGTAAATTCGATTTCAAAGATCTGCTGGTCCACATTACATCAGAAATCAAGGTTATGGTGATTCATGGTGAGCTCGACCAAGTCATTCCATTCCGATTCAGCCAAGTGAGCGCTTTATCCGTCACCCTTTCAGCCTCTGAGCTGCTGATGTTCATACCGAAAGGACATATTGGAACGAATACCTGCGGCGCAGTTTGTAGAACGGGGTGATCAGCCTGGTCAGTTACCTACATTAGCATTCGGCCACCATTGGTACGAATACTTTAATGTCGACGTCTGGCACGAAGTCATCAACAGGTTTGTTGATAACATACGGGAAGCATGACAGTTATAGGACAGCCTTTAGCAGATAATTGTATTCAAAGAGTATTTCTATTTAGCAATCCGATGCACTACTCACGATGTATGGTCTGTATGAGGTCAACAACTCCTTGACTCTATGGAGTCGAAATCGAGATATCATCCGTGGTTTGATGCAGGTGATGCCGTTGGAAGAAGGGACAAAATTGGAACCGAATGATGCTGAACGATATGGCCATTGAATGTATCATGACAGACAACCCAATAAAATAGTCAATGTTGGGTCTTGTTCAATATACCCGCCTTGGATGACGAGACTGCGATAACGTATGAGGAGTCTTTGACCAGGGAAAGTCCCTTCCCAGTTAGCAAGCGGCGTCATGACTTTTGCAGGGGAATTCGTGATTTGATTTTGACTCCTTTGCGGAAATATGGACCTCTACGGTTCATGATGTCTCCACTATGCTCTGAAATTTGCCAGGGGCAAGGGCTGGGTCATGCAGCCTGTCCATAAGACCAACTCCTCCCCATCTAAAATGACACATCGGTTGCTAATAGAAGTTGTTTGTTCGCTGAATGGCAAGTATCTAGTTATTGCAGCCCTTTCTACTTCCCCGTACGTACCCACAGAAGAGAGTCATGGCCAATCCTGCACGTATGGAGACGTTTGAATTATCATGAGTTCACGATCCTGAGAATGCAGATCGCATTGGACGGTGAACAGATTTGTATTTCCCGTCTGATATGCGACATAGCTGACGCGAGGAATAACTTCAGCGTCGTCACTAATGCGGACGCAGAAAGAAACGCGCATACAGGAAGGAACTCTGAACTGGAAATCCAGTCCCATTATATAAATATGTATGTCTCAGTCAAGCGAATTGGACCTCACCAGAGTGTATACTGTAAATATATGCGAGGGACAGTCGCGCAAGACGGCTCTACGCAGATACAGAGCCATGAATTCGGGCATTGTAGATATGGTTGGTGTATTAACCACATCAATCACAGTTCGAGATGGCGAGAAAGCAGGTTGAAAGGCCTGTGACCCAACGCGCTCTACTTGGAATCCATGGGTCTGATCCATTCGACATGTATCCAAGACGAGGAAATGAGGTCAACCTTGGTCTTCCATGATTCAAGTCCTCTTGCTGGATGGGCGAATGTGCTATCATCGTTGATCGCAGAATGGAGCACAATGCGGTGGGCGTCTGAGTCCCAAATGATTTTTGGCCAGTACCATCGGGTATTTGGCATTACAGAGACAACTGTCCCTTCGGTATGAGATGTCAACTGATTTCTGAGCTCATGAGGCATGTTTTGGAGGTCGAAACGTATCAGAAACCTGCAGTCATACAGGACGCTCAGACACGGAGAGCCGCTTCTTGACCACTCTGCTAAAGCCACAGCCAGCTTCGTCGTAAGATCGATATGCAGAGTATTGTGAATTCTCCGTTCCGCCAGCTTCGTTTGGCTAGGTGGAGGTTGCCTGGAAGCTAGCCATCCGACAGAATCGTTCCTTTCCACAGAATATTTCTCGGTCGTGTCTGGTATCTTGATCACACCTTTTCTGACGACCACAGGAATCCAGACGACCCCGCCACCTGCAGAGAACGTCTTGGTGTTCGATAGAAATGGGTCTGGGTCCCAGAGCTTCCGAATCATCTGGTCTATGCTCTCAGAACGCCGATGACCCTGAGCGCGAAGGGAGCCCCATGGATGGAAGGAGACAAATCGTAGAATTCGTAGCACAAGAGCCCTCCGGACCACCCCATCAGTGATTTGGGACAAGGCCTGAGAAGACAACAGCAAGGTGCCTGGTGGTGATGGTAATGTGGATCGACGGAAATAGCTGTCAGCTGCATGGGTCGTTCAGAACTGGATTTTTGGCAGGGCACTGATTTCAATTTTTCTCACCTTGATTGTCAGCGTCCTCAGCTTTTACGGCCAATTCGCCAATAGCGCTTCGGAGCTGTTCTAGACCCGATTTGAGGTCGATCTGCACCTTTCTCGTGGACGATACCTCATGCTCTATGTTCTGCAGTTCTTGTACTATCTTGCTTGGGATTTGGGGATGCTCCTCCTAAAGACATGCATCAGGCAAGGTCAATCTTTTCCCTGGGATGTCAGACATACATACTTGAACTTCACTGGCGGTCTTCTGCGACGTAATCATGTAACGAATAGCGTTTCTCAGGGTAACATGTGGCTGAAAATTTGTCGCGTCTGTAACATACTCCAAATTGTTGGCTTCACAAGTAGCAAGAATCCTATCCTAGATGCGAAAGGACGAAATGAGAGATTCGCTGAGCACGCCGAGAGTAAGTACTTGCCTTGCCGACACCTAACAGTGGCCTAATAATCCACCTGTTCATGCCCTCATACCCCGACCATGCCAAGTCACCTTCAGATCCATAACCCATACCCCACCGTCTGCACGGTGACATGCCGCCAGCTCCAAGCTCCGTGGTTCCTCTCCCTAACCGCATCAACGACGTTTCCACTTGGTCGTCCGCGTGGTGCCCAAACGCCAACACGCCCGCCCCCGTCTGCGTCATGGTCTCGAACAGCGCATGATACCTCCCCAACCGCGCAATCTCTTCAAAGGACGCGCCTGGCCGCGGCCGCGGCGGATAGAGATCCTCTCCCCAGGTTATTTTTGTCGTGACGTGTTCTGCGCCAATAGCTCGAGCGATTCTGGAACAGTGATCCGCCATCTCGGCTGAGGAAGGCTGGAGGTCGTGGTCGACGGTGAGAGACACAACCTTTTGGGGTAGCTCCATGCCTTCGCGTTGGCGTATCTCTGGATCAGAAAGGTATTGATGAAGTAGGAAGAGGAGACATGTGGAGTCCGGCCCCCCAGAATTTGCTACGCCTGCTCTCCGCAATTAAAAAAAAAGATAGTCATTTTGGTGCTTGGTGAATATGAAGAGGCGGCCCCTACCAATAGTATGAGACCAGCCTTTAGTCGGTACGCAGCGACGGAACATGGGACCGAATTCATCTTTTGAGACACTCAGAGCCTTCTTATAGGCTCTGTTCATTGACCAAGTTGGAAGACCAGATGAAGGTCGCAAGCCGAGATACACCCGTCAGTTCAACCACAAATACGAGTAGGTACGCTCAGAGTGCAACAAACCGCCTAGGAAAACAAGTATTATATATGATGTAGATCGCAGAACAAGTACAAGGTAGCGAAGGGATTGTCCACGTCCATCACTGTCCCGTGTCCGGCTATATATGCATGCAATACACATTAAGAGAAGCGTCGGGAAGATGGAGAAGGAAAGGATTGGTGAAGAGAAAAGAACAAGTCAGGAGCAACTGGCACAACGGCGATAACAAGATGAGATAATTAAAGCGAGAAAGAGAAGGGCAAGATGAAAGGAAAAAAGAAAAAAAATAAGAAGTCGTCATACAGCGAAAAATGGGAAGCATGATGTATGTCTCATAGGATGAACGAAAAGGGAAACAACGACGGCGGCATGTGCAGTCGCTAGATTGGTCTAAACATACAATCGTCAGCGGGCGAAAAAAAAACGCTAGCGACTTAACCAATGTACAATCGCAGACGTCTCATCCATGAAACTTGAACAAGAAAAATGAAAAATAAAGAGCGAGTTCCAATGACGAAATGCGAAAACTTGTGCGTTTTCGTTCAGTTTCTTCCCATCAGAAACCGGACATGCCCATCCCAAACCTTGGCCGGACTGAGGCGGTGTGGGGCTGGGATGTCGCATGACGCTCTGATGCATGGCCTGGGCCTGGTGTGTCATGGCAAACTGGTTGCCCATGCCCATGCCCATTCCCATCCCTAGACCCATCTGCATCTGCATCATGGGATTGATTTGGGGCATCTGGTAACCCAAGATATTCGGGCTGTTCGTCATCGCGAACAGGTTCTGTTGGTTCAAGCCCGGGGATTGGGTCGGATCGGGGGTATGAGACGGCGAGGTGCCTTGTTGTATCTTTTGAAGAGATTGCAACTGAACTCCACAGCTAAGATCGTGAAACACTTTTCAGTGGACGCGACGATACGCACCTCGTAGAATGCATAATCTTGAAGAAGGGACGTCCTAGCAGGATGTGTGTGGAAGATTCTCAACATCTCCTGACCTGCGTCCGGAAGTAGTTCTTGTGTGTCACGCGAGTTCGTAACTGGTTTGCGCTCTTGGGTGTTGCTAAAGAGATGAAATAAGACAACGCGGTGACCGGGTCTCCATCGTGAAGATAACTTACACCAATTTGATGTGGCGAAGATTGAGATTGGGGATGTCTCGCACAAAGATCCACCGCACTTTGAAGACGCCTTTCCATTTGTCTGAGGCCCAAACGGTGCTGCTTCTTGTATAATCAACCTGGAAGAACATGTCAAAAGAAGATATAGCAACAGTAATAGTCCATACGTACTGGTGTCAGCATTTCAGCCATGCCACAGAAGTGGCCACTGGGAGGCGGAGAAATGAGCATTTTATTATTATTAATCATGGACGAAGCAGCCGAAGACAAACCTAGCGTTAACACTAAAAAATAGATAGATAGGGCCTCTACCGGCCATCTCCTTGAATGCTTTATCGAGCCGCTTATTACCAGGATCGGTCGAGCTCCATATTTCGTACTTGAGCGATTTGTGGACATCATCCTCGGTGTAAGACTTAATGACAAAGTATCGTGCCTAGCAGGACCGAAAGAGCTTCGTTAGGCGCTTACCGATCAGGTCAACAGAGATAGTGACGTACAAACTGAGGTTTAGTTTCAAATGTCGTCGGGTTGTAACCTTTGGCGACGATAAGGGAGGGAACATCGATCGGACTGGTTATAAGGTTTTGCATCGGCGTCTGGTTGGAAGATTCATCGGTTCCTTGCTGTTGGCCTCCAACCTGAGTGAAGCCACCGCTGAGCTTCGTCTGCTGCTGCTGAAGATATTGCTGCGGAATTGGAGGAACGCTAGGGATGCCAGACCCCGAACCTGTCTTTCCACCACGCTGATAACCATACTGAAGATTCGGATTCGAGCTGCGACTGCCCAGCATGCGGTCTTTCTGGTCCCAAGAGCCTCCTGATGACTGATGGTGGCCGTCCCGCGACGATTGCTGCGAATGCGCATAGCCAGAAGAACCTTGTGACTGGGGAGTCTTTCGACCTTCCATGTCGCCACCCATGGAGAGCTTGGGTCCCCCGTTGCCGTTTCCGCTAGAGCGCATACCTGGAGATTGGGCTGGAGGTGGCTGAATCGGCTGGAATCGGGGAGGATGGACACTCTGGCCGGGATGATAACCATGGTACGTCTGGAATAATTGGTTGGTCGAATTTGTATTGTTGTCATTGTTGGTCAGCTCCAGAGAAGAGAATGCACGCTGAACATCGTCGATGCCAATGTTCTGATTTCCAGAGCTTTGGTTCTGAAATCCGGAACCGCCTGCGGACCTCCACTCATTGGCGGGAGACCATGGGGAGGAACGTCCCAGAGAACCGGTAGAATACTGCTGGGTTTGTCCTTGAGCTTGATGCTGTTGCACAAGATATTCATCCTCATAGGTGCCATTGTCATCGACGTCGTATCCATACTCGTCTTCATCAACTGTTTCTGTGGTCTCCGGCGGCGGAGTGTTTTGAGCATGGGAAGGGATACCAGCTTGGATGGTGCCCGAACGCTTGAGACCAGCAGCATTCATTTTCCTTGTGTTGTGAGTAAGTGACACATGCCTCCTAACGACGGAGCCTGCAGGCGGAGGCGATGGGACATGGGGAGCAGCCGCGAAATGGGGAGAAAGGGGAGAGTTGTTTGACTGGGACTCGATGTATTGATGGTGCTGAGAGTGATCGCCTTGAGGATGCTGTCATAGCAGAATGGCATGAAGAAGGCAACCATACTGGAAGGAAGACACTCACATCATCCTCAACAGAGTAACCATGGATATTCCAGGGCTCTTCGTCACCCTCGTGACCAGCTATGGCAGCGAGACTGTTTACAGTCTTGGGAGTCATGCTTCCCGTTTTTGAGGCACCTTGAAAGGCTGAAAGTACGGAAGACAACGTTAGAATACGGGGACAAGGAGAAAATGAAATACGTATTACAGAAGTGCATGTGAGATCAGAGATCGAAACAAGCACATCAGAAATTAAGAAAGGACGCAAGCAGCGAGAAACATGAACAATGGAGACTGACCACGATGGTACTTTGTAGGAAGAGAGCTTTGCCTATGCAAAGATGACTTTTCGCCCACTGCACCGACTCCGCCAACCCAGTCTTGATCCACGATCTCATCGTGAACGCCAAGGGGTTGATCTTGCGCTTCTTCAGAAATGGAATCTCTTGCGGCGGCCCTTGCGCTGCGCGATGCTGCAGAGATGGTGTGATGCCTGCGGACGCCACCTGAGCTCGGGGGTGAGGGAGGGACGGGAGGAGGCGGGGGCTGAGTGGACATGAGGAGATGGAATGATGGGAGAGAGGGACGAGGCTGAGAGTGAGAACGACGATGGTTGCTGCAGAAAAAAAATAAAATAAATAAAAATATGTCGGCCTTAGCCCGGCGCGGAATCCGGACCTCTGATTGATGAGTTCGACGTCTTCTGGCCCATTTTTCAGCGCTCTTCCACTTTCTTTGCCTAGATTCGCGTGTTCTTGAGCGCTCCCAGCGCTGACGAACTAACAATTCTCCGCTGCGCCATCAAGGGGCCGCCTTGTCCGACAACTGTATATCCTGTTACGCTCATGACACGTGATCTCCGACAATATCGTCGGGACCCCAGTTGCTCTTCGGCACAGGACCACCATGTTGCGGTCTGCTGCATGGGCTAGGCTCCCTGCGAGTAGGTCTGTCCAACGTCCTACTGTCTGCGGCGCCCGTTCGGTGCTGTTGCAGAGGTACAACTCGACAGTCCCAACGGCCGCTACTCCAAAATGGTGGCGCCGCACCAAAACAGTTGTGCGTTATACCAGCTATTTTGCCCTGTCCACCGCCCTTGGGTTGGCTACGTTGACGGCTGTCGTGTTTATCCATGACGCGTTCACATATGCCGACAAGAACCTTGATCGCGTGCCTGTCAATCCACTTGCGCTCAATCCAGAACGGGGAGGCCCAAAAAATCTGCCTGTCGTGCGTGTTTTGGTCGATGACGAGGAGGACGAGGAGAGCAAGCGCCTAGTAAACAAGCCGAAGCTGGTCATTGTCGGTGGTGGTTGGGGTGTCAGTACTCATCCATCCTGAGGCGATTCTATGCGCACCTCATTATGTCAATTTCAGGCTATGGGCGTGCTTCAAACTCTGCATTCTGGCGAATATCATGTTACTGTCGTAGCCTCTGAAACTTTCACAACTTTTACTCCCCTGCTTCCTTGTGAGCCTCTGTCCCGCACCTGTCGGTGTGTCTGACGTCGTTGATTTCCAGCTGCTGCTGTTGGCACCGTCCAGGTCCGTTCACTCATAGAGCCAATTAGAAAGATTATTGCCCGCCTCCGCGGTCATTACCTGCAAGGAAAAGCCGTCGATCTCGTCATGTCAGAGCGCCTGTTAGAAGTTGAGGTTCCAGCCCCAGAGGGCAGTAAATCGAACATTTATGTTCCGTAAGCAACTCAGCGTGTCTTACGTTGTCGGCCTCTGAGTGTAATCCCTGTTTTCAGCTATGATAAACTCATCATCGCGGTCGGTTCCACGTCGAGTACACATGGCGTGCCTGGGTTAGAGAATTGCTACCAACTCAAGACCATCGCTGATGCACAGGCTATACGGCGCAAAATCCTGGGTCTGTGATTTTTCGTTCTTGCATTTTGAAAAGCTGACTCTCGTCAATGCCAGATAACTTCGAGGTTGCGAGTCTGCCTACCACTACGCCAGAGGAGCGTAAGCGATTGCTCAGTTTCGTCGTCTGTGGTGGAGGTCCTACAGGTGTTGAGACGGCCGCAGTGAGACGTTATCTTTTTTTTATTCTGGCCCATTTACCAACACTGTCTCAGGAAATATATGACCTCTGCCAAGAGGACATAATGGACTACGTGAGGTTGTTGACGGCCAATGAACTACATCTCTTAACGCCGCGTGTTAGTTCCCCAAGATTTGCCGAAAAGAGGTTCAAATCCATCTGATTCAGTCAAGGGAACACATCTTGAACACGGTATGTTTTTAGGTGTCATCCGCGACTTGTCAATTGAATTCGTTATCAGTACTCTGAAAGCATCTCGAATTATGCAGAGGTGAGCTTTCCATTCGCAGCTCTCATGGGTTTCTCTAACTTTCTACAGAATAAGTTCAGACGCGATGGAGTCAACCTCATCACTTCTGCTCGGTGGGTGTGGTTCTTGATTATCTTCTTTTCTACCCTCACAACCCGCATGTTGCAAAGTGTTGCTTCTGTCCACCCTGATCGTGTACTTTATACAACCCGTGCACCAGGGGGGACGATTGAGCAGCACGACATTCCCACGGGCTTTGTTCTTTGGTCGACCGGAATTGCGATGAACCCTTTTACAAAACGAGTGTCAAATCTCTTGCCTAATCAAGTCCACAAGAAAGCTATTGAAGTAGATGCTCATCTGAGGGTTAAAGGCGCTCCTCTCGGCACCGTTTATGCAATTGGAGATTGCGCTACCGTTGAGTATGCCGCAACAGGCTTTCTGCCCATGTCTGACCTTGCACGATAGATCGAAACGTCAGTTGCTAGCCATTTCATGGAGCTTGTGGATGAAGCCGATAAGGACAAGAACGGCAGAATTGATTTTGGTGAATGGGAATTTATGGGTGAGTTGTCTTGTCTGAAAAAAAAATACCGGAGTATTTTGACAGGGCCCTAGTTCAAAAAATCAAGAGCCGCATTCCAATGGCTGCCGATCATCTAGTCCAGGTATTTTACGTTACCTGTGGTATATGCGTCAGTTTACCCTCCCCAGGTCGAAGCTCTTTTCGATATGTACAACGAGGGCACAGACAGCAGCCTTTCTTTGAACGAACTCATGAAGCTACTAGAAGACATAGGAAACAAGATCACGGCGCTACCGGCCGTACGTTTCTCCTACCTTCAAAGCGCCTCCAATAGGATTGAACGATATGCAAATTTCATAGACAGCTCAGGTCGCTTCCCAGCAGGGCAAATATCTGGCCAAGAAACTCAACAGGATGGCATATATGCAAGCCGTTCTCGAAGCAAACGGAATGGGTCCGGAACGCATGGATGAAGCCGTTTCGAAGCCGTTCCGATACTTTCATCTCGGTAGTCTGGCCTACATCGGCAACGCAGCAGTGTTTGACCTCGGCAAGTACTCCTTCATGGGGGGCTTGCAGGTATGTACGCCTGGAGAAGCGTATATTGGAACGAGCAGGTCTCGATGAGAACGAGGGCATTGTTGATGTTGGACTGGATCATTCGGTGCGTGGCTGGTGTTATTTTGCTCTTTCGGGCCTCTGACTTCTTTGTTGTAGGGGAATATGGGGGAGAGACCTGTCGAGGCTCTAAGAAAGAGTCACTTCCGATGCTGCTGGACATTGTCCAAGGCAAAACAATTTTTATCGTCATAGTTGATACCTTGCTTTCATGGACTTTGTAATCGCTGTCTCCTTGTAAAATCAGTTTGTATGAAACGTAATGCATAATTGGTTCTTCTGCTTGCAGTCCGACAATGGGTTAACCAACCCATTTCCACACTCTCACTCCACCCTTGCGTCGCCCTTCGCCCTCCCATGCACGTCCTTCCCGTCTAACTTCTTGGTATCCTCTTTCTTGAAGCAAATCTCTTACGCCGTCCTCGTCCAAGAGCGATCCAAACATAATAAGATAGCGCGGCCACTCATGGACCCAGGGGTATAAAGACATGTCCTTCGGTACAACCCCTCTTAGTACGCCGGGGGCAGAGACAGGGTGTGGCGACAACGGAAAAGAGGAATTGACTTTAGAAGGAAAGTAGGTCCGCAGATATGTCTTTGGCGAATCGAAAAAGACGTCTGTCTGGTCCTTGTATGTCACCACGTCTTGTCCTCTGAGATAAAAGAATGGTGTAAGAACGTGCAAGGCCGTCAAACGCAAGAAATAAAAAATTTACGTCATCGGAGGCTCGCAGCCAAGAGCCCACATTCCACCTCGTGCCAAAGACTCTCGATGTAGATATGCATGTCCCGGAGTCGAGTGACAGGGCATAAGGAAGCCAATAGCGCCACCCTGCAGTTCCTCAGGAGGCAAGCTGCGTATGTAGGACATGACGCTGATGGAGCGCCGCAATAGAACAGGACGACATAGGCTAAAGCAGGGAGGGTGAGTAAAATGAATGCAGCATAGCGAGTGCGAAGGGGTCGTATCCATCTCGGTGAAGGCGGTGGAGGGCGTCGTTTGACGGCAACGGGCCTGGATTGAGGGCGCCTTTGTGTTTTCGTATCCGATTCGGAGAGGTCGACAAGCGACTTGGCTGCGAGGACGTGCAGGAGTGGGAGTATGGGGTGAATGAACCTCCACTCTTTGTGACCTGCCATAGAATATATCGAAAGCGTCCAGGCAATCGTTTTCACTACGGTGTTCAGGGCTACGTTCCTAGACGGTGCCTCGAATGCAGTTATCCATAAGGCGTGCAGAACAAAAGGTAATGATGTCGTGCAGAGGATGGGTATTCCCTGGAGTAAATAGTAATGCCATGGGCTAGATCCGTAGAATAAGGAAACGGAAGACAGGTTTGTCAAGAGGAAGTTGAGTGGAGTGAAAACCGGTCGACCGTAATAAAATGTATCGAGAAAAAGCATTAAAGTTATTGCAAGGAACCTATGGAAGACATCAGATCTTTATTAGGGGAATTTGTGAGCATGTTACACACTTACCCGATTAGCAAGATGTCAGAAAAGATCTTCAGAAAGATGTGCCTATGTTGCCGCAGGGCCCAGAGAAGATTGAAGATAAGAAATACCCAGATGACGCCGCTGGTCGGACGGACAATACAAGCAAGGGCAGAAAACGTCAAAACCTTGCGCAGCCTAGATCTATCCATGCTATCAAAATGCGTGTGGAATACGGACATATAGATAACTCGGTGGCGGACCTGCTATAGATCAACGCAGGACTTGATTTAAATGTTGCGTCCCAGGGATAATAGGCAAATGCAATGGTGGAAAGCGAGGTCTCCAACGAGTTGGATAGTGAACGGGAGAGCGAGAGCGCGTTGAAAAAAGATGTTAGAGATAGGAATAGCTGCAAAGCATTGCGTGAGGACCTGCGGTATCCAGCGATGGATTCGACTTACAGCCGTTGAGGCATATCTCTGACCGAGGATTCGACGAGTGAGTTTACATGTCCATATATCGGTAGCAGCTGCCAGCGTTCCGTGCAAGACCTTCGGGCCAAGAATCTATTCTTGCAAATCGACATCACTTTCTTCTATACTGTCTCCGCAGTGAATGGGCATACCTACCAAAAGCCAATCTACACGATCCAAGTCTAAGGCTTTTAATGTCCAGTATACCGGGATGTTGAGAGCGGGGTATGCAATGGAGCGTATCGGCCGCGCAGCGAGCCATTCCCAAGTAAGATGACCATAGCCGAACACAACATGATGCGCAGGTTCCAAAGATTGAAAGTATTCGTCAGGCTGGAAAAAGGTTCTTGTGCAGACGGCGATGATGATGCGCATAGCTAGAGCAATAGCGACGACATTGCTCATCGTTACAGAAAGGCCTGCACGCGACTGGCGAGTCCAACACGTCCATGTCATGTGCTTCTTATCATTTTCAGTCCTGCTCCCGGCAATCGTGCTCGTGGCAAAACTCGCCGGCTGCGATATGCATGAGTCATTCGTGTCATCATAGCACCCTACAGCCTCGACCATGTCCGCTGAAGTGACAGAGTACCAAAAACGACGTGCAGCCCTCATCAACGAGGATCGGTCGCTTCGGCGCGAGTATTCGCAGCGGACGCGGTCTGATCTCGAAGCACAGGCTGATCAGGTCATTCGCAAGATCCGCGCCGCTGAAGCGTCGTCGATATGGGTCCAGGAGCACGAGAACGTACCCCATCCCTTCCCGGGAATGGAGTTTCTAACAGGTGCGTTGTTCATTATTGTCTTTGGTTTCCGATGCGCATGGCTTTGCAGGGCGCAGTATCATAGTGCAAACTAAACTGTTCAAGATTCTCACCAAGGTTAACAAGCAGCTCCGTTCTAGAAGTCCAGTGACTAAACTAGCTGTCGGACTCAGATGCCAAAAGGTGCATTGCTCCACGCGCACCTCGATGCCACCGTCAACGCGTCCTATTTGCTCGAACTTGCCTTGGAACATCCCGCTCTTCATGTTCGCGTCGCAGAATCCATCACTGCACAAAACCTGAAATCCATCTTACCCGAATTTAAAGGACTACCATTAGAACAGCATGACGACGCATCCAGTATATCATCTCCATCGTATACTCCAGGACGTTGGGTCTCTTTACGCAAGGCAAGAGAGACATTTGACGCGAGTCTAGGTGGCCCAGAAGGGTTTGATAAATGGGTCATTGGATGTATGATGATCAATCCAACGGAAGCTTATGATACCCACAACACGATTGCAAAGGTTAGATCGATTGACCTATTTTCTTTCGTAGAATCATCTAATACCATAAAATAGATATGGAAGAAATTCACAAGCACATTTGTCGTGTCGACGGTGCGTGGTCCTTCGGACCCAATGAAGTCGTTGTTTAATGGCTTAACTTCTAGGGATTGATACGCTTTGTGCCAATTTTTACGGAATATATACGACAGTTTTTCAGATCATCTATCGAGGACGGCATTTCATACATTGAGGCGAGGATTAACTTTCTGTACAAGTGAGTGCGGAGTTTCTCGTCTCGTTTCTAGTCGGACTAATCTCGTGCTACATAGATATATGGTTGGAGCCGATGGTCATGAGAACGTTCCTCATCGCGAATGGTTAAAGCTTTTCGATCGAGTTTTGGATGAAGTCAAGGCAGAAATGAAAGAGCAGGGAAGGGAGGGTGAATTCATCGGAGCTAGAGTACGTCATCCGGTTTTGCTATATGCGGGTTCGTTTTCAGTCGGGTTTAGATCATATACACGACCATCCGTTTCATCACGCCGGAGGAACTCAAATGGTATATAGAAGACTGCATTGCCCTGAAGAAAGAATTTCCGCACTTGATTGCAGGTCCGACGTTGCTCGGACTGTGGTTGTACTGTCGCTGACAGGCGCGCAGGATTTGATCTGGTCGGAAACGAAAACGAGCTGAAGCCACTTATCGATTACATTGAGCCTCTTCTTGAGTTCAAAGAGCGACAAAAGCAGGAAGGGGTGGATATCCCGTTCATCTTTCACGCAGGAGAAACTCTTGGCGACGGCGATGCTGCCGATTCAAATCTTTATGATGCCATCTTGCTTGGGACAAAACGCATAGGACACGGGTTCGTAGCATTACTTGCAGTTTGATTATCACGATTTGATCTTTTGCCAGGTATTCACTTGTCAAGCATCCCAGATTGGTGGAGTTGTGCCGTGAGAATGGCATTGCTCTTGAAATTTGTCCAATCTCGTATGTGAATGAGTTAAAAAAAAAGCTGGTCTATTAATCCATTGTTGGATTTTAGAAATGAAATTTTGGTAAACGCCGCGAAACCCATTCCGGAATTCTTGTGCTTACTTGCGACAGCGTCTGGCATCTTCCATGCCCATGCATCCCTTGCCGATTGTTCTGAACAATGGGATTCCAGTGGCCTTGTGCTCAGACGACCCTGCCGTGTTTGGCAACATGGGTCTGACGTTTGATTTCTACCAAGTAAGTTATTATGTTCTGGACCGTCTCAAATTGTGACGCCACCTGCCCTTCAGGTTTTGGTGTCAAGCGAGCTCACTGGGCTTAGCACCCTTGGCCAGCTTGCGCGCGACAGTCTCGAGGCAGGTGTTTGCAACGTGTCGCGGAAAATTATTCTGACGGAATGACTGTAGCATACCACACTTGATTCTCAGGAGAAGGCAGGGGCAATCGAAAATTGGGAAAAGCGGTGGGACGAGTTTTTGAGCGGTGTTGTAGCATAAATGTTCTGTATACATCTATTTGTACGCAAGGGTATAACGACCAGCATGAACCGTTCTGAAACCCAAACCCAATTTGCCGTCTCCTCAATTGACCTTCACCATCGTCAGAGTCGTCGTCGAGCAAGGTGCGTAGCTTCATCTTGCTGTTCAATGCCCTCTTCCATCCTCGCACCCCCTCACTTGTCCCCTCCCCTCTATCTCCATCAGAACCCATTCTCCACTTACCAACCACTTCCAAGCCCATCCCACATCACTGGCCCTGCCCCAATCCCAATCCGTATCACATTAAAAGTACAGTAAACTAAATTGGCCATGCCAGAGGTTGACTCCAATCGCAAACGCTCCCGCTCGCCCTCCGACACCGACACTCCCAAACATCACAAACGTGCCAACACCGGCACAGCTGCTGCTTCGGATGAAGCCTCGGCCAGCGCTCCTGACTCTGGTTCCTATCCCACTTCCGCAGACGTGAACATGGTGGATGCGCCCAGCAACAACACCGACGACAACAATGCATCGACCCCCGGCTCGAACCGCGACAAGTCCAAGGATGAGTCCAAGAAGGACGGTAAGGGCGCAGAGAAGTTCAGCTCTGCTACCACCTCCGCAGCACCGTCATCCTCGACGCCAACCCCAGCCCCGCCGCCTACGGCAAACATACACATGAGATGCCTCATCGTCACGCAGGACGCATCTATTATCATTGGTAAGGGCGGCTCTCATGTCAACGAGATCCGCGAGAAGAGCGGTGCTCGTGTAATGGTCTCCGAGAGTATACCCGGTAATCCCGAGAGAATTCTCAACGTTAGCGGGCCTCTCGACGCTGTTTCCAAGGTCTGCTTCAGTCGTCCCAGTAAAACCTATTGCACTATTTAGCATTCATGTTCTTCCCCCATCCTAGGCATTTGGGCTCATCGTGCGTCGGATCAATGACGAGCCATTTGACGTCCCCTCGGTCCCCGGTAGTCGAGCTGTCACCATCAAGTTCATGATCCCCAACTCTCGTATGGGTTCGGTCATCGGCAAAGCGGGTTCCAAGATAAAAGAGATTCAAGACGCTAGCGGCGCGAGGTTGAACGCGAGCGAAGGCATGCTTCCTGGTTCTACTGAGGTAATGCATAGCATATATATTGCTAGGTTCACGGCCACTGATCTTTCCCCTACAAAGCGCGTGCTGAGCGTTGCAGGAGTTGCCGATGCCATCCACATAGCAACTTACTACATAGGGAATATATTGATCGAAGCCCAGGAGAGGATGCCTTCGGCGTCTAACTCGAGCTATCGCCCCGGAGGTTCCCGTCGTCCTCACGGTGGATCGTCATATGTTCCCGGTTACCCAAACCCATACACACCGCATCACCATAACCCGCCCCAGCAGTTGCAAACCCAGCAGATCTACATTCCCAACGATCTTGTCGGTTGCATAATCGGTAAAGGAGGTAGCAAGATCAATGAAATTCGCCACATGAGTGCAAGTCAGATTAAGATAATGGAACCTGGCGCCACGGCTGTCGGGATCAATGGTGCTCCCGCGCCCGCTGGAGGAGAAGGAGAGCGCTTGGTGGTCATTACCGGCCAACCTGCGAATATTCAGATGGCGGTCCAATTGTTGTACCACGTAGGTCATCAACAACCCAGTACCTTGATCGTTTACTCACGTTGTAATGTTACTCAGCGCTTGGAACAGGAGAAGCAGAAGCAACTTCGAGCACAATCGTCCGGTGGCAGCAACACTTCATAAACCGCTTCTTGCACAATGCCATTCCGTGCCCGCGAGGTCTGTCCGTCTTTTTCATTATACGCGCTGAGGATTTGCGCCGTTTTTTGGGCATTGGTCCCTCTGTACTGTTAGTCGATGTTTTCTTTTTTTTTTGTTTGATTTGTTATTTGCATATGGTCGTCGCCGCTTGCTTATTGACTTGTTGCCAAATTGAAAGTCGGTATTATATAATCAATCGAATTTTTGAGCTCCAGCATTGTAACCAGTCTCGCAGCACGGAAATGGCGTCCATCCTCAAAGCCCAGAAAGCAAATGCCGCAAAGGCAGAGGCCAAGTCCAAAGGCAAACGCAAGGCCGATGATATGGATGTGGATAATGCGGCCGAAGCCGTCGAGCCCAAGCGGAAGAAAAACAAGCAGCGGGTGCTACTCTTGTCCTCGCGAGGCGTCACGCATCGTATGAGGCATCTCATGAACGATCTAGAGGTATTGTTGCCCCACGTCAAAAAAGGTGCGCTATAGGAATGCATATTCTTGAACGGAACATGGTCCCAACGAAAACGACAATATCGTTCGTCCTTAGATTCAAAGCTGGATTCAAAGAACCACCTCAGCTTGCTCCCAGAACTTGCCGACCTGAATAACTGCAACAACGCGCTGTATTTCGAGGCGCGACGACACGAGGACCTGTATCTCTGGGCTGCGAAGACGCCGAATGGACCGAGCATAAAGATGCACGTGCAGAACATCCATACGATGGACGAGCTGAAGATGACGGGGAACTGTTTGAAAGGTAGTCGTGGTCTCTTGAGCTTTGACAAGGCGTTTGAAGAGACGGAGTGGGGCAGGCTGACGAAGGAGGTATTCACGCATGTAAGTGGAGGTTCGCTTCCTGTTCCGTTTCCGTTTTCTTCCTGATATTTTTTCTGTCCATTGTCCGTTCGATAGATCTTTGGCGTGCCGTCAACAGCGAGAAAGACAAAACCGTTTATTGATCATATTCTCACATTCTCGATACTCGACTCCAAAATCTGGTTCCGCAACTTTCAGGTTAGCGTCTCCTCCCTGCAATGCAAAGCGGGCATTCGGAATCTTATTGTTCGATTTATCTGATTTTATTTCTCGCGCGGCAGATATTAGAAAAAGACCCGCTACAGCCTAATGGGCCGCAGCAAGCGAGCCTGGTTGAAATCGGCCCGCGATTTGTACTCACGCCTATACGCATCTTTGAGGGCGCATTCAGCGGAGCGACGGTGTTCTCCAACCCTGGTGAGCTTAAATCTTCCATTGTCTTCCCGGAATAGTTAGATGGCAGGGAACTCGTGTTTGATCGCATTTTTATTCTATAATCTTCATACTCGTCATCGCTGATGTATATGACGTTGCAGAATTCGTATCGCCGGCCGCGGTGCGCTCAGCTATGCGCAGGGAGAAGGGCGACAAGTACAACAAACGGAAAGACGCACAGATGGAGAGCATGCGGAGGAAGGAGAAGGGCAAGCGCGGGAAGACGAGTTGGCGGTGTCGAAGGTGTTTGCATGACAAGATCTCGCATGGCTTGGACCTGGCGCGGGTAAACGGTTGCGAGGAAGCACAGGCTGGTGAATAACAGGAATTGTGATACAATAAATTAGCTGTCAGAGACAGAACAATGGCCAGGACAAAAGGAACGCCATACTGAGCGGTTGTTTTTTATGTGTTTATATGGCCTTTGTTCACCAAAAACGTAACTTTGTACCCAAACGCCCGCATCATGCAACAAAGGTCCTGCCATTTGTTATATAGCCCCACTAGATGGCTTTGTTCGTCCTCAGTTTACCCAACTCTTCCACTCAGCTTCGCTGCCTCTTTTTTTCTTCTTTGTAGACATCCTTTCTCCGCAGTTCGCCTTCATGTCTGTCTCTGTAGAAATCTGTCCTCTCATGGACACACTGGAAATGTATGGGCAGCCTGATATATCGTGAGCAACTTTGTGGCGCACGCGCATCACAAACAGTTCATCTTATCATTCGTGTCATTCCAGGTCTGCTTATTCGTTATCGGGCCATGTTGCGGTCAAGCTATCATCGCCCTTCTCTTATTTCGACCATCGCAGGACAGCTCACTTCTTGCTTCGGTCGCTCGTCCTCACTTTTGAAGGACAGACCGAGATATTTACGCCCCAGACTGGCTATTCTGGCATGCGTCTCTGCTCCATTACGAAAGAGCTCGCACCAGAAGAGCCTCTCGAGCTAAGCAACGAAGGCCTTGAAGAAGGTGATCAGCCCTGTAAGTCTCTTTTTTTTTTTGTTTTGAATATCTTATCCTAAGCCTTATCGGTGGATCAAGGTGTCTGGAATGTCGTTTTTGATCTTGCTATACCTGGCTGGCTTCCGGCAACGATTACTTATGGCCAGGAGAATATCGGCGTTCGCTACAGCCTTCGCGCGGAAGCGAAGTTCGAGAACATGGATGAGGACCCGCCGAACACCTGGTCGTTCGCCGCTCTCTGCACTTCCTTTCAGTCCAGAGTGAAAAACGTCTTATCATCGAAGACGATCGTCCTGAAGCGTTTCGCCTCTGAAGAGTCGAGGCGCATACCCCATGTCACGTTCATGATCGACACGCTCGCCTCTTCGGTCAGCGAGTCCAGTAAGGATCGGATACCGGCGGATGTCCTGTCGAACATCCAGGTGCTGGCTTCCGTGCCCGAGGACGTCGACGTCAACGCCTCGGAGATGCCAGTCACCTTGCGCATGCGCACACAGAACCTCGATGCTGCGGATTGCGAACGGGTGCAAGTCCGCTCAATCTCTGTGGACGTTCTTCAGATAGAAAAGAGCAGGTCTGCATCGACTTTGTCTGATTTTGGAGGCGGATGAGATACTGACATCTCCGTTGACAGAGTCCGCCCGACCCCCGATTATCGGACACTGTTTCCGCTTCCTGGACCGTCGCAGCAACCTCCGAACATGCCTCTTCGACGGCCCCATCCTCTTAGCACGATCTACGATGTTGGTCTCTTCATTTGCGAACCATCCGTTGAGTCCTGCGTGCGTTGCTTTTCCTTGCTCCCGCCAGGGGAGACAGGCCTGCACCATCTGGGCGAGAACCGTCCATTCTCAAAGGACGCCCTTCCGGAGGAACCGCCAACGTGGTACACGCTGGAGACGCTGGTACCTCTTGTGCGCTGTGCTAAACCTCGACAAGGTGATGAGTGGGCTGGACCGTCGATTCTGCATCCATCCACGATATCTCCGCTCCTCAATATCCGCCATGAAGCTCGAATCTCTTTGACTTTCTCATACAAGTACCCACGCACTGGTGTCACCAGGAGCGAAGAATTGATCTTTGCCGTGCCAGTCCGGTTCGCACCTCTCCCTCCTCCTCCGATTTACACTCCTCCTCTGGTCCGTTCCCCTGAGCCGGATGCCATGTCTGAACAATCAACCGCCCCTTCGTCTCCTACGTTGCCATATGCACCTAATCTTCCGGCGTACTCGCAGCTCTTTGATTCCAACGGCGAACGCAAAATAGACTATTCCATCCCTCTGCCGCTTTACACGCCTGCCTCCTCTTCCTCCACGTTGGAACTCGACGTCCAACACATGGAACAAGAGGGACTTGGTACCACTTCATTGGAATCCCATGTCTGATTTGATGCGCATGAACTCTAGAGCACCCTAATACCTTCGTTTACTGTTCTCATACTGCTGCTTTGGCTTTGGCTCACGACATCGCAAGCTCTCTTTACATATTTGCACTTATCATTCGTTTTTCTCCTGCACGCAACGCTCGTCTGCGACTCATTTGTGTAGTAATAGGGAATTATTGTTCGCCATTTGTACTTGACCAGTCAACATTGTATGAAATACGAGTAGTATTCAGCTGCAAAGATGAGTGGTGTCTTGTCACACCTGTCACTTCAAACTCCAATGAGCGACTCTGGCGAGTTCGGTGCGTTCGAGCCTTTCGTCCCTACAGCGTCCGTCAATATGTCTTCTGTCTAGGTGATCTCGCGCCTACGACGCCCCTCGTACGCGTCAAGTCTTCCCGAAACAACCATACCAACCACAGCAAGCCAGGCCCATCCTCAAAGCCCGCCCAAAAGCGAAAAGGCGCCTCCCCCTCAGAAGAGCCCGACGATGACTCGGATATAGAGGAAGTCAGGCCCGAAGAGGCGCCTTCTCGACCGGCTGCGCGATCGCAACGCGCGAAGCAGGGTGCAAAGGAGCAGCCAGAGGCCACCGGCGCGTCCAAGGCCAACGGGAACTCGGGGAACGCGAAAGGCAAAGGCAAGGCCACCAGCCGAGCTGTGAAAGCCGTGCCCGCTGCTGCTCCGGCGAAACGGGGGCGGAAACAGGCCCAGAAGCAGCCGTCTCCTGAGCCGATGGACGTGGATGTGGATGTGGATGAGGCGGAAGGGGCGGAAGGGGAAGACGACGAGCAGCGCGCTCCGGCTCTAGCGCGCGCGTTGAATTCTGCACTGGCCGCGAAAGCCGCGCCACGCGGTGAGAAACGCGCTGCAAAGTCGGCTGATGAGTCGTACAAGGATGAACGACTGAAGCAGGTATGGACGCGGAGATCGCATTTCTTTCTTCACCCGTTTAAACACTCGATCATGTCTTTCATCTACAAGGCCGAAGCAACAATAAATACCCTATCAAAGCAGCTAGAAGAGCTGTTTCAAGTGCGGGAGACGGAACCCGAGAAGCTGCTCAAAGAGAAGGAAGCGCAATACCAGGCTCAAATACAGGGTGTGCTTGCGATATGTATCTCCAAAGAGTCCCCAGCTTTTTTTAATTCTCATTTTTATCAGCCCAAGAACGGCTTATCCGGGAAATGACTGCTCAGCTCGCCCGCAAGGAGCCACTGATGCGCGAAGGCAAAACCGGAATACTGCATCTCATGACCCGGGAAGCAGCCGACGAGGAGAAGCGCCAGTTGGAAGGGGATGTGCAGTACTGGCAACAATTGGCCAAGGACCGGCAGGCCACGATTGAGGTTCGAGAAAAAAGGATAACGGAATTGGAACAACTCGGTCCGTTGTACGATCTTGACGTCTCAACCGCTATTCAGGGGAGGGTTGACATTCCGTCTCCTTTTGTTCATCTGGGTTCCAGAACAGGATTTGCGGTATGAGGTGCGCGTCGAGGCCGAAAAGGCAAAGACCCTTGCTACAAAAGCACGCAACACACCCGCCTCCAATTCGCGTGTGCGTCCTGTCACGGACGACCCGAAGCATGTCAGAGTCGTTCGGTTCTATGAAGACCTCACGAATCTGCTCGTGACAAATGTCAAGCTGGGAACGTCAAAACAGACCGACACAGAAGAACAGGTCTTTGACTGTGTCTACACGTATAATGATGAGGAGGGCGATATTGTCTCAAAGAGTACGTGTGCCTTCACTGAGAAACCATGGTTGGAATGCTAAGATGACTCGTGCTTAACTTAGGCATACACTTCTCTCTTCGGCTCTGCGATGAGCTTCCCGAAGCAGACCAGCCTCAAAATGATTCTGGAGAATTGGTGCACATGGCTCACTACACACCTCACGAACTGGACAAAGAGCCAGAGGACTTTGTGCAGGGTCTGGGCTTCCTCTCTGGATCATTCAGCTTCCAATATGGTCAACTAGCATTATTTTTGCGGACGTTGAACCGAGTCATTGGGGAGGCGATGGGGAAGAACGAGGATGAGCAAGCGGCTTCCGATCCTGACCTCATCAGCAATTGAATTATATTTCATTCCAGATTCATTGTAGTTCTAGTCCTTTCCACCATTGGTACTGTCACGGATATATGCTATTATAATTGGAATATTGTCTTGCTTCTCTTAGGGAATCAGGGTGGGGGAGTAGGAAGCCCAGCTTTCTGCCACAAATGGAACGCGTTCCGATCCCCATTGCGCTGCGCCTTGTCTGCGGTCAAAGCAGCGAACGCCAGATCGGATCCACCCAGCGTAGCACCCACTTGGACAAGAAGATGAACAACCTCCTCGTGGCCTTGTCGTGTGGCCTGTGGAAATCGTCAGAACTATCGTCCACAGGGGAAAAGTGCGCCACTTGCATAATATAATGCTGTATGACCTAACGTATCTCTGAGATGGACAAGCGCACCCGAACGAAGTAAAAGGTCAACGGCTCTCACATGGCCGTTCAATGCGGCCACGTGGAGAGGCGACTTGCATGAGGAAGGTTCGAGACAATTCACAATTCCCGCTGCAATGCCGCCGAACTGGCTATGTTCGGCATTGGGCGAAACGACAGCATCGCGATCATTGTTGCTGCATGTAACGCCACCGTTCGAATGTTCCAAGCAAAACTTGATCGTATCGATGTCATCTTTAGCCGCAGCAAAGTGCATGAGAAAAGGTATCATCACGGCTTCCATGTTGGCCGCTTCGGCCATCGTCCATGTCCATGGCGCTGCGGCGTCCTTGGACTTCGCGTCAAGCGAGTCCAGTTGGGACGAGACCACGATTTGCGGAACGCGAGAGGGGTGTGACAAACGTGCAAAATGGGACAACGCCGACTGGATGTTTTCGAGATTTTTCTCAACCGTTGTGGGCTCGTTGGGAGCGGGCCCCGAAGGGCGAGTGAGCTCTCCCCGGAGAGGAGTCTGGATCAGCTCGCGTACTTTCTCAGCAGAGAGTTCAGGCTTGGACAGGAGGTAGCTCAGTTTGGTGAGGGCACACTAAATTGGTGCGACGGTTTGTAAGGTAAACATTTAAAACAGTCGATGGAGAGCCCGCACCTCTGGCGTCATGTCTCCCCCAGAAACGACGCCGACTTGCAAAAGTGCTCTACCGGTCTCGTATGCATCAGATACCGAGCCTTTGACACACTGGGTGATCGCAACCACGACCACTGCACGATTGCAGGCCTCCTGGAAGATCTGCATAAGATCCGCTCGCTGTGGTGCATTGCCTGCGCCAAATGTTTCCAGAACGACGCCACGTATGGGCGGTGTGAAGAAAGCGCTTACGGTCCCGGCTGTGATTCCCGGGAACAGGCGTAGCGTAGCTGGATGACAAGTAAACAACAGATGCGGCGCGACGTGGGTTCCTCCTACCGACGTCTGGACTCATCCCTACCGAAAAGTTACTTCGTGAGCGATGACTCTATCTGAAAGACACTGGAGCAATCACGTTTGTGCGCTTTGAACTTGCGTAGACTGGTTTGACGGAGGACATCATTCCAGTCGACGACAATGTCGATGCCGACTGAGACGTGTGTCACAGCTCAGATTTGTTCGCGATTGGAATAGGATCATACCATTGACGAGGGGGGAAGTTTGGGCTGCTAAAGGCACTGAGATCGTACGACGATGTCTTCGAGACTCTGTTGCCACGATAAAGTGTGTGATTGAAATAGACACAACATTCTGTCGTGCACGTTTCAGTGATAATGGTTCAGCAAAGAAAAGAGCGCTGTAGACCTGGAATGATGAAATGCCCTGCTATTGTGAGCGCTCCCATCAGGTTATCCACAGCATCGTTTCGCAACTGCGACATGGGTATTTGGGCCCCGTCAAGATCTGAAAACCGCACTCAAAATCACAAAACAGGGAATGGTTTCTGATATGTGACTTGCGACTGTCTTTCCTAGGTCCTCCAACATGAAACTCAGGGCACTAGATGTGTATGCCATCGTATCTGTGCCGTGCAGCACGACAAAGGCATCAAAAGAATAGTTGAGCTCTATCTCGGTTGCAATGCGGATCCAATCTGAGCATAAATGAGAAGGTATGGTTTTGAGTGAATAAGCGGCCAAGGAATACCGTCAATCCCGATATTGCTGCTATCGAGAAGGGGATTCCACTACTTGGTGCAAGACAAAGTCCAATCAATACAAGTACTGAACGCGATACAATGCACGAACTCACTTCCAGGATAGCATAGCGAATTGATTTTCTTCCGTTTACAGGACCACCAGGAACTGCACCGCGTGGTGTGACAAGACTAGGAAGATGGGCCTCGTACACATTCTCTGAAACCTGAACGCATCTCGGTTGATTCTTGATATGGGGCTCGTCATGCGGCATAAGTGTAGACGAAACACCGATGGGACGGGATGATCGGACAAGCAGAGTGCGGTGTGGTGGCGGAGACGATGTCGTTGGGCTGGCTGGAGTTGATCGCCCACTGCCACTGGTCCGATTTCTGAAGCTTTGCACGGACGTTGCGGTAGAAAACAAGGAATCCTGCAGAGGGTCATGGAATCTGTTTTGGCTCCTCAGTGTTTCCGTAAGGAAGTAGGGCTCTGGCACATAGCCTTGCTGGCCAACGAGCATACCGATCGTTCCTCCTGTGGCCAAGGACTGAACATCAGAATCAAGAATTCGTGCACATCAGGATTCTTGCCCGTGTATATGATGAGGACATGAGACTCGTCAATAAATTGTGAATGATCCATATTGCGATACGGGTCGATGTTCGAGCTCGGGAACTAACGACGCTAGAGGTATCGCAGAGATGATCCGAGCGAGTTTGCTATACGAAACAGCGAGCAGTGTATAATGATTCGCGAACTCGCGTTTGAATTCATGCTGAGCCAGGTCAAGACTTGCCATATAAAGCTGCCATCGTTATCTGATACCGAATTTGAATAAAAACAGTCCAGCTCAGGCTCTGACTCGTTCGCTTCACATTCTCTGCCTTCCAATCTCCAAGCCATGGAGGCCCTCAAAATTGTTTTTGAACAGAAAAAGTCCGAGGTATGGATTTTCGCTCAGAGACTGTGCTCTGCCATGCCTGACTCTTAGCTTAGGGCATTCCGGCTCTTGTGACGTTCATTACTGCTGGCTACCCAACACCAGCTGACACGGTCCCCATTTTACTCGCAATGCAAGCCGGAGGATCTGATATAATTGAACTTGGGATGCCGTTTTCCGATCCCATAGCAGATGGTCCTGCAATCCAAGAGACGAATACGGTAGGTGATACTGACATTGAACAGTTTCCATCTTTGACTTCTTTCAGGTTGCGCTAAAAAACGACGTGGACTATGCCACTGTGTTAGGGCTGTTGAGAGAGGCGAGAAACAGGGGTTTGCATGTGCCTGTCCTGTTGATGGGTAGGTATCTTCCAATTCCACACACAACGTGACTCCCAACGTCCTCCAGGTTACTATAACCCGATTCTAGCGTATGGTGAAGACAAAGCGATACAAGACGCCAGAGAAGCAGGCGCTAACGGCTTCATTATGGTTGACCTACCTCCAGAGGAAGCCTTGTCATTCCGCGAAAAATGTGCCAAAGCGAAGTAGGGGTCACCTTTTGCTTCATAAAGTCCAAGACCCTGACTCAGTGGTTAAGCCTATCATACGTTCCGTTAATCGCTCCCTCAACCACACTCCACCGCATCAAATTCCTGGCGTCCATCGCTGATACGTTTATCTACGTCGTCTCGAAGGTACGTCGTCGTGCGTTGAGTAATTCAGCTACTTCAACGCCTCATCGCAGATGGGTACAACGGGATCGTCTGAGAAAGTCGCAATGAACAGCCAACTCCCGGATATCATTGCTCGGGTGCGGCAGTATGCCACCGTACCACTCGCGATCGGCTTCGGAGTTGCTACGCGCTATCATTACAATACCGTTGCAGAGGCTGGTGCTGACGGCGTTGTCGTGGGCAGTCGCCTGGTCTCCGTCGTCAAAAATGCCCCCCAAGGAAAGATATCGCGACACGTGGAAGAGTACTGCCGGTCATTGACTGAAAAATCGGAGACACCTCTAAGGCGCTTGCAGTCCAGTGGAAAACCTGATGGAGAACCTGCACTCGCGGAGAAACTGGCCAATGAGAATGTTCTGCCACATCGATTCGGGAAATTCGGCGGTCAATATGTACCAGAGGCTCTCGTCGATTGCTTGGCTGAGCTAGAAGCAGCTCACAAATCAGCCATGGCAGACCCCACGTTCTGGGAAGAGCTCAGAAGCCATTACGGCTACATGAATAGACCGTCCAATCTTTACTTTGCAGAAAATCTCACAAAGGACGCAGGTGGCGCGAAAATCTGGCTGAAGAGAGAAGATCTGTCCGTTTGTAATAGATAATCTGTCTTCAATATCAGCTAATTCCTCTGTAATAGAAACCATACAGGGTCGCACAAAATCAACAACGCGATCGGCCAGGTATGACAATCTTTACCTCAGTGCCCAGTTGCATTCTTGATCCTGGGAACAGATTCTTCTTGCTCGTCGACTGGGGAAGACTCGTATCATCGCGGAAACTGGCGCCGGCCAGCACGGCGTCGCAACTGCTACCGTCTGCGCCAAATTTGGTCTGGAATGTGTCATCTACATGGGTGCGGAAGACGTCAGACGCCAAGCGCTCAATGTCTTCCGCATCGAAATGCTGGGTGGAAAAGTCAGCTATTTTCTCTGTCTTGCTGATCATTCGTTCACCTCTTTGCAAAGGTCATCCCCGTTCACTCCGGATCATGTACATTAAAAGACGCGGTGAACGAGGCCATGCGAGACTGGGTGACGAATCTATCGACAACACACTATCTAGTTGGCTCTGCCATCGGACCACACCCTTTCCCAACCATAGTGCGGGATTTCCAGAAAGTGATTGGCGAAGAGATCAAGGCGCAGTTCAAGGAGGTTCGCGGCAAACTTCCCGACGCTGTCGTTGCCTGTGTAGGAGGTGGAAGTAACGCCATTGGAACGTTCTACGATTTCATTGGAGACAAGTCCGTGCGTTTGATTGGTGTAGAAGCCGGCGGCGAAGGTGAACACCCTCTTTAGTTGCGCCATGCAGCAAACTGATACTTGCTGATGACAGGTATCGACGGTGACAAGCACAGTGCAACGCTCTCAAAGGGTCAACCTGGCGTTCTACATGGCGTCAGGACCTATATCCTCCAGTCGCCGACGGGTCAGATCACGGAAACGCATTCCATCAGCGCTGGTCTTGACTATCCCGGAGTGGGCCCTGAACATGCCTGGCTCAAGGATTCAGGAAGAGCTGAATACGTGGTTGCTACGGACGAGGAAGCTCTCCGGGGCTTCAGGATGCTGACACAACGTGAAGGAATCATTCCAGGTAGGTCGGCGAACAGGATATACAGTTGTCTTCATAATTCACAACATATTCAGCGCTCGAGTCTTCGCACGCTATCTGGGAAGCCGTCCGTCTGGCCAAGACGCTCCCTCAGACAGCTGATATTGTCGTAGTGAGCAGCCGTTTCTCATCAGGCAATGAGAAAAATCAGCTAATCGCCGTTATTAGTGCCTATCAGGACGGGGCGACAAAGACGTGGAACAAATATCTGAACTACTACCAAAATGGGCAGATATTCTGGACTGGCACATTGCTCCTCATGCAGTGTAACGTCATGCTGGGAAACCTAGACAGCTTTTGGATAGAATGGGAACTGTATTAAATGCTCGCTCTATATGGGTGATGAGAATGTATCAATACTACTTCGAAGGTGCAGTACTCGATATTCCTGTCTCGCGCAATCTGCAAGACTGGATGCTTTGAGAATATCTCGCGTGCATTGCTTTCCTTGATGTTCCTTCTGGTCTGTTCTTGCTGTGACCTAGTCATCTTCCGAGCGAAATGTTTTCCGAAGCAACTTGTTTCAGTGTGGTAGAGACAGACTGTATTAAGCGGGGAAGTACTATGTACAGTACTAACTTGGGTTGTGATCTAGTGTGTGGGGCAACGAGGGCGCGTCTGTCACTCGTTGTTGGAAAATCCTCTGGCTGCATTGCATTCCTTTTGACAGGAGTCGTTTCTGCTTCTGGTGTTGTCGCGATGGGATCGGCCACATCGATCCATGCGAGCATATCTTGTATATGCTCGCGCGCCTCCTCGAATGTCATACACCGAACATCGAATGCGCGTGGGCAGTTCGGTGCGATGTGGCTGCCTTGGTGACAGCATTGGCAGACGACGGGTGTCACTGCGCATTGTCGGGTTACGTCGACATTCATCGGGATGCTGGGCGGAAGAGGTGTGGAGGCCGGTTTGGATATTATGCTGAGCGGAGTCCCAGAGTGGGGGTGTATTGGCCCGTTGGGCTACGCGTGGTGATTTCGTGGATTGCGGAGAACGTCTCGTTGGCCTGGGGGTTTTCTTCGCATACACGCGCGGCGCGATACCAGGCGCCGGGATCATCGTTGGCGGGCCAGCTGGTCAGCATGTTCGCCACTCGTGCTTGGATGGCGGCGCGTAGGCCCTTGCGATACTTGGTGTCAGTCGGAGCACTCATGAATACGGCGGCCTTGAGCAGGTCGACCATTTGGGCTGGTTCAGCGCGGAGGAATTCGACCAAGCCTCGTATATCCTGGAGTGACGGAGCCGAACTGAAGGAGTTCAAGGACACCAGTTTCTAGAACCTCGACACACGGCATTCTGACGAATGTCAGAATCTACGAGAGCCATATGAGATGCACTTGAGTGCGTCCTCGTTCCGAATATTATGTCCAGGTCGAGCAGAAAAATTGACCGGGGCAATCGCTCTCCGATAAAACTTGCTTGTAATTTGGTGTGCTTGGGCGTCACTCTACATGTGCATGCATACCTGGAGACCAGGTTTGGATTTTTCAAAACGAAGCACCGCTCGACCGAGGCCTATAGATCAACCAGTTCCAGCATTGAGGCATTCATATTGTTGTCGAGAACTGGAATTGTCAGTGCAGGGATGCCATTGGTTACTTCCAAAACGGGATGTCAAAGCAAGTCTGACCGAGCCTGTTATTTCATCGCCGCCATGATGCCAGATTCTCATTCGGCAGCCAATCAACGTATCGTAGAAAATCTCGCATCTCGACTAAGGCGAAGGTCAGCAATAATTTTCTTGCGCGCTTCGCTTTTTCTTCGACGCCGATCAATCAAGGTCTTGTCGTCCAGACAGGTAGTCGGTTCGAGAGCGACGGCATTGGAAACAGTCTTGGTTTTGCGACAGGTCATATCCAAGGCGCGATTCTCGAATATTGACCAGCTGGTGGAGATCATTCGAAGTGTAGGGAGGCGCTTGGTAGACGCTCAACCAAAAGGTATTTTCTCAGCTGCAGTTGCTGCTAGACATATATATATCTGATATACAACATACTCCATTTTATCGCTCAAATACTTTCAGAACACTCTGTTGGAAACACCGTCCGGAAAGTCCTCCATCATATCCGCGAAGAGTACCAAACGGCCACTAGAGGAAGCGCTCCCACATCGACACAACCGCAGTCTTTCTCCATTTCAAAATTCATCCTCCAGGGTCAGCCTCGCCAGCAAAGCGTTGCCCCGAAATCAGAAAGCCGGGGAACACTTAAAGAAAACGACCCGGATGACCCCGACTCGTTCGCTCGTGGTTTAAAACCTGTCCTGATGGAGGCCATCCAGGACGTCCTCGACGAGTTGGAGACGGTGTACGATAATGTGTCAAGAAATGCCAAAGATCATATACATTCAGAGTGAGCCGGGATAGAAAGTGACTACCTCCGAGGACTGATCTAATTCTTTTGGCCAAAGCGAAATCATTCTCACCCTGGGCATGTCGAAAACAGTGGAGGCGTTCCTCAAGGCCGCAGCTCATCACAGAAAATATACTGTCATAGTCGCAGAGACTGCGCCCTCGTTAGTACCTGGTCCTGTAGCCTCGACTTTGAAATAACCGTATTTCGTCAGGTATGGCGGCCGAGACATGGCCAAGTCGCTCTCCAGATTCGGGATTTCGACTTTTCTTGTTCCTGATTCGTCGATTTTTACACTCATGTCTCGCGTGAACAAAGTCATCTTGGGAGCGCACGCTATTTTCGCCAACGGCGGTATGTTTGCCACCACAGGCACATTGATCGCCGCGACCGCAGCGCATGCGCATCGCACTCCGGTCGTCGTCTGCGCTGGTCAATTCAAACTGACACCCATATGGAATCTGTACCATGAGTATGGCGCTCTCGATTTTGGTGATCCAAGTAGCGTTCTTGGATTCGAGGAAGGCGATCTCGTCGACAAGGTGGAAGTCGTCAATCCGTACTATGACTATGTGCGGCCAGAGCTAATCGATGCGTTCATTACCAATGAGTGAGTGTTCTGTCAAGTCGTGGTTCACAGCGCGCTGATAAACCTCGTCTCAGCGGCGATCATCCTCCTTCATCTATTTATCGGTATGCCTCTAACCTTCCCCTACTTTCTGAAGATGAATGACTTCCTGTTCCAGCCTCATCAAAGAGACATATGACGACGAGGACAACGAGTTATAAATTAGAATTAGCCTGTATACCTAGATTGTATCATAATGACAGTCGCCACCGCAGTAGATGGAGGTTATGAAGGCTTTGTGCTCAAGATATCAAAAAAGGCTTCTTGTGGTAGTTCAACCGTGCCCATTTTTTTCAAGCGACGTTTCCCTTCCTTTTGATTTTCCAAGTGCTTGAGCTTACGTTCATAGTGCCCTGACAAAAACAGTTATACAGTTGTCAACCACACGAGCGCGTTGTTACCTCCATATAAACCAGCTGTGACATCAGCACGAAGAGCCTTCAGTGTTTCACGAGCCAGTATTTTGTGCCCCACCACCGCTTGAATAGGCACTTCGAATAATTGTCTCGGTATAACTTTGTCTGTGGATCTTGTGCGTCAGGTCACCTAAAGGATCGATATCGACCTCACACATACGAAGCTTCTTCACCCATTGCCGTGCTATTCTGTCCTCGTCTGATCGATGAACGATGAGGGCCAGAGCATCAACAGGCTTGGAATTCAGCAGGAACGACATCTGTCAAGGGAAAGTTCAGCGGTGAGGAAAATTGATAATGTTGTATTTTCCAACCTTGGCCAGGTCACTGCTCTTGTACCCGGCATCTTCATAGCTGCGTACACCAGTAGGATAAGGTCTGATCAGTACCGAGAGAGCATGGAACCTACTCGAAGCTAGCGAAGCCAGAACTACGACTCTTCAACTGGTCGAAGAAATCGGTTACAATTTCGCTCAGTGGCAGAATGCATGTTAACATGATAAGTGACGATGAGCCACCAACATCTAGATAGCGATGGTCTAGATCTCTCGCTCTACGCGAGTAGCATAGTTCCATCATGTCTCCAAAGTATTCTGTGGCAGCGAGGGCGGCGTTAAGTGGTAAATTTATGGGAAAAAAAGTCGATACCAACCCTCAGGAACAATGATGGATGCATTGACGACGGGCTCCTGCACTTTCTTTATTAGCGTTGCGGTATCGAGAATGTCGGGAAATTCGGCAGGGTTGCTGATGTAGACTTCCTTGTCGCGATATATCACTGCCAGGGATGAGCCAAGCAAGGGTCTCAATCAAATACAACTCACCTTTATATGGGACCGTTGGGGCAGTAATGATGACATTAGCATCGTACTCGTCCTCGAGCCGTTGACGAAAGACATCCATGTGCAATGTTCCCAGAAACCCAAGTCGGCAACCTTGGCCTAGAGCAGCCGATGATTCTCGCTGGACAGTGACACTCCGATCGGTCAGAGTCAGCTAAAGATGGCCGCGGTTCGGACAGATGTCTACAGAAGTAAAAAGATTTAAGCCCTTACACGTTTTATCGATTCCTCAAGCTTCGGGAAGTCGTTGCTGTCGACGGGAATATGCCAGCGAATACCTGATCCATGTTGATGTTAGACTAGTTGGTGTGACATTGATTAATCCGCCTTTACCATGGGCTTTGCGGGTTTGAATCCTGGTATAGGTTTGACAGAGACGCCGACTCGGTGAAGTGTGTCGCCAATGTGCGCTATCAAGAAACTTAAGCAAAAGGCATGACATATGCCGGGTTCTGGATGCATTATGCATTACCTTCTGAAGATTCCTTCATGTTGCATGCTATATATCCGACCTGACCAGCATGAAGGCTTTCGGTTGGTACTTCTTCAGGATGCATAATACCCAACTCCGTAATCTCGTATTTCTTGCCAGAATAGCAAGACGCGATCTTATCTCCTGAACATACTGTATCAGCAAATGCATTGTTTAATTTCGTAGAACGAAACCTTTTTTCAGTGAACCCTGCCTGATGTTTATGAGTGATATTACACCGCGGTACCGGTCATACCTGATCCGAGCCATTAGTGTTACAGTGTAAGCTGTTTGCTCGGGAAGACCAACATTGAATCAAACAAGAAAGCCTTGAGCGGGGCCTTCTCATGGCCATCTGGAGGAGGAATACGTTCCACAATAGCATCCAGAACTTGTTCAACATTTTTGCCCGTTTTGGCGGAGATTTGAATTATATCCCCAGGATTGATTCCAAAAGTTGATTCCATCTGGGCCGCAATCCGTTCAGGTTCCGCAGCGGGTAGATCTATCTGCGGGGGCTCAGTCCCCAAGTTCCCGGTAAGATGGTGGGGCCAACCTTGTTCAATACTGGTATTATTGTCAATCCCTTTTCGCGCGCATTATGAAAGACGGATATTGACTGTGCTTGAACCCCTTGGCTTGCGTCAACCTGGAAGAGATTTGCCAGAGTCCTGACACCGTCCTGAACACACATACTAGGAGTAGTGCACCTTGGCATGCGGCCAAAGAACGGGAAACCTCCCAAGAGAAATCTACATGTCCCTACATCGACGACTATATTAGCAAGAATATGAGTGCACCTGTGAGCATTGACTCACTGGTGTGTCTATGAGGTTCAACATGTACGTCCGTCCCTTCTTATTATACAACATGCTGGCGAAAGTGAGCGACGTGCGTTCCATGGGTTGCATTGGTATTTACCTGGCTGTCTGAGCCTTGACTGCAATAATCTCAGAAAGACCTTGCTTCGATGTTAGATAACCACTCACCAGTTATGCCCCGTTCCCGTTCTACTTTTAATTTGTCCAGCACTTGTTCATTCTTACCCATTGATTTCTTCTCAATCGTTCCCGTCAGCTATCGGAGCGTCAGCGGGCATATTCATGTCACTGTATCATAGCGAACCTCGAGCAGTCTGCATCACATATTCAGTATAAGGAGAGAAGCACATAAAGAACAGGGCCTACCGGTCCGCCAGTGTCGATTTACCATGGTCTGCAATGAGAAAGAACAGAAGTTAATGGGTCCTTGACTGACGAACATCAAACAAATCCACCAATGTGCGCGATAATAGAGAAATTCCTAGGTCGAACTGTCAGAGAGCCGGTAGAGAATCAAGCTGCACGCTTGCCTCAATAAGTCACGGGTATAATCCTTCATTGTGGGGACTTTCTGCGCCTGTGTCTTGTTCGACGAACTGTAACACCGGACTTGTGCGATGTGTAGCGCAACCGCAGGTCGTCGGCAATAAAAACTCCATGTGCGGCATGTAGAGAAGACATCTCTTTGTGTCTGTGATCTCAAAGCCATTCCTGCTATCGCAGAGGACACATGAGAGAGTGCAGCAAGTCAATTCGACGTTGAACGACTCGGAGACAGTCCAAGAACGGCTCATAATTTTTGCTTAGTCAGCAATGTATCCACTAAAGACGCATTTAATGCAAGAACACCGTTTTCTCGTCACCATCATGTCCCTCGCTGAAGCGTCAGAAGCTCGCAAAGCTCGTTTACTAGCCCTCCGTAAACGCAAGAATGGAGAAGTCTCGGCTGACGAGTACGTCCATTCTGTCGTCTTTCCTTTGGCATTCCATTGCTTAACGATAGCATAGTGAATCAGTCATTAAAAACCGAAACTTTGACCCAGAGTCCAGAACCATTCGGAAACACAACCGGATGGACGATGAAGCCATGCAAGATACCGTGGAAAAAAACGTGGAAGGACTAGCGGAGAAAATCATCTCAGAGGACGAGCAGCGACGGGCTCAGGAGCTGGTGAATATCTCTTCTCTCACTCGCTTCCGAGACACTGGACCAACATTCTCGTCCACAGGATGTCTTTAATATCGCACCAAAGCGACCAAACTGGGATTTGAAGCGCGAAATGGAGCAAAAGCTCGCGAAATTGGAAAGAAAAACTCAGGAGGCTATTCATACACTCATCCGTGAGTCTAATCCGACCTTTCTTAGTAACATGCCCTGATGAATTCTGCAGGGCAGCGGCTCGCTGCGCAGAAAGGGCAGGCGGATGACATTGTCGGCGCCATGAGAGCACAAGAAAAGCAAACTGCGAATGAAGACCTATCCGACGAGGAAGACTAAGGCGCATTATCATTGTACGTAGTTCGGTAATGCAATATGCCATGTTGAATACAGCTTTCCGTTGCAGCGCCGTCTTGAATGCAATCATGCATATCTGCATGCTGTCTGCACAAGCCATATGGTCTTGCATACATTCCCTCGGTCCACCGTATCCACGGTACGAAGAGTTTTCGCATCGAAGCACATTCATCCGCTTTATTGGGCATCCTATCGTCCTCGGCACCAACATTTCGCGCCGGTCACCTCAGAAAAAATCGCACGCAACCGAGCCGGCCAATGTCTAGGACGCATCCGACGGTTCTGGATAATTCTGTGTACCGACTTATCGGCGTTGCCGTGGAAATGCCTTTTTACTTCGGCAGTGACACCCGACATCTACAACCGTTTTGCGTTAGCGTGAAAAAAAGAATTTCTGCATGCCGCCGGTCAAATTTATATCAGATACATCCAACCTCGCGAGATAGTGTTATATATATCTTGAATTCAACATCTGGATGACTCTCTCATCTTCTGCTAGCCTTCCACCGTGTGAACCATGCTGTTGCGATTGGCGTTCGCCCGTTGGGTTTACAGTGAGATGCAAGGATGGTAAAGTAGGGATCATGTGTTGACTTTGACTCGTAGACAGATGTCTTCGGGTGGAAGATTCCTCTTCCTCCCCCTTGACCTCGCGGTTCCGCTTCGATAGATTCCGGAAGGCACGATTATCTTGCGCAGAAGCGGATCTTGATCAATGGTTGGGAGGGTCGATAGGTCGGCATATGCGAAGTATGCCGTTAAATGCCACTTCTGAGGATTGTGATGGGGATGGCTTGTCACCCACGCCGAGTAGGCCTGCTTGACAAGCCCAGAATGTTGATTGATGTTGCGATCCTGATGCGATAGTGCGGAGGACGTAGGTCCACTGCGAGGCGAACTATCGACAAAGCGGAATGTCTGGGGACTGGTGCGGTGTGGAACATCATCAATTACAAAGTCAGAGAGCCGCTTCAAACCACCAACCTTTGCCTCCCTTGCATGGGGTCGGCAGGCAGCCTCTCGTCGTAGAAGAGATAAGGCTTCGGAAAAAGTTGTCATGCGGCCGAAATTCGCTAAGGCGAAGAACTCACCTCCCGCATGCGGCTTTGCCCCCAGACGCGACCATCTGGCCAATCCGGTGTTCAGAGAATGGCAATGGAGAACCAAGCGGCGTACCTGTCCATCGTTTGAGCCCAGGTTGTGTCTCATCCTCGCTTTCGACCCATACGAATATCGCGCCAGACCGAACAAGCATATGTCGTTCCATATCGTTCAGCCGTCGAGTGATTGGAGATAAAAAGCCTTGTCGTACTGCTTCAAAGACTACGTGCGCGTCGTGCGCGTCTCTGACATGTAGGCGAGGATGGGTCGCATGCTGCATGATGAAAGTGAAGACCAGACCATCGAATGCCAGCTCCTGTTTTAAGCCTTCGGATATGGGTATTTCTGGTTGATTAGACGCGTGGAGGAACCGTAGAAAATACCGGACAGAAATAGGCGGAGGAGCTACTGATTGAGTCCATAATCAACATTGTGAGACAGGCTACCATGGCTCGGTACGCCTGATTTCGGTCAGGAAAATGGTAATAGCGAGGCGCTGACTGAGCGAGGCGTGTGCGGATCTTATCTTTCTGGGACTTGGTGAGAAAGAGACCTGCAAATCATATATTTGGCTTTCCTGAGATTCCGAGTAAAAGGCGTACTCAGCGACGAGACGCCATTAAGGTCGTGTGTGACTGGATGTCCTGTGTTGCTATAAAAACAAGTCAGCACGCAGCATGGCCCAAAGGACTGGTAAGTGCCTACAACGGATTGAACAATGCATTTAGCATAGAAACATGCAAGTTTTCCTGGAGAGAAGAGGCCACGTTCTCAGAGTTTCTTGGATGACGGGTCCTGCAGTGATCATCGGCCCGCCGACCTTGAACTGAATTTCGAGCACCCTTGATGAGCCGGGGCCCGAAACCCCTCATGAAAACGCCGGGAACCATATCATTTCATGCAGGATAGACTGACAGGCCGAAAGCGCACGGTTTCAGTTTGAAATCACAGAGACGGCAATAAACCACGCAGTGAAGGACGCTCCAGTACGTCTCTGTGATTTGCTGGAGACGACGTTACATGAAGTCAATGTATTGGACCTGAGGAGAACGGACGACACTCGCCGATAGCCGCGCTGACACTGTGCTGTCTTTGCATAAATAACATTCGCGGCAAAAACGGAAATCGGATGATTTGAAGTCTGGCCTAACTCGCACGAATTGTGGAGAAGTACGACGCGTTTTCTGCTTGCTCTGCCTCCTCCCAACTCAAGAACAGTTGAAAGCTATGAAATCATTTTCTTTGTATCGAAACTGATAATCACGACAGAACGCTGGGCTTTTTTTTGTCGAGCTTACATGAACCCACGACGAACATACGATTGGCCAGTACATGCATTATATTGTCTGTTATTTCAGGAGATGCAGAAATAAGTTGTGGAGTTGAAGTAGCACAGAAAGACGCACAAGTATGACTGAATTTACGAGAAAGAAATCGATGTGTTCCGCATATGCTTGTTTCTGAGCGCGTGGTAGCAAATATTCGGAGGTCTTGTCCAGTTCCTTCAGACCTCGAACAAAGTGAACAGAAAGGGCCCTTGAAGATAGAATGGTGAGCACGTGACGGGCATGTCAGAGCTGATCACAGCCACAGAATTGCTCGACTCCATAACTCATGTCGTCCCGGCCACCACTCTGCTTTTTATCGTCCCTCTGAACACATACTAAGTATTCATTCGGCTTGGAATGCTTCCAGAATCCGACACACTCAACCGTCGCATTCCATCTCTCGTTCATTTATGCCAACGGGGTTCGTACTTTATCGTTACATGCAGCAGCCCGTCTGCTGATATCTCTTTCCCAGTTGCTGTGGCTTATGTCGATGGTAACGATTCCAGTGTGCTATGCGAACGATTTCTCATACTTGCATGCTCCAAGGAATCAGTAATCTAGGTCCTGACTTAAGTTACCCTTTGGTCAAACCAATCTTAGAGCGCTGTAGTCCGGAACAACTCATCCGGCTGGAGCAGTCATCACCAGTAAGCGAATTTTTTGATCTACAGATTCGGTTGACCAATTAATTGTTTTCTACAGCGCTTGAAGAAAGATACCCCTGGTGAGTGGTTATTCCGCATTGCCACGGTCTATTCATGTCAAGGACATTATAGAAATATGGAAAGATCTGTGTATGCAGAAATACTCATTAGCCATGGAGCGTTTCATGAAATCTCAAGACAGCGTGCCACAGTCTTGGAGAGATCATTTCTTCGTGAGTCGTACTCGTTATTCATGTGTTATCACCCAGCTCAGCGTTCTCCAAAGTCTTTGCGCGAAGAGGAGGCTAAGCGTCTAGAAGAGGCAAGCACCAAACTGCGCAACCAGCGTCTAGAAGCCGAAGAGCGCAAGAAGGAACGTGAAGTCAAATTCACGGATCGTGTTCCTCCCCCAAACGGGCACGCAATGGCTGTAAGCACGGGGAATCCCAATCTGCACTCATCATGGCCCTTCTATTTATTATGCCATCCAGGGTCCAATAGTGTTCAGCCTAAAACTCTGTTCCAGAAGACTCGGTCAGAGGCTTCCAAGATCCAGAGGAACATGTTGACCGCTAGGATGCTGCCTCCAATGCTGCCTAATGGTAAAACCTATAATGTCCTTCCTAAGCCATCCAACTCTGCAGTGCAGTTGTTACCAGGGACTGGTGATGCAAGTAGGATCACTGTCAACACCGTGGTCCACCGCCGTCCACAGAATGTGCCAACGTCCTCGTCGGGACAGGGAAACTCGAAGTCATCATCATCGGCCGTACAAACGCCAGCAATGTCGAAGGTCGCGCCATCCAATTCCACTTCTGTGCCCACTCCAACCTCCAAAAAACCACCAGAATTAAATTCGCCGGTCCCCTCTTCGAAATTGCAAAGCCCCGCGAAGAAAGACCCTATGGCATGTTTATTTGTGCCAAAACAACGGGCTTATTCCCAAAGGCCGCCCTGACGACCCTGCTTGTCTTTATACATCGACTACCAACCACGCATCCATGTTCGCCATGATCTGCATTGTACACTCCATACACATACATTACGAGAGGCCCTTTTCGCTTCCCGTTCTACTTGTACTAATAGTGGGGAATATTTAGCATTTCTAGTTAGCTTTTCATACTAGACGCTGTTGATGTGTCACACCCGCAGATCATGGAATTCACTCCCATGAATCGACGGAACTCAAAGTATGTGCTATGCAACTCAGTAATTGGCGTGAATCCAGGAATACACATTAGCGCGTACAGTATGTAGCGAGACAGTATTACCCTCCGTGGCGCAATTCAATCTGGTCATCAACGTAACATAGGCTTCCATCAATGTTCACAATAGGTCAGGTGGCACACGCTGAGGAAGATGCTAGAAAAGGACAATACGAAGGATCCGAGTCAACGTTCGACGAAATTCTTGGCTTGTCAGCGCGACCACGTCATGCTTTTAGATCGTGCGACTGGGAATGAAGTCGAGCAGCACGATACATACTTGAGATACGATGCATCACACACCTGAATTGGTCCTGCATGGCCTTCGCTCGGCGATGCGGCCATGGCGGGAGCAAACCACCCAGGATCGCTGCCAGCCGCTCTGTACGTGAATATTTTGGGTTCATACCCTTTCGGTGTCTTCGGCACCGATTGTACATGTCGCCATGCACATGCTTGTCCGTATATTGTTCTCGTTATCCTGATGCCGGAAACACCAAACGTAAAAAAGGAAAAGGAGAGGGAAAGACGACACCAGAGTCGTCAGAAGTATCACCACGAGCGGCGACATGATCACAACGTGGTAACCAACTTTAACACTGAGCACATACTTACTCACGTTCTGACGGCACTAACGCTGGACGAAGGTGATTACCATCACAAGCGATAGGAACGCTTGTCTCCGTGACGGTTTTGCCCAAATATACAGTCAACACGACAGTAGAGCGTGTTGCTTTCTCACAGTTCAAACGAACGTCTAGGTATCCCCGCGGCCTGATCATGGAAATGGGGCCATGGACCAGTAGAACGGGACGCCGCTCGCGGTAGATTTTGACTAACCCGAGAGGGACGTTTGGCATGCCTTCGATTCGGGCTGGGATACTTAGGGTTTTCGAACGCAGAGTAATGCGAAGCAGGAAGAGCTGTAGAGAAATCACGCGTAGCCCGAATCATGGGAAAAGGTCGCGTAGAACTTGAATTCAGTCCAGATGACACCAGACAGTCCAAATGAAGAATTCTTAAAGCCTATCATGGGGAAATGGCAAAGAATCTGAAAAAAAAAAGGATGGAAGTGGCAAGGGAAAATACCTGGTCGCGGGAACATTCGACTATCGGCGGTATGATGGGAAGTCTGCCAGTCTGAATCGAAGCTCGGTGTTTCGTGGGTCAAGTTAGATCTATTCTGTGTATGTAAGGCATGTCCTCGTTGGCATTGATGATATTATGCAAGAGAAAAAAAAAAGGCAAAAGAGCAAGCTATAGCGAACGATTCATCAGTCTTGTAAGCGTGAGGTTACTAAATGCTATATGCAGAAAAAAGAGAGAAAAATGGGGTAAATGCTCTTGTTACAGTTGCAGGTTAAGTTGCAAGTGGGTGGAGGGGAGGCGGAGATGCTGAAAGTTCACCAAGTAGATGAATAATGAATTGTGATGCTGGTGGGAAAGTTGGGGCAGCAGACAGCCATCAGCTGTATCACAGCTGTGATGAATCCAGTCCCGGCGATACGGTCAGGCCATCACCGTTCCACAGCTGCTTCATCTTTCCCTTCCCACTCCCAATCTCCGCAGTTACAGGTAACTCCACAGGGGAGTCTTCCAAAAGCATCTCTGGTGGCGGGGATTCCCATATGCGAATGGTGTGATCGTCCGAACACGATGCAAACATTCGTTCGTTACGAGGATTCCATGCCACTGAGTTTACACTCCCTTCGCCGTGGCCTGACAGCACCTCCAACACTATCCCGTATCGCGGTGCCATACGTAGACGTTGCCATCTGCACCATCGATTGCGACACATTAGAAACTCAGTCGTGATGGTCCAAATAGAAAAGAGGGCATCTGTTGACCCAGGGACAAGTGCTCACCTTCACTGCCGCTCACCACGAAATTGCCATCAATGCCGCCAAAGCAACTCCGAATGACGTGACGACCCTGCGTTTGGCCCGTGTATTTGCGAGCCAGTCTGCCCGCTTTAAGATCCCAGAGATGTATTTCCTGTAGAGCACGTCAATTGATCGAGAACGATGCGCAAATCACGAGTTATGGAAATCTTACGTTCGGAGCGTGGTTGATTAGTGCGTATTGCGAGTTTTGGGACACTTTGATGCTCGTCAATTCACCTTCTAGCCGGATTGAACTACGAAAAGGGGACATCAGAAATAGGGGCCGGTTGGGTGCAGCAGCGAGACGCACGATTCTATCTGTTTCGTCGCCAGATCGTAGATGATCATCCTGTTGTCTGACGTTCTGGACCCATTAACCGCCACACCGGTCCCGGCATGGCCAGATACTGCAACATCGCTGTACGACGACACTCGATGCGAAGCCGCGACCGCATCATTCGCGCCGGAATTTGAGATGTGATACATGCCGACGGTGACCAAACGCGTAACGTCGGGAGTGATGGCAAAGTCGGTTACCCGAATGGGTATTGCGCCCCAGTGCTCTCGCAATTTCCCATCCACGTCCTGTGGCATCGTGGAGCAAATCAGAACCGAGAAGGCTGAGAATGACAGCTGAATCGTACTTACCCAATGAATAATCTTGCGGTCTAGGCCACCCGACAAGAAACCTGTACCGTCTGGGAGCCACGCAAGAGCTGTGACGGTGTCGGAGTGTTCTTCAAGGGTTTGTATACACAGTCCGGACTGCGATGAATAGAAACCGTCAACCAATCAACGAGGTAACGGCTGCAATGGTCACGCACCTTCGTATTCCAAAGCTTGATGAAATTGTCCGAACTTGTGAGTAGGATAGAGTCGTCCTTGGACCAAGCCAAGCAACCGACGGGATAAGGATGGTCGCGAAGGATATGGTGTAGTGTCCAATCTTGTGTGGACTCTGTCTAAATGCATTTCCTCTGATCAAAAAAGCGGCATTTCAACTAGAGCATGCAAAACGTACCCCTAGCTTCCAAATGATGGCAGTCTTATCTTTGCTCGCGGTAGCAAGATAGTGCCCATCGTGACTCCATTCCATATTCCACACCTCGTCCGTGTGGACTTCCAAGATGGTGGTCGTTATCCTGGGAATGCGGATTTGTTACATTGATGGTCGGTGTAAAGAGAATACGAAGAAGCGTTGGAGGGTGAGTTGTGGTATAAGCATCGCTGTCGTTGGTACATCTGCGCCTGGTGGATTAGTGTAGTGAATCGTCGTGGAGGGATCATGACAGAGGACGGAATGTAACCTAGGTATGTCGGTCAGCATGCGAAAGCGAACGAAGGTGTCTAGAGGAATAATCACGTTGAAGACTATTTAATAGCCGTCGTCTTGACGTTCCTGCAGCGCCGTCCCATTGCGCGCGTGTCCGCAAGTCGTCCGGTTCGGAACACATGATAAAACTGGAAGCATGACTTATGTACATGGGTTCAAAACGGTGATGAAACTGTAAGCTGACCTTGAGAGGGTGTGAAGCAGGTCGGCATCTACACTCAGAGGCGCGAGCTCGTTACGTAGCAGATACAGCGCCGCAGTCGTTTTCCTGGCTTCCAAAAGCTCAAGATACTTTTGCTGGCTTATCAGAAACTTGGCCTCCTGGAGAGCGTGCAAAAGCACGATTAATATTGGACAGGAAAGAAAAAAGTAAAAGAGTGAACTTACCCATATCCCTTCATCGCTGACGCCTAGATGCGACAACGCCTCTTCTGCCTTTGTCCATGAGCCTTCAAGCACAAAGTGTCTGAAACTGGACACGTCCGACGACTCCATAGAATAACCGGATTCTGCTTCCAGCGTGGCAGCCGATTCACTATAGCATTACAGCAAGGAAGGGAAAGATGTAAGAAACGGCTCATTGCGAAAGGAAGAGAGAGGAAAGAAGAGGGAGAAAATAGGAATATCGAGAAAAACACGACAGACGAACATGTATCCAACGTCCCGCAGACTCTGAATGACCAACCGGATATATTCCTCCCTGGCTACCATCGAATCGTCGTCGTATAAGGTGGTACCAGGCAGGTCGACTCTGGCGATCGCCTTGCCGTGCTTTACGACGCCATTCCCGGCAGTTCCAAACGAGCCGTTCGTGACTGGCGGTGACGAGGAAAAACCGTTCGTAGACGCCGCACCCACAAAGCCGTTTCCGGCTCCGTTCGTGTGGCCATTGGACGCCGACGCCGCCGCCACCACCCCTGCGGCGGTAGACGAGGACGAAGAGGAACCAGGATGTCCTAGTCCGAGCATCGAGGGCCCCGCGTGCGCGGCGCAGTCTGGGGAGGCGGAGAGATTCGAGTCCTGGTCAGAGTCTGTGAGCCGCATGGTGCCGGTCGCGCGCGACGTGGTGCCGGTCGGGTGGGAAGGCTGATCGGGAAGCAACTGAAAAAGAGGAATCGGAGGGGATCGTTCGATCCTTTGTCGTTTCGCTGCTCTCGCAGGCTCGGTGTCTGCCGGAGCGAAACGGTAGTGCGAGTGCGAGGCGAGTGCAGAGATGCAAAAGAGAGCGGAAGAAAGATTTACAGGTTGCAGGCCATGCGGAATGAAATTCGTGAGCCAGCTATGGAAAGAGGTAGAAATAACAACGACGTACCGTCTGACGAATGGGTAGAGTCAGTGGCTCCTGCGCTGTGCAGCTCAAGCTCGGACCTGGGGCGTGTAGCTGGGACGAGTCTCGTCGCTGGTTCGGGTACGGGGCCTCTGGACGGGCTCTCGGCAGGCTGCTGGGGTGCTGTTGGGGCGGTTCCGCGGCGGCAGGCGGCTGCGCGGCGGGTTCCAGGACAGAAGAGGAAGGCGGGGAAAGAGATTCCCGGGCGAGGGTTGCGAGGGGATCAATGGTGGACTAGGCGCAGTGCGAGGTCGGCGGGTGAGGGGAGGATGGTGGAACGAGACAAAGAGACGTTTCGCAACTCGGACTTTATTATTGTGGATGGTGGTGGTGGTTGGTGTTGCTGAGGCGTCCGGGGACGACGACTTTCCTGATATGATCACACAGCTGCATTTGTCCGCCGCTGCCATTCTCTACATATCGTACAGTACAACACAAGCTACCTACCGAGCTGCACTCTCCCTCTCCCAGCTCACCAGCTATCGATGAAAACAACCAAGTCAGCACGCACCACGATAGCCGGTAAGATAAGACTCGCGCATGCGAACAGGAAGAAAAGAAAAACAAGAAATGACCCAACAATTTATCACCATCATAGCCAGGCGCAGGCCTGCAGGCCGTTATCATCGTCGACTCCTCATCGCTTGCAAACATACAACGTGTTCCGCTCACGGATCTACACCAGGTGTCGAACAAAGCAGGGCAAGTCGGGTACCGTCCAGAACGTCTACCCAGCCACGAGTGTGCCTGCAGCGTATCGTTTTCAACAGTACGTACCCTCATACGAAGGAATGGCGAGGCAGCAAACCGTGATGCACGACCAAGAGAGGATAGGCCGAAAGAGGAAGGTGCCTAAATTGGGAATCGCCTGCTGAGCAACACCAGCTCCAATAAGCCGCTGACAAACTGACTGAATATTACATAATTTGCTCTGCAAGGTCTTTTTATACAAAAAATCTCAGTGATTGCACGTCCGTCTGAAACTCCTGTCGAGTATTTTCATGCGGATCATGGGCCCGACTGGGAACGAGAAAAATTTTCTTGACACGGGCTGGAATATGTCGGCTTGGATTCGATGGGTACCTCTCAAATGACCGCACTGATCATGAGATGTTGTTTTGCACCCCCTGATCACGCAGCGGTCTCAGGGGTCGGAATTCAGTCCAATTGACTTGGTTCACGTTTGCCATCCGCGCCGTCATTCCAGACATCGATTCGCAATCCTTGGTCAAACTAATGCAATTCCAGATCGGCACTATTGAATATGTTTCTCCAAAATGATGCCAACATTGTCATGCTAATGCGGAGCAAAGGGGAGAGAGGCTAAGTCTACGTGGACATATGCGAAAGAACTCTGGCAACAAAAACGATATTATGTGAGTAGATATGTGCACGTGTGAACAAGTGTTTTGAACGATCTGATGGAGAACGAGCTGGTATTTTGTGTGTGAAGATGAAAGTGGAAAATAAAAGATTTTTTTTTTCCATTTGTTGAAATAGATAATGGTGTGAGTATGCTAATGCTTTTTGCAGAGTGGAGTTCGGAAAATGCATGGAGTGGTTGCGAAACAATGCAGCAAGTTGTCTGGATTTCGAAAGCTAGACGACCGACGACGACGACGAATGTGAAGAGTTGCTGAGTCCAAATTTGTGACGAATGTTTGCGGAAAGGATAATATTGCATGCATGGCGTTAGGTATCTTCTAATGTGAGGTAACGAAGAGCCATCAAGATTTTTGTCAGCAGTCGTGTAGCAATTCATAGCGGCACGGTGGGAAGACGACCGGAGCGTTCTCGATCCAGCAGTCCGCTTCGACCGTTACCGAAACCAGGTGCATTCACGTCGTCAGAGTCTGTGCGCACTCGACCCCTGGTCTTCCTATAACCAAGAGCCTCCGTCGCACCGTCAGCGATGAAGATGGCGGCATGCTCATCGCGCGAGAGCACCATTTTGGGGGGAGGGGAGCTGTTCCTCCTGACGGGCGCCCGTCCTTGCGGGTAGCCTGGCATGACAGACCAGTCAAAGGTCTGCTCAACGCTCGGACGGTGGTCACATCGGACAGGAAAGGGTTCCGATTCCCGGCGGCGGGAAACAGACCTCGACCTCGAGCGCGAGTAGTCAAGGCGACGCCCTACGAGTGACTCTTCATGAACCCGCCGACGTCCACGAGGAGTGCTGTGAGTAGCGGAGGCGGATAGAGAGACAAGAGCTGGCCCTGTCAAAGTGAGCTTTGGCGTCGGGGGAGAGGGGCGGGTAATAGTATGGCCAGAGACAGACGTCCGCTTGTGGTCAGAAGGGGATATCTGCAGCAAGGAGAAATAACCTGGGAGACTAGTGCGGTTACGTGTTGTGCGTTTCGGTTTTGCGGAGGACAAGGGTGGATGACGCTCGGCGTCTGATTCGTCCCGTGACGAAAAACCGACGTCGGAGTAAACCCCGTCATCGTCGGTGTATGAATGGGTCTCGAGGGGTGCACTCTGCGGAATGTCGTGCACATGCGTGGACGAGGTTCGCTTGTGCGGTGGGAGCAGGGTGGAACCATTGTTCGTGCCAGACGGGCGACGAGCGTAAGAAAGTGCGGAAGGCACGACGGGGTAGGCAAAGTTGGCGGACTTGGAGCTGCCTTCGTAAAAGGTGTCGACGCCATGCACGCAGGCGGAGTCGTAAGGCGAATTGAAGATAGAGTCGCTGTCCTCATTATCGTCGTCCGTCATGCCCGACCACGAGGTAGACGAGGAGGACGAGATAGAGTACTGATTACGGCGATGGAAGCTGTGTTGCTTGAGCAAGGCGGAGCTCAAAGCTGATGGCACGAGGGCAGGCACGTCGCCGCCGACAGCATAACCCAAACTCGGCGAGGAGAGGACGCTGCTTGCAGAGGATATGGAAGGCGAAGACGAGTCTGATATTTGGCAGTCCTCGCTGCAGTATGCTTGGCTGAGGGGAGGAGATGGAGGGCAGGGGAGGATAGATGAATGCTAAAGACATACCTGTCGTGCTGAAGAGGTTTGCCACAGGCGAGACAGACGTCCTCGAACATGATGTGGGAGGAGGTGGGTGAAGAGGGATTGACGGAAGATCGGGGTTATATAGGGCTGGCTGGGGCAGTCGCGACATTCGCAACGAAAAACGTTTTCTGAATCGAGAAGTGACTCAATCGGGTACACCGCACGTGACAGGGTTCTGGCTGGATCTATCACGTTCCATTCTGGGACGACCCTGAGCGTACCTCCGCCGAGTTCCAACCCAAGATCTGCGAGTCAGGCCATGTGCTTCCTTTTTCCCTCACCTGCCTCGCTGGCTCTATATCACTCTATCGCTGCGCCATCACACGTTTGGTCTGATGACTCGCGGCGGCCTAATACCTATTCGCTCAAACGTGTGGCGTGAATCCTCGCCACCTTTACATCATGCGCCTTTGCTCACGGTCCCCTCCCTGCTCATGAAAAGACGATTACGAGCTCCCCCCCAAAAAACGTTTCACACGTGACAAGTGCGTCAGCTGAGTCAAATACCCATATATGGCAAGTGCGCTCCAACGTCATTTATGACGCGGATGGCGGGCGAGTCTTTTTCGGGGGGCTCAATTTGTTGCTACCCGACCATGGGAAGCGTATTTCACCGACGCTGTAAAGGACGCTCCTCAGATGGCATCATCTCAGTCGGACGGCAACAGCTCATACGTCAGAACACCGTAAGATGCATGACACAGAACTGGCCCAATATTTTACAGCGTACCGCAGCAGTCTTGTAACTTCGTCAGAGCAACGCAATTGAGGTCGCTGTCCACGTGATGCATTATTGTCCGCCGGTCCCGCCCCAGCGCGACCCTTTTTCGTAGATCAGAGAACCCTTCCAGTCCACCCTCCCATTGTTCGTTCAATACGGTACAGCTCTAGCCCTCAAGCGCCTCGGCATTTCGATCCCCGTCAATAAGCCTCGCTTGCAAAATTAGCGTTTCCCAGATCATCGTCGTTACCTTTGCACTCTCTTTGTCTTCTCGTTATGGTAGCATGCAACACCAGATTGCGATGCGCTGTCGAAAATAGCAACGCCAGCGCTCCGCATCTCCTTCTGCTTAGCACTGAAACGTTCCTGGAATCCCTGCCTCTGCGAAATGCAGTTGGATCTACCCCCCAGCCCAGTCCTGTGGAGGGGACATGTCACGTAGGTGATCGGGGAGATGCGATCTGCTTTGCAACTATCACAGCAAGCGCTAGCGAGATCAATTGCGTCCTCTTTTTCTTTTTTTCCCTATTCTCTTCCTCTATGCAAGCCTGGACCTCCTTTTGCGTTATAATCACGTTGACATTGACGACGATCTGTGCTTGACGCCGGCAGCCTGTTGTGGGTGCCTTTAAGAACTTCGCGTAAAGGCGATGCACTCACATAAAGAAACGAGGGTTCATTCTATAAACTCGCAAATAGAATGCTACATTTCAGCTGTTTCCTGCCATTTGTCCCCATAAAAGGTCTATCATGCGTCAAGCCATGACAATGATACCCCAAGCCGATGCCAACATGCATAGCATTTGTCTGAGCATCTCTGTTGATTCGTCCCTCTTTTTGTATTTATGAAAGAAAAAGGAGAACAAGAGGGTCCCAAAGAAAGTCGGCGATGTGCATCGAACGTTTGCGTCCTACACAACCAAAACTCGGGTCCTCGGCCCACCTTTTGTTATCACTGAGTCAACGAGAAGCGCCAGTGAAAATATTTGACAACTGAATTGTGCTGTGCAGGTATTAATGCGGGTCACTATGATGATAGAACGACTGCAGCAATACGAGAAACAAGAATGGGGCAGAAGATTGCAGAAAACACCGTCCTCATGAGCAACAGAAATCAAACTATCGTACCCAAAGAGAAACAGAAAGGACACAAATGGACACAGGAACCGAGTCACGGTGGCGGCCAAAACAGCCCTGTCATCAAGAAGACACGCACTGCTGCTGTTCAAGCCGGTCAAAATGAAACTGATGGCCCAACGCTCAATGCCGACGTCCGACCAACGGGTAATTTCTACTCATCATAGGATCACGCGCGAGAACCGTCGTCTTGGAAAGGGAAGGACAAGGTGGAGAGAAGTGGGGGTAAAGGGAGAACAGTCAAAAGAGTTGCGGTTTTTGATTGGGTTCTCGACGTCGTGTCGTCAGACACCTCAACCAGACAGTCACAACGCGTGACCGAGCGCGAACCACACGGCCGACCTGAATATCGGCACAGAGGAACCAGGACCGAGAGCGTAGAGCGGCTTCAATGCTAAGCACGCATCTGACGGCCAGCTGACTGCGCACTGCCGTTCAAGCGGTCACCAGTCACCTGTCACTCGCAACAATCTCAGACCGTCAAATCCGCATTCGGCGTCGTCGTCATCGTCGCATCGGGCGTTTCATCTTTCTCGCTTTGAGCCTCAGGAAGTGGTGGCGGAGACAATCTCAGCCTAGCCGGTTCCAACGTAGAAACCTCCGCGCCTGCTTGGTCCTCCGTCGGCGTCGGTGCAAGCCCAGCGTCGGGCTCCGGCTCCGAACCCGGTTTCGGCGAGGCCAGCTGAACTTGTTTGAACCCTGCAGATGGTTTAGTCTCGTCCGCTGTGTTGGATGTGGCGGTCGGAGCCTTCACTTCGTTTTCGGCAGCTTTTTCCGCAAACGCCTTGTCGATGCTAGGTAGATCTGCGGACGGCGTCGGCGAGTTGGAGCTCGCGATGACTGCCGACGGCGGTGGCGACGTCGCCTGGCGGAAAGGAGTGGGCAGAACCTTGTCAAAGGTGACAGACTTGCCAGAAAGCAGGCCCTTCAAGCGTTGATTTGCACTAGAACTGATACCATGCACGGTATTGCTTCTCGTGGGAGTAGGTGGCGGCACGTTCGTACGCGGTATCGTCTTCTCCGAAACCACGGTCACGAGCATCCCGCTCGGCATGCCCACGTTCTTGAGAGCCGAAAGCTTTTGATGCAGGTATTTGGCATCCGCTAACAACCTGAAAAAGAGGGTGTTAGAAAGGCGGGGAAAATAGTTACGCCCGAAAAAAAAACCATTCAGAAATTGGTTAGTCCTGCACGTGATGCATCTATCTCGTGGGCTTACCTCTCCTTCGCCTCTTGATGTGGCAGCTCGATTTTGCTATACTCCTCTGAGAGTCCGTGATTGATTGCGGCAAAGACTTGTGTCATCACGTACTAGGATTTTTTTTTTTGGAAGTCAGAAGTTTGAAACGAGAATGGTAAGGGTTGCATCAGCAACGCGGACTTACTTCGACAATCGGTGTCGAGAGGTACCTCGACAACACTTTGTGCAGCGTGACGGTCTCCTTTATGAGAATTTCCATGTAGTCGTTGATTCCTCCGCCCGGTTTCGGCACATTCCAATCGATACCCTTACACACGGAAAACACGAGGTCAGATTCTGTGGGAGGAAACAAATGCAGATAATGCGACCCTCACCTGCAGGGTCTTGATGTGGGTGTTCAGACGCTCTCCCATGATCGCGATCAGTTTGGAGTGGATCTCGTTCTGGTGCTCCTGAAAGTCCTAAAACGCAGGGACAATACAAATCAGCTTCGCCGTACCCCGCATTATTAAGCGAAAAACAAGTGAAGTGGTGGGCCGAATAACTTCATCGTCCACGCACCCTTTTCAGCTTGTCAAATTCCACCAGCATCACGGCCTGCTTGGGACTCAGATGCCTTCGGAACGTCTCTCGCACGTAGGGTATCAGTTCAAACATGACAGATAACGACTGTGACGCGAGCGCTGTCCATCATAAAAACACCGCGTTAGCGTGAATGCAGCATGTTTTTGCCAAAAGAACCACGATAGTCACCGAGATGCTTCGCCGTGATGTTCTTCAGACCTGCTGAACGTAAGGCGCCGGCGCCTAGCACAACTTGGCACGTTCTAGAATTGAACGCCTTGAGAAATTCTATGACTCGGCTCATCGCATCTGTTGTCAGCATGGAGAGATTGACGACTACACGAAGATAGTCTAGAAGCAGCACAAGGACCTCCGCGGTCGCAGAGACGACAAAATATGTCCGCTCATCTACGCGAAGATGCTTGGCACCTGGAGCAGAGGATACGCTGCTAAACCCGTTTGTGTCGGATTTCACAGGAGGCGGTGGTGGGCCGCGGGATAAAGCAGGGAAAGAGCCGTCACCATTGGCGGTTGGACGATCGGACGAAGGGGAAGTCGGGGACTCGGAGAAAATGGTGTCGGCATCTGATTTAATCACAAGTTCTGGCGCGTCGCGCACAGCCGAATCGACGATGACATTCGTGATGTGTTGAAGGGAGGGCGAAACTTCTGCGGGGTTCCATTGTTCGTCTTCGACGAACTTCGCGGATTTCGTAATCCGGGCCTGGTGGAAATTTTGCAAAAACGCCTTGGCCTAAATGACCAGGTGAGATCAAACAAGAGCAGATCACAATTCAATGCACTTATACCTGGCTGACCACGGCGCCCCGTAGTCCGACAATCATCCTTCTGCAGATAATCTCACAACGAACGACGAAACCCCAGGTTTCATTAAAGAAGACCAGAAAGTCCGCCAGCTCCAACGACACATGTTGATCTTGACGACATGAAATAATTTTAGCAGCCTGGGCATTGGCCAGCTCTGCTACAGAGGACAGTATGTCCGATAGTTCGTCTTGTATCGCAGCAGTGCTATCCGCACCTACGGACCTATGCAAAATTTAGATTTATGCATGACAAAAGGGTGGCTGGGAAAAAAACTGACTCGGGTACGGATTCGATGATCTCCAAAATGACCGTCTCCTGCTCCTGAACCTCTTCGACGCCGTTGAACAAACTGACATATAGGTCTTGCAACAGAAGCATGAAGTCAGGATGAGGCATATCCCGCAGATGATTTGCGAGGCCGGCTCTGTGAAGTGAAGGCCTCGGAAACAGGATCTAGGGAAAACGAATATGAACAAACACACCTTGTATTGGAAGTGGAGTCACTACCATCTTCTTCAGAGTCCGTAGCAGGTAGTTTCTGTGATGAAAGGTTGAGGAAGTAGAATAAGATCAAGAAACCCCGACTTACCTCCTTGACAACCGAACGAAGTTCCTTCAACGCTATGTCTCGCCATGATATTATTCCGTCCTTCAGCCCTCCTGTGCGCATCAGGCCATGTAATAGGGGCCGTAAGCGGTCGCGGAAATTTCGATCGAGCTCGGCCCCACGATCAGGATTAACTTTGGGATGGTCTCGCCTTCGACCTATTCTGTCTGCGAGATCAACCTTCAGAACCGATATGAGTTCAGAAGATAGCGAAGATGCTATTTCGAGCGTGAGAGCACGCAAATGCTCGGGAAGAGAGGAGTACGCTTTGAGCGAGGACAGGAGAATTGGAGGAGGTGAGGAGTTTTTTCGCCGTCTTCCAGAATGCGGCGGTACTTGCCCGCTTAGGCCATTCGACATATGCTCAGGACTGTCACCGTTGCCCTGGAGTGCTTGTTCCTCTTCTTCTCGCTCCTCCTTCACCTCTGGCAGCGACTGTATTTTCATCTTGGCAGAAGGAGTGCTCGACTCTGCTCCTCCATCCCAAAGCCGTTGCAAGTCCTCGATAATCCCCAGTGCTTCCCCCCACTGGCCTGCACTGACCAGACCTCGCGCGACCCTGCTCATCTCCACGACTCCAGCAATAAACTTGACACCCTCAACCACCTTCGCCACGTTGAGTGCCCTTGCCTCACGTCGCACTACTTGTAGACCGCGTTTGGCGCTATTCTCGTCCAGGTTCGTGAGTTGCGCGCGAAGGCGCGAGATGCGTGCGATGCATTCCTCTGATTCGGAGCGCAAGTCGTGGAGATTGGTGAGAGCGGCGAAAAACGATGTCGAGCGGCGCTGTATTTCGAGTACCAGGTGCTGTTCAACAGTGTCTGCGTAATGAGAGAATTTCTCAAGGAGAGGAATTGAGTGCGCCAGCATCGCGGGATCATATTCCCTGCCATCTGAGGAGAGGTTTTGCTCGGTGACGATGTTGAACGTGCGGGGATCACCCAGGTCGAACTGTTGTTCGAAAAAGACCGGCGGCACGGAATCTAAAGGAGGGACTGGCTTTGCTTCAAGTGGATTTGGAAGGCGGGAACGTAGATACACGTCATCAGCGTCGGCGGAAGCGCGGGGTGTAGATGGACCAGGATCCAGCTGCGCAAGGCCTTCTCGTCCCAACTGTATGTTGCGTTGGAAGTGTTCCCATTCTGGACCGATCACTCGGAGGTACGAATTGAAGTCCTTGCGGCGCACGCGGGGGAGATCGGCTGGAACAACGGCGGGCAACGAAGAATGGGCTTTTGGAGGGGCCTGGCGTTTGTGCGGGTTGTTCAGCATGGTAGAGATAGCTTAATGACATGCACCCTTTTCTGTGAACATCATGTATAGGTTGGATGGGGTGTGGAACACTCACCGTGGAAGCCATGCTTCGAGCTGCTCCACTCCGCAGGGAGCGCACCGAGTGCGAGGGCGGCCGTCGATGACGAGTTGAGGAAGCTGAGACGAGGCTGAGCAGAGAAGTAGTCTCCTCCGCCCCGCCCTTCCGTCGTGCCTGAGACACTCTCTGGGCCTGGCCTGCGCGAGGAAGGATCCCATACGAACCTGTAGGGCCTGGCGGTGTGGATCTGGTCGGGAAGGGTGCTCACGGGCGTCACTGGCCTGGAGGGGACGGACGACGACTCGGACATGACATGCCAGCGCTGAGAGAGACAGACAACGCGTCAAACAAACACAGCTCAGCAGCCAATGTCCTCCTCCAAAATACCCATTCCTGCCCCCGTCCGGGCCTTTTTTGCCCTCTTTCCTCTCCATATCTACCCGCCTGTGTCTTGCTCACCTGCGACCGCTTGCCATGCCTATCCGACGCTTTGGATCTATCCACCAGCAGAACCAGGCTCGCCTCTCAGCGGCGACGTCGAATGCCTCAAGTGGCAGGCTTACCTCGCGCTGCGAGGGCTCAAGGCACTCAGGACGCGCTCCGACGTCAGCTCAGAGGGCGCCATAGATTCCCGGCTGCCCAACCTGCAAGTCTCGCGCGAACAGCTCCTCGCGGCACACCACATCCCGTCGTGGGCAGATTCACAACTTCCGCCGCCTCCGCCCGGCAAAAACTCAGATCTAGAGGGCTACAAGGACGAAGCCGCACGCGATGAGAGCAGGGCATGGGTCTCTCTGCTCGAAGGAAACGTCCACGCTGCGCTGGTTCTTTCAACTCCGGAGCCTTCCTACGTTGCATCGCTGTTGACGCTCGCCGCGCCATCAAAACCTTCACTCGAGTCGCTTGTCACGACTCCTGTGGCTCCTCTGACGGGATTCACTTCGCTATTTCCCCCGTCGGGCACCCGGGTATCTCGGCTGAACATCTACGCTGATTACAGAGAAGCCATGTCTGCTCTCTCCGATCGTCTGGGGAATGATGCCTGGTTTCTCGGTTCAAGGTATTCGTTATCCATGCCTCTGCCCTGGCTTTGGTGCTAACGTATTTGGATAGTGAACCCACTCCTTTGGATGCTTTGGCATTTGCCTACGTGCACACTATCTTGAATTCACCAGACTCTGAGTTGCGCATAGAGGTCTCTCGTCACGCAAATTTAGTCTCTTGGGAGCAGAAAGTTCGTCACATCGTTCAAGACGCATACATACACTAAAAGTAGAAGAAAAATACAACACTGTTATCGGGTAAATGGTCGCATGGGTATTACGGCACGCAAGCAGCCACAAAGTTAATGCAATCTAGATGGTGCAAAACTCTATCGATAATATTTCAGTGGGTGAGGGATCGGTTGTCTGGAGGCAAACTCATGTTGCTCCATAGCCATTTGTTGTTCCATTCACCCGATGATCGATGCCGCTCGCGAGAACGCTCGTCTCATCAACTCGGGGTAGTTTGCGTCGGTCCCTTCCATTCTTCGAAGAGAATCGTTTGTTAAGGGCACTGATCATCTTGGAGAACCTGCGGTATATTCGCCGCAGGTCAAGAAATTGAAGGACACAATTAAAACGATGTACTCACCATAACCAGTTCAAACCGACCAATATAACGTTACCCACTCCGTATACAAGGATATATGGCAGCGACAATTTATCCTTCGTAACAAATAGGGTATGAAAGAATTGGTACGACTAGAAAGGGATAATTAGATGGTTCAACCTGTATCCGACGAATAAACTTACCACCATGCCACCATAGACTATTCTGACCCCAAAGAAGGAGGCAAGAAGTAAAAACCCATTGATGAGCTGGAGTGTGCTTCCTGTCCGGTTCGTCTTGTCCAAAAACCTGCATAGAGTCAGATGGCAGCTCGCTTCCCTGAACGCGAATGGATCGAACCAGTGAATGTTGAGGAAAAACGTGCTCCTGTGATATAGGACGAGTCAGGGGACATAAGGTGGGCTAAAATAGAGCACACGTTTCCCATAGCAAGCACCTTGTGCCATAGTATGCAACGAATGGTTTCTAGAACCCAGAAGCGTTGTACGAGCTTGGTACTGGCTGCGGAAAAGGTCGAGACGTACGTAGGACATGACATATATGGCCAGGCATGCTATGCCTATAGATGGATGGATAAGCCGGGATGCCATCGTCAAAGAACCGGAAAAGACGCCCATGCACGACAAAGCCAGGGTCTATAAAGTTGACTATGGCGTCCAGACTATCCCACAGGAAATATCTATCAGAAAAGAAAGAGGACTTAATATACGCTTTAGATCTGGAGCGGGCGACGGAACACAGACCCGCATGCGATCGCATGAACGAATCCCGTGTCGTTGTCCCAACCGAATGCTCTGTCTTCTGTTCTAGATCTGCTTTCCGTGGCCAAAATCCAAAGGCCCAACGGAACAATGACGACCGTATGGACCTGTGATACGACGTGTATCGACCTGCGCGGGGCGAGGCCCATTGGATTGAGAAAACACGTACGACCAAGAAAACGTGAGGGCATGCGCAGAATCACCAATTATTTTTAGCGCGTCTCGACTTGCTACCGTAAGCAACGGGAAACCATTTTTTGCTGGCCCAGGGTGCGAGGACTTGGTGCACGAGAGGAAGCATAGGAAGGAGCAGACGAGCGTCGGGAGGTGCGGTGGTAGCTTCGTCAGGCCAAGCGTGTCGACGATGAAGGCGGTCAGCGTCATGGCTGTCTGTCCCAACCTGAGAGATGCGCTTGACTACCTAGAGTAGGCTCTGGAACGGTCATCGCAGAGCACGTAAATATCTCGGCATCACTCCGCTGCTTGTGCTTCTCACGGCCGACTCCCCCCGACGACGGTCAGTCAGAGGATGGTGCGAATGCTTGGAAACGACGATGATGAATGTATCGTGGTTCGAATGTCGCCAGCGAGAAGAAAGAATGAGGCACTGCCGACGTGCTTGACCTCGACGCCAGGGGGTCGGCATAGGTGGGGATGCGCCAGTTTATGGAAAGCGTTCTCACGAAACGGCAGCATCGCTACTCCATCCACAGCACCTCTGCTCATCGGCCTCGACGACAAGAGAGGGCTCTTTATCCTTCGCACTCGCATCGAACATAGTCCGCTCCTTGTCCCGACATACTCTAGGCACACTTTTCCACTTTAACGACATCGTCACGATTTTCACGACTCCCCCATGCCTTCGGACCATCGCTCTGATAGTTTTCCTGCTCCTTCACAGTTCCGTCGTCCATGGTCGCCCTACGAACCGCTGCCCACAATTACGCCAAACCCGCATTTCAATCGCTCCCGTCCGGGTGAATACGATCCCATGATCGGCGAGAATTTGTTTCCGCAACTACCCCACCGATCGTCCAAGCGAGAAGGATCCGACGTCTCAGTTGAAGCGCTCGACTTGGCCGACTATGCGCGGACGTTGCGTGTTCGTCAAGCGGAGGACCCGTATCCGACCTTTGATCCATACACCTCATATCCTCCGTCTTCAATACGGCCGCTGCGTAGCTATGACACCCTCAATCCGCCTTCCCTTGTCTCGCGCGACGGCACGCTCTCCTCCAATGCTCACACTCACACGTCTTCGCGGACACCGAATCATCGTCCTTTTTCCTTGCCGACCCCGTCGCGACACACCAGCGGTGCCTCTTCCCGCCCCAACCGTTCACCATACATTGCGTCCCCTGCGCAGGTGCGAGAGTCAGAGGTCGACATCTCGGCATTTCCTGCTTGGTCCCGTAGCTGGTACAGTAATGGTGCAATGCGCAACCAGTCTACCTCCCCGGACATCTATACAACAATCCCCGTTTCCCATCTCCCCCAGCCCTTCAAACGTTCGCCGTTCGATCCAACGTATGGTCCCTACTCACCCACCGAGTCATACGGCTATGGGCCTGCTTCATCACTCGGGCACGATTCAACTAGAGAACTATTGCCGTGGAGCAACGGCCATCCAGAACACGATCCTCCTTTGGACCCCTCTGTGATAGAAGAACGCGTACAGATGTTGCAGCGTGAATTCGGAAAGGATGATAAAGGGAAGAATCGAGTCGTTGTAGATGACACGGGAGTCCTGCTTGATGAAAACGGAAAGCCCATTGTGGGTACGGTAGACAGGAGAGGCAACTTGATCACTCAAGGACCCAAGAAGCGGATCGCCGTGAGGTTTTTGCAGATAGTCTTGGCGGGAGCAGCTTGCGTGCCTGCCATATACGTCGCTCTAGTATGTCTGCGTCTCGTGCCTGTTCAAATAGTATTGAACTTTCTGCGTTTCAGATTGTCAAGCCGAAAGAGACACCACCTCCCGCAGGAAAGCCTCCAGCCTTCGTGCTATATATCTTGTCGGTCGTCACATTGCTAGTCTTGCTCTACCTTTTTCTTCTTCGACCCTGTTGCTATGCAGGAAAGCGACGGAAGGGCTTTTCAGGCAATCCGCTTGCGAGTGGCATGATGGTCCTCCCTGTCCAGGGCATTCCAGGCAGCAAAAAACCGAAGGGGAAAGGTGATAAGAAGAGCAAGAAGAGAAAGGGCGGCATGCCCGTGCCAGGAGATGTCCACGTCAATCTCATTGTGGACCCGGAAGCCTTTGGAAGACGGGAGGACTTGAGCGACGAAGAGGATGATGAGGCTCGTGGCTTTCCAGGTGCTTACCGTAGCAACGGTGGCAAAAAGCGACCTAGAAGGAAGGGCGTGTTTGAAGGGCTGGCAATGGAGGAAGAGTGGAAGCGTGCGCGGGCGTGGGCGAGGAAGATTACGGCGGTGGACGTAGCGGGCGTGATTCTCTGGGGCGCCGCTTTTGTGTTTATCCTGATTGGTAGAAGGTGCCCAAGCGGGGAATTCGAGGGCTGGTGAGCTTTAGTTTGGACAACACAACGCCTCGTTTGTTCGTCTCCCCTGACTATTGATACAGGTGCAATGGCTATAACACGTCGACGGCAGCTGCCTGCTTGCTTTGTGTTGCGTTTTCGCTCAGTCTGTTTTTCGACGTCAAGGACTTGCATGGGAGCAAAGTCTCACCACGGACAAGAACATGAACCCACAGTTCCTTCGTTTCACTGTTATTTATTCCGGACCTTCATTTATTTACGATATCCCCACGATTTTCTGACTCTTTCATCTGCTGTAGCTTACTTCCTGCATGACCTTGTGATACCAGCTTTTAGTTTATCAGATAACGATTACGATTACGAATCACATCACAACTGGTGATGACAAGCCCCATCCAATTTGTCAAATCGATCCTTCTCAACATTATGGTAAGGCAAAAGTTTTCTTTCCGTTCCATGGGCGCGTCTCCATCTTACACCAGAACGCAGACTTAGAGGCGCTGGTGCTCTCCGGAAAGCTCTTTAGCGGAGGCGAGCGTTCCTCGTCGCCCATGCGGACACCTTCTCCCGACGCCGGCTGGCACGACGACGAGCTGCCGGATGAGATCAAGGCCCTAGAAGCCAAGGGTTACGACTATGACGCAGATGATATACGACGCGCTCGGCGCAGGGTAGAAGCGGAGGCAGGGAGAGGCAAACGGAATCCATCGGCATGGGCGTTCCAGGTCGCACAGGTGTGAAAGGTGTCATCCGGGACAGAAACGAGGCGATGGCGATCGAGCGGGAAAAGCGAGCGCAAGAGGCGGAAGAGATGAGGGAGAAGATGGAGAAGGCCCATCTGGGGGCAAGACGTATCTAGAAGAGGAGAGGGAGAAGGCATGGCTCGGGCTAGACGGCAAGATCGATGAGCTGGTGTTGAAGGAAATAGAGAAGGCGCAAGAAATAGGCGCGGATGAGAGGAGGGACGTGTTTGGACGGAGGAAAGAGGGGAAATTTGGGCATCTAAGAGAGGTCGGCGTGAAGGGTTTCTTGAGCGCCGTCGAAGACGAAGAGAAGGGTGTCTGGATCGTCGTTCATCTATATGACCCGGTAAGTTCGTCTTCCATGCTCCTTTGTTCAATTTCTCATGCTCTTTTCTCGTTTCATTATAGTCCCTGGAGCGTTGTTATACTGTGGATAATATCCTTGCCCCGCTCGCAAGATTACACCCGGACACGAAGTTCTTGCGCGCGCGGGCATCGAAGCTAGGCTTCACGTCGTCCAGGTCCGGTATGGCCATGCCACGGCCCCAAACGAGTCGGATATCACGTTCAAAAGTCATGCCTCAGCACAGAGATGACGATGACGATGATCCGTACGACGAGAAGGATTATGAAAAATACAAGACGAAAGTGAGGAGGACGAGGACAGCGATGACGAGGACGTGGACCTCGACATGCTGCCCACGATACTTGTATACCGCGACGGAGAACTGGTACACAACTGGGTGCGGGCGGATTGGGTTGCTGGCCCCGCTGGGCTTCACGATTTGCTAGACCGGTAGGTCAATTCATTCGCAGTTTCTTTCCTGGTCTCCTGCTGAATCTCTTACCACAGCCATAGCATCCTGCCTCGCTCGTCCTCGAGAAATCTCGGTTTCCCCGTTGACGACGGAGACGATGCTGACCTCTTTTTGAGTGACGAGGAAAACGAGACTTGAGATTCCTGCAAGTGATGGCACATAGAACGAACTCCATTAGTCGCTGGCTTGCTATTTTCTGATATACGCTTGTATTTATATGCTTCGCTGGCTAATCTGCTGTACAGTGGAACAATTTGTTTCTAGATATCTTAGTAAGTGTCATCTGCAATGTAGATAACACGGCTCGGTAGGGACTCCCCCAGTTTCGAAAGTAAGGACTGAAACTGGAAAGAAACCAAGACAATACCCTCGGGATTGAAGCTAATAATACCTGAGGGGAACGAAACACGTACTACGACATGACTTGCGAGGCATCAAGCAAACAAGTGCATAGAAGAATCATGGTACAGGACAATATGCGTTCAAACTAGGAGCAATTGCTCACTTTCGTGACAGTAATCCTCCACCTCTGTAGAAAACCAGCAGAAAGCAAGCCCGCTTGCCAGGCACAGGCGAGTCTTGTCTCTCTCCAACCTTGCAACCCTACGGCACCCACGGTCGCCGCGCGCAAAACGGCGTCATCTACAAGTCTATCTTCGAGAATCTTCATCTCGGAAATATGAAGGTCGGTTATGTTCTTGACTTGATCGACGAGAAAAGGCGACGGACAGGACATGAGGAGTTCAAGAACATAGTGCAACGATATCATCAGGGGAGTAGAGGCACGCGGAAGAACGCTGCTTAGCGGTTCGTAAATCTGGCAGGTCAAGGGCACGGTGCACAGTATGAACGCAGGATCAAGATAAGATACGTCCGGAGATATGGCAGTGAAGTCGATGTCCAAGCTGGAACCGGGTCGAAGGGAATGATAAAGTTTGTAAATCGTTATCCTGAGTTGAATGTAGGGAACCTGGTCGAGTGAGCTGGACGCCGGGTTTCGCAGTTCCTATTGGGCATGATGAAAATCCATCTTCCGCCTAGACAATCAATTTTACCTCGGAATCTGGTTCTGTCGTTTGGAGAATCAAGATTAGGCGTAGGAAAATTGGATCAACCTGGCCAGACCTTGGTGCTGCAGAAGGGCTAAATGAGCAACATTCACCTCACTGTAAGCTGAACCAACGTACCTCGGGACCGTTGAATTGCGTTGCTAGAAGAATTCTCGGGATAGAGAGCCACCATGAGCTGTTGATGTGGAGGGAAAATGTACGGCCATGTTTCATGAGTTTGCCTCGAAGAAGAGCAGCTAGATCGCCAGAGTTCCTTAGTTCAACAGTACCGTTCTTGACGTTCTGCAGACATTGGCCCAGCTCTATTCTGACATCCTTTGGGCGAGTACTACACATTCGGCCAACAACATCCCTATACCCTGATGGCCAAGACGAAGACGTTGGCACAAGCACGGATGTCAAAGCCAACAAAGAAAGCTGATTGTAATCCCTTCCACGGCAGATAGTCCTAGAAGCTGTGAAGATGATCAGAAGAGATATACATGCCAGGATGACGTGTGCCTCGTCCATATAGTCCAGCAATTCGTGGTGGTAGTTGGTCCACGATTAGGTAAGCGTGGATGTGTCCACAAACGCGTGCATAAAAGACCGTTTAGAAGTTCCTTTAAAAGACATGCCCAGCAAGCGCTGCTATCTCACCCATCGTCGTCTTCTCTCTCCCCAAGTGACAGAGTTCAGCGATGAATCTCGCTATTCACTATGTACCTTTTGAACTTTCCGAAAACGACGTCAAACGCGAGATCGCCAAGATCCTCCACTCCGATGAGTTCACTCCTCGTCATCGCGATCAGTTTCATAGGGCCGAACGACAGATGAATTTCAAAATTACACTGAACCCATCCCAAGCAGGAGGGGTTCGAAACGACGGCACTGGCGTGCTCACGTTGCCTGATGATGAAATGGCGAAGAAGTTCTTGCGATGGATCAAAGCTACTCCCTTCAAGATAGAGCGTCGAAAACTCAAATTCTTTCCCTGCGGAAGTCCTCCGTCAAACCTGAGATTTGAACTAGATAGGACGCCCTACACCGATCCAGATCTCGAGGAGGAGCACCAGCGGAAGATTTGGGCTTTGAACGATAGCCTTCGCGTCGACGTACTCCAAGTCGGCGTGTTTTACCACCCCAGTTATCCTAATAGTGAGAAGCAGCCCGTTGCTCCACGGGCTTTCTCCGTGGAATGGGAGTCGAATCATAGGGAGCGATCCAAGGCCTGGCTTTCGTTTGAATATGAGCACAAGGTCATAAGAATCAAGGTCGATGCATTATTCATGGTTTCGTTCTCTATCTCAAACGTTCTACAGCTCGGCGATTCAAACGTAGAACCGACGGGCGCCAGTGTTGCCATCAATTTCTCAAGCATTCACAAAGTCGCTGTCGGCTATGACGGCAGCCCATGTAAGGTCCTTTCCTCATTGATTCACATTTCTTGCTAATTTCTGTTAGACATTTGTTTTGACCTGGTTGTACCGCCTGTCATGGAGAGTGTCGATTTTCACAGGACTCTTGTTGGTGATGATTACATTGACAACACGAAGTACAAGCGCAGAATCGGAGCCCTCCACGAAGGCCACAGGATAGTCGCCCCATATGCACATCACATCCGTCTCCTGCTTTACAATGACCCTGTCGTCGACATGGTCGAAAAGTTTGTCTCGATGTACCAGATCGCCGGCCTGCGAATGTCTCATCTATATCGATGTAATGGCATATATCAGATTGATGCCAGGAAATGTGGCTTCTTCACTCCGAAGGAACTTTACCGGCTCACGTGCATTTTCAAGAAATTGCCTTGGTGTGTGGCTTTCCAGCTCGAGGCTCTTTGTACAATCACCTTCTTCACTCGAAGGAGGTCTTTTCGTTTATTCCCTACATCGAAACGTTGCGCACAAAGTTCAATGATGACTACATCGGGGCCCTCTTCCGAAGATTTGGAGAGGCACTTCGATCTAAAGACCCCCGCAAGACTCCTATGCAATGCCTTGAGGACACGCAAAAGGAATTCGACGTCAATCATTTCCAGGACAGCTTTGTTTGTTATCACGTCAGCGTCACGCCGACTCGATACATTTTGGAGGGACCCTATCCAGCACAATCCAATCGTGTTATCCGTCAATATCGAGGATACGAAGAGCATTTTTTGCGCGTCGACTTCAGGGATGAAGATCGGCTCCAGTATCGCTGGACACGTGCAGTTGACGGCGCTTCGTTGCTTCGCGAGCGCGTAGGCGATATCTTAAAACAAGGGTTAGATATTGCAGGGCGTCACTTTGAGTTCTTGGCCTATTCCAGCTCCTCACTCCGGGAACATGCTGTTTGGTTCATTCATCCTTTCATCGACGCAAGAGGAGACAACATTACTTCTCAGTTTATCAGAAATTCCCTAGGCGATTTCAGCGTCGAGCTTCGACGACGGCCATCGAAGTTTGCCGCCAGGTTGGCGCAGGCTTTCACTGCTACAGATCCGTCGGTCATGATTCGTAAAGAACATTGGGAGAAGGTCGACGATTTGGGAAGAAAGCCGTATCTCTTCACTGATGGCGTTGGCACAATATCTCAAGCGCTCGCCGATAGGATATGGGAGAGGTTGTGTGAATCGAGACGTGACAAGGGTCGCAATGTAGTCCCTCCATCTGCCGTAAGAATGTGTTGCATGCTTTTTTGGACATGGTGCTTATATCGTACTAGTATCAGATACGATTCTTGGGTTTCAAGGGCGTAGTATCCATAGATAAATATCTTGACGGAAATAAATCTGGGGTACAAATGCGCTTGAGACCATCCATGGAGAAATTCGAAGTTAGTCAGGCAGATGAGGCGGATATCGAAATCGCACAGTCTTTCCAACGACCTGGCGTGTGCTATCTCAACAGGTGCATTGGTTGTTCCCACCTCCGAGAGTGCATGTTCATTTTTCAGCAGGCCGTTAATCATGTTGTTGGAGGATTTAGGTGTCAGGTTGTCTGCATTTACAGATCTCCAAGATCAGGCTGTTGCAGAAGCACGCACTATCCACGACTCCAGCGCCCAATTCCGCCAAGTTCTCACAAGCCACAGGCTTGGGCATTCCTACCGTCTCGAATTAATTCTGGAGCGGCTTGAAAAACTTGGCCTCGACCTTATTCCTAGTAGACAAATAGCCAGCTATGACAACCAATTCCTGCGTCTCGTACGTCAAGTTGCGATGAACTCGGTATTACGGGACGTCAAGCACGGCGCACGCATTCCTGTACCCGACAGTTACCTGCTCGTCGGTGTTGCGGATGAAGGCCCGGCGTACCTCAAAGCTGGCCATCCTAACGTTTACGCGCTACCAGCAGGCTCGATATACGGTATGCTGTCGGACCCTCTGCTCATGCCTGACTTCTAACTCTGACTAGCTTGTGTCCAAAAGTCTGCTGACTCTAAGCCGATATGGTTAGAAGGCCTTGTTCAATATCGAGGAGTCCGGTCGCTCATCCAGGAGATGGTAAGACAGATGGAGCTTTGGACCATCATCTCTGACACTGCTCGGCAGTTCAACGGGTTCGCGCTATTGGTAAACCTCCTGAGGGCATGATGTGTGCATTTTCGGACTTGAAAAATGTTGTCGTTCTGCCCTCTACCGGTGACTGCCCTTGATTTGCGTGTAAATCTTGTCGTGCCTGATGCCTTGTAGGGCCTCGTTCCCTGGCTTCAATGCTTGGTGGTGGAGATGTAGACGGGTTTGTCAACTCATTAACGTCCCGGCTTTGTCTTGTCTTCTCATTCTCGCTGCAGGGATATGTTCTCTGTCATCTTTCACGAACCTTTGCTACCATCCATTTGCGAATACCCTGCAGAGTATCCAGAGGTTCCCGAACGCATCCTTGATAGAGAGAGTACAGTGGATGACATCTGCGACTTTATCGTAGAGTACTTTCACTCGATATTTTGGTCCGTCACCATCGCCCAAAGAAGCGCATCAAACTTATTTCTATGTCAGGGATTGTTATCAGACCGCCTTATAGTGATATGTGGTATGTGACACCTTTATCCGCACCTTCATGTACTGAGCATTATATTCATTAGACCAATCGAAGGTACTTCGGTTCTGACACATTCTGGCCAATTACTACGACGTCTTAATTCTATCCAGGAGGGCATCTTTGATAAAGATTGCAAAAGGCTTGCAGAACTTTGTTCAAAGGTATGCTCTGGCAATACCTCCTAGCAGCATCTTCCTATAATCTTATGCAGGCGGTCGACTACCCTAAATTTGGTGTACCTGTGGACACGAACAACATTCCTCGGCCACTCATTCGCTGTAAACCGGACTGGCATGCCGCGGAAGTTGTGTCGCCTCGGAAGACGGATTACTACGAGTCGACTAGGGCGCTCGGTGTCATGTTCCGATCCATCACTCTAGATGACCCTACCCCTGCGACCAGTAACACTTTAGGACAGCGGCCACTCCAGGATCCGATATCTTTGACCCTGCTTCCCATCGTTCAGCGTCACATTCAAGCAGATAGCGGTCCCAGCGGCAAGTCGCCATTCGCCCACCGGCTATTCAAGAAGTATTCCAACGAACTGCGATACATCTGCAATACACACACACTATCAAACGAGCCAGGCGTCACTTTGTTGGAGGCCGAAGTCGTTGTTGGGACCATTCTTGCAAACTGTACTCAAGTACGATGGAGAAAGGATCGAATATACCGGATGAGGCTCCACAGCATGGAGCTTGTCAAGAATATCCAGCGCGAAATGATGAATGTTGTCTATGAGGCGACAGAACAGGAGTTGATTCGAGGTCTGGAGCGTGCGTGGGATGCTTGGGAATTTAGTTGGCGCAATATGGATCAATTTGGGGCTAACAGCTTTGGGTTAATAGCCCTAGGCATTGTCCTGGACTGCGTGGATGTGCTATCGGAAATACCAGGCATGGAGCAGACAAACTGATGTTAGGAATTCATTAGCTCATATGTACATGTACTTTGATCACGTGGACTGACAAACGCAGGTCAATGTTTGCCAAATAACGCGTCACCGCGTTTCCAGCGTACCATGGCAGACGAACTGGAGAATCCGGGATCACCATCCTCGTCCAAGCGGCTTAAGCAAGACTGGGACCTCATCTTCGAGGATCCACTTCTCGAACGCAGCGCGCAATCAATCTTGGAGAACGGCACAGATGGTACAGGCTACATCTCGGGAACGATTTTCATGCGCTGGCCGGCGAGGAACAAAAAAATAGGAATGATCATGGAGTCAGGAAATTATCGCTTTGAAACCTGGTTTACTGACAGATGTGCCGACTTCTCTGAGCATCTTGGCTTCTTGGTGCACGACCAAGTACGTTTAGCGCTCAAGGACGTCGTGGTAGAAGATCCTGTCAGTGTCTCTCGAACATGCAACTCAAAGAGGCGACTTCGGTATTCCAAAGGCGTTATTGTTCAGTTTATCAAGCGTCCACGCGGGTTAAAAGCGCAGACTGTGAATACTTGGGACCGTGGGTTACCTTATGTCATTCCTCGCAACATACATACGATTGATGAGTTTTTAGTGGAAGACACAGCCGGAATTGATGACTGGTTCTGCACTCCGAAGTTCTCTCCTCATCCACATCCCTCCCTACCTCCCCCCCTACCTCCCCAGAGCCTTGAGGCCATAGCAGGAGCAAATTCTCGATCAACGGATAATACGCGCCACATCCCAATTCTCCCGACAGGCCAGGAACCATCACGGCGCGATAGACGAGTTTCTGGGGAGCAGAGGCGCGCAATGCAACAGTGCGAATCGTCTTCAGTATCGGTCAAGGTTAAGCCAGACCCGCCTTTGTCGAAGAAACAGCTCAAGCGGCTAAAAAAACTGAAACGAAAAGCCCTTGAAGAAGGGCAAACACGAACACCATCACAGGCTCACGGGGAAGAACGAATACGAGCAGAACAACGAAACCATCCGGAGCCACGGGCCGTGTTGGAAGAGAAAGCTCGAGGAAAACCGGATCCAGAAGAACAGCAAATTCATAACAATCGACCTGCTGGATCTCAAGGACACCAACATCTAGAACCGGAAAAACTTGATGAACAGCAACCGCACGTTCCACGTCATGATCATTCTGACACTATACAACCACTCGGCGCGGACAACCCCACATCTTCCGCTCATCGACTGGCTCGGGGACTTCGTGCCGAAATGGTAAGTATACAACTACACCTGACGAGAGTGATCTTGATGCAAGATAGTTTTTGTATAAACCCATCGCTTCTGTGACCCTTCGGCAATTTGTAAATCTTATCGGAGTTGTCACCCGAGCAACGGTACCTTCAAAAGCTGTTACAGGCCGTAAGGCTCTCTTTCCTGCCATCGTTGACGGCCTTGAACTCCTTTTGTGTTGTAGAATGGTCATGCAACGTTAAAATCGTGGACCCGAGCAATGTAACCGTCGACGACTATGGCACGCCGGAAAGCTTTCAAGTGACTTGCTTTTCGTATAAACACGAGGAGTGGCTTCCTCAGCCTCGTGCCGACGACGTTGTTATTCTACAATCTGTTATGGTATAAGCTTGCACGGTGTCTACAATTCGTCAACTGAGAATTATATCAGATCGTTGACTATCATGGGACGAAACGAGGCACTGGTTATCCAGATAAACTTCGATGGGCGGTCTATGCCCCCGACAGCAAGCAAATTCGCAATTTAGTCACAGAGGGTGTACCTCGGTCCGAAAAATTGGCCGATGGTCATGGATACGAATTTTCACCGTTTCTGACACCTAGTCCCCTGGAACTTGGGCACTGTCAACAACTGTCCAAGTGGTGGCAAGAAGTAAAACAGATGAAAGAGGAATCTTTCGGGGAAATTCATCAAATAAGTGGTCCCAGCTTCTCGCAAGGTTCCTACGGCCGGCGCCATCGTCTTATATCGGAAGCTGGTCCGGATGTTGAACCGCAAGGGTACTTTGACTGCACTGTAGAAGTATGAATTTGCTCATGCTCTCCTTCCGTTTCGCTGATCTTTGACAGATTCTTCACGGCGAGGCAAACGACTATTACTACACTCTACGCGTCACGGATTATACCCTCAATCCAGCGACAGGCTTTGCGCAGGCTGAATGGTGCCCTGCCGGCCTAGAAGACTATGTTCTCCGTCTAGAAGTCTGGGATAATGCCAAATCTACTGCCATAACGATGAAGCCGGGAGATTACTACACCATCCGGAATGCCCGCATGAAAGTGGGCCCCAACGGATATATACAAGCGAAGGTGGTGGAGGATAAAATGACGAAGCTAACGGAAGCTGATGCAAATTACGATCCTAGATTGAAGGAATTGCTTGAGTAGGTTATTCTCGTGGTTGTTGTGGTCCGAAGGCTGACTATACGCCCCTCAGGCGAAAGAAAGCATGGCAGAAAGCCAATGATACATCTCGACATTTCGAGCACCGTCTAATCAAAGACAGCGTTGAAAATGAGCATTTTAATTCTGTTGTCGAGGTATTGTGGTGCTATTTATCGCAACGTAGTGTTTGATTATCGTTTTTCCTTAGATACTGCATATCAAGACCGCTCAAGATGGGTTATGTTATCTCTATGCGACAGACTATACTGGTCGCAAAGATCTATCGCCTGTGCCGGTGGAAGACTGGTCCAAAAGTCTTGAGGGTCTAATTGTCACGATTGCGCTTTGGGACAGTCAAGCGCGGCACGCTGAGTCCATTGAATGCGGGTCATACTGTCTCATCAATAAAATGAGGCTGAAGAAGCATAGCACAAAAGGCACCCTTCAAGGCAACTTGGGTGGTGTCGAATGTTTGATTCACATGTTGAACCCGCGAAATCGCGCGAACGAGCACCTCGTTGCTCTGATTGAGTGCGTTGTTGCGCAAAATATGATTTCGTTATTTCTTACGACTATTTCAAGGCGAAGGACAAGATTTCGGGAAAAATGTCAAGCGTCTTCTTCTAATGGTACAGGTCAAGCTGAATTGGAGAACACCAACCACGCACCTTTGCGAATCGCGCTTTGTGACACGATGCCACTGCACATCGATAAAACTGATGAAATCCAGCGTCAAATGCCCTAACAAGTTCCGCATCGTGCCCGGATTATAGACTTTTACCCCCTTCAATTATGTGATGCTGTCATCGTCTACTGCAGGAACTGTGGCAATGAGTTGAGTAAAGTAAACCGCCTACAACAAACTGCTGATATTTTGTCTACTAAGCGTCCCTGCTAACCAACGCGCTTGCTTCGGATGCTCCGACATAGATCATGAATACGTTCATATAAATATCAATTATGGTTCTTGCTACAAGATGAAGCTGGAGACCAATTGCATGTTTCGGTCAACGACGATGTGAGTTCCTGGTGTGTCAAGTTTCGGATGGAAATGTTTCCAACTCGATGTCATTTAGTCTCTTCTCTTCCAGGGTCTCAAACGTGCAGACATTCGGTCTAACGCCTCTGCTTACGCTACACTTCGTAAAAGGATAGAGTCGGTGGTTGGAGACCTACTGCAAGTTCACGATGACATAGAGAAAGGCATCAATCTAACGCCAGAAACGCCTGAATTGACTTGGATCATCGGTTCGTGGGAGGTGGAAGGTGAGAGGGGTTACTGTCTCCTCAATCAGCAACTCGAAGAAAACGGAGCTAAGTCATGATCGTTTGGCGAAGGATCCGTCCTGGACTGCAGCATCGCCACGCACATAAGTACGATACTAACGTGTACACTAATTCGCTCTATCATACTGTCTAATATCATGTCAAATTCTCAGGCTACTACCGCACCCCATTCTTGTCTTGACCCGATTTTGAAACACAATGGAAGAAGCGCTGATATAGTGTCGGCAACGGCAATGATACGATGAACAAACGTGTTTCCAAGTTTCATCTCCCTGGTTAAGAGCGTTTGGTATGAAACTGGGCACAGCCATCATCCATATATGATGAGACAACATCTCATCCACTCCTTTTTCGAGCTCTCTTGACTTTTACCCCCTTCATTCCTATAGAGAAAATAGAGGAAATGCGATTTCTTTTGACGCTGGTCGTTCTACTCGCACCCAGGCTCGTACTCGGATTCACGCCGTCGAAAAGGTACATGACACGCACGACTACTACGTGATCGAGCATGATCTGGAAAGAGGCGCCTCACTGGCTGACGCTGCGCATGCATTGGGTGTGGAGGTGTTGAACGAGTCGGGGAGCTCGAAAACCATTGGCTTTTGCGGATTCAAAAGCCACAGTTGGCTGCTCGCGGAGAGCGCCATCCTGACCCTGTATCTCCGCTTATCAATCCTTCGCGCCCGAGCCTCTGCTAGTTGTCGTCTCGCTCTGAGGACGCCGCTATCGTCTCGTCCATACGACACCTCGACAAGCAGATACCACGCCAGCGCTTTAAAAGGGCACCACCCCCGTTCGACCGCCCTCAGGAGAATCCCCAGAACGTGTGGCGAACGGTTTGACATATCAGACCCGCTATTCGGCGAACAATGGCATCTGGTGAACAGGAGTTCCCTCAACACACAATGAACGTCATCCCTGTCTGGGACATGGGCCTTACAGGTAAAGGAGTCATGTCGGCTGTCATCGACGACGGTCTCGATTTTTCCAGCGAGGATCTAGCGGATAATTTCGTGCGTGAACTTTTCGCTCTGCGACGTACCATAAGCCGCTTACACTCACTCAGGACGAGACGTTTTCGTATGATTTCAACAATCATGGTCCTCTGAAGCCCCCAGAATCTGACGTCGATCACCATGGCACTCGGTGCGCAGGGCAGATTGCTGCTGGCAGGAATAGCGCGTGTGGTGTGGGCATAGCATACGACTCCAAGGTATCCGGCATCCGAATCCTTTCAAAGCCTATAATAGACGTGGACGAAGCCGTTGCCCTGAATTATGGCTTTCAAAACATTTCTGTTATTCTGTAGCTGGGGGCCTCCCGACAACGGAAGGTCCATGGGCGCACCCTCTTATCTGATCAAGAAGGCCGTTCTCAACGGCATCAACAAAGGTAGAAGAGGAAAGGGATCTATCTTTGTCTTTGCCAGCGGGAACGGTGCAGGTCATGGGGACCAATGCAACTTCGACGGTTATACCAACAGCATCTATTCAGTGACTGTCTCTGCCGTTGATTATATGGGTAAACACCCTTACTATTCCGAGGCCTGTGCTGCCAACCTAGTCGCTGGTTACAGCTCTGGCAGTGGTCGTCATATCGTCAGTACTATCACCCATTCCTCTGATATCTCTGACAAGATGATAGGTGACTACCGACAACGGTAAAAACAAATGTTCAGAAAATCATGGCGGAACTTCCGCGGCTGCACCCAATGTTGCTGGGGTCTTTGTACTTGCAGTCCAAGCAAGGTATACAAACCCAACTTGGTGGCATTATACCATGCTCATTGTGATGTTATCAGGCCCGAACTGACCTGGCGAGATATCCAATATCTGTCGATCGAAACAGCTGGAATGATTAATCCGGATGATCCTGATTGGGAACGTACCGCTAGTGGACGGCTTTACAGCTACAAGTACGGTTACGGCGTCATCGACGCTTATAGATTCGTCAGAGCAGCACAGACGTGGCCTCTTGTCAAACCGCAAGCATGGATCGAATTGCCGACTATTCAGCTAGGAGGAGGCAGGATGGAGCACCCAAAGAATTATTCAGGCGGGATACCGATCCTCCGCGACGGTGTCACGAGCAAGGTCACGGTGACCAGGCGGATGCTGCAGGACAACAATTTTGAGAAACTTGAACACGTCAATGTTCAGGTTTGGATCGATCACACCCGGAGAGGAGACGTCGAGGTAGAATTGATCAGCCCGAATGGTATCAAGAGTGTCCTAGCACAGATGCGGGCAGGTGACGAATCCAAGACGGGCTTTCCGGGCTGGATTTCATGTCCGTCAAGCACTGGTAAGTATTTGTGGATATACTGTCCACTTTCAACATTGATGGTCGTTATACAGGGGAGAAAATCCTATTGGAGATTGGACTATCAGAGTGACCGACCAGAAGAACGATAACAATGGCTCTTTCCTTGGCTGGAACATGAGATTCTGGGGTTCTACAATTGACCCGTCGAAAGCGAAGAAATACGAGCAGCCTCTGGTGGACAATGTCCTGCCTCCGCTCCATGATCCACCGCGACCGATTATCGTCTCCCCGGTCACTACCAGCCACAGCAGGCCTACTGCGTATCTAACAGACGGTGCACATAGTCACCAGGCTACGGGCAAGCCAACTCACCCATCAGATGATGACTGGATCACCGGCGCAACACAAGTTGTGAACCATCACAGGTCTATATTCGGCGCGATTGCCGCAATGATACTCTTTGGCACCGTTGCCGGTATCATATTCTGGAGGAGTCGCATGACTCGTGCGAACCGTGAATATTCCAGTCTTCCTGCGAATGATGATCTCGCGATGAGGTCTCTTTCTGGAGACCACATGGACCCAACGGCACCCGGAGCCGCCACTTCCGCGGGACCCATCCCGCGGACCGAGTTTCTGGTGGCTTAGGCTTCCATTCCGGCTTCCTTGATGACGACGACACCTCGACGATCGCTGTCCCGACACCTAGATATAGGGACGAGCCCGACCCACCACCATCATCCAGCACCATCCCTCTGCGCTCCGCACAGGTGCCTGGAGCTCTCCCCGATTTGGCCAATAGGGCTGAACACGAGAGCTGAAAGGACTTTCATACCACGAAATGTTTGAATAAATCTATTTGTATACCCGCAGTACTGTAATTGTAATGCGATTGGAGGGACGATCTGGGACTGGTGGAGCTGCTACGTTGACTGGTCACGGAGTCACACGTAGCTTGTTACAACCAACCACTTATACCCACATTGTTCTGCAAGCTGCTATTCTCTACTCCTCTGCGCCATAATATTAATTCCGAGGACCGGGCATCGAAAACCATGCGCCTCTCTTGGGTCGCCGTCCTACTTTTGGCGCACTGCATCGCTGGCGAACTTCCCAAGAAGCGCTCATACCACACTCATGACTATTATGTCCTCGAGCACGATCCGCTGGCTAGTCAAGGCGCATCGCTTGCGCTTGTGGCAGATTATCTCGGAGTAGAGGTTGTCGAGCAAGCCGGCGAACTCGAAAACCACTGGCTGGTCAGAAGAGAGAAGAGCTCCGCACAGCTTGCATCGCGAGAAGCGGAGGACCCCGTCATGGCCAGGTATCGTCGTCTGCGGATCGGCGGCTCGACAGGTTTGGCATCGCGCTCAGAAGATACTCATGTTGCAGGAGCTGCAGCTGCGTCAATACGCTATCTCTCTCGGCAAACGATTCGACAGAGAGTAAAACGAGCACCGCCTTCCATAAAGCCGCCCGACAGCTCCATGATTGCAGCTGTTGTCGCGCGCTTGGGTATTCAAGACCCTATGTTCTCAAAGCAGTGGCATCTGGTGAATGAAGAGCAGCCGGAGCATATGATGAATGTGACTCCCGTCTGGGATATGGGATTTACGGGCAAAGGCGTTATATCGTCTCTAGTAGATGATGGACTCGACTATACAAGTGAAGATCTGGCAGATAATTTCGTGCGTTATCTCTCTGCTCTTTCATTTACGCTTCGTAATCCACCTCCGCAGGATGCAGACGACTCTTACGACTTCAATGACCACGAACCACTACCCACGCCAAAGAAATTCGATGACCACCACGGCACGCGTTGTGCCGGCCAAGTTGCCGCAGGGAAAAACAACGCGTGTGGCCTCGGTATCGCATATGGGTCCAAAGTGGCCGGAGTTCGCATTCTTTCGGGACCTATATCTGACGTTGACGAAGCCGCGGCCCTCAATTATGGTTTCCACAACGTATCTATTTATAGTTGTAGTTGGGGACCGCCCGACAATGGTCAAGCTATGGAAGGTCCGGGATACCTCATCAAAAAGGCCGTTGTAAATGGCATCAACAATGGTCGCGGCGGAAAAGGTTCGATATTCGTGTTTGCAAGCGGCAATGGCGCAGCCAATGGAGATCAGTGCAACTTTGATGGCTATACGAACAGCATTTACTCCGTGACCGTATCTGCTGTCGACTACAAAGGCCTTCATCCTTATTATTCTGAACCTTGTGCGGCCAATATGATTGTGGCCTATAGTTCGGGCAGCGGGAAACATATCGTTCGTCGATGCGTCCTGGTCCCTCTTATTTTTGATAATGACGCGACATAGGTCACTACAGACAAGGGGAAGAATGAATGCACCATTTCTCATGGAGGCACATCGGCTGCGGCTCCCAACGCCGTTGGTGTCTTTGCTCTTGCTCTCGAAGCTCGGTTTGTCCAATTCCTAGTTAGTATATGAAACTTTCATTGACATTATCGCATCATTTTTATCACAGATCTGACCTGACCTGGCGCGATATCCAATATCTATGTATTGAGACTGCTCGCATGATCAATCCTGACGATCCGGATTGGGAGCGAACGGCCGTGGGAAGGCTTTACAGCTACAAATACGGGTATGGTGTCCTGGATGCGCATAGGTTCGTCAAGACGCTCAGACTTGGAGCCTCGTCAAGCCGCAGGCGTGGTTCGAAACTGAAACTATTCAGTTGGGCAACGGGACGATGCTAGACCCAGAGGTGTATTCGGGAGGACAGTTCATTGGACCTGAAGGTGTCACCAGCAAGATCACTATACTAAACAAATGCTTCTGGACAACAATTTTGAATCGCTTGAGCACATCAATGTCAGAGTCTGGATAAACCACACCGTGCGAGGGGATGTCGAGGTGGAAATTACGAGCCCAGGCGGCATCAAGAGTATCTTAGCCAAGAAGCGCCCTGCTGACAAGGCGACCAGCGGTTTCCCAGGTTGGCAGTTCATGTCAGTCAAGCACTGGTAAGCAGTCACCCTCCGACCATTAGCGTTCAATGCCAGACTAATATCTTACAGGGGAGAGAATCCCGTTGGCGATTGGACAGTCCGTGTGTCGGACCAAACATGCCAGAAGTGAGCAATGGCACCTTCCTGGGCTGGAACATGATATTCTGGGGCACTCCATCGATCCTTCAAAAGCGAAAAAGTACGAGTACCTGAAGTGGACGACATACTCCCTCCTGCCCCAGACCCGTCCCGACTACCCCAACGACTACGAAAATTCACGCCAAGCCCACCGCTCACCTACCCGGCGACCATGGCACAGCCGAGGGCGAAAATACAAACCCTGCTTTCTCATCTGCTCAACCTGCTGCGGCGACGGCGTCATCCACGAATACCCCTACACCCGATGTGGGCTGGTTCCCTGGTCTTTCAAACCTCGTCTCGAACCAAAAATGGTTTTTTGCGGCTCTAGGAGTTGTTGTCCTATTCGTTGTTGGAGCCGGCCTGTTCTTTTGGGACGTCGCAAGGCAAGGATGGCCAATTACACATATCTACCTGCGACCGACGAGGTCTCCATGAGCGCCCTCACCACAGGTCAGACTAGCACGGCACGTCCTACCAAGAACTTTATGATGCCTTCGGCGAGGTTTCAGATGACGACGATGAGGAGACGGGCTTGCGGGGCGTGCATCCTGATGAGCGTATCTCTACAGGTCTGGGCTTCCACTCAGGCTTCTTGGACGATGAAGAGCCGTCGACGGCCGACGCTAGACCGTCTACTTCATATCGGGATGAACCTGAGCATTCCAGGAATGAGAGTTCCAGCGGGAGTGGTAGCAGTTGGGAGCATGCCTCGTAAAATTATTCCTTCTGACCCTTTTTCGTTCGCTGTATCTTGCTTTCCCCGTTATATATACCATCGCTATCTTACAGGTATGTACGCGCAAATAATCAGTAGACAGTCATTATGTATCTCTGCATGGACGCTTTGGCAAGCTGTCCCTAGCTTTGAAGGAAATATTACATTGAAGTAGGAATACAGCTAACCAATACAAATTCAACATCAAGAGCAAAACGAAATCTAGATAAAGCGCAGCTTCGAGTTGTTCGCAACTCTCGCCAATACGTTTAGATCCTCGTACTAACTGGACATTAGCCATGGTGTGCAAAGAGTGTATATAAGACAGACCTTAGAAATAGTTTCCATGAGTTGCGCCTCTGTGAAGCCTGCGTTCATGATGCGGGCGCGCACGTCGACCATTGATAGCTCCTCTTCGTCGTCGTCGTATTCATCAGAATCGACGTCCATGTCGCGCTCTCCATCTGGCCCTTTCCGAACCGCCTCTGTATCCGCGGTCTGCGACGTGGAGTCCGATCGTCGATCGCCATGTCTTTGATCAAACGGTAGATCTGACTTATAACCGATCTGTCTGTCTCCATTTCCTTTTCAGACTCGTCGTAGAGGCTCTCCTTGCTGCAAGCCATGAGTCGAAGCGCTTCATCTACATCTGGCTGTTCCACAGTGTCTGCGTGGCGCAGGCGGGCCAGTGCCTGTGATAAACGGAGAACACCAAGTAGCGTTCGTGCGGATGTATAAGAATGTGCTTTGTTCTGTTCTTCATCTTCTTTTGACGTCTTTCGCAGCCTGACATACGAGTCCACGATGTAACTCGATACGGCAGGTGAGATCGTGGGCCTCTTAGTGCGAGCCTGGGCGATGTAGTGTCTATATGGATGGTTGACTGAGAAAACCGGCTGGCACACAATCTATGTTCACCTCATGATGACTGGATCCACAAATTCCAAGTCAAGTTCTGGATGCTGGTTGTGCATGTGTACGTAAGTGACGTGCTGTGCGAGGCGCTCATCTTCTTCTCTTGATGGTTTGTCGAGGATCAAGAACAGCAGATCAAATCTAGACAATAAGGCAGCAGGAAGATTGATGTTTTCCACTGGCGAGACCTTCGGGTTGTATCGACCGTATAAAGGATTAGCAGCGGCGAGAATGGAGGTCCGTGCATTTAGTGTTGTGGAGATTCCCGCCTTGGATATAGAAATCGTTTGTTGTTCCATGACTTCGTGTATGGCGGTCCGATCACTTTCGTCCATCTTGTCGAACTCATCTATGCAACATATTCCATTGTCGGCAAGCACCAGGGCACCACCCTCTGCAAAGAGCATGTAAGTGTTGTATTAACGACGTAACGAAAAATGCGCACCCAGTACCATCTCGTCCGTGACGGGATCGCGCATGACAGCAGCTGTCAAACCAACTCCTGACGAACCCTTTCCTGTCGTATACACTCCACGAGGGGCAACTTTGGAGATGTACTTGAGCAATTGTGATTTTGCGACGCCAGGATCACCCATCAAGCATATATTTAGATCGCCGCGGATCTTCATTCCATCGCTGGTGAGCTTGGTCACTCCTCCGACGAGCAACAGCAGAAGAGCTTTTTTAACGTCCTCATGCCCGTATATTTCTGGAGCGATGCTGAGGGCAAGTTTGTTGTACAAAGCAGGGTCAGTCCGGAGCCTTGCGATGGCCTGACTGATTTGTGGGGTCGTTTCCATCTGATCATATTGTTTTTTGAGCTGATAGATGTGGTGAGTCTCCAGATACGTGTCAGTGAGAAGTCCAGCACGAATGGCCTGGAAACCGGTGTATGGTATAGGTAGGAAGATGCCTCCAACATGAACGATATCTCCAGGATTCATTAGTCGTGTCAGGCTTCCATTGATGTGAACTGTCATAGATCGAGGTATATGGCCAACGGGAACTTGGTCCGCCTTTGAAGAGGATAATTAACCGAGCAGGAAGTCATTTGAAAAGAGCTCACCATTTCTTGAATCTTCACCTCTTGAAAGGGGCTGAAGCGACAAGCTCGCGTTTGCATATGCAAGGAACCTTTGATACCGTTCTTCTTGCATTCGTTTTCATTTTGGCAATCGGCGATAGGGGTAAACGTTTTGTTGCTGATGTCTTGGAATGTTTCCGAACCACAGATATCGCAAGTATATGCGTTGACTTGTAGGAGAGGCTTAACCTCAGATACTCGAGTCACTATCCCGCGCACGGTTATAAGTTTGCCAAGTTGAGCACCCTTGACTTCTCTGACAGCCATTGGGACGTCTGTTCTGAGTGGTTGAAAATAGAGATTGCTGGAACAAATTAGAGCGGTTCGTGAGGCAGAGAAAGAGAAACCCATACTATCGGCGCAATAAGTGATCAGGGAATCCAGCCGCCATTCCGTCAGATTGCTCATTGCGTTCTCGTCTCTGGTGTAATATCACATCGATGACTTCGTCGTGTTCACTAATGTCCTTCGTGGGTAGCGGCATTAATTTGTCGACGACTTCAGAGAACAAGCCAACGTATCGACGCGTATTGTTGCGTATACGCGTCGCTAGTTGTCCCATTGTGCCTTCATGCTAAGGGAGTTGTCATAGCTTCCATAAAACGCGAGAATGACGCGCTTACGGTGTATATATCCTCCAGCTCGATAACGAGCATTTGTTGTTCCCGGTTTGCAATCTTTTGCTGTTTGACCGCAAGTCAATATCTTGATCGAGAACATAGATGATCGGCGTACTAGCTGTGGCATGTACTTCAGAGAGGTGGTTTCCGACGATGGGCCATCTTCATTGTCGATGTCAATGTCGGCGAAACCGCGGACGATATCTTTTTCCTGTGCTTTGAACTTGGAGAGGAAGTCTCGTATATGGTCTGGAAGGAGCTCAGCTCTACGCAAGCGTATGTAAGAGAGAATTATGTACCCTTCTCTTCATCGTACGAAATGTTGAGGTCGTACACGGGCAGTGACATCGTGGACGCGGTGAGGAAGAAACGACGCGTGATCGGACTCTGAAATTGTTGTTGACGACCTCGGTTCAAAGTTGCCCACAATCTCGCCTCCGTCTAAGTTGTCATGAAACCCCGTCTCGTTCCCTATGTCGAGATGGAATATCGACCCGCGAAAAGGAAAGCTCTCTCGCCCACTGCAAGCCCTGTTCGGAAAAAAAGGGCGAGTCGCGAGACACCCGATCCAACGGACGTGGACTCGGACTCGGATGGCATATACGATAGAGGGTCAGGATCGACTCGACTGCTCCATTCGCCGACGGTCTCTGACTTCAATGAACCCGTAGTACGTGGATTAAATCCGCACAGTCTGTTCGCTTTCTTATCACAACCAGTACAACTTCCGGCGCACGACCTTTTCTCCCACTGTGTCAGATTTCGCGAGGCAGGACTCTCCGACATGTTCCGTTGAACTAGATTCCCCACGGATTCCCTCTGGTTCTAATGTGACGTTAGACGATCTTAAAAACAGTGAAGATATACCCTATAATATTCGTGAGCACTGTGAGATTCTCATGCCAGAAAATATTCGAATATGTCCTGCATATAGAACCATACATCTACGACCTGTTGGCTGACGAGTTAGTGGAAGATAGCGACCTTGTCATTCCGGGAGAAAGCGCAATAGAAGCGAGTTCTGAAGGCGACATACCTGTTCGACTACTGCAAGATTTCACTGTATATGATCTGGAGACTCGACGAGTTGTGCCTGTTGGCGAACTCTTGTCACTGCGCTATTCGGGAAAGGCATTTGGGGCATCTGGTTTTGTTAAACCATGGGCGGATGAAGATGAAGATGACGAACCGGAGGAGGGCGATGACGACGAAGAGGGGGAGATGGAGCTGTTTCCACCATCCTCTGGGGAAAGAGTCAAGTTGTCTAAAGTGATCGAACTCGACCTGCATTTCTACTCAGAGGACGACAAGAGTCTTGACAGGTATGTTCAATATAGACATAGGAAATGCCTCACTAACATGATGATGAGCAGCAAGATATATATCCGCACAAAATATGCATGGTATATCCTAGGCATGCCCTCATCCGAGTACAAGCCTTTCTACGTGTCGTTTTGGATACAACATCGAATTCTACATCTCCTGATCACGGAGTCATTGGAGCAACACAGAATGACCTATGACGAATTTATCCAGAACTTGGACAAGGCATCTTATGCAGAGAATGAGTTTGATTCTGCATATGCTCTTCTGGGACGTGCTCTGGCTGCTCAGGACGTGGAATCTCCAGATGTCGTATGTCTTTCATTAATTGCTCGAAAATCTTTGCTCGGCTTAGAACCATCTCTAGAATGCATACGTTATATCCACACTTCCAGAGCTATGCGAGCAGACTGGAATCAGAATCAGCCGTGTCCCTCTGATTCGGTCAATATTTGCGCCCTCGGGCATCAATCTTGACGAAATAACCGAGCCGTCGCATCACAGAGAAAATCCAAGACAACGAGAAACGAGGTCCAGGCGAATCAAACTCGGCGACAGAGAAAAGGAGGTCCTGAAACACCGGAACAGGACTGTCGTCACGCCGATCGTCTCCCGCGTCGCTAAAAATCTCTTCAAAGGTTCTCTAGAGGTGGCTGGCTCTTCTGCCTTTGATGACCTCGATGTCAACGTTGCTGAAGAGATTGACAATGTGCAAGCGCATCACTCGGACCCAAAGAACATGGTATGGGGTAAAGAAATCCACCCTGGAACAAGGTTTTACGAGAGTGTCATCATGGATGGAGTTGTATATAGTGTAAGTCAATGCAAAGTCATTCAATGCCATCTATGGCTCATTTCGGGATCTTCAAGGTTGGCGACAATGTTATGGTAAATCCTGGAGACGATGAAAATAGGATTAGAGCTCGGAATGCGGAGACCCAGGCTGCACAGTCTGCTAATTCCTTTGCAAACCGTGTATGGTATGCTGTTTCTCCAAAGATTACATGGTCTCGAATGAACGCTTTCCTAGGTTTTGTCGAATTTGCTACTTCTTTGAAAGAACAGAAAGCAAGGGCAAAAAAATGAAGATGTTCCATGGACAGTGGTATGTCCATGGCTCGAAGACAATCCTCCAGGAAACAGCACATTCAAAGGCACTCTATCTCACAAACAAGTGCGACGACAATATGGCTGCCAGCATCTTCAAGAAGTGCAATGTCAAAATGATGCAAATCGGTGAAGAGGAAACTCCAGATGATTATCAACCAGACTCGAACGATTTTCACTGCAGGTATACGACTCATTCCCTCGCCTCACTTCTCGGATGTTGACAATATCTGTAGTCACGTCTGGAATGAAGACAACGTTGAATTCCTTGACCTTCCAACCGACAGTGAAGTCCGACAGATTCTTTCGGAGTTGCCGAAACATCAGCCATGCGTATCATGTGGATTGCACTTCCGAGAAGATGAAAAACAAGCAATTAGGCGAATTCCGGGTGGTTATACACAGTATGGAAACAGGTACCATCTGCTGGACTTTGTCTACGTTCGGCCCAACAGGAATGGCTTGTTGCTGGAAATTGCGCAGATCATCGGAATCGATGGGCTGCCATCTGACCCAATGATTACGGTTCGTTGTTTCGGACGATGGGATGACTTTCAGTGTGAACAGTCTTCCAAAAAGACACCGCCACTAGAAAATGTGGTCTTTGATGAAGTGAGTCTATCTCTGGCTATCCGACAAAGGCAAGCAAGCTGACTTGCTGATGCAACTCAGAGGCGTTTGTTCTTGAGGAAAAAGACGAGACAGGTCCCCCCAAACAGGATTGACGGTATGTGTTATGTCCAACAACTAGATGACACAGAGGAGATCGATTCGTGGGTTCGGCACGACGATCATTTCTACTTTGATCACGAAAAGGATGAAACTGGAGAGCTTGTTATTCTGAAAGACAGAAGCATTCAATTGTGCACATCCTGTCTTGGAAAAAGAATGAAAATGCTTCAGGTCAATGACGAGCTTGCTGTGAGGAATGCACCTTTGCGCGGCCTTGAACTCTTTAGTGGTGCGTGTATTGATTCATTCTGCATATTGCTATATTTGTTCTGCTACTCAATGTGATGCAGGTGCAGGTGGCTTGGGCACAGGTCTAGATATGTCGGGATTCGTGGAGACCAAATATGCCATAGAATCTTCGCCTTCGGCTGCGCTTACTTACCAGTAAGTTTTTCTTCATTGTATCTGTTCTGAAGAGAGTCTTGCTGATGTGTGCCAGGACAAACCACCCGCACACCACCGTCTATTGCCAGGATACAAGTCTTCTCCTCAAACATGCCATTGAGATGGATGCTGGAAAACGGCCCAAGCCCCTTAAATCAAATAGTGGAAAGATGTATTGCCCTGAGATGCCATCCCGAAACGACATCGATTTCATCTATGGTGGTATGTCAATTGCTCATGGCACCTGGGGTGACACCATTTGCAATGTATGGACCATATATAGGACCTCCATGCCAATCATTCAGTCGAGCCAACCACATGCCGGTGAGAAGCCATATGCAAATAGCCTTTCTGTGTTCTTAACGTTTCACAATATCTAGCGTCCTGATGACATCAGGTAAGTCTACCCCATATTTACAGGACTGGCTCTTATCAGAAGAAAGATCGACGCTTCCAGGCAACATGTTGAGTTATGTGGAACACTATAATTGTAGTTATTTCCTCTTGGAAAATGTCCGCGGCCTGCTTGATTATCCCTTGATGAGCGACTCGGCGAATAATGGTCGCTCTCTACGAGGGGGCATCAAGTCTGGGGTCGTCAAGTTCATTATGCGAACTCTCATCGCCCTGGGGTATGCCCTCTTCCGCATAAACGAACACACTAAGCCGACGTCCCCATCGCAGATATCAGGTGCGATACAAAGTGCTTCAAGCAGGCCAATATGGAACTCCGCAGAGTCGACGACGTGTCATCTTTTGGGGAGCGAAGCGCGGAATCACAATACCCGACTTTCCGATTCCAGTTTATGCATTCCCTAAGGGCGCAGAACGTTGCACTCTGCCCACAGGAGGTCACCTTCTGCCGCCGACGAGGAGCTTCGATCCGGAAGACCTTCACCAATGCGCACCTTTGCGGCCAATATCGGTAAATGACGCTATTAGCGATTTGGTGAGTCCAGAAGATGAATCACGATATATTGATTTCTCATGCTAATGGCCATACATCTTGTGACAGCCACCGTTTGACTGGTGCGTATCAATCGTACCGTAATTGCACTTGCTTGTTAACCAATTTCAGGATAAACCCGCACCAAATCATCGGCATGAAAGCAGCAGATAAAAAAGAGGTCCAGTACCGGAAAGAAGAGCTCGGTATCCGACAGTTCGAGGCGGTGCAAAAGGGCAACTACAAGCGCGTTGAGCTGCCCGGTTTCCCCACAGGCGTGCGGTACCTAGTTGGGCCGCAAAATCGCTACCAGAGGTGGCTGCGTCAAGAGATGCTCGACGATGATGGTGAGGAAGCTGAGGTCCATGGCCACTACACTAAGCGATTTAGAGCAAACTTGGTGGAAGCGTAAGTACCTTTGAATGATAGAATGATACAGTTGATAATTAACTTACAATTAACTTACACGGCGGATTCCAGGACGGTCAAGGTTCCATTGAAGGCAAACGCGGATCATAAACGTGAGTATCTCCACGGAGCCGTCGGATGCGCGCAAGACTGATTAGTGTTCAGAACTTCCGTTGAGCTTGCAGCCGCATCATGCGAAGCCGGGAGCCAAACAAGAGAAGAAATGTAAGACTCCGACGCAAAAGCGCTGCGCGGTGCTGCGCTGATCGTGATATACTTTTAGCATTTTACGGTCGGATGGACGGCGAGAAGCATTTCCAATGTGCGATGACAACATTGGCTCCTAATGTAAAAGGGTCGTGGCCACTCCATCCGTCGGTGGGTTGAAACTGGTGGTCGGATCGATTATTCAGTACTGATATGGATTGTTGCGCAGCAAAAACGCATCATCAGCGTTAGGGAATGTGCGCGGGCGCAAGGGTTCCCCGATCATTACGTCTTTATGTCGGCAGACCAGGCACCACAGAAAATTGTTGACAATGTGAGTCGTGTCTCTGTTTGTGACCGCACGCGTTTGTCGCTCATCGGGATGGCGCACTGCAGCAAATTCGCCAGATTGGAAACGCGGTTCCGGTGCCATTGGCGTTGGCACTAGGCAAGGTGCTGGGTCGAGCGCTGATAGAGGAGTGGTTGAAGGACGAGCGTGAGAGTAGCCCAGTGTTGTAGTTGTATAGAAAAAAAAAAAGAAATCTCATTGTCGTCCAATTCGGATATCGGAGCTGCCTCTTCTACATGCCGTCCGCATCTTTACAGTCCAGGATATCAGTCTTTGAATCTCTTTCCTCAGCAGCGACCGTAGTGCCTCCGAGACCGCCACCTGCACATTCCCCGTCGCCTTCTCCTCCCAATCTCGGCCGCAAAACGTCTCTCATCGACCTCAAAGACTGGATTGTCACCGACAGTCCTCCCTCGCGCACAGGCAGCCTGAAATCGCGCCCTGGCGATGGGCTGAACGGCTACAAGCCATATACGCCAACCCAGAAAACATTCAATGCCAAGAAAGTGTCCCCCGCACCCTTGATCAACCTCGAATCGCCTCCCAGTGTCAAGACCAAGCCTCCGCATACGGCCTCGCCCAAGGCCCCCCGCTTCCTCCGCGAAAGCCCTCTCTGGCGTCTCTGCGTTCTGCAGCGTCTACATCGTCCGTGATATCGAGCAGTTCTGCCAAAGAAAACGCAACGCTTCACCCCCCGCTTCGATCCGACTCCCTCACCGTCGAACACACCTACCCACCCTCGAAACACGACGCCAACTCTCGTTCCCAAAACGGCCATGCACCAGCATCCTCAATTTCGTCCTTTCACTCTGTTTCCTTGTCATCGGACAACGAGTCTGCCCCGGTTCCCTCTCCAATTTCATTTCCACGTTCCCCGCTGACCAAAGCCACAATGGCTCCACAAGCAGCAGCGTTGAGACGGATTCCATCAGCCTCGCAGAGTCGTATGAAGAGGTATCCAGCACGTCCGTTGCTAGCCCCGCTACTGAGCGTATGATTTCGCTCGATTGGGAAAGAGCGCTGGCGAAGAGTAGAAAGGTTCCTCCAAAGCTCCCCGACAGACCGTCTTCCTCGTCATCTGTGCCCCTATACAAGCCAAAACCGCCACCTGTTCCTCCCGCGCCTAGATTGTCACGCCACTCGTCATCTACCCCGTCATCGCCCAAGCCTCGACCTGCGTTATCTCCGAAAACTAGTCTCCTGCGGCGCGTCCCACCACCTCCGCCGCCCCCATCCTCACTTGCATCTGATAGGTCGTCTGTGCTCAGCTCTCACAGCATCGGCTCTGCCTCGAGCTTCCGCTCGCCGTCTTCGCTCGCCTTTGGGCCCATTTCCCTGCCCAAGTCGCGTCGCTCGGCCCCCGCGCCGCCCGCTGCGCGGAAGCGGTACGAAGTTGTGTTTAACGCGAACGTCGTGCAGCGCCGGCGCGTGGAAAAAGCCAAATGGAAGGACAAGCCCGCGCTGCTGAGCCCCATGGAGGCTAAGCGGACGCGGCAGGCCGCAGGATGGCGCGGCCTTTCCGTGGACCTGATCACCGCAGGCGAGGACGCGTCGTTCGTGCTGGCTCCGGCGGCGTCAGAGGTCGATCCGGACGTGGATCAGAATGTTGGGGGCGAGGAGCGGCTGCCAGGCACGGTTGTGCGCGCGATATGGACTCGATCGAAGTTAGACAAGGGAAAGCTGAGAGAAATCTGGTACGCATTGCGTCGCTTGCAGCCTCGTTGGACTATTTGTCGCTCAACAATTTTCTACCCTTATGTCCATAACGACAGGAACGAGTGCGACCCGGACGGAACGGGCAGTCTTGACCGTGATGGGTTTGTCAAGGGAATGTGGAAAATAGACGAAGAACTTCGGCGTGCGCATCTACATGGTTTTAGATCCGCCAGCGCTCCGAACCTCGGTGCTTCTCGCCCCAGACCAGCCCCGACGCGTAAAAAGTCCAAACCCATACTGACATAACACACCATCGTTTTCTTTGCTCATCCATCACGTTAATTTGTCGCCTTGACTGTTGCTGTCGCTTCTTTCCTTCCGATGTTTTACTTTATGAACTCATTAATCCCGAAAGCCAGTATACCCGGCGTGAATGAGATCTCGCTGCCGAACCATGTGTAGACTTTAGCAAGGCATAATGGTCTCCTGCATGAACATGATCTATAGTTCATAACTACAGTACAAGAATAGGGTATAACGACCCAGGTTTCTACTGCAAAAATACTACAATACGCCGGAAGTGCCTTCTCGTCTTCCATAAATCTGTGCCAGCAGGCTCAGGACACCGGCGTCCCGAATTTCGTCGTCTTGCTCTTCCTCCGCGTCGTTCAAAGTCTTGGACCGTCTAGCGCCATCCACGTACGATTCTCCCAGTCCGCTGACGATACCTCCGTCAAGGTCGTGATCATCTGAAGGCGTGACATCCGCTTTGGGCTCTGCAGCTGGCGAACGAGCGCGGATGCTCCCTTGTGAGTCGCCCAGCACGGCCGTCTGCGCGGTATCGACCCCGTCGAACACAGACGAACTCGATGCGTCCTTGGCCAGCGTCGACATGCTCATGAGGCTGCCCGCCATCTGGCCTTTCCTCCGGGAGAGAGCCGAATACTGCGAATGTCTGAGCGCACGGTCGTACTCTTGGATCTTGTCCGTCAGAGACCCCTCGACTCTAGGTTCGGAGGCGAAGTGCACAGCCCCATCCACGCCTGGCCTCCGTCTGGCAGAGTAGGGATAATTCAAGTTCTGGGTGACATTCAGGTCGGCCATGCGACTAAGGTATAACGACCCGGATGGATCAGATGGGTTCCAATCCGGGTTGGCGGCCTTGCAAACACGAAAATTAATATTATGAGAAAAGGCGATGCAGAATCAGCCCCGACCTTGAAGTTCAAGAAGCTCTTTTCCATCTTGCCCTCCTTTGAGAGCATCCTCTTGTCCTGTACCCTTTTTGGTGCCCCAAATTTGACATTCCCGTGTCGTTCGAAATTGAACTCTGCAAAACTGCACACGTAGCCTCTTCCTTCAATATGGACTGTGAATTCGCGGAAGAAGTCGATAATGGCGGGTGCGCATTCCGGAAGGGAGAACCACAAGACGAAAGGCGTAAGAACCACCGAGAGCAGTTCTTGGATGAAGATGAGCACTTTCATGGCGAAGAGCTCCCCGAATTCTTGGTGGACCTGCCAATGCCTTAACCTTTTGCCATCAGTGATGATAGACATTCTCTCACCTTTTTGCTATGCAGCTGGCCTTTCCAGTCATCCGGCATGTAGTGTGTAAATGCGATCACATCCATCATGAGCAACTCGGAATCAAAGACCCTGTTCTCTTCCGGAATCATTCCCCTCGCCGCCGTGAGGATCGCACCAAACACTCCAAGATAGAACACCACCGTCCGGTGTGGCGTGATCTCAAAATGGAAGAAGAGATCAGGATCCAGAACGGTAGCAAGGACGAGGACGGCGGCAAAAGAGCCAGCAATAAAGGCAACAAAGCTGAAATTAATTAGATATGTCAGTAGACAGAAGTGAGCATAGGCTATCTATCCACGTACCGCATTATGATGGTTATCTTCTCGTTCGGGAATTGCCCAATATACATGCTCGCAATTGGATAGCTCTCATCCAAACGTCTTGTAAAAAGGTGCGGCAGTTCATTGAACTCTCTGAACTTCCATCTTGCGAACGATGTGTAACGGCGACCACCAATGGATGAGGGATCTTTGTGATACTCCTGAACAAAGGTATGACTTGTAGATTAGGAATGCTCGAAAGGCCAACGAGATTAACCTACCTCGAAATAACGGAAGAAGGAATACATGAGAAGATAGAGGACGATAAACGGTGCAAAAATAGCATTCAAGATGCCCATGAAGATGAAACGTCTTTTCAACCTGAAAACATCCAATCAAACTTGCAAAGGCACCAAAAGCGACGGCGTACGTACCCTTCAATCAAGGCCGCACGATTCTTTGATTTGAGAAACACTTTCCTGACTCTTCCATGATTGTCAAAAAGGTATTCCATCAAGCAAAATCGAATGTTCCACTCCAAAGCTTGTGTGAGCGTTCTGCCCTTTCCGGACTCTTCGCGCATGAATCGTCGGAATAGTGCCGGCAACGGTACCCGCAGATCAAGGAGTTCCTTATTAAATAATGCTATAAGGTAATTTTCCTTGCGCATAATGCGATTTGCAATGTCATGAGCATCTAGCTTCGCCGTCGATGGGTTATTCGTCGAATGTCGGCTTTTGGATGAGATTGCAGTGAGAGGGTTTTCTTCACGAATCGACCCAATTCGGCGGACAATCTCCGGCCAGGAAATCGTTTGTATGTCGGCCTAGGCACGGATGAGTGTTAGCTCTGAAAAGACCTCGAATGGTACTCACGTCGGGTATTTTCAGGAGGTAGGTATAAAAGTTGTACATATCGACTAAGCGCATGATTCCCAGAACGAAAGCGACAATTTGCCATACGTAGAAAGCGAGAAATAGGATAAAGAATAGAAGGGTAAATCCTGAGAATCTAAGGGTTGATCAGTATATCACTGCACCTGAAGATATACCAAGGGGAAAAAATACCTAGATATGCAGCGGGACACGACGACGTCGGAAAGTTGAGTTACTTTCTGGTGTCGGATAAGCGAATAGTCGACACATCCTAGTAAAAATGTAGAAAACCCAATTACGAAGCCTACTGTTCTGAATCGACGACGTCAGTGTAGCCAGTAGAACGGTTTCCAAAAGAAGACGAACAAGAGATTAAGGCCCCTTGATAAAGCTATGCTGTATATGCCCTTTCCTTCGTAATATGAATAGACGTCCTGAAGGAACTCGTCGAGGTTGTACACATTGACCCAGTGCCACAGAGCTTTCTCATATTCATCAAGTCCACGTAACCGCTTCGGCTGACGGTTCGCCTCTGACGATAGATGACTTGGAGACCCATCAGCAACTGTTGTGTGTTTCGTCCCGTTCGTGGTGTCGACGTCTGCAGGTCGAGGAGGCGTTGAAACAGACGAGGGTAGAGGTTGCCTGGCCGTCGTCGGCAGAATAGGTGGCAGCTTGCGACTCGGTACAGAAAGCAGCGGTTGGCTCCTTCCAGCGCCAGATCTGGACGACGTGTCCTTACTCTTTCCCTTTGAATTCTTGCGTGGAGAAGCGGCCTCGATCATGAAACTTTGCGGGACCTCATCGTCGGAAGATTCACGTTCATGATACACGTCGTCGCGGTGTATGTTAGGATGTAGCGTGTTCATTTCCGAGGCACCCGCGTCCCATGCGGATTTCTGTCTGCTCTCCGGCTCGCGGGGTGTTTGAAAGATTGTGCTCTGACTCCGGCCAGCCTCCAGATCGTCATCCGTATTCCTTTCCATCTCTTCTTCCTCTTCTACGAGCGATTGGTTGGCCTGAGTATAGCCTTGGTACGTTCTGCTCATCATTGGATTCAACATATTGAGGAATGGGCGCGAACTCGAAGGACCCGACGAATAGAAGGATTGTGGCGCATTGAGAGACCGAGAGTTGGATGAATTCTGGCGGCGCGTTCTGTCGGACATGATGGAATGGTTGTAAGGGTAGATATAAGGGCTGTTCGTTGGGATTGCCTCTGAAAGTCCCACCGCCAGGATGGCAGCCCTACTGCATAGCAGAACCGTTTAGTCTGACTCTGGCTGAGAACAACAGAGTTGATCACATGACCACTACACCAGATTGCGTTTATATTCATACATCGAATTATCCTGCGTCTACTTCAAGGTTACGCCCAGACTGTTTGCCGCGCTGAGAACCGCTTTAATGCCTGATGCAGTGATATCAGTATCAGCAGACACTCCCCAAGTGCTGGTCTTTTTAGCTCCATCCACCTCATAAACCAACTCTACGAAAGAAGCCGCAACTACCTCCGTTCCTTCGCCCAAAGAGTGTTCCGAGTACTCCCTGATGCTCAATTTTCCTTTTATCTGCGTGTGGAGGGCAGCCAGAACAGACGACAGAGGTCCGTTCCCTTCCCCGGTGATATTACGAACACTGCCTGAAAACTCGAACTCTCCAACGATCTGGCGTTTCCCGTTTCCGAGATTCTCCAGTTTAAACGAGTTCAGTTTCACCTTGTCCGAGCCAGCGGGCTCCTTGTCAAATCCGTAAGTCGACTTGAACAACTCCGTGACGGCATCGACGGAAATTTCGCCGCCAGCGTCTCTTGCAGCTCGCTGAACGACCTCGAAGAATGATGCCTGCAATCTTCTCGGCAATTCCAGGCCCAAAGAGTTGACGATGGCGTCCGCGACATCGGACTGGCCCGAGCGCGAGTTGACACCAACGCTCAGCTTCAATTCCGGCAACACTCTGTCGCCAATGGCCCTGTTGACGGCACTGAGGACAGCACGCAGACCGGATCCAGCAATGTCCGAGTCAATGCCGACACCCCACCATGACGTCGTGGATTTCCTATCGTCAGCCGGGACGAGCTCGACGTACGACGCCGCCTTGGAATCCTTGCCCTCATCGATCGAATGTTCAGAGTATTCGCGGATAGTCAAGTCGATGTCCAGATGCGTGTGCAGCGCGTCCAGAAGGGCTGACAGAGGTCCGTTTCCGTCACCTCTAATGACGCGGTAAACGCCGTCCACAGAGAGGGTGCCGTCGAATCGTCGCCTCTCGTCTGGCAGTTCTTCCAAATTTTCCGTAGGGTCCGGAACTGGTTCTGCGGAAATGGAAAAGTTGCGTAGAGACAAGCGCCCTTGGTATTTCGGTCCGCCAAGGTGGTACGTCGTACGGAAGGCAGTAGTGATGTCGTCGACGGTAACTTCCCTCGCTTCCCGATCGGAAATGGCCTGCACAACCTGATAAAATACCACCTGCAACTTCCTGGGCAGATCCAGATGCAAGTGTTGTTTGACAAGGTAAGCAATTCCTCCCTTGCCTGATTGCGAGTTGACACGGATGATAGCTTCGTAATTTTGGCCCAGGTCCTCCGGGTCGATGGGCAGGTAAGGCACGTCCCAATATTTGAGCTCTCCACTGGCCTCCGCCTCTGCGTGCCTAATCTTCTGCGCCTCGAAACCTTTCTTGATAGCGTCCTGGTGAGAGCCTGAGAATGCGGTATAGACAAGGTCTCCTGCGTAGGGATGGCGCGGATGGACCGGGAGGTCATTGCACTTGGTCACGACGTCGATGACACTCTGAATATCACTGAATTCGAGGCCAGGAGCAATACCTTGAGTATAAAGATTCAAAGCAAGATTCACCAAGTCGACATTGCCCGTGCGTTCGCCGTTGCCGAACAAGCAGCCTTCGATGCGGTCTCCTCCACCCATGACGCCCAATTCCGCCGAAGCAATTCCAGTCCCTACGATTGCCATGTCAGTATTGATGACAGGGTTTCAAAGGGGTTGCAGCACATACCGCGGTCATTATGGGGATGCAGACTGACGATGATTTTCTCGCGCTCAGAGATATTTTGGCAGAAGTATTCGATCTTTTACGCCTCAGAACAGAGTGAATAAATCACAATTTTTAACCGTACCTGATCAGCGTAATGATTGGGAGGTGCTATTTCGACGGTTGAGGGAAGGTTGAAGATGATGCGGTCCTCCCCTGTGCCTGCCTTGCCCCAAGCCGCCTTGACGGCTTCACAAATTTCAACGGCGAACTCCGGTTCCGTTTGGGTGAACGTTTCTGGGCTATATTCGTATTTGAAGACCGTCCCGTATTTGGCAGTGCACTCTTCCGTCAACTGTCGGACAATCTTAGTATGTTTGATAGCAAGCTCGACTGTCCGCTCCTTGGAATTTCGGAAAACAACGTTACGGAAGGTAGGGGATGTCGCGTTGTACATATGAATGATTGCGTGCTTTGCCCCTGCCACGGCATCGACTGTGCGTTTGATCAGGTCCTCGCGTGCTGGTGTCAAGACCTGAATTCCCGTGGTTAAAATAAGAAGTTTATCTCAACGCGACGCGTTTCGTGCGTACCTGTATCCACACATCATCAGGAATCTCCTTCTTTTCAACCAGATCTCGAACGAATTGAAAGTCGGTATCACTTGCAGCGGGGTATGCCACTTCAATTTCTTTGAGTCCACAGCGGACCAGCTGTCTGAAGAAAATGGTCTTTTGTTCAATGGTCATGGGATTCGCAAGGGCCTGGTTTCCGTCTCGTAGATCGGTCGACAACCATATTGGTGCTTTCGTGAACGTCTTCGACGGCCACTGTCGGTCCTTGAGATTAATTGGCCTGTACGGTCGGTACTTTTGTGAAGGGTCCGCTCTATGGGTGCTTGTCAAAAAGTGGAAATGCGCGGAATGGCAGACTTACAGCATGGGCATGATGGGTATTCAAGAAAAGGCGATGAGGAAACGGCCGATATTTTTTTTCTGATCAGCGTCAAGTCATTGCGTAAAAACGACAATTCGTGACTCACTCGGTCCATCGTAATCTTATCTTCGTGATCAAGATGCACAAAAAAGAGTCGTCGTCGTTGACCCACCGATCAGCCAACTTGTAGTTATGCCAGGATCTCTCACTTTATCTTCAAAGCAATCTCCTTTTCCCTTCGCTGCCGTCGCTATCGCAGCATACACGCAAAAGGCTGAACTGGTCTTCGACGAGTCGGCAACTGGCTTGGTTCTAGACCTCGATGGAACGACTGTTACGGCCGAAGAAGAAATAGTTCAGGCTCTGGCAAAAGCTGGGGGGCTCGCTGGTGACAGTGAAAAGGTGAGGACTCTTCTCCCCTGTAGTGTAGCCACGATTGTTGAAAGTCTCGCATAGACGTGCTCTTTCTTTCAAACCGCCAAGACTCTCGGGACAGCGGCCACATTTGTCGATCTCGTAGCGTCTCTCGATGCTCTAGATGACCATCTTGCATTCCGGACGTTCCTCGTTGGACATTCCGTCACCGAAGCTGACTGGATAGTTTGGGGTGCTCTCAAAGGTGAAGTCGCGCTCCTGCTTTCCTATTTCTGCTTTACTCAACATCTTGACTTTAGGAAACATCAAGGCAGTCGGACTCTTGAAGAACAACCAACATGTACACCTGCTTCGGTGGTTCTCCTATTTTGAATCACTCCCTTCTACTCAGAGCGTACTCGTTGATGTCGCCGCCGCAAAAGCGAGCAAGGCGCGTAGCAACAAAACCGCGGCCGGGTTCGCTCTAGGGCTAGCAGATGCGAAAGAGGGTCAAGTTGTGACGCGTTTCCCGCCCGAGCCAAGTGGATACCTCCACATCGGCCATACAAAGGCTGCTATCCTAAATAGCTACTTTGCCAAAATGTACAAGGGCAAGCTGCTGATCAGATTCGATGACACAAATCCGACGCAGGAAAAGGTATTGTTCAGCGCCATTTTCTGAGCCTGTCACAGCATCTGATGGCCATCCAGACTGAATTCGAAGATACCATCCTCGAGGATTTACAGCTCATTGGCATTCACGGAGACAAAGTGTCTCACACATCGGATTATTTTGATACCATCTACGAATACGCGCTAGCCCTGATCAAATCTGGAAATGCATATGCTGATGACACTGAACAACAACAAGTGAGTTGACTAGCTTTCATTCTGCATTGAGGTTTGTCGCTCAACTGATAATGAGATGCGCGATGAACGCTTCAAAGGCATAGCGTCTGCCCACAGAAATGATAACATCGATGATGTCCTGAAACACTTTGAGGAAATGAAGGCTGGCACACCTGAGGGACTGCGATGGTGTCTGCGCGCCAAAATTAGCGTGGATAACCCAAACAAGGCTCTGCGAGATCCTGTTATCTACCGCTGTAACACATTACCTCATCACCGTACTGGGTAATTCCTCTCCTTCGGTGTTCAGGGTCAAATTCTGAGTGCTTTTTTTCAGCGACAAGTGGAAGATATATCCCACTTACGATTTCGCCTGCCCCGTTGTAGATTCGATCGAGGGCGTCACACATGCTCTGCGTACGAACGAATATAGAGATAGGAATCCTCAGTACCAATGGATGATAGACGCCCTGGATATTAGGAAAGTGAATATATGGGATTTCAGGTAAGCTGTGCCACGAAAACGCACGCAGAACAATTCATGACTTGGCTTTGTAACAGCCGCCTCAACTTCATCTACACTCTACTTTCCAAACGCAAACTGCGTTGGTTCGTCGAGACCGGACGCGTTCGCGGATGGGATGATCCTCGATTTCCAACTGTCCGAGGTAAGCTGACATCGATTAGCAAAGGTTTTAAATGGTAGTAAACCCTGGATTAGGCATTAGGCGCCGGGGCATGACGATCGAGGCCCTCACACAATTTATGCTTTCACAAGGCCCGTCTCAAGCGGTTGTCTCGCTCGAGTGGGATTCTATATGGGCTCTGAACAAGAAGATCATCGATCCTGTCGCACCTCGTCATTGGGCTGTTGTGACCAAGGACTGGTAAGCCATAATGTGATTATTTCGTTTCTTTACTTGACACGATAACAGCGTGCCGGTGACGATCAAGGGAGGACCGAGTGCCCCTGAGATCAAAGTACTTCCTTTGCACAAGAAAAACCCAGACGTCGGACAGAAGAAGACCGTTTATACATCAACCATCCTGATCGAACAGGAGGATGCCCTGTCGTTTGAAGACAACGAGGAAGTGAGGAATACCCCTCTTACGAACTCTTTCCTATCTGATCTTACGTCGCCGCAGATCACTCTCATGGATTGGGGCAATGCCATTGTGCGATCCAAGACGGTTGATGGTTCGGGCGTCATCACTGCGCTGGAGATGGAGCTCAATTTGGAAGGTGACTTCAGAAAGACGAAGAAAAAATCACCTGGCTTGCACATCCTACCATGGAACACCCTCTCGCACCCGTTACCCTCATAGATTACGACTACCTGATCACCAAGAAGAAGCTGGAGGAAAATGACAGTCTCGAGGACTTCGTGACCCCAGTCACCGAATTTCGGGTGTCAGCATTCGCAGATGCGAACGTCGACCTTCTGAAGAAAGGGGATATAATTCAGTTCGAAAGAAAGGGTTACTATATCCTCGATGGAGAGGTCGACAGCGTCAAGGAGTTCATTGCTATCCCAGACGGAAAAGCTGCGAATTTGGCTAGCAAGGCTGCCACACCAGCTGCACCAACACCTGCGAGCAAGACCCTGGGTCCGGAAACGTCGAACAGCAGTGTAACGAAAATGTACAAATTGGAAAACATCTATGGAGATGACCGTGACATCAAGCCGAATGTGGATACCAAGATGTACGGGATCAGGAGCGTCTACGAAGCATAACAACTTCCTTCTGGTTTAGACAGTTCTAGTGCAGTTGACATACATCGATTCTTGTTATTCTTGCCCAACAATATTCACCATCACTATCTGAGAGTGACCTTGTCAAGGACCGTCCAACTCGAGACAGGGCCCTCGCAATTTGCGACCCAAATCTCAGAGACCTCGAATCCACTCATCCAATCTTCACCATCATCTTCGGCTACACAGTTCAAGCTAATGCCTTTCCCTGCCTTCCCTTCTCGGAGCCTGCCCACCTGCAACAGTCCATAATAAGCTTGCCTCTCACCCTCCTTCGCGTCTTCGTCGTTAATGTAGCACAGCGACAGATGAGGGAATGAAGGCGTTCGGGGTTCCCTGATGCCCAAGTTTCTGTGCACTTGCTCATGCAGCGCTTCTATCGCGGCGCTGCGCGCGATCGCAACATACACCGATCGGAAGTAATGGTTCCCGATTTCCACTGACGCAAAGTCTGCCCTGACCTTCTGAGCGCCTGAAGGGATTGCTTTCGTCACGTCTTCGAGCGATATTTCTGAGAGCGGGCCTAGCGTGGCGAGAGTGATGTGCGGGTGAAAGGATGGATAAGTGGATCCGGGGCGGTGAGATCGGTCTGGCCGAAGTCCCATAACGTTCTTGAATTTTTGCGCATCGCTATCGGAAGGAACCAGCCAGAGAGACACGCCTAGCCCAGGAAATTCAGGGCTCAGCGACCATGTTGTAGTGGAACACTGCTTCTTATACGAACCCATATCTCGTCTAATAGAACAAGTGCCAAGAAGAACGTTGTCTTATCTACCTATCCATCTTATCTGGAGCGAAGACGAGACATGCCACCCAGCTGTATTCATGCTGCGCTCAATGAAATAGTGAAGGATTATATTACGGGCGTAACCAAGCGAGCCCAAGGAAGACGCACTGCGACGATTGCCCTCCTTGTCGAGGTATAAAAATACGAACATCGCCAGGATACGTTTTTTTTTTCCTGTGCTACCAATACAACGTCTGCACTGGATAGAAGGATTAAACACCCATCGCTCGACTAGGGCACTGCGACGAACGATGAGTGAAGCTTCGCGTCTCTCATTCCGCAACGAGTATTTTTACAAAAAGAACTGGTTTTACATAAAAGGAAAAAAAAAAAAACTCACGCACGGCATTCGGATTGTTTTACGAATTAGAGAAATTTGAAAGCAGCACTGTAAACAAAAAAAAAAAGGCGTAGGGGGCTGCTAGATTGCGTCATGTCGATGTCGATGTCGATGTCGACGCATCCGGTCCCTCAGTGTTCGACCCGTCTTGCAAACTGATCCAGCTGCTATCGACGCCGTCCGAGCTATTACTTTCCACGTCCGCCTCCGAGTTCGTTTCCGATGCGTCGTTCGCCTGGTCTTCGGCACGCTCAGACTTTTCCGGAGCCTGCTGTTGCCAGCCGGGCGGAGAAACGGCGGACCTGGAGGCAGGCAAAACGAATGGCTCAGAGGGAAGAAGGCGATTACGAATTGAAATGAGATAATAAGGAATGTTGAGGATGATGTCTAATAGAAGAGAAGGAAGATATGAAGCGACTCGATATGTCGTTGCTGAAAAGGCAGTTTAGCCAGGATCAAGGCGTGCCAACAAGAAACTGACGCACCGCCAGAACCAACGGAAAACCTCTCTCCCCTTATCGAGTTCCTGAGTCGACCAAACTGTCGCCTGAATGCAGTAGTACCATGCCGCCCTCCGGTCACGACGTTCAGGACGCTGTCCACAAACACGGCGACGTCCGTCAACTTGCGCGGAACGCCATAGGGACGGTCGCCACGGAACATGTCCACAAAACCTCTCCAGCAAGACTCAGGACGTGCCGCGCCTCTGCCTCCGCCTTGCAAGATTGACGCAAAGGCTGGGCCATACGTCACCTTTTCTGAAGGACTCCACGGCTCCATCGCTTTGAATACAGATTCGGGCGTGATATCCTCACTTCCTGCACCAGGACCAGCGATATCGAACGAACCCACGTCCACGACGACGACCTTGATATTCTTCATTCCTTCCGACTGCTCCGTCAGCGCTGCGACGTGGATCTCTCTCCTGAGTACCTCCACCGCTCTCAGAGTGCTAGCAGCGCTCATGGCCTGCATCGACGCGAACGGCAAGCCGACGCAGGCATCCGTCGCGGGCAGACACACGACGATAGACTTTTCGCCCTTGTCGCGACTTCGGGCCGGGCCGGTCCGAAGGAGTGGGAGCAGGGCCTGGACGATCTGGAGCGGCGTGACGTGCGTGGCACTCAGGTAGGGCAGATACGAGCTGCGGAGTGACAGGTGCTCGAACGGGGCATAGACGGCGGGAACAGACGAGTTGGGAAGCGTGAGGAGGGAGATGATGGATTGGATGTAGGGATGATTGGCCGGCGATGCGAATGGATCGCCAGGTGCGGTGATCGGGAAGCGGCGAGACAGCGTCGAGGCGAGCGAACGTAGGAAGACCGGTACGGTAGCGGGCTTTAAGGGAAAGGGTCTGGTCAATGACGCTGCGACGAGCTACTGTGTTAGATCGTACCTCTTCGGGATCGAGAACGAGAGCCTTCACGTAGCCATGGCATCGCTGCTCCAGCACATCAACAGCCTCGGCGTTGCATACGCTGGCAAAGACGATGTATCCCTTCTTCTCCAACTCGAGAATGAGAGGGAGAGCAAGGGGCGTGTCTCCTCCAAGCACGACTGCGAGACGGACGATTAATCACACATCGGACGACAATGATCAACATGCGCACCGACGACCTGCCTCCGCTCGTGCGACTGAGCTTTCGGCCTGAACTTGTTCTTCTTCCTCGTGTCGAGCATGCGATAACCGACCAGCAGACCCGCGCCGACGGCTCCGGCGACCATTCCAGAAGTCATCCAGGGATGGCGGCCGACCCAGTCGAGAGAGCGGCTCACGATGGTCAGATGCGGCGGCGGGGGAGGCGGAGGAGGCGGAGGCGGAGGCACTTGAAAGTCGCCCAGGGTGGGCATGCGCATGTCTGGAAAGGCAGGCATGCCAGGTCCATAGCGAGAGATGTCCTCCCAGAGCCTGTTAACGGCGTCGTGTATATTGGGAAGATCGGTGGTCGCTGCGGAGAGAGAGGAGAAGAAATATTCCTCGAGGGACTCGAGATACTCTTCGATTTTCTCGACGGTGTCCATATTGAAGATGGAATGAGCGACTGACGTTCACATCACATGCCGGTGCCGTGTCTCACAGGTTCGGCAAAACAAAATACAAACCGACGCCAGCAGGATTCGAACCTGCGCCCTCAAAGAGGAACAGATTTCTAATCTGTCGCCGTAACCACTTGGCTATAGCGCCTTGAAGGAACCTCTTCTCTTAATTTTACAGCACGCCGGCCATTCCGTCAACCTTTCAGCGTATTAGAGCAGTTTTTTTTAATTTTTAATTGCGTGTCTACAATTGCAATTTTTGGTGCGAAGAGTCACAACAGTGTATTAGGCTACTTTATTTGCCACCCATCTCCTTAGCGAGCTGTTCGGCCTTGGCCTTGACATCCTCAATCGTACCAGTCATGTAGAATGCGGATTCGGGCAGGTGGTCGTGTGCGCCAGACAGAATCTCCTTGAACGAACGGACGGTGTCCTTGAGAGGAACAAGCCTGCCTTCGAAACCGGTGAAGACCTGAGCGACCTGGAAGGGTTGCGACATGAAACGTTGGATCTTGCGAGCACGCTCGACCTGGAACCCCCCATTTAGTCATGTAACGGTTCAACATGGGGAAAAAACATCCACGCACTGTCAATTTGTCCTCTTCCGACAACTCGTCCATACCCAAGATAGCAATGATATCTTGCAGCGACTTGTAGTCCTGGAGGATCTTCTGGACAGCAGTCGCAACTTCGTAGTGCTCTTTGCCAACCTGCGCGGGAAAAATCAGCGACAAATTGGCTGTAACTGAAAAAGCGGTGCTCACGATACGAGGGTCAAGCATACGTGATTTTGAGTCGAGAGGGTCGACGGCGGGGTAGATACCAAGTTCAGCAATGCTACGAGACAAGACAGTGGTGGCATCCAAGTGAGCGAAGGTGGTGGCAGGAGCAGGATCCGTCAAATCGTCGGCAGGCACGTAGACGGCCTGCACAGACGTGATGGAACCCTTCTTGGTGGTTGTGATACGCTCCTGCATGCCACCCATATCAGTGGAGAGGGTGGGTTGGTAACCGACAGCGGAAGGAATACGACCGAGTAGAGCGGACACTTCGGAACCAGCCTGAGTGAAACGGAAAATGTTGTCAATGAAAAGTAACACGTCCTGTCCCTCCTCGTCACGGAAGTACTCGGCAATGGTCAAGCCGGTGAGGGCGACACGGGCACGGGCACCAGGGGGCTCGTTCATCTGACCAAAGACCAAAGCGACCTTGGAGTCACCTTGAAGGTTGATGACACCAGTCTCGATCATTTCATGGTAAAGATCGTTACCCTCACGGGTACGTTCACCGACACCTGACGATTCAAATTCAGAATTGTAGCTAGGTATATATAATCAAAACGCACCGCAGAAAATAGAGAAACCACCGTGAGCCTTGGCGACGTTGTTGATGAGTTCCTGAATCAGCACAGTCTTGCCGACACCAGCACCACCGAAAAGACCAATCTTTCCACCACGGGCGTAAGGGGCGAGGAGGTCGACAACTTTGATGCCAGTCTCCAAAACCTCGGCAGTCGTGGACTGGTCGACGAATGGAGGGGGGTCGGCGTGGATCGGAGAGAGCTTGGCTGCCTTGATGGGACCACGTTCGTCAATGGGCTCACCAATGACGTTCATAATCCGTCCGAGGGTTCCGTCACCGACGGGCACCATGATGGGAGCGCCAGTGTCGATGACCTTGGCACCTCGGACGAGACCCTCGGTACCGTCCATGGCAATGGTTCGGACCGAGTTCTCACCAAGGTGAGAAGCGACTTCGAGGACAAGACGGCCACCGGCGAAATCCTGAACTTCGAGGGCGTTCAGGATCGGAGGCAAGTTGTCGGTCTCGAATTGGACGTCGACGACGGCACCAATGACGGTTTTCACGTACCCCACAGCACCCTTCGCTTCAGTCGCATAGGTGCGGGCTTTGGGAAGATTAAGTTGCGTGTCGGAAGAAGAAATAAAACAGTAGAAAGAGACTGACCAGGAGAGGCCGAAGCACGGGAAGGACGAGCGACGGCTGCGCGTTGCTGGGACGAAGTGGGAAGAGAGGCCCTTGTAGCGAGGGCGGCGGTGGAGAAGAACGCGTTTGTCTTGCATGCGCTTTTCCAGGCTCTCCTCGAGAGACGGGCGACGGCACCACGGGTGGTGAGCATGGTGAAGAACGATGAATGAGAGGGTATGAAGTTGGAAGGGATTTCAAGGAAAAACTCTGTTCAAATCCCGACACGTAGAAATATAATTCACACACTCCCGGCTTCCTCCGTTCGGCTCACTTTTGGCTCTTTTTGAAAAAGCGCACCGTACCTCATTTTGTCGACCTTTTTATTATGCATAAAATGTGATTCAACTCGTCGAATAGACATAAGATCATTCACCAGCCTCATGAAAAAAAAAAAGAAAAAAAAGAAAAAGAGAAAACACAACTAAACCCACCTTTGGTTGACGTTGACACGAAAAAACAAGTCCACACAACTCTCCACCATCGTCTCAGCTGCCAAGTCTCGTTATTCTTATTTTCTTTCACGACAACGCCATAGACGACCAACAAATCTTCAAGCCATGTCCCTTCTGTCCGATAGGCAGAGAGAAGATCTGTCCGTCTCAACTTGACACATATCCTTCCAGCTCAAATCCAATCTTTCCAATCACAGGCACAAATCCATGCTCGACTACCTTCACGCCAACAACTTCCACGCGACCTACAACGCACTCAAGGCAGAAGCAGGCGCAGAATACTCACCCGATCCAAAGGCAAAGTATACAGGTCTACTGGAAAAGAAGTGGACAAGCGTCATCCGCCTCCAGAAGAAGGTGATCGTCCTCTTCCAATCAGTCCGCCTCCCCGATCGCGTGCTCATGCGTCCTCGATCTTCGTGGCCTTTCAGATAATGGATCTCGAAAATCGGAACGCTGCCTTGCAAGAAGAGCTTTCTCTATCACCAGCTAAACGCGCCGCCTCGCAAAACGACTGGGTTCCTCGCGCCCCCGCAGCACACGCCCTCACAGGCCACAGAGCGCCCGTCACGCGAGTCGCGTTCCATCCACAGTACTCTCTGATCGCCTCCGCGAGCGAAGACGCCACTATTAAAATATGGGATTGGGAGACTGGTGAGTTTGAAAGAACGCTCAAGGGTCATACCAAGGCCGTCATGGATGTCGAATTTGATCACAAGGGCCATCTGTTGGGTACGTGCACGTTCGTTCCATCTTCATCGCTTCCCGTCGCTGACTTCCCTGCTGCAGTGACGTGCTCGTCTGATCTATTCATCAAAATTTGGGACTCCCAAAACGAATGGAAGAACATAAAGACGTTCCCAGGCCACGAACATTCCGTGTCAGCCGTACGATTCATGCCCGGAGATCAGTATATCGTCAGCGCAAGCAGAGATCGCACAATCAGAATTTTCGACGTTGCTTCAACGTGTGTTCTTGCCCTTTTTTCTCTCTACCTTTGAAGCTGACCTTTACCATCTTCAAGACATCTGGTAAGAACTATCGCTGGCCACTCTGAGTGGGTACGATGTGTAGTACCATCCGACGATGGCAAGATGCTTGCCAGCGGATCCAAGGACCACGTAAGCTCGACTTACGTGCTTTAGAGACTTCTCTGAACGACCATCATCCCAGACTGTTCGCATGTGGGACCCTTTGAATGGAGAGTCGAAAATGGAGTTGCGTGGCCACGAGCATGACGTGGAGGTGGTTATCTTTGCCCCAGTCGTCGCTTACGCTGCCATTCGTGAGTTGGCAGGAATTCCGGTAGGACATATCAGCAATCTCCATAGACTTGTCGTTACATATCAACTATGCTTCAGAACATCGATCGCAACAAACGTCCCGGTCTCTATGTTGCCAGTGGCGCAAGGGACAAGACCATCAAACTTTGGGACACCCAAAGCGGGCAGATGTTACGAAATCTCGTAAGTGTCTTCCCTCGTGTCGGACAGACTCTAGGTTGATAACCGAAATAACGCAAACGCCTTAAGCCCGGTCACGACAACTGGGTCCGCGCGCTCGCCTTTCATCCGTCAGGAAAGTACCTCTTGTCTGCTTCGGATGACAAGACCATCCGCGTATGGGAGCTCAAGACGGGGCGGTGCATCAAAACGGTGGATGCGCACACGCATTTCATCACGACGCTCTCCTGGGGGCGCCAGCTGGCCAGCGGCAGTAACAGCAACAACGCCGCCGCCGGCGAAGCGAGCAGCGCTGTTAACGGCGCCAGAGCGGATGCCGCGGAACCAGAAAAGCTCGTCAACGTCGTCGCCACAGGCAGCGTCGACCAGACGATCAAGATCTGGCTTCCCTAGCATGGAAAACGCCCCGCTTTACTCACCGTGCCGTCGATGCGACTGTGCTATGCATTTTCCTTTTGCCACTAGGGCGACTCGCCATAATCTCAGCCCCTCTCTACTCCTGCTAACTCGGCTGATCGATTCCTTTCTGAATCTATACCGCTGCGCCTTTTATGCACTGCGCCGCTCACGACTGCACTGTGGCTCCCCTCTGTGTGGCAAGCTTTTTCCTGGTCGTGGACGTTTTGACTTGGCCAGTGGAGCACCTTTCCAGATAGGTTAGAGCTCTGGCGTTCTTTTTTTCGTTCTCTCCTTCCTTTCTGTTCATCCTTCTCCATACACAATACCTAATGCGTCACCCATTGCACTATCCACGCCACGACTCTTTTACAAACCCCTCATTTTCTTTCTCAAAGGCATCGTCTTGTAACACTCGTTGATTCGTCGCTTTCTTTCTCTATACTACTTGCCTATCAATATGGTCATTGCTTGGCACCTCTTTCCTTTTATCGCTTTTACATTCTCCGTTTTTCGCCTCCCTCATGTCCATTCCTCACTCCTTGTCTTTCGTTGTCTTTATTTCTTGTCTAATCACTGATGTTTTCTGTACATACCCCTGTTACTCCGTCGTCCCTCTTCTTCCCTTTTTATCACTCTGTACCATTGCAGCATCATTCCTTACTTAGATATCTCTCTTAACATGGAAATCAACATAATAACGAGCCAGTTCTCGGCGGCTTTTTCATCGGAAGATCCGGGATGGAGACTCTAGATCTTGTCGCCTTTGTACAAGAATGCTCTCAGAACGTCATCCTTGTTTCCAACTGTGGTGCATTGCGAATTCATCTGGCGACGGACCAAGAACCGAAATTCCACGATCGACTGCCCTTATTATCATTCCAGATGCTGGCTGGTATGGAAAAGGTATTCTGCTTCGGACCATGGAACGCTTCGGCACTGGAATGGATCCAACAATGGCTTTGTTTTCACATCCATATGCATGGAGGATTTGTCAAGCCTTCCATACCAGCTGGATAAAATTCGTCAAGATTAAGTACTGCGGGTATTAACATTACATATTAAAGCGAGGAAAGAACGACTACGATTACATGTACGACGCTCATCTAGCTCCTGCATTAGAGGGCCAATACACATATCAAATAAAAGACTCTATAGCCGTCTCGAGAACGAAGCCAGCGAATGAGAAAAGCAAGAAAGCGAGACTGTAAGGAGACATGGACAGAGGTGATCGCGGGATACAAGAAACAATAGAGAATAGCGGGTGAAAAATACATGGAAAGGAAGGGAAAAAATAGTTATTACAAGACAGAAAGCAACGACATAATCAGGAAGCAAGATAACGGGCCAAACGCTTGGTCGTTGGCCGAAGAATCACGATTCTTCGCTGAAGAATGTTACGCACCCTCAGAAAGGAAGAGTCATCATCACTCCCAATATTTTTGGAAGCTTTCTTTGCTGGCGCTAAGGTCTTCACCCTCCCCCATCATGCCAATGCCGATGGGGGTAACCGGCGTCGGGTACACGAGCTCTAGCCCTCCTTCTATTATGTTTTCCCCTTCCGCAGTGTGCACAGCGGGATTGAACCGACCATGCAAAGGTGCATCGCCGAGATCGGAAAAGCGGGTCAGATTGCCGAGCTTAGAGATCCTGGGGTACATGGATGCTGGTGGGGAAGAAGTTGAACGAGTATTAGACTCCGCGTTATCCTCAGATGATGTCGGAGAGTATGCGAGACCACCATCTGTTGCTGATAGAACTTCAGAGCTACGAAGAGAGGTTGCCGACGTTAGTCTCTTTGTAAGAAGAGGGGAAAATGTCGAATAAAGCTGACCCTGAGCTTGTTCCGTCGCTATGATAACTCCATGGGCGCATCTGCGTAAGCTGCCTCGAGTACTGGCCAGAGTTGTCAAACATTGACCGCCGAAGATGATGTTCGTAGGGTTTTGGAGTAGACTCTGAGGAGCCAGGCATTTGGCTAGGCGCTGCCCCGATGTTATACGGCACGGACAAATGGCTTGGGAAGGCGAGAGAATTTTGCATGCCGAGTCCAGAGCTCTGGTCTGTCGCGGACCCGCTCACTAGAAGGCTGGAGTGGCTTTGGACCCGCCTGACATCGCGCAAGTGCGGAAACGACGCGGCGTGGCTGCCAAAGTGCGTTGCTTGCATGTCCATGTGCAATGGAAGGTGCTGCGTCGCATACGATGACTGTGGCTCGCTCACGAATGAGGACATCTTGAATGCGTCATACGAGTACGCCAGTGGAGAGGCGCGGTAGTGACTAGACGCCTGCCCGTCGTAATGTGAGCGAGGTATGGATGCGACTCTTCGGTGTCCGGGGACATGTTGTTGCTGTTTCTGCTGCTGTTGAGGTTGATGATGTGCAGATTGTTGCAATTCAAAGGTGCGGAACTGGTGCGACGGCTCGACCTGGCTGGGCGGCTGTTGCGGCGTTGATTGCGTCAGTGGAGTCTGACGGACGGGGAACGAATTCATGTTTGAGGATGAAGACCGCAAGTCCGCCGAGGAAATGGCGTTCCGAAGGCGAGATTTGGCCGTGCCCCGTGGGCGTGGCTCTCGTGAAGAGTATTGGCATATTAGCCCGCGTGTTGTACACCGATGACAAACCGGGTGGTCTCCAGAGCACTAGAAACAAGGCATATAGGCGGCCATGGTTTGCCTATCACCGATCTACGGATCATGAAAGTTCCACATACCTTGGTTTTTCGTTCGCGGCACTTGTCACAGGCCTGGGCTGTTCGCTGTCGTTCCGACGGGGTCGATAAAGTAGCACGGGTCTGTTGCGGCCCCTGTTCAGACTCGAAAACGTTTTGGCCCGCCATGAAGTTAGCCTCTGGAGCGGCGGAATAGGCGTTCCATTGGGCTTTGGGAACAGAAGGAGACGAAGTGCGGGCCGATTCCTTGTCTTCCGCTTTTGTCTCGGGCCATGGCTGGTCTGACATGATGTGCGGAGAATTGATAAAAGAGAGTTGGGAGCCGCCTCTTCGTTTCGGTTTCGAGTTTGGTTTGTTCTTGGTGGTTGTCAATAAGAGAGTTAGGGCATTATAAAGAGCGCCCTTCGCTGCGGCGCAACAATTCACAAGCTGAATTGACCTACAAATTTTCGGGGTATGCCAATGATTATAAATAGAAGCTTGGACTTGCATGATTCCTGCTTTGCGAAGTATGATATAGACTTTTGAAGGAAATTTCGTCAGCCTTTGGACCCCAAATTTAGCCAGGAAAACGAAGGATCGTGAACCATTTTTTTTTTCGCGATCCCAATTCAAGCAATTGAAGGCCAAAAGACGATCTGAAACATTTTACACTCCGCGGCGCATCATGCTTGACAAGAACTGAATTCATTCGTGCAAGTAAATAAACATTTGAAAAAAGAGCAAAAAAAAATCGGTAAGATCGATCATTCGTGATACGGTCGCCCTGCCAAAAAGTTCAAACGTCCATTCTTGGGGAAGTCAGACAGAGAGACCGAGAACCACATACAGTTTTGATGGCCGGCTTTGTGTCGTTAGTGCTTGAACTCGTCATTGAATTCCCTGCCGATAAGCATGCGGCGAATTTCCTGCGTGCCAGCGCCGACAGTGTAGAGCCTTGAATCTCTGACAAACCGACCCATCGGGTAATCTGGAAGTCGAGCGTCAACGAGCTTAGTCGTTTATGACGGGCGACGCCGACTGCTATTACCGTTTATGTATCCATTTCCGCCCAGACACTGCATGCCTTCTAAAGCCACTTCGACGGCCTTTTCTGTGGAATATAAGATTGCGCCAGCACAGTCCTAATGATTTTGCGGCGTTAGCGTGGCCGAACAGACAGGCCACTCTGATGACGTTGGTACTTTCGTCCGCATCAGAAGCTCACCCTTCTACTTATATGACCCCGATCGCACGCTCGAGCAACGGCATAAACATAAGATCTGCTGGCATTAAGCTTTGTGTACATGTCAGCGATCTTGGCTGTAAAGAGGTATTATCAGATCTCGGCAACTCTATGAGGAGACCTGGCCAACCTTGCATCAATTGAAAGGTCCCAACCGGCTGACCAAACTGTTTTCTGTCATGAACGTATTCGACTGCGTAATCGAAAGCGGCCTGCATTAGACTGGAGCAGAAATTTTGGTCTCATTGAGATCGTGCATTACGAAACTGTCAAAGATGACGTACCCCAGCGGGCCACCACTAAGGACTATTCGCTCTAGATCGAGTCCAGACATGAGCACAGCAGCCCCTCTGTCGACTTGGCCCAGCACATTCTCTAGAAAAATGGTTGAGCAACTGCACATCGGCGTGCACTTGGACCAACCTTCGGGAACCTCACAATCTTCAAAGACAAGTTCGCAGGTGTCGCTTCCCCTCATGCCAAATTTGTCGAGTTTGGGGCTGGTTGAGAAGCCTTTGAACCCACGTTCGATTATGAAGGCGGTGATTCCCTTCGAGCCTTTGTCTGGGGAAGTTTTCGCATAGACAACGAGAGTCGATGCGACTGGCCCATTCGTTATCCTGGTATAGAGTAAGGAATGGTATTGACCAGCACAGCAACAGCTTCTCACCAGAATTTGTTGCCGTTTAATCTCCAGCCTCCATCGACCTTGTCAGCTCGTAATCGCATACTGACGACATCACTACCACTTCCTGCTTCGCTCATGGCCAAACTCCCAACCTTAACCCCGCTTATAAGGTCAGGTAGATATTTGGCTTTCTGTGCTTCCGTTCCGTGCCTATGTATTTGGTTGACGCATAGGTTGGAGTGTGCACCGTATGATAGTGCAACAGAGCCGGAAGCTGTGGAGATGGCTTCCATAGCTAATGTATGCTGCATGTACCCGAGTCCGAGTCCATTGTACTGTGGTGAGGCTGTCACACCAAGCAGGCCCATAGAGCCGAGTTTCTCCCAAACGTCCTAGACAGGTCGGTTTATACATTGCTTGAATGAAGGTGATTTAACCGAATACCCACGGCTGGGAAGTTATTTGACTTGTCGACCTCTGCCGCCCTAGGGGCAATCTCTTTCTGAGCAAACTCGACGACAGCGCTTCTAAACTACCCGTGTGTGTCATCTTAGCTGAGAATGGTTTGTCAAATAGCAGGAGCATACCTCAGCCTCTTCGTCAGTGAGTCCGGCAACATGAGTGTTGTAGAATGACGCATATCTGCGATGGACGCGACTGATCGGTACTGCCGATGAGCGGGGACGCACAAAGCGTGTCAGAGACCGCAACGACGCCATTGTAAACGACTACGACGATGAAAACGTAGAAGATGATAGCGGTCTATGGCTAAGTAGAAGGGACGGTATGTTCGGGAAACTAACCACCCGGACCATTTCCGAGAGGGCAACTCAAAATGCGACACGTGAGAGTCTACTAGGCCCAGTCGCCATCATCGACGCATACTCGGCGATCCTCCACTGCACTGTACGATGTTACAATTTCGTTATCAAGCCTCTCCCAGTAACGGAACTTCGTCAGCTTCTTGGGATCAAGGTCAATGATCTTTGGATTGGTGTTGGCGGAGAAAGAGGCACCAGTGCCGATGCGTAGCATTATGGAACAGTCCTTGAAAGTGGCAGAAAGCAGGTAGCTGAGCAGGTAGTGTCGAGCGGTCTCTGCCTGGGGTTCCGGTTCTTTTCCTGACAAGTATGTATCAATGAAATTTGTCCAGTCCGCAAGAGTCGGTTCCGACCAGAGAGTCTTTGATGCAGAACCTGTTGCAGCGTCAGCGGCGTTGCACAACTCGGAGACCCCTTCAACGTCGAGTGGGTCTAGCGTTCGCTGCAATCGACCTAGAATTTGAAGAACCCGCGATTCTGTCAGAAGCTTCACCACCCCTGCCTTGATATACTCCTGTCCTGCTTCACCCAATTCTGAGCGATCGCTCAACTTTCGTCCGGCTTTGAATATTCGTAGATTGTTCACCTTCCCGCCACTCTGTAGCCATGCATTCCACAAGGTGTCGACTGCTTTTCTCACTCTTTGGACGTCTTTCGAAAACAGGTCCAAAGGACAATAACCGAACGACACTGTTTCTCCTTGTCTCGTCTTCATGTTAGAGTGCATACAGAACCTGCATGTCTGCAGTTTGAAAGGTCGGGTGTCGTCCGATATGTGCGACGACGATGGTAGGAATCCCCATTTCGGCTGCATATGACGTGCAGAAATGAGTCCGGAGAAAATCAGAGGCAGCAACCTGAGATTGACCTTGATTTCCACCGCAAACCCTCCTCCTCCCACAAGATCAGTGGCTAAAACACCCTGCCGGCGCGTAACGTCGATTTCGTCAACGTTTTTCCTGGCTTCTGGGCGTTCGTTATCGTGGACGGCGATCAAGCTTTCCAGCCATTCTCTCTGAATATCGATAGCCTCCAATGAAGGGAGATAATCAGGCGGGACGAGTCTTGCGATGCAGGTTTGCTGGAACTCAATGAACAGACCCTCCAACTCGTCATCATGCACCTGATGTGGCGCTCCATGCGGTGAGCATGTGCTGCATTTCTTCAGGCGCAGAACCTTGCCACTAAATCGTTGGTGTGCAGATCCCACGTAGGCGAAAACAACAGTCGCCCCACCCTCGGATATGTATTTCCAGTCGTACGGGGAAGTTTCGTTAATGCTCGAGGGAGCAGAGATTTCCATGGTGGTGAGGTGGCTCTACACACGCCGCCTCAGCATTGTCCATGCAGTGCTTACCATATTGGGTATGTTGTTCGACATAGGGGCTAATGAACAATATGGGAAACACTCCGAAGGCTATTGTCCTCCTCAACAAGCAGTCGCCACTCAAAAACTCCCACATTTACATTAATAAGCTTGTTGAACTTCTTCCTTTCCGACCTCTCTCTCACTCTCTATCGACTCTTAGTCAATAACCCCACTCAACATGAGTCCTATCCGCACCAACAAGGCGAAGTACGCGACCCGTCCACGGACGACCAGAGATATCCGCCTTGCACATGAACAAGATGAACCGTTTGAAGTCGACCCCATCGACGTGATGGTTCTCCGAGAGATATACCGAGGGATGGGCCAATCTAACGTACGCCTCACTCGACATCAGCCTGCCTTTCCGCGCTGCCTCTCACTCCTCATTTATGGACAGGCGTCCGAAGAATCTAGCGTAAGAACCAAGAATCCGGTCAGCACGCGGCCCCCTCCACTCACCTTGAAAGATCTCGAATGCCACAATATCCTTGGTAATGCTTTCCTTCTGCTCGCGTTGCACGCGTTCTTCATTGAAGTTCTCTCAATCACCGCAGGCAGAGGCGCGTATTCTTACGTGCTTTTGGTTCGGTCGCGTCGCGACACACATAAATTAGACAAGCCGGGATCATTGTTTGCAATGAAGCGTATGAAGAAGGATTTCTTCCAAGACTTGGATAAATATGAGGTTCGCCTTTCCGCTGGCATGGAAAATACCTGCCTTATGCTGCCTTTTCCAATTAGGTCCAAGGAAAAGAAAAAGACAACGAACGCGCAATGATGTCACAACTTCCGTGGAATCCCTTCGTTGCCGGTCTTGTCCAAACCTTCCACGACGACATGAACCTCTACTTGATGTCGGAGCTCGTGGTCGGTGGAACACTGAAGACCCTGATAGAAGAACGTGCTCCCTTCAACCGCTCCATGACCGCCTTCTATTTTTCAAACATCGTCTGTGCTTTGCACTTCTTAGAGAGATATGGAGTTCATCACGGTGACCTCAAACCCGACAATATCCTCATCGGCACAGACGGCTACTTGTGCTTGACAGACTTTGGGTGCTCGCACGACTGGGATTTCACCCTCTGGTGGTCCCTTGGCACTCCCGCGTACATTGCGCCTGAACAGATGGATCCCAACAGTCAGTCCCTGATCACGTATGCTGGCATTGACTGGTATGCAGCGGGTTGCGTCTTATACGAGATGCTTTCCGGAAAATTAGTTCGTATTTTTCAAACCATTCTGCGTTTTTCATCATCTCATGCTCCTGCCTCTGCTCAGCTTTTCCAAGGAAGTGAAGATGATGACCCCCGACGCCGTGCGTCGGGTGCGCCGAGCCCTTCCAGTGGACCGCACGATACGGAGGAACCACTTCAGCGAGGAGACGACTGGTTCCGCGACATTCGCGTCGGCAAAAAATTAGCATCTCTCTTGAACGGTCTAGTAGAATTTAACTGCACCGAGCGGCTTGGAGCCAGAGGCGCAATCGAAGTTATGCGACATGAATGGTTAAACAAGGTCTCATGGCCAAGAATGAGAGCTCGGCGATATATGGTGAGAAATCCTTTCTTTCTGACGTAGCGGCTCGGTCTCCTGATGAAGTTTTCGGGCAGGCTCCCTGGATTCCTCCTACACCGCGCCCTCAGGAAACGTGGCACAAAGAAGATGTCCCATTGCCATCAGCTATCCCAGGCCTGGAGATCGTGCCGCCTCCTCTACGCCTCGCACATGATGATCGATTCCCGGAAAAACCGGTAATCGAAGACTAGTCATGTCTCTTGAACTGCGATCCACATTCATCTCTCTCTCTTCCGATTTGAATCTATTTTCCTTTTTCCTGATCAGATAAATTACAATTGTTCTCGTAGGCGTGTATATTCTATTTCGGGATTTGTATGTACTTTGCAACATTGATCTATATAACAACTCGGTTGGGTTTAGCGCCCACTCCTTTTTGTTCTCCTCACATGGAGTCGGTCGCCACAATAAACTGGGTGTTACGGGTGGACAATAAACCTTCACAGAGTCACAACACGCCTTTGCGCACCCTAATAACGAACCATGTTAAGGTAATGAAAATGATAATAATACATGCATGCTGTCTTTCTTCCACGCGGGTAGAAGTGCGGCGACGATGGAATGGAACATTGTCCGAAGGGACGATCGAAAAATGTCAGGGCTGCGAAAATACAAAGCCCACGAGGGAGTGACGCCCGAAAGGGAAGGTGTAGTCTACCAAGGGATGTTGGCGAAGGAAATCACAATAAGGATATAACCAAATTGTCCAGAATGGAGCGAAGTCACATCGCTGCGAAACGACCGTAGCTCGAAAGGTGATCATCACTGGTCTATGAAGGTTGGAAGGATAATGGTCGAAGCCTTGTCGTCCTGCCCCTGGGCACCTCGTCCTCGTCCTCTTCATCGGATGTAGGAGGGGGTTCTTCATCCTCGTCGCTACTCAGATCGGAATCCTCAATGTCAAGGAAGGCTGAAGACGGATATGATCTGGGTTGGCGAAAGTACCAGTTCTTCAGGAAAACTCTGATTTCGAGGGGAAGCCCGAGGTATTCCACGTTCTGGGTGACACCTTCCCATCCAACAATGCCACGGCAAAGATAATCGTCAATATAACGAGTGTCGCCGAAGTATATCCAGTGAAGGAGCAGGGGAAGTGATGACGGATCTGGTACGGGGAGGAGGAGAACAGGATGGTCAGATGGGGAAGGGAGCAAACGAGGCAGAGAGTCGGCGGGACTCGAGAAATGCCCAGACAAAGGTACGACGGGCGTTCGAACAGGGGAGCACAACTCATGTCGGCCAGATCAAGGGGTGATGTGCCGCTAAATAGCGTACGAAGGCAAGAGGAATATGCTATCAGGTAATCGATATGTAACTAAATGGCAAGTAAGCATTTTTCTTTAGCTCTCATAAACAGGGGCCCAAACCTTGAAAGACATGCGAGGAGGGACACGCAACAACGGTTCAGTGGCTCTGCGGCCCAAACCGGACGGATCAAGAGTACTGCACGTTGAAAACGAACATCGAGGCAGAGGGACGGCTATGATCGGGCCTTGTTCGTCAATGGACGAGCACGGAACAAAAGAACAAGACGCACTTATTGTGCAATCAGCTGTTTCTGTGTTTTGCCAATAATAGGTGGCGAAATTGCGGAGTTGCTCAACGATGTATTCGACCGGCACGTCAGCCAGGACTGGAGGTGGAAATGGTCGAGGTTGAAAGGGTGGCATTGTCAAACTTGTGAGCTCTTGAGCAGGAACCGAGACATCGCGTTGGGCCATAAATTCACTAGACCCACGGCAGTAGTGTGAAGTAAAGAGATCAGCGCCCTGGCTTTTAACGTCGCCAGCCAGGCTGGGACAATTGCCAAAGAACATTGTCGTGCCAATGAAGATGCGCACAATGGAATCGGGCGTCTGAGAAAGGAATATCGGGCCCAAGAAGGAGGCGACGGTATCTTCTTTAAGGAAAGAAAGGAGAGTTTTGCGTCAACGTTTGGAGGAGCTGGATCAGTGATACCATACCTTGGGCACGGTAGAGATATATCTCCATTCACGCGTCCATTGCTATGTAAATGCCATCCGATCTTGGCTCCATGGAAAGGAGACAGTTGCATACGGTCTAGTTGTGTCAAGACCGGAACTACCCAGGGGTGGAGATGGTCTAATTGTTCAGGAATTACCATATGTGAAGGTCGGCTCGACACTATTGTCTTGAGGCCTCGCAACACGTCGCACATCAAATTAGTCTGAAACCCCTTGCGGCAAGCGAGAAAAGAGCCTATCATAATGTATCATTGTTTTGGCTGGAATCAGTCGTGAGAGCGACGCGCGGACGTGCTGCGCTTGATAATGAGAATGACAGAGAGCGACCGATTGACTGCTGCTGGCATAAAGCAAGTCGTTGGCAGTTGGCAGTAGTAATTTCCGCTGAGAAAGGAAGGACGGGGTTTCAGCTGATTGCTTTGTGTGTTGTTCCGTTGCCGCATCGGGCGTCGCCTGCTTCCGGCCATGACCTCCATCCCAAACGATATTGTCGAGCATAATCCGTACGAATCGCATCCCAGCTTCACGCCAACGGAGGCAGAAGTGCTTTGGGAGTATGCCAAGCTCGCTTACCATATGAAGACAGTATGCCCTTAGCATCCCGCTGCCGCGAGCGCTGCCATTGATCATCCTGGAATCACATCAGTTGACACTGAAAACGCGCCAATTGAGCGAGGAGCCTGATCAAATGCTTTTGGCGCGTCTAAGGGTGCTGGAGAAGAAGATGGGCCTCGTTTTGACCTTGGTATGTCTTTGTCTTGATCACATTCATGGGCGGGGACTACAGCGGAGACCACCAGTTCAAAGCCTCCGTGTGGGGCGTGATCAACGAGCAGCCTATACCAGAACCTCAACTTTACGCAGACGATTCCAAGGATCTAACCATTACGAGATAGACTGTATTAACATACTATTCTGCGATTACTATGCGTGCGTATCTCAACAGTCTAACGCAAGTGAGCGCTTCCGAGTCTTGCGGTCAAAGATGCGACGCCACCACCAGACGCGACCTCGTGGACGTCCCAAATAACCAACATGCCATCAACGCCCGAGGTGCTGACGCGTGTAACCTCGCCGTTTCGGAATTCGTAGGGCCTGACACTCGTAATAGTGTTTTGGTGGATGGTCAAGAGCTTGGTATCAGTGGCCACAGCTCCGGTGCCTGCAAGGGCAGATTGCCCACGCGTGTCCGCGTCACGGAAAGTCGCGAATGCACCAGCCTTGAGGCGTCCAACCGTAGGGCTTCCTCCAAGTCCAGATCTTGGACCTTCAGGCGATTTGGGGCTTGTAGTATCGTCAAGGCTTCCTATGTTCTGCCAGCCGGCGTCGGAGCCGGAGAAGACAAATGGTTGACAATCGTGACCCGCTGCAACAATGGAACTTTCGGATGTCCAAGTCAGCGTCATCAGTGGCAAAGTCGACATCTTGATAGAATACGTCGCTCCTGCAGGATATACGACGGTTATGGAACTATCGTGACCTTTGGATTTCTTTAGTCATCGCAGTTCCTTGTATCGATGGAAACAAACGTACCTGCGAACGCCAGAACATCGCCTGATGGCGAAAACGCAACAGAGTGGACCCAGCCTCCAGCAGGGCTAGAATACTCTCCACAAATAGTATTGAAAGGGAGCTTGGAACCCCAGACCGAAGGCGCCGGTCTGGGAGATGTCATCAACGGGGCGGATCCAGGAAGAACATGGACAATACTTGCCGTTCGTCGACTTCCTTGATGTATGCTGAGAACACGCGCGCCTTCATGTCTGCGCTCCCTGCCGCCAAAAGAACATTGTTGGGATGCCAGTCGATAGAGAGGACAGTAGATCGGATCGGCTTCTTCAGCTGCTTTGAGACCCACCAGTTGTTCTCTGAATCAAAGTGGCAGACCGCAATAGCACTGCGAACAAACATGAATCGACTTGTCACCATGTGAAGGATGTTTGCTCACCGTGCACCACTAGCCACAGCAAATTTGTCTTCCTTCGGACTCCACCTGACGTATGTAGCAGCGCGATTGATCCTGAGCAAGACCAAGGTCGGCTTCCAGGTGAGTTTTCCGGATTCAGGGTCTACCGTCTCTTGCCAGACGTAGGTATTTCTGTCCTGAGATGCAGTAACGATACGATTCGAGTTCGGTGCCCAGTCGATCGATGTGATCAATTTATCATGCTAACAGGCCTCATTTCAGAATGGGTGGTAATAAATCCATGGAGCACTTGGCATACTTCAGAGAGCGTCTCTTTGAGAGTCCACTCTTGCCCATGGCGCGAGAGGATATGGACATCGTTAGAGTTCAGACTAACAGCCAGCTCTTGAATGCAAGAAAGAATCAGTCAGAGGTGTCATTGCGCAGCTGGTCGACCAGCGTTACTCACGTCTACGATCTGCATTAAACGCATGCGATGTGATTGGAGATTGAGCTAGATTATAGACTTCAGGAGGCATTTTAGACCGCAGAGGACTAGCAGTCTACTACTGCGTGCTAAGTTATGTGTGGTATACAACGTCAGGACAGCCGCGTTCGCTCTTGCATATCAGTACAAGTCACATGATTAAACTGTTCGACCATCCCCGTCATTAGGCAGAGGCTCTTCAAACTTTCGCATTTGCTTTGCCCAACGGAGGCCACATGCATTGCAGAGCGTTTTGGGACCAAGCGGACCCTGCGCTTTCGTCAGCTATCGCATGCGGCGGGCATATCTCCTGCTACCTTTCGCCATTCCGGAGAGTCCGTGCGGCCACACATTATGCAAACGTACTGTTCTCCTCCATGGGCTTTTTTCGCCTGAAAATGCCTTGTTCTCAGAAGTCCCCTCTGAATGAACAAAGTCCAGTGCACCTTTTTCTTTTTAGAGCCTTCCTCTGCATCTTCCTCGGTGGTTCCGGAATTGCTGTAACGTGATCCTTCTATTGGCGGCTCGGCATCGTTCCGAGATGTGCTGTTGCAAGCCGCAAACTTACTGTCCTGCGGATACTGCAATAGTAACGTGTCACTTGTTTTCTGTGTCGATGCACCTGCGAGATTCGGCAAGGAAGACGTCGCATAAATCGGGTCCGTGGACTGTGATGCCAAGCTAGAAGTGCCAGCTCCTGATGGTACTGGGAGTCGGGCTCTTAGCTCTTCCACTCGTCTTTGCAGACGCTCGTTTTCCGTCTTGAGTTCGATAAAAGTGTTGAGCCTAGGGAACCAGAATGAGAGCCTTCATAAAGTCAGGTCAGTGGACCTACGTTGCCGTGTTGCGGCTCGGATAGGGTCTGGCCATGATAAAGAGACATGAACTGGCGCCAGTTTCGTCATCTGCGACATGATGGACATGCCCTTTGATCTCGAAAAGCATGGGCTTCAAGTTGGACGACAACGCGGCTTCATTCGATTTCAGATGAACGTAGGACAGGAACTCTCCGTCACCTCGCAAAGCGTCGTCGAAACTGGCGCGGAAAGTCGCCAAGTCATCGGCTATGAGACAGATATCGGTGTCGAGACGATGCGGTTGACGAACATAGAATGACTGACGGATCACCAACTCTGCAAGGTCGTGGTCTATGAGGTCCGTGTTTCGCCATCCCAACAACTCGGTGATGGCGGGCGCGCAGAACAGAACCGTGCACGACGTCGATAAAACGAAAAGGATTCCGTCAACGAGCTCTGTGATCAACAAGTCTGCCCATCTTTTTCGTTTCGTGAATTCGAAAGTAAGCGGAGGTTTCTGATCACTCGAGCTCTGGGGAGTGACAGAGCTCATGGCGGTTCACGGGCTTCATTGCCTCACCTGAAGCTGGCCGTATAGTGCCTGTCTGTAGAACAAGCTCAAGGTTTGACAACAGTCACACGTGTGTTGCAGAACCTTCCATATGGCCGAAGAATTTTTATCTACATAACTGTCGTTAGCTAGTCCAAGTAGTTTTGAATATCCCAATAGGACATTGATATTTCCTTCCATCCAAGGCGATCCAATTCCTCTAATTCGGATGTGGACACCTCGTGGCTTAGATGATACAGTAACCCCCGTCGACACGGATCTCCGAGCCGGTCATGAATTTAGAAGCATCGCTGGCTAGGTAAACGATTGCACCCTAAATATCACTTCAGTATGACGGAATTCGCAAGGAGTACGATGGCGCGCACTGCTAGATCCTCAGGTTCACCCATCTGCCATCGCAGTTCAGACGATGCAAGGGACGGGATGAACAACACAACTTACCCTCCCCATTGGCGTCAGGCTCTCCCATGTTTTCTGCTCCGAGCTTAAGAATATGAAGTGCCACAAGATGGGAAGAACCATCACCTTTAGCTCCTCATCATGCGCAAGGATATTCCTCGTGAGCTTCGTGAGCATATATCCTGGGCTAATATTCATAATGAGAAACCGGACGCAGGATGAGGCATTATTTTAACAGACCGACCTTAAGCTGTTCACTCTGATGCCCTTCTTCGCCCATTCAACTGCCAGGCTGGCAGCCATGTGTTTAACAGCTTTGAAAGCTCAGCGTGTGATATGCAACAGTCTCATAGCACTAACCCGCTTTAGATGCATTGTACGGAGTCTGAGGCTACAGGGGGGGTAGGGGAAGTTATCCTTCAGCATATGAATCGCGGACGTTACGGTCGGGTCAAAACCTGAGGTATATTGATAATCTGTGAAGGATCGTCAGCGGGAGATTGGGAGTGGCTTTCCGGGGCGAGACGCACATTGGCGCTCATGCTGGAGACCAAAATGATGGACCCGCCGCCATTAGGAATCATATTCCGTGCAGCTTCTCTAGCAGTGAAGAATACTCCATGCACATTGATATCATACAATCTCTTGATACGATCGAATGGATAGCTGTTGAAGACGCTTAGGTGACACGCTCAAAAGAGGTCTTGACATCTCCAGACTTACTCGAATGCGGAGTAATTCTCAACAATGCCTTGCAGAGACGCATCCATAGCGACATGAACCTTCTGAAAGATTCACAGCACATACCAGCAGATGCGACGACGGAGTCCACCCGTCCAAAGGTATCCATTATCTCAGCAAATGCCTTCTGAACCGAGATTTCGGATGACACGTCGCATTCAATACCGATGATCTTGACGTCGTCTTTCGTTAGGTCGCTAGTAGCTTTGAAAAGAGTTCAAGCAAGGGTATCTCGGCAGGCCAGAAGCGAGATCGGACCCAACGCATAGGATGACAATTCGGAAGCCGATGCTTTCGCTTCGCTGTCTTTGAGGTCCAGGATGGCAATGGAAGTACAGCCGCTAGACATTCATCTCGGTCAATGCCCGACGCGCACGTATAGATTACGCACGAATCAACGAATGCTCGACAAAATTCATACCCAAGGCCTTTCGCAGCGCCGGTGACCATGCAGACCTTATGATTTGTTTGCTATCGGTGGTTTGGAATCTGGATACGACCACGAGACTCGCCTTTCCCTGCAACGAAAACGAAGGCAGCGTCTTCGGGGCTGTTGCTGAGGCCTTGGCAGAGTAATCACGACGCAGACCAAGGAACCACGGCTTCACACCCGAAGACCGGATACGTACAAGAAGGGAGCCCGAGCCTCTGGCCAAAACGTTGATAGACATCGAAGAGAAGGAGGAGATTAACAGGCGGCTGAGGGAGAGTCGGGGAGCTAAATAGGTGTGGGGTTACAAGATCCAGCTATGTACGAGTCGGCCGGATGATGTGAGGCTGTCAGGTGGTTGGGCGGAGCTGAGCTTTAGCTCAGCTCGTACGCGAAGTGAGCCGCCATGCACATCATATCACAGGGACTATCTACGATTATACACGGAGTTCGATGACGCAGGTACGCTAAGGAGAGCTATGCTGAAGGCTGTCGTCCTGCGGGCTTGCAATTGCATGAAATCCACTGATGATATAGCATATATACGACGGTAGTGTACGGGATGTAACAATAGGGAAAGGTATAAAAGGTCACCGACATGGGATAAAATGGGGTATCTATAACACAACGAAAAGAGCGCGATATGCATCAAAGCAAAGTCAAGGGAGTGCGTGTCAAGGGATCGTTGAGGAGAAATATTGGCAGAATAAAGGAAAGACATAAATAAGCCAAGCATACCATCAAATCAAGGTTATAGACAGGCGAATTTTGATTTTCGCTTCTGCAATTCCTCCATCCTAGCGTCAAGCTGCTGGCGTGCCCTTTCTTTGGCCTTTCTCTCCTCGTCCAGTCGCTGTTCCAGCGATTGTTTCTCTTCCACAATGGACCGCCGGACGGTCAACACTTCGCGCTTGGCTTCTGCGAGCTCATTTCGTAGGGCCTCTGTCTTTGCATTAAGAGTGTCGCGTTCCCGCGCAAGCTCTGTTGCGTGCATGCGCGCTTTCCGAACTGGAACAGCTTATCAACGATTGGGATTATCACACGAAAGAAGCATGCTCACGATTCTTCTCTGATTCTCCTAATGACGTCTCCAGAGTGTTAACCAGATCCATGTGTGTCTGGAGGTCGCTTTCACAATGCGTCAGCTGCTTGTTAAGAGTCTTGATCATTGCCTCCTGCTCATCAATTTGTTTCGCTTGTTGTTCGAGTTTGACAGCAAACTTTGGATCCATGGCTGCAACGCTGTGAGGTCCTACTGATGTCGACGTCGTCGACGTAGGCGATAGCTCTGACTGGGAGTCTCGAGAAGAAATAAATGTGGGCGAAGCTTGCGAAGAGGCGATCGATTCTCCGTTTACATGGCTCGTCGCCGACTTTGGAGCGGGTGGAGGAGGAACAGAAGGCGGAGGGGCAGGTGGCGGTAGCTTGACTGATAAACCGTTTGCCCGACTGTACGATACGCTGCGCTCAGCCACAGGACGAGCATTGGGAGGCGATGCACTTCGAGCAATTTGAGCTTGGAGATCACGGACAAGAGAGTCGGCACGATTCTTCTCCACCTGAAGCGTGTCCTTCTCATCCTTCACTTTTTGCAAGTTCTCCTGGATCTCCGCCAAGACCGAGCGATGATGTTCCAACTCCGTGACGAGTGACTCTCGCTTCGAAGCTTCTTGGATTAGTTTCGTTTGTTCACTTCGAGTGTTTTCGAGCTCTTCACGGAGTTTCACCACTTCAGCGTTCAACTGGTCTCGCTTATCACAGACGTTGGTGAGATCGCTTTGCACGGCCTTCAGCATCTGATCCTTCTCTGCCATAGCTCTCTCATGCATTGAACGAGTCCGCTCCTGCACAGCAGTGTATTCCTCGGCAGCAACTTTGTAAGAATAGACTTCCTGACGAAGCGACTCTTGATCCTTGTAAAGGTCGCCCAGCTGGGTTGACTGTTTTGTCTGCAGTTCTCGCAGAGTGGCGGCGGCTCGATCCCGCTCCTCAGCCAGAAGACGCTTTGTACGCCTTTCCGATTCCTCTTCATCAAGGCGGTGTTTCTCTTGGCTGGCGACGAGGGAAGTGTCCAAAGCCGAGATGGCCTCGTTGTGCTCAGCTCGAAGACTTGAAAGCTCTTCCTCATGCGATCGAGCCAACGCCGACCTTCGTTGTTCGGCTTCCGCGAAGCTCTCCTTCAGATGGTTTTCGTGAAGAGATTTGAGCCTCGCCAGTTCCTCTTCATGGCCTCGTGCGACCTCTTCAAGTATCAACGCGTGCTGCTCTTTTGCCTCCTTAAGAGCTGATTCTAAATCCGCTTTAGCCTTGGTCGATAAGGAAGAGTGCTCTTCTTTAGCCACAGAAAGGGCGGAAGCCAGACGGTCAACTTCAATCCTCCTTTCTTCCCGGAATTTCGCCAGCTGCGTCTCGTACTCCAATCGTTGCTTATCCATCTGCAGGGTGTAATCATCCAGCTTCATAGCGAGTATACGTTCATGCTCTGCCTTTAAATTTTCCATCTCCTCTGTGAAGGAAGCCTCTTTCCTCACGATGGCAGCCGCGTGCTCGTCCTGAAGCTCCTTCAAAGCGGCCGTCTGGGCTGATTCAGACTCCGAGAGTGCACCCTGCCGATGAATCTCAGCCATCCGAAGTTCGCCTGCGTGATCTTCGCGCAATCTATCGATAGTGGCATTCGTTTCTTGTGTGAGCTTTTTGATGGCCTCTGCATGATCGCCCGAAGCTTGGTGAGAGCATTGTAGTACTCTTCCTCAGTGCGCTGCAGGACAGCGTTGGCTTCAGCATCTTTCTGTTTGAGAGTTTCCTCGTGATCAGACCGCAGTCTGTTCAAGGACCTTTCCTGCTCTTCCCGGGTACGCGCGAGAACGGCTTCAGCATCCTTCATCTGTCGCTGTAGCTCTTCCTCGTGCTCCTTCTTCAGCTTGCCGAACGCTTCTTCGTGAGCACTACGCATGTCCCGACTGCCTTTTTTGTAGCTTCTAGCTCGTTGTGCAAGGTGCTCGTAGCAGCGTCGTGCTCTGCTTTCAACTGGGAGACAATTTGATCCATTTCGGCGGCCTTGAGCCCAACGCGGCCTCGTGCGCACTGCGAAGTTTCTCGACTTCGATTGCATGGGAGGCTTTGATATCATTCAAGGATTGGACAAGCTCAGTTTCTCGAGTCTCGGCATCTCGCAAGGCGGCAAGAGTGTCTTCATGCCGCCCTTGAAGTCCTTCAAGCTCAGTCGACATATTAAGTGCCTATAAGAATGTCAATGAACCCAATTGGAACAGAAGTGCAGTATAGACCAACCTGATTCCGAGAAAGCGTGGTCAGTTCGTCCAATTGCCGCCTTACTTGGCTGAGTTGAGAATTGAGATCGTCCACTACTTCGCGGTGATGGATTCCTTTTGAGCCATAGACCTAACAAAAGGTATTAGCGTGTCGTCCCGAACAGTGCCAACGAACATACAGCATAAGTTCGTTGAGCCGTTCAAGCGATTCATCTGTCTCGGAAATGACGGAAGACCCATTTCTTTCAGAGCCAACCTCGTGTGTATGCCCATTCTCCATGCTCTTCTTGATGTGATCGAATTGATCCAAAGTCTTCGGAGAGAGCGTAGCTTCTAGGGAAACAGCCCCATTGACATGGGGTGCTGCATCAGGTTCGGAAGTTGCAATAGACTTCTCAGCCTGGGTCTCCTTTAACGATGTCTCCAAGCACTGATCTCTGCTTCCCGCTCCTTGAGGACCTCTTGCAATCGCATGATCTCTTTCTCTAGGCTCGCGACCGAGCGTTCGTGGGCAGATATCCCAGAGACCGGCAGCGAAATAGAAAGGTTAGACCGAGAACCCGCATGTTTCAGAGTAGGTGCAGGTAGAGAATGAGAACTCGAAGGCGAATGAGAGCTACTTGTGTGACTTGAAAATGAGGTTTTGCGCAAATGTACCGAGGATAGCTCCTGTGATAGCGATTGCGATTGCGACAGCGACCTGATAACGCGCGTCAGCCCCAGCCCAGATAATATCAACTAACACAGATACCTCGAATGGAGCGATTCGGCCGAGGCCGCCTGCCTGAAAAAAAGCCGCCGGCCTGAGGAATTGTACTGAGAATCGACGAGTCTACCTCCAGTCAACCTTCTCCGGTGAGTCGGAATCTCGATTGGCTTGTCGACGGAGGGCGATTCAGCGTAGCTAGCTTCGGCCATGCTTGAACTACTCAGTTTCGCTTCTTGAATTTGAGCCGCCAGTTCTGATATTTCGCGCAGAGCATCGCGATACTTGGCTGTGACTGAGGAAAGGTCCGCTAAGGTCGCAGTATGCGTCTGTTGGAGAGCGATCAGTTGCTCTCCTAAGGACATGCTGTGCGAGCTGTAGTCGCCCTGTCGGGATATAGGTTCACCATCAACGGGGAAGAATTGGGAGTGGAGCTGGGAGTGGCATCCGAGTCGCCTGGAACAGAAGCTTTGGCGATATCAAGCTCTAGGCTCCTTCTCGCGGAGACCACCTCTCCAACAACACTTCCAGCCTTGTTCTTGTCTCGGCAGCATCGTTCATCCTCTGCTCCCATTCCAGTTTCTTATCCTCCAAATGTTTAACTCGCCTCTCTCGCTCTTCCAATTCGGTCCTCCAACTTTCGCCGTCCTTCCTAAGCGATTCGAGACGGGCTTGGAGAGCCCCTACCTCATCCCGTCGCCTGTCACATTCACTCTCCAAGTTTTCGATGGTCTGTTGGAGACTGAGCACGGACTCATCTGAGCGCGCAAGCCGCGCCTCGAGGTCTGCAATATATTTTGCTGATGAGGATTCAGCGTCTTTGTAACGGCTAACTTCACGTTTAAGGTCTGTCATTGATTCGCTTGAAGTGACAGAAGACTCGTCGTATGCCTTGATCTTCTCCTCCAGATCACGGACGTACGCCTAGCGAGATGATGAACCTCGGCGGAATCTTTGCCTGCCTAAACTGACTCACCTCTGTCGAGGCTTCTCGCTCCGTCAACTTCGCGACACGCGAACGTAACTCCTCCACGTACAGCTCCGTCGCCGAGTGTCGTTCGGTGAGAACTGAAACTTCCTCTTCCTTCTCCTCCACCAGATCATTAGTATGCCTTAGTGCCGCACGATTAAGACTGAGCTCTGCTTCCATGGCAGCAATGGTCTTCTCATACTCCTCAATGACAGGGCCGACGATCTCCTCGTATTTAGCGGTGCCACCAATGGCACCCGAAGTGCTCGACCGATGCTTCTCCCCTAGTTCTCGTCTCAAACGAGTGAGTTCCTCTGTGCGCTCGACAAACTTTTCTCGTAGGTCTTCGTAATTGTTCTGCAGCTCTGTGAGCTGCGCGAGAACCCTCTTGCTAGCGCCTTCGTGGACCTCAGGATGCGAAACTGAACTGGGAGCAACAGCACCACCTTCTTTGAGCTGCTTCAGGTCTTTTCTCAGACGAGTCACGGTGCCCTGAAGCCATTCGATGTCGTCCCAGCCCTCTTCTCGCTCGTTAAGCACGGCACGATTCTTGATGTTCCGGGCCCGATTGGCATACTTAAGAGTGTTGATTGTCTCGGCAGCGTTCCATTCTGCAGGGCTAACGCAAGCGATCATAAGGGTATGAGCGTTTCCGCCTAAGGAGTCTTGAAGAAGTCGAGTGAGTTTGGAATCGCGGTAAGGGATATGGGTCGCGGTCTTGGCGCGAGATGGATCTCCTAGAGCAGAAATGACATTGCCTAGCGCAAGGAGTCCGCTGTTGATGGATATGCCTTCTTTGATGCGCTCGCCTGCTGCCGCAGTTCTCTTTAGCTGAAAAGTCTCAGGTTGAGGTCATGCCCAGCGTGATCGGTCGATCACTTACCCTTTCGGAACCGGCGAGATCGACGAAATGGAACTTCGACACGATCGTAACCCATTCTCCGCCTTCCTCTTCACCGGCAGCAAAAGCACGTTCACTGGCGTGTCCTAGGGCGCTTGACGGACGCAACCCGCCGCGGCTCATCGCCGAAGCGAAGCTAGGAGTAGTGGGTCGTCCAAAGGTTGGAGAGGACACTCTGTTCGCACCGCCAGCATTAGGACCAGCATACATGGAACCAGGCCGAGCCAAACGTGACGGGGAACGTCCACCCGGGGGAAGAGGAGAAGGTGAGCGAGGAGGGGGACCAGATCCTTTGTATTTCTTCTGTGTCAACGTCAAAGAGAATATAGCATGTGAACGCGAAGATTGAGCGTTCATGTCCGTCTCATTCGTCCGACGGATAGCAGTTCCCTTCCGTATCAAACTAAATATAGATATCATCAGCACCGTCGAGAAAAGGGTAAATAGGCAGAATAAAACACTCACGACATTACCTCCGCCGTGTTCCGCACTCCCACTTCTCGGAGACCTCCCCAAATGATATGGCCGTCTTTATCCTCTCTAATCTGCACCTCGCGTCTCCCACCGCTCGCGTCATCCATATTTAAGAGGTCGATAAGATCTTCGTTGTAAATTTCTATAAAAGAGCCTTTAATGCTGTAGTTCCAGGCGCCAGCGCGTTCTTCCTTCAGCTGTTTTGCCGTCGAAAATATAGTGGAGACAGCTCGGGGTATAATACCCATCCTGTTATTGGGGTCACTCGGGTCGGCGTCGAGATCGATGCCCGTCATCGTGAACGTCTTGCCGCTGCTGGTTTGGCCATACGCAAGGATAGTGCAGTTGAAACCTTCAATAAAGCGAGAGACGAGCGGCTTTGCGGTCGACGTGAAGAGCTCGTACTGGGAGGTCGGAGGAGGATGGACCTGATCAAAGGTGAACGCCTGCCTCCTGGCGGACGAGCTAGACGAAGCGGCGGAAGGTCCAACGGTTGCGCCCGATCCAGAACCGACATTAAGAGGTGCTTCGATAGAAATGGAGGTGGAAGAAGTCGTCTGAATGACAGAGCGTTGAAAACGAGCGGGGATGGAGGTGGAGTCCTGTGCGGTCGGAGGACGGATGCGGAGCGCTGTGCCAGGGGGCGGACATGTCAACGATACGTCAACCAAGAAACAAGAGGCCACTGACCAACTTGGACGGACGTCGTCGTTGCGGACGACGAGCTCGACGGCGCCATGGTGGCTTCCTCGCGTGGTTAATGGCTTGGAATGCTCTCAAATCTCTCGAACCACGTTTTCGGCATTTTCCGGGCCTACTTAAGTATTTTCTCCCAGGACCTTGACGACAACTGTTTTTCCTCCCTGTGCGCCGCTCGACGCAGAATAGCACCGATCTAGTCGGCGTCTACTAGGTCTGCTGATGAAGCCCTTCCATGGTTGTTGCCTCTGATTGGAGCTGCACTCGGCGGGCGATCACATCCCAATCTGATGGGTCAGGGCTAACCGAGGCAACATAGAGAGGGTGCGCCCGCGATGCGCAGACTCAAGGCGACACAACCCAACCATGATTAAAACTTGGCCATCATCATAATCTACAGTTCATCACTCTCTGTTCAATGAACAGACTCGTCAGAATGACTCAGCCTCAAGTTGATTGTTCCTTCACATGAATGTTTTGCGCAAGTATTCTTGTATCAACAGGTATTATGGAACCCATGTCAACGAACAGATTTCTGTCGAGCAATTCACTGCTTTCGAATCCTATGGCCGTTCTGACCTGAACCGAGCTCCGAAACTCAGGCACGGCAAGACATTCAGCAGCTTGGTAATACCTTCTCATTTTAATTACTAGATGTACTGTACATCATCAATTTTGCATTGCGCAGGCCGTGCATCTTGTCGTTTTAACTACTTAGCGAGCGCTAGACGCATTGGCTGAACACAGAATAGTCAACCCTTCAGTCAGACCTTCACAAGGGCCAGCAAAGTTATCACGAAGCTGGATGTGTTTTGATTATGGTCAAAACATCAAGGACGCGCCAGAAAAACGAAGCCGAGAGCCCTGTGCGTTGGTCAATGATGTCGCCATCGTCCAACTCGGTCCATGTTCTTAACAAGGTGGCATCTAAAGCGTGATGAGGACATCGCTCCTGACCTGGTCAAATGACATTCGTACGGGTGATGGAAGAATGCAACTCCTGATTCTAATATGACATGAAACTCCTGTCTGAAGATGGTATAATAGTCTGTACAATAATGATACGTTCACAGAAGGGTTTCGCCTACGCATTAAAGAGCATTAGATCGGATGATGTGCGGACAGGAGCTTGGTTTAGACGCTTACCTAGCGCAGATCTGACGAGAGAACAACCAATAGTAACTGTCTGCTTGGCGCTGTTGTCGTCCATAATCGACGGATTCACTTCCTGCAGAAGAGACACTCCTTCAGTTTGCCAGGGTTGAGAAAGGTGAATGTTAGCCTTACCATCAAGTCCAACGCGACAAGGAGTCCAGTCTCGCAAAGGGCCTCGCAAATGTAGTGACCCTCTCGGAATGTCAATCCGCCACGAACCTGCGCAATATCAGAAGCATGCGAAAAGCAGTTAAAAAGGCTCCTACTGGAGTGCCTGTTGCTGGTGCGACAGTAGGGTCCATAGCGTCCACGTCGAAACTAAGATGGATTGGACGATCCCTGTTTGGGTTGACGTGGTCAAGAGCCATCTCGACAACCCTGCCGATGCCGTATTTATCCACTTCATGCATACTGAAAGCCTTGATATTGTGTTCGCGGAGGATGCGTTTCTCGCCAACGTCGACATCGCGCAGGCCGATGTAGACAATTCGATTAGATTTCAAGAGGGGCTTTAGCCACGCGAACTCCGGAATGCTCTCTCCGATACCCATCAGGAAGGACACGGGCATGCCATGAATGTTCCCTGTTCCATTAATTATAGAATTAGCCCACGTCAGGCCAGCTTAAAAACTGTTAGAGCGTTTGCACCTGAATCCGTCGTTTCCGCGGTGTTAATGTCTGCATGAGCATCCACCCATACCACACACGCGTCAGGATACGCACTAGAAGGAGGATATTTTAAGCTTTCAACCAACTTGAGGTGACGTAAAAATACGCACTTTAAAGTACCCGAGATGGTGCCCATAGCCTGCATCATATCGTTCAGAATGCGATGAAATACAGGCGTAAACGTGATGTACCAGTGAATGATCTCCTCCGAGAGTGACAGGCAATGCTCCATTCCGTGCATGGCCTCCGACGACTTTAGCGACAGATTCAGTGACGCGCGACACGAGTCTGGGATTCTTGAGTTTCGCTATTGGGGGATCATCTGCTGTCTTAATTTCCTCAAACTGGTGATGGCCGTCGAATTGGACTTTCCAGTCAAGATCCTCTAGCTGCTGGATGAGGCCAGCCTCCACCATGTGAATTGGGCCTTTGTCGACGCCAGGCTTGGGCTAGGGGGTAGGTTGAGCATATGTGAAGCAGGTGACAGATCCGTTACTCACCTGGCCGCCACTACGCACAGCCGCATGATCTCGCGTCAACGTGGCTATAGCGTCACATCAGCAAAAAAAATTGAAACAGACCTGAATGGGCAGCCGACGATCTGAGACGGGATAGTAACGTTAGCCTAGGAGAGAAGTGACAGCCACGACGACAGAGCTTACCGCCGCCGTCCGGGGCTCTCGGAGAAAGCGAAAGTTGGGAGACATTGCTGCGTTTGTCCGTGTGAAGGGCAGATGCTGGAGGTGAGGTTTATATGTCGCCAGCTTTCGGATGATCCGCCCGCCAACAGCACAGAGAACACTGCAAATGTTGCCAACTTCCGAATAACAAGCAGTCACACCAACACAAACAGCGCCGGCGACGGCGATGCCGCTATCCCCGTTGTTCTCGCGTAACGGGACGAGCACATGAAATCTGGCATCTTACAGAGACTCTGACATGCCGCCGAGCCATTGAATTGCGTTTCTTGTGCGTTTATTCCGATTCGTGACCAGTCCCCTGGAATAGCTGCTATGCTGGCTAAAAATAGGCTGAGCGGTGTTGGCAGCAGACGTTGAGTCAATGCACGCACAGCATCGTCCACGCAGCTTTATCGATCTCTCTTCCAGCCATATCTCATTTCCCCACGTCAGCCGCGTCGTCCTACCTCGTTTCCGATTTCTCTGTTGCCATCATGGCCAGCAATGAGTCTGCATCCTCGAGGACCTCCTTGAGATTCCAACACGTGGTATGTACTATATCTGCCTTTGGCCGTTCTCTCGACCCCCTTCCAAAGCCAAGGCCGATCTCCAAAAAAAAATGCACTTCCATCTTCCCGCGTGCAATCCTTTAACAATCTCGTTGAACAGGTTCGCGATGCCATGAAACACTACAAGCACGAGAAGGAGTCCGAAGCACATCAGGTCTGTTCAAATTCACGCCCATCACGGAGTCGTGCGACCATCTCATCCTCTACAGATCTTTCGTCAGGCAGCCGGTCACAAGCCCAAGGGCGTTCTGCCTCAGACGATCAATCCTGTTCGTTCTTTTTGCCGTTGGAATTCGATGTCATTTTGAGCATCTTGCCTTCCAGGATGAGGAGACTGTGCCTGGCATCGAACATCCTGGTAGCACTGGCGTCATTTACTGCTCCGACCGCGCAATGGCGAATGGTTTCAATTACACCAATTCTCATGAGTGGGCCAATCTAGGCCAGGGCGCTCCCGAGGTCGGCCCAATCCCCAACGCCCCCGATCGTCCACAAGCTATTCCCGTCCCGCTTGAGTCCCTCGAATATGCACCAACTACCGGAGTAAAGGGTACGGTGTATCCATATTTGGCCTGAACACTGACAGGAACCTGTTCCTTAGCACTACGTGAAGCCGTCGCGAGGCTTTACAATGATACATATCGCAAGGGAAAGGCTAGCCAATACACATATGAAAACGTTTGTATCGTGCCAGGAGGTCGATCTGGCTTATCCCGTGTCGCAGCGGTCATTGGTGACGTTTACACCGTCAGTGACATGGCCTTTTAACATGATGACATTTACCAAAAAAAAAAGGCGGGCATTAGTCCTACCAAATCCCTGACTATACAGCGTATGATCAAGTCTTGAGCGCCTTCAAGAGGCTTGTTCCTGTTCCTACAGTGTATGCTGAGTCTGATTGCTACGTCTCGGTGAAAATAAATTGAAACATCCTTTTGAATATGTAGACTTGACGCCAAGGTAGGAACCTATCCGAGAGGTGCTTCAGCCTGAGTTTATCGTCCTCTCTTTTTCAGCACAAGTACCAGCTCAATATTGAGCAGACGAAAGTCGGCCTTTTCTTGGTATACCGTTGACTGTTCTTAATATTCATGCTGCTCTCTGTTTCTAGAAAGATATCCAGACGCAAGGCTTAGCGGTCATTCTAGCTTCGAATCCTCGCAACCCCACAGGACAGGTAACATAATACCTAACTCTGGTGACACAAATTATCAAGCAAAGTGTCTCTAGGTAATCCGGTTCGTCAAATCGCTTTTCTGAGGGTATTGCATGGGTCATGACCGTCGACTATCATGCAGGGGCAATGACCTCAAGGAACTAGTCACACTCGGTCGTGAGGGTACGACCGTTATTTTAGACGAGGTTCAATTCAACGCGTTCTTAAGCCATTGATGCCACTTACATGATTCAATTCCACGTAGTTCTATTCCTGGTATGTCTACCCCGAGCATGACAACGACTATGGCAAGTCCGTCTCTGGTGCCAAGTATATCGAAGACGTCAATCAGGCATGCATCTCTCCAGTTCCTATGAGCCAAACCTAGATTCTAAGGACATCCATAGGACTCTGTTATTTTAATTGACGGTCTTACCAAGGTAATGAATAACACAGCTCCTTGAATCGTTATCTCTTGGACGCACATTTTTCACTTAGAACTGGCGGCTTCCTGGCTGGCGTGTCTGCTGGGTTGTAGGACCAAAAAATCTCATAACCGCCCTTTCTCAGTCTGGTACGTGATTTCTCGTTCCGAAGGGTGTCTTGACTACCATTCCTGTGTAGGCTCATTCCTTGATGGCGGTGCAAACCATCCGTGAGCCTAAACGATAACTGTGTCCAGGTTGCTTCTAAAGATCTACAGCATGCAACTTGCGGCTGTCCCTCTCCTGGATTTTTCTAGGGTGGCTTTGGAAAAGGTCTGTGTCCTTTGTTCCACGCGTTTCATCACAGGCACGCTGAAGTCTCTTGACAGGTAGCCCTCCAGAAACACTTCAAAGCCAAACGTGATCATGTCCTTGCTCGTCTCCATGCCCTCCACTTGGACGTTGACATTCCGCCTTCAAGCACATTCTATATCTGGCTCAACCTTGAAAAGCTCCCCGCACCTTTGAATAACGGCCTGGTATGCGCGTGCCCACTGATAAAGACTCTAAACTAAAATATCACAGACGTTCTTTGAAGAACTGCTGAAGGAAAAGACGATCGTGATCCCGGGCATATTCTTTGATATCAACCCTGCTCACCGTCGTAATTTGTTCAATTCTCCGTGCCATCACTTCGTCCGTCTTTCCTTTGGCCCTCCGATAGAAGACATCGATAGAGGTAAGAACTAGTATTCCGCTTGTTGTTAGGCTCGGCTTATCAGTGCTGGCTTAAGGTTTGGACGCTATCGCTAGAGTACTCAAGAAGGCCCGCAAAGGTGGCTTGGCGTCGATGGGTCATAAGTATGCAGATATTCCATGATGTTTTAGAGACGACAAGGCTGATCCTGCACCTTCATAGTTACAAGAAGAGCCTTGATAGCCCGATCGACGTCCCAGTCGTGAACATCAATGCTGTTCATGAAGTGGTCGAAAACCCAGAAAACCAGGTATTATGTTGCAAGTGCAATTCCTGATAACGACTCATGCGATCTCTCTGCCAAGGTTCCAACTCCTGCCGAGTCGACATGAATTTGACATATGAACGCGTTGGGATGGATACTCCCGCAGAACCTGTTTCTTGGACGTAATCGACTTTATACACCATAGTTGATACTGCATTCATTCTTTTTTTTTCTTTACTATTCTTCTGTGGGGTGTGCTGTAACCGACTAGACACGTGTTGAGTTATACAGTGGTGGGATCAAACGGCGCGAAGGCGGCCTTGAACGCCTGAGCATCAGCTCTATCCTCCTCCTCAGACAAAGCACACGTTTTCCAGTCCAGCCGGTCTGGCATACCGAGAAGGGTGACCAGGACTTGTCTGTAGGAAGTTTGTTAAATGTGGTAAAATTGATACGCAATTTGCAAGACCGACCGTCCAAATTGGATGCTGAAGGGTACATGATCTTTCATCAGGTGTACCATTACGCGCCCGTCTGGGAGGTTCACTCGGAAATAACTTCCTCGCCCACCCGTACATGACTCCAGGGCCGCTTGCGGATCTTGCTCAAAATCAATGCCTTGCGATCTCCCCACCTGATGAACGCATCCTCCACTTCATTTTTGAGCCCGTTTGGTATGGGCACTACTTGTATGTGTGCATGACCTCCTTTACTGGTCAGCCGGGCTATTTCGAAACTCACAAAGGCACAGCCGTGCTTGGCATACAAAACCCGCAATGCCAATTGCAGCCTGCTAATCATTGTGAGAGCATGGAATGGGAGAAAAAATCTTGAATGACTTGTCTGTCTCTTGCTGAATGGGAGGAGTTAGGTCCGGAGGTATCGTGTTATATGTCGGAAAGTGCGCTATGGGGACAATCAGGACATGACCTCCGCCTGGGATGTCGGAACGACGTGTGTCTGCGTGGGTTGGAATGATTTGACCTTTTGGAAGGGTCAGATAACATTCGGACCCGATGCCGACAATGAGGTGTTTGCTAAGGGGTGCCAGTCAGGAAAAGAAGGGACCGAAAGAGGGGTTCATTAGTTACGCACGCAAGGTTAGGGTTGGACAGACAGAACCAACATTCATCCGCTGTAGATAGCAGTCAGAAGACAAGATCGAGGACATAACCCTAATCACACTTACGTCCGATCTCTTTAGGTGGACCTTTTCTGTTCGGCCGATCATGCTGGTGACTGCGTGAACTGGCATTGATTGGGCAGTCATCAAGGTAGTGATTTTCACTTCCGCATGCTCGACACACATAGCCAGGTTTCGGTTTCTTGCCACCTGTGTCGCCTACAGCATCTCTTGTTGGGCAATCGCGGACGAAGTGGCCAGGCTAGGAACATCCGTGAGCCAAGTGTCTAAACGAGCAAAAGAGGAGGAGAATCAACATACCGTCTGACAGATTTTGCAGATGTAACCTTCGGGTGGTGTAGTCCGCTCGGGGCAGTCGATGGCGAAATGCTCGTGTTGACATAAGTTCAAAAGAGAGGCTCAAAAGCTGTACCAGTCTCTTACCTCTGAGGAATCACATCTTCGGCACCTATGGCCAGGCGGCGGCTTTCCTGATTCAGATTGTCGTACTGCTCCTTGTTCAAGAACAAGAACAATGATCAACAGCACGTTGCACGGACCTGTTTTGGGACGTTTACTAGGTTGAGTCACATTCCCAAATATATAGTTTTCGCCCGCGGTATCCAGGGGACGTTTCGAAGACAGCTGGGCCGATTGCGTGAAAGGATTTGGCGTCGCATTGGAAGGTCTAGGGTTCGCGGCATTTCCGGGAACCACAGGCGAAATGGAAAAAGCATAGAACCACTGTCTCACAGCATAAATTTGCATCACTGTTACAGTATCGAATTCACTCACCCTTTGCTTCCTTTTGCCTATCGATTGCTCTACGCCGAACGCGCCAAGACTGACAAATCGGGAAATGCGAGTGCTCTCCTCGTCCGAAATGTATGGCTCTCGCTCCCAGAAGAGTGAATGTTTTCCGGCACACGTCGCAAAATGATAACGAGGTTTCAGGCGGTCAACAACACTGTCCATCGGGGGTGCTGATATAAGTGCTAATTCGGGAGGAGATAGCGGACTAGATGAAAATTGAGTGACGGAGGTAGGCCAGACATTTGTAAGGAAGATGTCGACAGCTTGCGAGGTCGATGAAGAAGACTGGATTGACGCAAGAGACCCGTAATCTTGCTTGCTAGATGATTTAGACATGGTATTTGAGAGCAGACGTTCAATCGTGAGGGCGCTAAAGAAAGGCGACATGAATGCCTGCAACTCAAATTCAGTTGGAAGTTGTATTGCGAGTTGCACAGACCTACTGGAGGAGATTCCGTCGACGTGTGCACATTGGATCATATGTACCACCCAGACAAGCAATCCGAAGGCCAGCCGTTGTGGTGATGATGCCGGATTTACCTGAAATATACTCGAAGGAAGTTCCGCAATTCTGATCCACAGGTCTTACTTAACAAAAACACATTCTTGCAGAGCTCACCACCCGTTTGTGCAAATTTTTCAACCACAATCTTAGGAAGGGGGTTTTCGCCTTGCATAATATAGCACTCAATGGACGCTTGGGTTTCGTATAAGATGGAGTCCATTCAGATACGAAACACATAAGTACTCACGTTCTAACTCCCCCGCCAGTAACCGCGACACGTCATTTTGTTCTTGTCCCTCATCCGAATCGCTCGCAGGCCCAAAGAAGTCGCCTACGCAAAGGGCAAAGTCGAATTTGCCGTGTTTCGCGTCGATTGACTGGATCTTTGCAAACAGGTCTTGAATGGAACCGGCTGCAGAGCCCACGGCCAGACTTGAGAGAGAAGCATGAGCGACGGAGGAATATGGTCAAATTCGTCGTACATCTTCACTGGATTTGACATGGTTAACCTGAAGATGGAACACTTGCAAGTCACGTTGTCATGGCTTGTTTGTTCAAGCACAATGTGGTTGAGAAGCTCCCAAACTCCATCGCAGAACAAGCGAATGTGCCTTGCATCACTGCGCAGACAGCCGACAAGACCCGCACAGACCGCCATCACGAAGGATGAACTGTACATGCAAGCCCAGATTCCGATTCATGCGTGTCAGCTTACAAGGATTCTCAAAACGTAGACAGAGGTACCGGGTATAAGCCTTGTACCTCACGGTTGTCGTGGGCACATCAGAACGACTGACAGATATTAGTATCTCGCTCTTCTCTAAGACTGCAGACTGTTGACGAGATGGTTTCGAAAACCTGGCAGCTGAAGGCAGCTTGCATGATATGGGCCTATGCTGCGAACTCCTGAACGAGGAGCGGAATGTCGAGCTCGCAAGTCGCGCGAATCTGGGCATCGGCCAAGACGACGCGGAGAAACTTGTCAAGTTGCCGAATCAGGAACAAGGAATTGTCGGCGTACGTTGCCTTTTCTGGACAGCGTTGTCCCTGCGGAACTGAACCCGAATTATCGATGAAAACCCTGAGAATGGCGGGGACGACACTTCTCCTCGTCCTTATGCTCTCTAAAGCTACAAAGCCTATATAAACGACCTGAACTCTGTCACTCTTTGCTCATTAGCCTCCAGTTTCCATCCTCTGGTCGCTTGAAACACAGGAAGCATGGCTATGGTCTGTCTTCTCCCTGTCTTGCTCTCCTTCATCCTTCTGGCGTCCACAGCTTGGGCATCACCTCTGCCAGTCGACGAACGTCTCAAGTTCCCTAACATCGACCCCAAGGAGATTCTTTGCCAACTCCCAATCGTCAAGAAGATTCTCTGTCCTCGCACCGGGACTGACCAGTCCAATGTCCAGACTGCATTAGGCGTGGCGCGTGGGACAGCTGATCCCTCTGGAGCATATCGCTTTGTCGTTCGGTATGCACAGGCAGATCGATGGGCACGCTCAAGCGTCGTCACAAACTGGAATCTTCCGTGAGTATATGTGTTGCTTGTAGCCGCGAGATTTCACTAAGGTTAGCTCAGGACAGGCTCTTCCAACGCGTCCACCTTGCCACTTGCCTGTCCACAGCCGGGTGTTGATCCTTCTTCCTACACGGAAGATTGCCTGTCCATGGTGATTTACGTTCCGCCGAACCTCGCCCCTAGAAGCGGCGTATCCACACTTCTTTGGTATGTACGGATCAACCGTCCTCAGGACTTTGCTTTATTCATTAACCATGTAGGATTCATGGTGGCTCCTTTATTGTTGGTTCAGCCACTGGACCTGGCCTTGATGGTTCAAAACTCGCGATTGCCACCAACTCTATTGTAGCGGTTGCTCAATATCGACTCGGAGCGGTATGGGCATTTTCTTCTTCCGCCAAAGACCTTTCATCTCATTTATTCCCCAGTTAGGTTTCTTGGCACCCGATGGCACCACTAACCTTGCTGTTCAGGACATTATGAATGCCATGAAGTTCCTGAAACAAGTGGTTCCTAGTTTTGGTGGAAATAACGCCAAGATAACGTTGGCTGGTCAAAGCAGTGGCGCCAATATGATACGAGCATTGCTTGCCACTCCGTCTGCGTCATCGCTTTTTACTTCCGCGATTTTGCAATCCGATCCCATGGTTCGTGCTGCCATTCCAATTCTCCACAGCCCGCTGATAGACTCACGTGGGTCTCAGAACTTCGGATTCCTTTCTCCTAGCGCCCAACAAGCGATGCAAAGCGAATTAAGCGCTCTCACTAATTGCAGTTCAAACGACAAGCCGTGCTGGAACGGTCTCTCGCTGGAAACCATCCTCAACTCGCAAATGAATATTTTCGCAAACTCCATAGACATCGACCCCTCTACTGGGAATGCTCAGCCAATCAGGCCCGTACACGATGGCGCTCTCATTACAAGTCCTCTGGATTCGACGGCGCCATTCCCGAATGTCAGCAAACCGCTCCTTATCTCCACGGTCCTCAATGAGGCTGGATTCGCCATTTACTCGCAATTCCCCGATCCGCTCCCCGGTGACGCCTACGGGTTCATTCTGCAAGCTACCTTCGGCACTAACCGTACAAATGTCATCTTGGCTTCTCCTTATTATCCTGAGATAGGGAGCGTGGATGGTTCAGTCGATGCGCGTCCCCAGCTGCAATCAGTTGGCACAGATTATCTGTGGAAGTGTTCTTCTTGGACTTTTGCGAGGAACTGGGTGCAAAATGGTGGTCGTGCATACGTGGGCCAATATGTGGTTGGTGCTTCATATCCCGGGAACGACGCTACTCCGTATTGCTTGCAGTATGGCAACGTTTGTCACCAGGACGACATCCAAATAGTGGTTTGTCTTCCTCTTCCATTTCCGCGATTTCGAGTATCTGACTGGCTCCAAGTTCGGCACCGTCTCCAACCCAACCTCAGCTCAGAATGCACTAATCGCCGAAATGCAACAACGCTACAAGGCATTCCTAGCCACTGGTGACCCCAATGCCCCAGGTGTCCGTTCCTGGAGTGCCGCAACCAGCAGTAACGTCAACGCGATTCAACTAGGGGGGTCGGGTCTAACTCCGATCGACGCTTGTGACCCCGCTTTTTGGGGCCAAAGTGTCCAGTATGACTACCAGTACTACGGCATCTAGACATCAAAGCACCCACTTCCCAAACCTTCCTCGCCATTAACCGGAAATACACCACCATTTTATCATCTTCGCCTTGTATCCTTATCCTTGTTCTATTTGATCTCTGTAGCATACATAGGTCATTGAATTATTTGCTTGAAAGTAGATTCTTTATGTAGAATCTCATTTAATACACTACATTTATAAGTGACTCCATCATGCAACAGATATCCAGGAAATCATAGTCTATGAGGGGCATTTACAATTTGCTCGGTATGTTGAAAGCCTCTGGTTCAATTTCCGAGAAGATATCGAAGTTCCGTTGTAATGTTATTTCGGATGTGATCTAGATGCATATGCGATGCATAAGGAACTGACACCCAGACTGCGCGACATGAGTACTTACTCCTCCTTTACCTGTTCTGACTAGGGCTCTGTGCAGCCGGCCTTTAGATCCCCCGCGTGTTTCGTCGCCTTCGTAGGTAAGGATGATTCGTCCATCACTATCTAGACTTTGGAGGGAACGGGGATTCATCACCATACGTCCGAACAGGCCCTGGGACAAAGTCCGGACGCGTTCCCGCTGTTCAGCGAGATTCTGACGGCCTGTCAGAATTTCCGCAAGCGTGTATAAGATATAAAATTGAGGGGGCATAAACGCGATCTTCTTTTCCCGGAACTCAGCCAGTGCATCGTCAGGATGCAAAAACCTCGCGGAGACGACTTCCTGTCCTCCATCTGCGAAGAAAATATCATATGTGCGCCCTTCTCAAAGGTACGATGAAAGTCGGCTCACCTGGCTTGGGAATCACATCCTGTTTGGCGCCTGACGAAAAGCCTGCCGACGGAGAAGCTGGCAGGAACACCACATAAAACTGTGTATGGAACCGTCTTTTTAACAATAAGCAGATGAGTGTAGCGAAGTAACGGACGATATTCACCTGAGATTATTTGGTGGCGTGATCCATTGAGTGAATGGTAACAGAGACTTCACGTCAGGCTTCAAATTGTTTGAAGATAAGAAATCTCGAAACAACATTCTTTGACCATGAATTTCGCGTCGTGCTTCATCCAAAAGGATCTCTGGGAGAGGAGCAGCTAATGAAGTGGTCTTTGATGCCAGCAAAAGGCCAGACTCCTCGAATGTTTCCCTGATGGCCGTTATTTGCAGTGAACTGTCTTGCTTTTTGTCGAAATTTCCACCCGGGAAGACCTGGTCGAGGTGTCACTAGTTACTCATGAGAAACACCTGACTTAAGACATCACGAACATGGACTCCTGCAAAGTGACGCGCTTTCGGGTTCCTGTGGACAAGTAGAACTTCATTGCGGTCGTTCACTATGACCAAGCTGGCGGACGGCCTGGGGGCGTCGTCGGTAGGCGAAGGCGGTGGCGGCTTGGCAGTAGACATTGTTCTCCAGATCTTCGCGGAAACGGACCGTTTACAAATGTTGGAGGGCCGACTGAATAACCAATGAGATGAAAGCAGGAGTCGTTGGGAAGAGAAAGTCTGTGCTTGAAAGAGTGACATTTTTATTCAGGACCGAGTCGACCGCAACTACCGGTTCAATGTGATTTTCCCGTCAGCGCCGCTTCCACTGGAGCCTCGAGTCAACTATGTAGGGACGACTTCTTCGCCGACGGGCTGAAACGGCGTTGAGGCGGTGTGAAACAGTAGTGGTTCCGTTTGACGGTTGTACCCGGCGATGGAAGGAGTGAACGAGAAGCGTGCCATCACCTCTGTCTTCGAGTCGCTTTAGCCTGACAATGTAGTAATGCTCGACTTGGCACACTTTGGGCCTCGAGCCGCGCTTGTCTCTAGATAGGTTGGGACCGACTCGTATGTAGAAGATACACAAGGTTTTATGTACATTGCTCGCAAGGCAAACTGAAGCGCCCATTAGTGATATCTCATTGGGGTAAGCTCCTAACGATGTATTTCCAATCCTGTACAAGTTTGTAACGGAGTAAGTGCCAACACAGATGCATGTAGGGGGTAATATACCTTATGAGACAATGATCTGAAGTCCGGATTCGATGCAATAAGTAAGAGATATCGTGAAAGTTTGAACAGTTCCCGGTCCGCTCGTGCCTCAGCTGTGTGAGCATTCTTAAACGCAGAGATCTTCAGGCCTTCCTTCGGATTGAGAGCGAAGTTCCTGCTCTGTCAAGCAGCAATATCGTTACAAACATCATTTGATGGTACATGGACAACTCACGAGGTCATCAACATGTATCGTATTGCTAGCATTACTGGATATGCAAAATCGTACATATTAATGAGTATCACAGCGGAGGATATTTGCATATTTCTGTTTGCTGCTCGGACGTACTATTGCGGGAAGTGATTCCAGATAATTTGCAATGCCTTCACAGAATGTGACCAGGGTTTTCCATCTCTCTCTGTAAAGACGGTGAACATGGACTTCTTGTCCAAGACTTGATACGAAATGTAAGCTGCACTGTCGAAACTCGATGGGACGAGATATACCAAAAGAGATCTAAAGGAAAACATGAGAGTAAGTACGTCAGCGTACTGAACGGGACTGACCTGATAGTTTTGACTAGAGCCTATCATCCCAAGCTCTACAAGTTTGGTCTCCAGCCAGACCCAGCTAGTCTGCGACCTTCAAGGCCATGAAACCTAGTCACGAGTAGAAGGTTTCGACCAATCTTACCAGATGCATACTGTTATATTTGGCATGAGTGACTGCATCTCAAATATCAGTACAACAGAGCTCACCGTCGTAAAATGGGTATATTGATTCGAGAAAAGCGTGCAAACCGGGACGGGCACATTCCAAAGGGGGCAGACTACCAGTTGTTAATGGTTTGGTATCTAGTATGGCTATGACAGCCTGAGCATTTATATGAGCGTCCTAGGATAATGCTCACTATAGTCAATGTCAAGAACAAGGAGCTTCTTTCCAGGTCGGAGGGGATGAATGAGATTGATTTGCAGTTTCTCAGTGGCTTCCTTGATCTTTCGAATATTCCGTTGGTCATTCCTGTAAGCGTTGCTGGCGGCAAGGTTATCTGAAAAGTCGATATCAAGGTCGTTCACGACATCAGGAAGATTCTCCAGTTCTAGAGATGGAATATCAGATTGTGATAACAAAGCTGGCAATGGTTTTAACACGAACGCGAAGGATCCTTGATCTCGTCGCCATCGGGTGTCCCGACAAGCGTGAATTTCTTTCCGGAAAGGAGCCCAAGGTCGGAACTTGTATGGCGTTATCCACGGGTCTCAAGATGCAATACACGCGGATACACGCACATACGAATCTCATCGGGTGGTAGTTTCCCCTTCACAAGTCCAAGAATCTTTTGGCGTTCGGGTGGCACTCTTGTCAAGCTGTATAATGTGGTTTTCAAGTCCAGCACTCTGGTGAATAGATATAGATTGTATTGTGAACGTTGACGCAGTTCAGAACAGAATCGCACCTATCCGAATCTGCAATCTCGGTCGTAAAGTTCTTCCCAGACCAACTGAACTGTAAGTTGATCCACCGCTCCTGCGTGGCAGCATCTCCATCGCACTGAGAGTGTGGTTGCTGCAGCCGACTTGGCTATGCGTCAACATGAAGAACCACCCACTTGAGCAGAGGGACTTGAATTGACACTGACGGAATCCATTCGACCGTCTCTCAGCACAAATGGTTGAGCAGTCGCCACAGCATTTAAGTGCAGTTGTAGAATCGTACTACATAGTTACGTAACATCACACGCAGTTGGGGTAAACTGATGTTACTGATGCGACTATAGGTAGTACAGTATCCAGAAAGTCCAAATCTATGCTACAGAAACCGAAATCTACATTATACTTCGATTCGCGCAACGCTGTTTGCAACTGCATCGAAAGTTCCCATACCGGAAGGGGCTGAATGAGTGATATCAATCAGAAAATAATGCAAGAAAAAGCCGTGATCAACCTTTACGCTGGATGGAGATCGCATACGTCGATACTTTGCTGGGAGTAAGAAGACCAGTTGTGCTGTCATAAGACCAGCGTGCCTCAGTCGCTACTGTGAAAAGTAATGAGAGCCATGACGTGTGGCACGGGTGGAAAAACCCAACGGGCTAATACGTCGTTATTCGCTAGACCGAAATATGTTCGAGCGAGCTGTAGTGGTATAGTTTGATAGGCTTTGGATAGGAGTACAAGTGTTCGTTCCCGGAAAGAATCTGAAAAGTTGAGTGGTATAATAAAGAGACCTCGGGTTACCGAAAAGAAAATAAAGGCTACTCACCTATGAAGGCTGCCACCATTTTTCCGACAACAGCTGCGAGATGCTGATTGAAGAAATCCGGCTGAGAAACGAGTTCGACGAGCTGATGGGCTTTGGAATAAACATTTTTGTATTGTCTTTCTCGAACCGCTGTGTAAAGTGACACTAGCGTTTTCGTAAATGGCATGAGCAGAATCGGGTCGGGAAGTCGGCTCAATGCATAAAATGCAGGAGGGCTGTCCGTCATGTAGTCGGATAATGAGAAGGAGGCGAATCTGGAAGACTGGACTATACCCACAGGTCGTCGACAATCAGGTACCCAAGAATGAGAGGCGCGACTAGGAGAAGCCTTTCTGCATGATCGCCAACAGCCTACGGAGAGATAATGTCCAGGACTCGGTTCCGCATCAGCAAGGACACGCATACATTGATATCGCCGCCTTCCGCTGTCTTGATCAAAGCATTATAATTCGATTGCCTGGCTAAGTCTAAAATTGCGGGGAAGGGGGATTCATAAAGCTGTGGGGGTGCGACCGAAAAAGACTGTTGAACTTGCTGCTGTCGAGCTTCATCTTGCAGCTCGGCCGTCGTGGTAGGAGGAGGCGTTGGAGGGCCAACCATGATTTACGATCTATGCAGGTGTCAGACGGATTTGATTTCTTCGTGGAAGAGCCTGAGTTTGCCGCCTGTGCCACAACAGTGTTTGTCTCTCGACTACATCTCCTGGATCATAGACTATGGAAGCTGACGACGAAATCGAATCTATTCTCTACATCGCTCGAGAGGTCTTTGGTGGAAGTCATTCCAAACAACCCGCATTCAGCTACTGATCCATCCATCGATTGAAGTATACAAAATTCCGCCCCTAAGAGCGAACGAAGGTCACCGAGCAAACGAGTGGGGAGATCTTTCTCAACCTCTATGGAAAGGTCGCTTGAGGATTCTTGAGACATCGAAGGGTGCGGCGTTGCAGTTCGAAGACAACCAGACTGGTAGGTGACATTTCCTCTGACATGGCATTTCTAGCTCACGTCTTTACAGGAGAACGTATATCATATCGACCTCTTCGTCAGTTCTGTCGCTAACGATCAATTCAGTGTTTGCCAAGGCCGAATACGATCCCGCAAAGCCATCAGTGGATGCGGTCTTAGATTCTTCCCGTTATTTCGTCGTCCGAGTAGAAGACTCTGGCAGGAAAGCTTACATCGGGATGGGCTTCCAGGAACGAACAGACAGCTTCGACTTCAGTGAGTAGATTCGCATTGGCATCGAAACTCACGATGATGATGCACGCGACTAGACGTAGCTTTGCAGGATTATACTAAGTAGGAACTCCGATTTTTGGCTTGGTCTCAAGCTAAGACTTTGCAGACGCTGGAAGGCGCGCCTTAACCCAGAAATCACTGAGGAGGAGCCTATCTCTACTGTGACGCCTGCCCCCAAGAAAGACTACAGTCTCAAGGAAGGTCAAACCTTCTCCATCTCAATACCGGGTCGCAACAAGACAACTACAAAGACAGATGCTACCTTGCTAGGATCTGTGACAACGCAGGCATCGAGTGGGAGTGGCGTTCCCCTTCTACCACCTCCGCCGAGTGCGTCTAGAAAACGCGGATAGCATCTGATACCCGATACGCCTTGGCGCTTGAAATCTAGTGTCGTCGGAGCCTGCGTCGATGGATATTGGAATGGAATGCCAACAATTGTTATTTCACGTTTTACGTTTCACTTTACCATTTTCCCTGTAGGTTTAAATATGCCAAAGAATGACTTGTCGAGGAATATACTTCTCACTTTGTTTTCTTTTGCTGAGATACGACTTATGGTTCCTCCAGGACAACGCCGATACGTCGGAGGTTTGTTTGCTTTAGCAGCCGGTGTGTTCATTTGGCTGACAGAGAACAAAAACATTGACTGACGGCAGTCCTTCGCAGCCATACGTTAATATAGGGCTTGTTTGAAAATCCTCTCGAACGCCAACTGTACTTGTCGCGTTCGGCGTGACTTCGGATTGAAAGAATATCCATGCTTTCGCCTTCCCTTCAAGTCAAATTCTAAATTTCCCCCGACATGACAATTTTCAAAAATTCGGCCCATCGTTCATGGGGTGCATTGCTGGTCCTGGAGGACACGTGCCTAACGTTAACCCCTGCTTGAATCGAGACGTACCGATGTCACATCAACGGGTGGAGTTGAATGGCCACTTACTCATACTCTCTCACCTACCTGTCCCATTTTCTCTCGCATGCGATGCTTGCTTCAGTCCTGTTCTCGTGCACCATTTCTGGAAACAACTCACATCCCGCGCCTGTTGTTTAGAGTCATGAGCAGTGGGATTCTCCGACATCACCACAGGCCAAGGAAAGGGATGCTCTATGCGGAGCCCCTGGTCGCTATATTACGCCTGAAATAAGCCTCTCGTCCGACGTTGTCCCGAATGCATCCCTTCATCTACGTCCATTTTCTCAGTCGCCTGCAAGCGGGTGAATTAGAAGGCCTCGTGACCCGCTCTGCACAAGACTATGTCATAAAATCCGAAGACATTCCGCAGCTATTGGTTCGGGTCAACACCGGACTTTGTAGCGCCAACATAGAATTGCGGTTCCGATATAAAAGCAGCTGGAGGCGGGGCTGCTTCTCCAGGATTGTGCGCCCATCAAGTTCACAATGTACAAATCATTCGCATTTCTGGCACTGCTTCCTGCGGTCATCCATGCAGCTCAGCCCCTCTGGGCACAATGTGGAGGGATTGGCTGGAGTATGTTTTCGCTTCTCCTGTCCGTTCCAGTGCTGAATAACGCGATACAGCTGGAGACACGACTTGCGTTGCGGGAGCCGTTTGTACAAAATTGAACGATTATTACTTTCAATGCCTGTAAGTGCACGCCGGAAGGCAATGGTTGACGCTGGCTCACACCACGAGCAGCCCCGCCTCTTCTACATCTTCGCAGCCAACAACCGCACCGACAACCACCCCTACTACTACGGGGCCCACGTCCACAACCCCAACATCCACCAGCACACCAGCAGCAGGAAACCCCTACACAGGATACACGGTATGATTTTATTTTATTTTTGTTGTGCTCTACATATTGATCAACGAGCTCCAAGGTCTACCTCACACCATTCTATGCCGATGAAGTCAACGCTGCTGCTGCACAGATCACCGACTCGACTCAAAAGGCTAAGGCCTTGAAAGTTGCAAGCATCCCGACCTTCACCTGGTTCGACGTTGTCGCCAAGGTACCCACACTCGGACGTACCTTGCAGATGCAAGCGCCAAGGCGAATGCTTCAGGCCAGAAGTACCTTGTTCAAATAGTCGTTTACGACCTTCCTGATCGTGATTGCGCCGCATTGGCCTCGAATGGAGAGTTCTCCATTGCCAACGACGGTCTCAACAAGTACAAGAACTACATTGATCAACTCGTCACTCAAATCAAGAGTAAGCAACCCTTTTTGCGCGTCGAGAGGAACATACAATTCTCATCATGATTGCAGAATTCCCTGACGTCCGAGTTGTCGCTGTCATCGAACCGGATTCGTTAGCAAACTTGGTCACCAATCTTAATGTTGCCAAGTGCGCCAACGCACAAACCGCATACAAGGTTCGTCCTCTCCTTCACGGCCGACGAAATAGACCTGCTGAAATGAGATATAGTCGGGTGTCATCTATGCCATGCAACAATTAAACTCCGCCGGTGTCTACATGTACCTCGATGCAGGCCATGCAGGATGGCTTGGTTGGCCCGCCAACTTGACTCCCGCTGCCCAGCTATTCGCGCAGTTGTACAAGGACGCTGGTTCTCCTTCCTTTGTCCGTGGTCTCGCCACCAACGTTGCCAACTACAATGCTCTCAGTAAGCAGTATTATAGTACCCTTTGCCCAGATTATGCTGATGCGTGGTCAAGGTGCAAGCAGCCCTGACCCCATTACTCAAGGCAATTCCAACTATGACGAGATCCACTATATTAACGCAAGTGATACCCTTTCACGTTCATTAGCGGCCTAAACCTGCCTTCTTCTAGGCCCTCGCTCCTGCCCTCCAGTCTGGTGGCTTCCCTGCACACTTCGTTGTCGACCAAGGCCGATCTGGTGTCCAGAACATCCGTCAACAATGGGGTGATTGGTGCAACGTCAACGGCGCTGGCTTCGGCATGCGCCCGACTACGAACACCGGCTCATCGCTCATTGACGCCGTTGTTTGGGTCAAGCCCGGAGGTGAATGTGACGGTACCACCAACACTTCTTCGCCTCGATTCGATGCTCACTGCGCTGCTTCGTGAGTGTCTTGTTATCTGAATGGCAAGAAACTAGTTCATTAGAGATTCGTGATAGTGATGCTACTCCCAACGCTCCTGAGGCTGGTACATGGTTCCAGGTATGCAGTTTTCCGCAAAGTTGTAACGCAACGGTATAACTGACAATCTACCATGACAGGCCTACTTCGCGATGCTGGTCAAGAACGCCAATCCTGCATTGTAGAATATGAGCTTTACGATAGTTTTAACATGGCATCATGTAAGATGTATGCAATGTATAAAAAAATGAAAACCTGTCCATTTCAAGTCTGTTGGAGAGTCACGACGCTTAGGCAGACTGCGTGACAAATCATGACATCGAAAGCACGTGGCTTGCATAGTCCACACCGTCGCCGTGACTCCCTTTTCTCAAGCTCTTGCTCGGCCATTATCTGATAGCCCTCCTTCTTCTCAACTCATCATGTTGTCGAGGCTTTCTCGAAATGCGATGCAACGAGCTGCAGCTCGAACATCAGCTATGGCCACTCGAGGTCGGCGCGGGCTCGTCCAGCCCTCTGGAGCTGATAGGGCAAATGTTGTCGACGTGCCCTCTTCATACACGGATGAGACTCATCTCACCCCAAGACTGGGTATATCCAAGCACTCTATGAAATCTCCAGTGCTTTTGACGCCGTTTCAGATATGCTAGGTTTCAAACTAGGGACACAGCACAAAGAGGGTTCACTGCAAGACAAAGTCCGACCCATCTACCTGGACATGCAAGTCAGTCATCTTCGCGATTTCCTCTCGAAATCTGTTGCTTATTCGTCCTTATCAGGCCACAACTCCCGTAGACCCCCGTGTCCTGGATGCCATGCTTCCGTTTCTAACGGACCAATACGGCAACCCTCATAGTCGCACGCATGCTTATGGGTGGGAGGCCGAGCAAGCCGTTGAGGATGCCCGCAAGGTCCGCGGCAATACTCTTGTCTGTTTCCCGCCATCTCATAGTCACTTTTCAAATACGTCTAGCATGTTGCAGATCTAATTGGGGCCGATTCGAAGGACATTGTTTTCACATCGGGTGCGACGGAGACTAATAATATGGCTATCAAAGGCGTCGCACGATTTCATAAGGAGAAAAAGAGACATATCATTACTACCCAAACGGTACACCGACTTTGCATTGTGCTAGGATTTAGCCTAACGTTTCTGCATTTTCAGGAACATAAATGTGTTCTGGACTCGTGTCGAAAACTAGGAGAAGAGGGATTTGACATTACGTATCTTCCTGTTCAAAAGAACGGCGTCATCTCATTGGCAGACCTTGAGGCAGCCATTCGGCCCGACACTTCTCTCGTTTCCATAATGACTGTCAATAACGAGACGGGAGTCATCCAGCCCATCAAAGAAATTGGGGCTTTACTTCGAAAATACCGCGCGATATATTTCCATACAGATGCAGCACAAGCAGCTGGCAAAATACCGCTGGACGTGAACGAAATGAATGTCGACCTGATGAGCCTATCGGGGCACAAGCTTTATGGTCCGAAGGGCGTGGGTGCTGCGTATGTACGCAGGAGGCCAAGAGTCCGTTTGGAACCAATACTGAGTGGTGGCGGCCAAGAGCGAGGTCTTCGCAGCGGTACACTGCCAACTGCTCTGGTGGTAGGCATAGGTGAGGCTGCCCGCATCGCAAAACAAGAAATGCAGGTGAGCTCAGCAACATGTTTCAATTTTTTTTTTTCCCTGTGATGAATGTGAGCACGTTTTGTAACGCTGGAAGAGCCATGTGGTCCAAGTTGTTCCACATATGCGACAGCGTTGATCAGCATGGCAGTGATTGAAGTGCAGGGGTACTGATTTCATCTCATTCTGGAAATTTTTGAAGATGCTTAGAACGTGGTGCTGACTTGTATGCTGTAGCGCGATCATGAGCACGTCGAAAAACTCTCGAAGCGACTCATTCAAAGCATCAACTCTCAGATTGAACATGTTGTGCGGAACGGCGATGAAAACGGATACCCAGGCTGTGTTAATATGAGCTTTGCGTATGTAGAAGGAGAGAGCTTGTTGATGGCGCTGAAGGCAAGTGTTTTGCCAGTGGCTATAGTCGTAAACTGACTGATGTCCTGTAGGATATTGCATTGTCGTCCGGTAGCGCCTGCACATCAGCCTCTCTTGAGCCTTCATACGTGCTTCGCGCACTGGGTGAAAACATTTGATTAATGGGGGTTGTTGTCATGTTCTGACTGGTTTAACAGGTGCTGCGGAGGACATGGCGCATTCTTCGCTGCGATTTGGTATCGGCCGATTCACAACAGAAGCCGAAGTTGATTTTCTTGTGAAGCATCTCGTTGGAACAGTAGGGAAACTTAGGGATATGAGGTGCGACTTTGTGTTTTTCCTTTCTGTGATTCTATTGCTGAAGCATGCCAGTCCATTGTGGGAGATGGTGCAAGAGGGCATCGATATAAACACGATTGATTGGTCGCAGCATTGAATCTGGATTTTCTATGTCTTATGTCTGTACCGTAGCTGCATGGAAATCTATTCTGGTCGGAGAGGTGGTCCGTGCAGGTTTCTGATGAGTAATGATGGTGTTGTTCACTGCTTTTTGAAACTCAGCAGCCCCGTTCCATCTTTTACAACTCCACCATGGCTAGGCGTCTCTACCTCGGCAGTATGCTCCCTATATGCTGCACTCTGTGCCACCCAGCCAACTCACAGCTTTCGCCGTCCAGGATTACCCTCTGATGCTCGCTCCGATGATGTTACCAAATTTTTTGAAGGCTATGGTCGCATCATTGACTGCCGCGTCATGACTGGTTTGTTGTTCAGCGAAACCACTCCTTGGAACTGGGATCACTTATCCCTGTCGCTCAGGTTTCGGCTTTGTCGAGTTCGAGAATTCTAAAGTGCGCCATCAGCTCACAGACCATGTTTGTTGAGTCTTAATATCCCCCAGGATGCCGAAGACGCAGTCCATAATCTCAATGGAAAGCCCTTTTTGGGTGCTAGGTATTTGCTTTGACACGTCATCCGTAATCATCACCTGCATCATCTTCTTCAGCATTGTCGTAGAATTTGCAAAAGAAAGCCGCCCTCGTCGCGACATTTACGAGGGTGAAAGAGGCTATGGGTAGGATTGATGGTTGCGACAGAACAAAGTTTGCTTAGTAGCCCGTTCTACAGTGCACCTCGCGTTCGCCGCCCTCCTGGTATCCGTCTCATCGTTTCCGGTGTTTCCCGCGACACGAGCTGGCAGGTATGAAATTCTTCACATCATCGGTTCGGAGGATCCCCACGGAGTGCCATTGGTTCGGCGGCTCTAAAGACATGCCCTTTGCTTTGCTTACCGAGGTCTGACGAACAAGCGGCCGACCCGTGGTGATACACTGGCTCGTCTACAGCTCCCTTTCTTTCTGATTTCTGGATGACGGTCCCATTTGCCCTTGAGTTAATCTATAAGGAGGACCAAGCTTAATCTGTTCCACTACTACACTAGGATCTGAAGGATTTCGGTCGAGACGCTGGCAGTGTCTCTTTTGCCGATATTGATCGTGACACACCAGGACAAGGGTAATTTCATGTCGTAGCTTGTTTCTACAGCAACCTCATACGAAATCTACTCCAGGATTTTAGAGTATCTTTCGCGCGAGGATGCTGATCGTGCAGTCAAGGAATTAGATGGCAAAGAACTCCGTGGCCGACCCGTGCGCGTTGCGTACGACGATACGGTGTGTTGATATGCCTCGCTACTTTTCTGCATCACCGCTTACATACTTGATAGCGGAGTGGGCCAGATAATTACCGTCGCGACGATCGTCGTGATGATCGCCCTCCCGTGACGACCGTTACAGGGATGATCGCTACAGGGAAGACAGGTCTTACCGCCGTGAACGGTCCAGGTCACCTCCTCGTCGCCCTCCTGCAGATTACGACGACCGTCGTTCACACAGGTCTCCGCCCCCAAGGAGGGATATTGATGACAGACGGTCTGCAGGGTACGATGATTATCGGCGAGGAGGCTATGATGACCGCAGAGGGCCTGATTACTATTATGATCGTCGCAGGGATGATGCCGACAGACGCAGAGACGATAGGAGGCGCGACGAAAAGGAGGACCGATATGAGGACCGGGCCCCAAGGCATGCCAATGGAGACGGTGGTTGGTCTCGTTGAGGTGATCACGGCGGGTGTCCTGAAACAGCGCTAGCGGGAACGAACAAACGTTCAAAGTTCTATGTGCTCCTTACCTTGGTTTCTCCTCGAAAATGGTTTTGTCGTTTACGCGGACCGTGTATTTTCTCTCTGTTGGTCAAATTCCGTTGGTCCCGCCCTCTGGCATCGGTGAAATTTCGTTCCATGGACTTGTCACAGGTAATGGGCAAAGGCGTGCACTCAAACTGGGCACAGTTCGACACCAAGGCATTGGAATTTTTGGCTGGGCAATGCTGCCCATACTTGAAGGTCCTCGTGGTCCGTCCTAAACGCAATGGGCTTGTCGACCGAACGCCACTTGCCACTGGAACTATGAATGTGTATCCCCATTCGTGCAAGTCGTTGGTTTTGTATTGCGGCTGCGGATCTGTGGATTCACATTTATTTGTTGTCGTCTATCCCAAACACGATATTTGATCCTTCCTCCAGCCCTAGCCACTCCAATGTGGACTGATCCTGAGTACTGTCGAGATCTACTAATCGCCCATCCTGCATTCGAATCATAATTGTATATTACCATCGCTTTTAAGCATTTTCCGAATTTTCATGCGTAACATTCGCACTGTCATCGCAGGTAGGACACGGCAGTGCAAAAAGGGTTCTGCTGCAGACCGTGTTTCAGGAGGTCTAAAAGGCGTGACGTTGAGAGCTGCGATGAGCAGCAGTTAGTAGAGAACGGATATTGGGAATGGTGTGGTCACGCACTCAACAAGGCATTGCTGAGTTTATTGGAGTTGAAGCTCCTTTTAGGCTTGCCCTCAGGTCTGCCATGCTCTAGGCGAGAAAAAGTTCATTGTCTGGAGATGCCCTTCAAGAGAAAACTCACTCTCGCAGAGTTCCATCCACCGAGGGTATATTGCTATCCGCTCCGCTTCCGACTCAGGACCGTTCCTCATGACGTAGGATATGAAAAAGAGTTCGGCATCTGTTCTCTCCTTGCTCGATATCTGAATGTAAAAAAAAAACAGAAAAGGTCAAAGTCATTCATGGCGGGACGAACGATCGATGTACTGCTGCTCCATCGAGTATCAATAGCGACGGTATTCTGGATATGATAAAGGGTCGCGCATGGCGTTCGAGATCTCACGAGATAGCTGCTTCAGGCTTAATGCACAGATGAATGCTCATTTGTGGTCTTACCCGTCAGAGGGTTATCAATCAGTGACAGGGCCTCTAGGTTCGGAAACCAGCAACGTAGCGCATCCACGTCCATCCAGCCATTCAGCTTATTTGTTGACAGGGAGACTTGTTTTACTGTTTGTAATTTTTGTCGCGGAGTTTCCGGAAAGGGTATGGCGCCGAGGCCGTTGGATGTCAATATGATGTGACGTAGACTTGAAAGGCGTGCAGTTGAGCGTTTGCAAGTCCAACAAAGCTTATGTCGCTACTCACGACCTGATCTTCGACATGGCATTCCAGATGTCTGACCACTCGGCGCAAGCATTGCTGTCGAGATTGATTGTTTCGATGGACGTGTTCGAAGGTAGCTGTTCGCTCACACCACACAGCTTTGTCAGATGATTATAGCCCATTTCAAGAACACGTAATCTTGGCATGAAGACGGCGATGCGCTGGGCTTCTGACCACGTCATCATTGTCTCGTTGAGTTGCAGCTCGGTTAGATTTGTGAAGGCACTCGCGAGTGATGTATCATCTGTTGGTGGCTGGAGTCTATTCCGACTGCGTAATGAAGGTTGAATATAGCTCTAAATGGATACGATGAGACGGATCCGAACTTTAGTGCAAGCCGCTGCAGAGCATGGAGTTCTCTGCCAATCGCGGCAACTACATCCCAGCTCGGAAGCAGGTTCATTGACAGGTCGATACCCTGAAGATCTAGAAACGACGTTGTTGCGTCAGCTATGATATATTCTGCGAGTGCGACGCACTTGGACAAGTGTCTTGTATTGCCCCTGGCGGATCGCATTTTCCAAGACACTGGTTGTCCAGGCTGACCATGCGCAGCTGGCGTAAATTCGCCAGCTTGCCTCTGATTTTGTCCAGGCGGACGGCCTCGACCACAATAGCACCATTGGAAGACCCTAACACTACCGTCTCCTGGGAATCCGGACCATGCAACGCTTCTACATATTTTGCAACCAAAGCTTCCAAAAAAGACATTCCGTGGCATAATTTCGCCGATGGCCGAATAAACGAGCCTGCATTGCGGTTCCTGTGTACGAGATATAACCATTCGAAAAGGGGACAGGAGGCGGGGAAAGCGGCTGCCGGTGGGAGGCTTACCAACAAGTGAAGTATCGTTTACCATCTTTGACGCCATCGTGTTTGCCACGGGCGGGATCATCCCATTCAACGCCGAGCCATGTACCCGTGGTGTCGTCGACTGAACCAACATACTTGATAGTGCCGAGCTGGCCTGCGAGGGCGATGCGACTGCCCACGCTGGGCAGGTCCATGTTAAGTACGGTGGCCTGATAATCCGGGAAGTCGGATTGAACTGAGCCGAAACCCTAACCCTACTACAGGGACTTTTGCTCCCGCCGCTTGTCAGGTTGTGAACTTGGGATTCCAAATTTATTGGCCTTGCTCACGAATGCTGGCTGTACCATCCCTCGTCAAGGGCATGTCTCGCAGTGGCATGTCTGTTGTCCGTCGTACGAGAGCCATCACAAACCACATGATGTCCACAGCGTCCTCCAATGCTGCACAGGAGGTCTGTCCTCCACTTTTGGCTATGCTTGTATCTTGTTCATCCATGTTCTAGCCGCCCATTCTCTTCGAATCAAACGCGACCGTTCGCTCGTATATCCTAAATAGGTCGCACAAGTTGAATGCGCTCGATGAACCTATGCTGGCTCTATTGCGGCCAAAAATAGAGGTCGGAGCTGATGTTGAACCTTCCCGTTGTTCTTACCGAGCACGTCACAGGAATGGAGCAACTCTGATTTGTGCGACATTATCGTTGGCTCAGGCGTCGGGAGAGCCTTTTGCGCTGGTGGCGATGTTGCAAGTACGTGTATCATTCGCGCAGGCATTCGCGGTTCTCAGATAATATTGCTTCAAGGTGTCATACAGGCAGCGACCGACTCAACCACGCGCTCCAAGGCAATTGACTTCTTCAAGCGAGAGTGAGTGGCACGAATTGCATATCGCGTCTGGGTGACTTAAGGCTGCATCAGGTTTGAAATGGACTATATACTGGCTACGCTGCGCAAACCCTATGTTGCCATAATGGACGGTCTAACCAGTAGGCTGTCCTGGTCTTGTGTCTGTTTCTTCGCTGACATGCACTAAGTGGGGGGCGGCTACGGCCTTGCGGCACACGCGCCGTTCAGGATCGCGACAGAAAACACCATTTTTGCCATGCCAGAGACCAAAATTGGTTATTGCCCTGATGTTGGCGCCAGTTACTTCTTGTCAAGATTGGACGGTCAACTAGGCACCTATTTTGCTCTAACATCGGATACACTGAAGGGCAGAGCTGTTTTGTACGCTATAGTGACTCACTTGTTATGTTCACCAAATGACTCGTCACAGCGACCTAGGTCTCGCAACTCATTTCATTCCCTCCAGGAGGGTTCCTATCCTGCTTGATCGTTTAGCCGCCCTTGAAAAGGCGCATCCCAATACAATCAATAATACTATTGAAGAATTTTCATCGGAACGTCAACCAGAAGAACCGCCGACGCCACTGACAGGGGACACGCGTGAAGCTCTTGACTTCGCCTTCCGCCATGACCGAATAGAACAAATTGTAGAAGATCTCCAATCGTTCAGCCAGGCAGGAAATCCAGCAATTCGCCAGTGGGCAACCGATACACTGGCCGTTTTGCATTTGCGGAGCCCGACTAGCCTGAAGGTTGCCCTGAAGGCCATTCGCAAAGGGAAGGAGATGACCCTTTTGGAGGCGTTAGACATGGAATTGAAGATTGCAACCGCGTACTGTGTAAGTAAATTGTTTTTCCACAGATCGCGTGTTCCTTGATGACAAGTTCCCACATCATTCAGAGCGGCGCAAGCCCCGATTTTCAGACAGGCGTAACTGCTGTTTTGTTGAACAAGAACAAGAAAAATGGCGCGGAGCGACCTGCGTGGTCTCCCACAGCGCTGACGGACGTCTCTGATGAGATCTTGTCCAGGTTCTTTGAGCCAACGTCGCCGTACTTGTCGCCCATGCCGCAACTCGTGGTTGCAGATCATGTGCCCTCAGGCACCTCGACCAAACATATGAGATATGCCTTGCCAACTGAAGAAGAAATCGGTTCGATGGTTATGGGTACTCATAGCTCCGGCGGAGGTACTGGTATTCGGCTGGATGAACTTGTGGAAAAATTCAACGATCTGAGGCGAGGAAAGCTTGGTGTCAAGGAGAAGGTGCTTGAAGTGGCGCGCCGAAAGTGCGAGATTGTTGATAACAAGGACGGTAACTTTGTTTGGTTGAAGTGGAAGCACTCACCAGCGCGGCCTTGATTTTGATGATAACTTGGCTATGTACGATCACATGTTTAGTCCCCTTCAAATGATGAGAAAGTCCGAGCGGTATCAGCTCAACTCAAACAAGAATTTCGTGTCAATCGGAGCATTAGAGTCGGCTAGAGCATGTCCATTTTTTTTTTCTTTTGGGCTACTCAGATGTGGGTTAGCTGATTTGTTCAAGCGTCGTGCCAGCTACGCAATTTGTCCTTAAATATCCCAAATGGCTTATACCCAATCCAGCTACCAAGATCGACCTGGGTCGCCGCCCTGGCACATTACAGATTACTCCTTAGCGCTTTCGCCTGCTCCAATCGACTGCGTCTAACTTGTCTGCTGTACTAACACCGACCCAAACATCGGTCAGACCCACCTTTCGGACAGTCACAATGTGACAAGTGACATATTTGAACTCCGCCGGACCCAGTGGTCGGACGCTCCGAATGCTCACTGTATCCCGTCGCGAAGAACAGAAGAATTATCTACAGATTGCTACTAGATGGTTGTATACTACGATTAAAATTATTCTCAAGATATCGCTGGTGAGAAAAGTAATACTGGGCTGCCTGATGATAATGATCTGGCATATTAGAAGCATCGTAAGCTTGATCGTAAGTATTATCAGTGTAGTAGGGATGATAATTATTATAATGATATGCTGCAATCGGTGCGGATATCAGCGGGTGAAAACGGCAAGCCGATGCTCCTCCGATGTGCTATCCAATCGAGAATGGTTTGCTTCTGTTCCGGTGTGAGGAGCTGCCGCACCGCGCTGGAGTCTTTCCATGACGCGTGTCGTCTCTTTGCCCTGTCAGAAAGCGTCGAAGATGGAATCTAGGATTTCAGCATGGGCAAGGTTCATTCTCGTGTTTTATCACTCACTCCTATTGCCGCTTCAGCTTTCCGGAAGCTGCTGTACTCTCCAGTAGCGATGCGTTCCAGCGCGTCCTGCACGCGGGCTTCATAACTTGGGTTATTTGAACGTCGATCGCGATGCCTTGTGGATTTCCGCGCAGCGGGCATGAGAGGCAAACTGACGCGACGCGACGCATTTGCTGTTCATTCCATTTCTGGATATCAAACTCCGACGTTGCTCTGACGCGGCATTTGTCGGCAGGCGTGACAAACTGCTTTTCTACGCTCTGGTCAGATACCATATTTTATACAATACTAACTTCATTGAAGTACTTTAATAGTTGTCCTAGGTGTCAGATATCAACTTTGGTGTGGGTAGAGCCAATATGTGGCGAGATATTCGAGCTGTCCGAAAGGTGGGTCCTGACCGATGTTTGGGTCGGTGTTAGTATATTGTGGAGAGGTCTTCGTCCTGATCCGTTGGTACAAACTGCATCACTCACAACTCGCAGAAATTGTATCGCATCAAAACTATCCAGTCTCAAAATGCAGTTCCGCAAGGGATGAATCAAAGTCCCAGTGCAACGTAGGTGAGACGATCATGTTCTCACCTCCCCGGTGCTGGCCGTCTCGCCGTTGCCATGTCGCGTCCTGGCAGCGATTTTATTAGACGCGCAATACTATGTCTCCTTCCCTAGGAGATCGAGGTTACAAGAACCGCCTTTCATTACTGAAATTGAGATTGCACAGCGATCGCGATCGAGGGGTCAGACGAAAAATTCAGTCAATATTCCAACACGAGTTACATGACCCTTCCAGACGGCTGCCGCGCGGGATGGAATCCCGAAAGGGGCGGTTCACCAAGCAGCAGGCCATGAACCATGGATCTGGTCGACATTCCCCGACGGCCAGATGTACACTGGATTTCTTAATCTGATGTGGCGGCGAATGGCGCAGAATTTTTCGTATAAGAGGCTTGTCTAGAGAGCAATAGCTGCACGTCGAATCCAAGAACGTCTTCTCATTCCTCCAATACCAAATCAACAGCTTCTACGAATACCTAGGCAATGGACGTCATCAATTTGTTTCCTTCTCCTCCACACCTCCTCAGGTTGTTTGTGCGACTCGCTTTATCCTTGTTCAATTCCTCTGTGCGGCTTGCCCACCGTCGAGCAATAATTGACAGGCGTTCTCCCGTCGACTTTGACATCGACAGCCAAACTGGCTTCTTCCCGCCGAAACCTCTTCCCCGACTTCCCGAACAGTTTACTTTGTGGGAATGTGCCCTTGAGGACGCAAACGACAAGCTCAGTCTCGGCGAAGACACGTCAGACGAAGCCGTGATGCGGCGATCCTTTGGGGAAACGTGGAGATCTGCTATCTCGGAGGTGCGTATCAGCAACATTTCTTCTTGTCATAAATCTTACGCGTCTCTAGTGGCCGGTCCTCGACACGCGTGCCTTTCATGAGGACATCCGTTTCCTTCAACGCGCTCATCTGGTATTGGCCTGGCTCGTCAGCTTCTACGCCCATTCTATCCCCCTTCTGAAATCGCGTCATCCATCATCATTCCTAAATCACTCGCCCTTCCCCTGGTCTCGGTCTCGCGAGCTCTTGGTATAGCCCCAGTACTGACGTTTGCGGACACCGTACTATGGAATTGGGAATTGGTCAATCCAGACCAACCCTTCTCTTCTGAAAACATAAAATTCGTTAATCTCTTCTCAGGAACGGAGGACGAGCGGAATTTCTATCTGGCCTCTGCAAAAGCCGAGCTGCGTGGCATCGAAGCTCTGCGCATCATCGACGAGTACAACAATCTCCCTGTCCTGACGGACCTGACCTCCATCTCGAAGATCGCAAGAGACCTTCATCGTCTGCAAAGCATTATTGAGGACCTTGCGGAACTCATTCAATCCATCCGGCCGACGTGCGATCCTCATGTCTTTTATTGGGTGGTTCGGCCTTGGTACGAGGGCAGCGGCTCTCAGGGTCCGAATAGTCCGGCCTGGATTTATGAAGGGGTGCAGCGCTACGACAAGCTGGACCTCAGTGGCCCATCTGCTGGGCAAAGCAGCGTTATGCACGCTCTTGACATTTTCCTTGATATAGACCACACCATTAGGAAACGCCGCTATCCTCCTCCTTCTGCAGGCAATCAGAGCGCAGACCATGGTTTTATGGAGCGCATGCGCAGGTACATGCCTGGCAAGCATCGTGAATACCTTGCTCACCTCGCAGCGACTCCGAGATCGATCCGGGATCTTGCTCAAAGGATCCCAGCGCTTCGTGATCCGTACGATGGCGCCGTACTAGCCTTGAAAAGGTTTAGGGACGAACACATGAAGATCGCGTGCCTGTATATCGTCACGATGTCACATTCCAACCCTGTTGACCGAGCTGGCTGTCCAGTTAGCGCGACCATGAGGAGGGTGAGGAAGTCGGCTGATGGCGCGGTTCGGGGGACCGGCGGAACCGAAGTGTCCAACCTTCTCAAGGCAGGACGGGATGCGACACGTCGCGCAGCTTTGAAGCACCACTGAAGCCAAATTGATATTCCCCTGCCAAACCAGGCTAAGCAGTTCCCTCTCGCATTCAGGGCAGAGATTTAAATTTTATTTCAAATATTATTCAGTCAGGCGTAGTCAGCATTATCAGATAGTCCCATAACTTATTCCACCAGATAGTACTTTTACTTTGATATGTAACTTAGGTTTGTTAGTAGAGTCTTGTACATGTGTGTGGTCACGTGCGACCACACATTTGCTTAATGTTCCTTTCTCACGGTGACACGCTTGTCATGCAAATGAAGTTCTTCTGCCTTTCGACATACGCGTCGTGATGGCCCAGCTCACTGCAGGAAGTTGTTATCGTCTTCAGCGCGGGGATCCGCAAGATGAAGCATTGTTCAACTCTCCGCACACGCTGCAGCTTCTTTCCATTAAGATGGTGAACTCTGCAAACCCCAACGGCCCCGACAGGTATCGTATCATCCTGTCGGATGGCATTCACTTCATCCAGGCTATGCTCGCTACTCAGTTGAACAACTTGGTCCAAAACAATTTGATTGGGAAGAACACTATAGCCGTGATCGAGAAACTCACCTGCAATTACGTTCAAGAAAAGCGGTTCGTATCCCCTGGTACTTTGTCGGTCACTGACCTAATAGTCTTCCCAGGTTGATTATCATCCTCGCTCTTCGAGTTCTTGAATCTGCCGCCGATAAAATTGGCGACCCTAAGCCGATCCCAGAAGACCAGTCCCAGTCGTCCAATGCACCTGCACAACAATCTGGTCCATCAAAGCAGCAAGCAGGCGTGCCGCTTCAGAGTTCCGCCCATAAAATGATGCGTGCGGGATCCGTCTTTCCGATTGAAGGTTTGAGTCCATATCAAAATAACTGGACCATCAAAGCGCGCGTTACACAGAAGTCGGAGATCAAGACATGGTCCAATCAACGGGGCGAGGGCAAACTCTTCAATGTAACGCTGATGGATGAAACCGGCGAGATTAGGGCTACCGCGTTCAATCTTGCCGTCGACGAGCTCTACCCTAAGCTAGAAGAGGGCAAAGTATACTATATATCCAAGGCTCGAGTCAACTTGGCAAAAAAGAAGTTCTCCAATGTTCAAAACGACTACGAGTTGAGCTTCGAGCGGAATACTGAAGTCGAAGAGGTGACCAGCTTCAATGGTCGCATCCTGACTTCTACTGATGACGCCTCCGCAGTGTCATGACACTACCAATCTGCCCATGGTCAAGTACAATTTCGTTCCGCTTAGTGGCCTAGAAGATTTGCCAAAGGATTCGACTTGTGGTTCGTTATTTCCTTCACTTTGAATATTTATATTGACAAGCTTTCCCGAAAGATGTAATCGCTATTGTTAAAGAAGCATCTCCACTTTCGGAAATCATGTCGAAGGCACAAAACAGAAATGTAAGCGCAAAAGACTCTGCAGGTTCTCGATTCTGAGACGTCCCATGGGACAGATAACTAAACGAGAGCTTACTCTTGTCGACAAATCGGGTTACTCTGTGCGATTGACGCTATGGGGCAGACAAGCGGAACAATATAATGCCGAACCCGCTTCCGTCATTGCTTTCAAAGGTGTCAAGGTTGGAGACTTCGGAGGTACGTGGGCGCACTTCTTTTAAACGGCTGTCAATCCACGCATCATTCCAGGCCGATCGCTCTCTATGTTCAGCTCCAGTACCATGACTATCAACCCCGATATAGACGAATGCTTTGCCCTTCGGGGCTGGTATGACTCTACTGGCAGCGAGCAATCTTTCCAAGCTCACTCCAATGCTGGAGCCGTTTCTGGGCACAAGGGACGTTCAATCGGTCCGAGATGCGGAGTTTATACGACGTCAAGGCCTCAAACTTGGGTCAATCCGACAAAGCTGATTACTTCTCTGCCCGTGCCACTATCATGCACATCAAAGCCGACAATATATCCTACCCTGCCTGTCGAACTCCTGGATGTAACAAGAAAGTCATTGGTGATAGCGGTAGCTGGCGGTGCGAGAAATGCGACAAAAGTTATGACTCTCCCGATCATCGGTTAGTCGCACTCTGTGCCTGCGTTCTGTTCTCACAAACTATTATAAAAGATATATCATGTCTTTGGCCGTAGCTGACTGGTCTGGTCAAGCCTGGTTCCAAGGTTTCAACGACGTCGGAGTGGCAGTCTTTGGCATGTCTGCTAATGAGCTCGTCGAGATCAAGGTAAATTGAGCGAAGTTCATGCAGAGCTACTTAGTCGCGGTAGCTCACGATGATCATGCGTAGGAACGCGATGAAGCAAAGTACAGTGCTATCCTGCACCAGGCCAATTGCAACACATACAACTTCTCTTGCCGGGCTAAAACGGACACGTATAATGTAAGTTCCTCCCGTCAGTCTGAGATTGAACGAACCTAATCCATGGTAAACGACGCAGGGTTCGTCACGCGTTCGTTGCGCGATCACTAAAATCCTCCCTTTGGACTACAAAGAGGAAGCGATGGCATTGCGCGACCTGCTTCAGTCTCCGTGGGCTCGCTGAGGTGTCAGTTATCGACTACCCGCTTTGTGCATAGTAGTGTACCAATAGTCAATAGCATTTCGAGTGTCTGTATACGATCAGCATCATTTGTGGCCTATTTCCTGTTGTGGAATGCCACAAACACTGTGTCTCCGCTTTTTGTTTCCGTCGGTCGCGACGCCTCAGGCGCTCGTTTCGAGGCTGCCCATCTGTTCTGTTCACTTCAATCATAGCTCCAATACTGCGACGGCGGAACTATGACGATCTCGAACTACTCCCGCCAGTCTCACAGCTACTATGACACTCCGAGTGGGAAGAAGGATGCGACGCGTCTACCGAGTCCTAGTAGAACCAGCACTAGCTATGCCCACACAGCCACGTCGAACAGTCCACACCATAAGGTTAACATTGTAACGCGTGTAGCTATTGAAGGACGAGCGAAACAAGGCCAGGACGGTGCAGCGATAAAAATGTATCTCAAGGTTTCTGTCTCCTGCCATAGTTGTTGGTGGCTGCTCTGACTTCTTGCATCATAGCTATCGGTTCCTCCAGAGCATATAACGCAAGGGTCAACGATCCCACTCTTCTCTGGTGTGTCCTCGTTCTCTATCTCAAGCTGTTGGATGTCTGCTGAGCTCATTGCTGACGACCTAGAGGAAAATGTCAAGGTTTTGGCGTCTCAAGTCCACCCGCTCAACAGCAATTCGGTTCCATATAACTTCTCCTCGAAATCTTCACCACTTCTGCATAACGCGGCGCGTGCACTGTGCTTGCCAGCGCGTTCTAGTCAGACGTTTTACAGCGCCTTCCACCTGATGGAGCCCACGATGACCCATACTCAGATGTCTTCTGCCAGCAGAACGCCATCCATGAACGGAATTTCTTCAAACGAGAACGTTGGTATTGTCGATCCACAATACGCGGGCCATATCTTGGTCAGCCGATATCACATCGCGTACGTGCCGCCCAAAGCATTGCCCGAAGAGGCTATGAATGGAATAAATGGCACGAAGGACATAGATGACAGTTCATCGAGACGATTTTCTCGGAGAACGTCGGTTTCCGACCGGAACAATGTACAATTTATGGCAGCAATTGATATGTGGGTCCCTTATGTTTTGCGTCCTCCCAGAGCGCCTTATCTAGTACGTACGCAACCTTCAATTCGCTTCGAATACTACTCATACGGCAATATAGTTGTCCATACCCCTGCCTCGATGCTTGAATAATAGCGTCAAGCTCCGGATATTCCCTCCTACTGCTACGTCGTCTTCGTTTGCTTCCTTGTCTTCAATAGAAGAGGAAAGCAACTCGTGGGATCTTACCTCCGACCCTCATGTCAACCGCAGCGCGAGTATGAGACCCTCTCGCTCAAACTCGTATACCCACTTCGCCGACGATGAGTCGAGTGATTCGTCTACGGCAGGGTTTGCAGACGGCTGTGGCATTCAAGGTTCCTTTCCAAGCTCGGAGCGAATTCGGATTCGTTGGGCCAAGCCGTTCAAAAGAGTTGATATCCGGGGCGGAGACAATGGGCGCAGGAGAGTGGGGGTAAAAGAAGTGCAAGGGGAGATGTCGTGCATCATTCTTGGTAAACGAAAGAACAGTGCAAACCCGTCGGCGGAGGCTGTCCTCATGGATGTCAGCTACAAGGCGTCGTGTAAAGGTGTTTGGTTCCCTGGAGTGGCCACACAGCTTGGGATGGATGTCGCTTTAGAAGCTAAGGGCTGCGAGGTAACTTGGGTTGATGACTGTTCTAAGGAATGGAGCGTGAGAGGTGGTATTGGTTACACTGGATTCGATGTCGCTGGCGCTTCAAGTCGCCCAAAGCCCGATCAACCGTCCCGGGAATGGGAATTTGCTACACCGCAGATAACCCCACCTCCATCGAACGATGAGTTGTTGCCACCACAACTTGCCTTGCAATCATTCAGACATAACTCGACATCTTCTGTGTCGTCGCTCCTCCGTGCTCCTCTGCCATCTCAGAACATTGGGGAATATTCGTTTGAAGGGTCAGGAACGACATCCTTCTCCCAAGGGCCATTGTCTTCTGTCTTATCGTTACCAGATTCGCCACCCTCCTCTTCAGAGCCGGTTCCCCCTGGTGCACCGATAACCATGCACTTGAACATGAATGACATCGTTCAGCCAGCGAAAAACGTATTCACATTCTCCATATCTGGCACAATCCTCGTGTCGCCACGCCATCCTCTATCAAAAACAAGTCAGAATGGCGATGAAATGGGATCTGATGGCTTGTTCATTAACCTGCCGCGGTTTACGGTGCTCGCTGCGGACACGGAATCGACCTTCATCACAGTACGCAATGAACTTGACGCTGCTCGTATTGAAGTGTATGACTCCGTGGGCGATATCCACAACGACGCCCAAGCAAGAAAGGCCGTGCTGAAGAAAGGGGGGCATACCAGGTGTGCTGAAGAGGGGGGTCAAATTGTTATTCGTCATCTCGATCCGCCCAACACGATATCGCGCTCATTGCGTTCCTCCAGTCTACCGCGGGTTGCAAATCATATGCAGCTGGCAAACAGTCCTGCCGCGGTGCAGCGAGAAGCGAACCTGATGATGCCCTCTGTCAATGTTGTTGTTACTCCACTCATCAGCGTTCCTGACTCACCACCAGAATCATATTTCGTCAGAATACGCTTGCAAATGCCCACAGACGTAAATCTTGGCTTATTGGAGTTTGGTTTCGCACGGCCTCTTGAAGCCACTTCAGCAGAAACCGACGATACGATTGTCTCTGTTGTCAATGTCTCGACAGGTAGCGGGCCTGTACAGTTCGAGTATAGGCCCGGTCAGCCAGAATCATTGCATTCTTTTGAGGAAGTCAGCACCGCCAAATGGATGTGTTGGGCGAAGATTCCTATGGAGGGAATTCGAGAATCGGAGATACTGGTTGATTACGTTGCCACTCACTCCTGCGAGAACCTCCAAAGCAAGGGCCGAGGTAGAATACTCGGAAGAGCCCCATTGCAAGTATATCTGCCTATTTTCTCTATTCCGATCGGGGCTCTAGACATCACAGTAGACGAGCCTGCTGGTGCGCAGTCCTGCATTTCGCTTCTTCCTGAATAGAAACTAACAACCTCGCTGATAGGACTCCGCATCGCGGCTGTGGATTCCGATCTAAAGCACCGACTCTGGCTCTCTCGGCAATGCAGGCTACTTGATTACTCATTGCAAGAGTTCTCCGAACGTCGGCTCAGCCTTATCTTCGAATCCACTTCCAAGTTCAATCAAAGCCCATTTTTCGGACTCAAAGCCTTCTTGACGGCAACATGCCTAACTCTCATTTTATCTCTGATCTTTATGTACCAGCTTGGTTCCATTGTCAATGACATGGAACTATCGCTGGAGAAATACCTCGCGACTTTGGAAATCCTGGGACGCAGCAACAATGTCGAGACTGTTACCGTCACAGCAACTATTAACACTGGCACCACGACCGTCATGATTGATTCGACTTCCGCCCCCGAATTCTTTACCACCACAACCTCCGTGACTCTCCCCATTGCGATACAATCCACAATGACCGAGCTTCCCTCTGCAACCGAATCCACAGGCAAAGACTACTTCCCTGCGCCTTCGGAAACGGTAAATGACGATTATCCCAGTCCAGGTTCGCTGAACCTGATAGCGAGCCCATTTTCCATCGCAGCAATTCAAAAATTGCTCCTTGACGCGGTCCACTCTCATGATTTCCATTTTACGGTCGATGTTGCAAAACAAGCTGCGAACACGGTCTGGCAAGTATTCCGGAAGATATACCATTATCCATTAGACCCACCATGATAGCTGATTTAATTTGATGTATTGTTCTTGTGTCCGACTGTATTAATGGACGACTTTTAATGACAAAAAGGATCAATTCCAGAAATGTATTAGTTATCTCACGCCAAGTTATAGGGCGCTATAGCCAAGTGGTTACGGCGACAGATTAGAAATCTGTTCCTCTTTGAGGGCGCAGGTTCGAATCCTGCTGGCGTCGGTTTGTATTTTGCATTTGAAGCACTTTTTTGGCACTGGATTCGCAATTCTTCGCAACTGGCCGGGTACTCGATCATAAGTCAGGTGACAGTTGCCTTTTTACGCCTCAGGCCCCACTATATTGCCTCGGTTTGCTCTGAATGCTGGCAAGCGGCCCCCTCCAGCGCATTCTTCTCACAAGGCCGCCCCTGCTTTTTTCTCTGATTCGTCCTCTGCGATTTTCTGCGGTTTTCAGCTCGTCTATGGCCACTGTTGCAACTTCGGATTGGCGTCGTGTGCAACCAGCCGCTAACGGCGTTCCCTCATTTTCTGTTTATGAGAAGGAGATTCAAAAGTCGGAGCAAGACGACAGAGATTACAGACTTATTCGACTTGACAATGGTCTGGAGGCTACGGTTATCCATGATCTCAAAGCAGACAAGGCTGCGGCCAGCCTGGATGTCGCTGTGGGCCACTTGTCAGACCCTGTGTGTGTCCAATCTGATGCATGTGTCCGACGAACTAACAAAGGGAAATGTGGGATACAGGACGATATGCCAGGGCTCGCCCACTTCTGCGAGCATTTGTTGTTCATGGTGAGCGTGGCTCAGCTGTTAGACGACTTAGTGTTGGGTTGACACGGATGTCAGGGTACCGAAAAATTCCCCAAGGAGAACGAATACTCAGAGGCAAGCCAGTCAGCTTTGCCTTGATAAACGGAATCCTGACGTGTGCTTCACGCAGTACCTAGCCAAGAATAACGGTTCCTCCAATGCCTATACGTCTTCCTCCAACACGAACTACTACTTCCATGTCGCCACTTCTGCGCTTCCAGGTGCATTGGACAGATTCGCAGGGTTCTTCCACTCTCCACTTTTTGCACCATCGTGCACAACGCGTGAACTTAATGCGGTTGATTCTGAACACAAGAAGAATCACCAATCGGATATGTGGCGCATATTCCAACTGAACAAGCACCTCAGCAAACCAGGACATGCATGGCGTAAATTTGGAAGCGGAAATCGGGATAGTCTACTAAAGGCTGCTAGGGAACTGAAAGCAAATGGCCAATTGACCGACGCCGGGATAACATCGACCAGAACTGTTGCTCCTTCGCCTATATCATCCCGAGGAGCTTCTCCTGCACCCTCAGTCGCTTCAAATGGTAGTGACATGGACGCAGATGGGGGAGTAGTAGGCAGGGAAACACGTCGTCGGCTTGTCGAATGGTGGTCAAAGGAATACTGCGCCAGTCGCATGCGATTGTGCGTCATCGGAAAGGGTTAGTCCGCTTGTCCTTCGGGAGTGCGAGGTTTTACTCATGACTAATTGTAGAATCGTTGGATGAGTTATCGGAATTAATATCCACTCTATTTTCTCCCATACCCAATCGTGGTTGCGATCCCCTTCCCATGATCAACGATCATCCGTTTGGTATCGATGAGAAAGGCGTAAGTTGTCTCTTCGCATCTGACGTCGCTGTTGCTTTTGAGCTCGGTCTTGCAGACACTGGTGTCCGTTCAGACTATCATGTCATTTCACGCTCTGGAGATCTCATTTCCATTAGAGTATCAAGCACCGCATTGGAAACACAAACCCGCTTACTTTATCACTCACCTCGTCGGTCACGAAGGTCCAGGATCTTTATATTCCTATCTCAAGGACAAAGGATGGGTTACTGGCCTAGGCGCCGGTCCACAAGCCATCGCAAGGGGTTTCGCTATGTTCAGGATCACTATCCACTTGACGGAAGAGGGTTATAGTAAGTCATCACTATAGTGCGCGTCTGGTCAAACAACTCATGCTCTTCCAGGAAACTACCGATCTGTTATACTGGCATGTTTCAAGTACCTCACACTGCTACGCTCATCTCAGTTCCCGCCCTATCACCAACGTGAAATCGCGACTATCTCCGCTACCCGCTTCCGTTTCGCAGAAAAACGACGTGCTGACGATTACGCGACTTGGATTTCCGAACATATGTCGTGGCGTTTACCCGGCGAATCCATACTTTCCGGTCCTCAAATTATGCATGAATGGGATGACTATGCTACTGGAGAGGGCAAAGTCAGGGAATACCTCAGCAATTTCAGAATTACGGAAGGGAGAATTGTTCTTATGGCAAGAGGAAGTGAGCACGAGAAACTGTTTCCTAATGCTACGTGGCAAAAGGAGCCGTGGTACGGCACCGAGTACAATATTCAACACTTCGGCGAGAAGTTTATCAAGGAGGTAAGCATAAACTCGTCCCGAAATGCGTCCTTCAAACAAGATTTATGTTCCAGGCGGAAAGTGCCAACGATATTCCTGACTTGTTCTTGCCTCATCCCAACGAATTCATACCGACCAATTTTGATACTAACAAGAGAGACGTCCCCGAGGTAATCATGGGTATATTTGCTGTTAGCTTGTTAATTATTTCCCTTCTATCTGCCTCAGGTTGCGAAGCGTCCTCATCTCCTACGCGAGACGCCACTCTCAACTCTCTGGCATAAGAAGGATGATCGATTTTGGGTACCTAAGGCCCACATCGTGGTGGATCTCCGCAGGTTCGTATGATTAATTGGCGACCGTCATAATTCTGACTTTGGACTATAGCGTCGTTGGTAGTGCATCCGCACGAGCCAGCGTTATGACTAGGCAGGCCCTCCGCTTCTTTTCTTCTTATACCCACTGAATTTGTGTTCAGGCTATATGTTGATCTTGTCAACGATTCGTTGTCGGAATTTTCGTACGACGCGGCTCTCGCAGGGCTTTCTTACGATTTCCTACAACACCACAGCGGTCTATTCATTTCCATGAACGGGTACAACGACAAGATGTCTGCACTCACACGGCACGTCTTTGAAAAGATTAGGACACTAGTAGTCAACCCGACTCGTTTGGCTGTGATGAAAGAGCAGGTAACGTCATTTCCACGCTCTTTGCGCGTCCTGTGCTGAGTCCAATCACCTAGGCGAAAAGAGAATGGGAAAATTTCTTCCTCGGTCAATCATACTCTTTGTCTGACTTTTACGCAAGATACCTCATGTCCGAGAGTTGGACAGTGGAGGAGAAATTGAAAGAACTATCTTGTATGTCACCAACGTCTTTGAAGATCGTTGTTCTGAATCGGATCCAGCTATCACCGCGGACGAAATACAGATCCATATCAAGAAGCTACTGTCTGAAGTTAATCTCCGGATATTAATCGCCGGGAATGTTTATAAAGATGTCAGTATAGTTTCCATACCATACCAGAAAATGTGCACTGCCTAACCCTCGCATAATAGGAAGCGCTCAAGATTGCGGAGATGGTTGAAGAGGGACTTGGTCCTTCTCCTCATTCACCCACAGATTTGGATGATGGATGTTTAGTTCTGCCACCAGGTGAGAACAAGATTTTCTTCAGCGCAGACTGAATTAGAACTGTGGGCTTTATACCAGGTAGCGATCACACCTGGTCTATGCCAATACCAAATCCGAATCAGGCTAATTCGGCACTCACTTTCTATGTTCGCTATGGCCCAGTTGCTGATCAACGTCTACGGGTCACCTCCGCCTTACTCACTCAAATACTCAGTGAGCCGGCCTTCAATGTATTGAGGACTCGAGAGCAGCTTGGTTACGTCGTATCGTGCACAAGCTGGTCGCTCCCTGGCGGGACCGAAAAAGGGATGCGTATCGTCATACAAAGCGAGAGAAACCCGAACTACCTCGAGGATAGAGTAGAAGCATTCCTAGACGGCATGAAGATCCACTTGGAAACCATGAGCGAAGAAGAGTTTCTCGACCAAAAAAGCGGCCTGGAAAGGAGATGGCTGGAGGCAGACAAAAACCTCGCCGACGAAACGACCAGGTTCATGGCTCATATCAGCACGAATGATCTTGATTTTTTGAGACGTACGTCATTGCCATGGCCATTGACGAACGCCTCTTTACTGACGATCGACTAGGCGAGACTGACGCCGGCGTCCTTCGTTCAGTCACAAAGGGCGACACTTTAGCGCTCTTCCTTTCCCACGTGCACCAGTCATCGCCGACGAGGCGCAAACTCTCAGTCCATATGCGTTCGCAAAAGCCTCGGCCAAAACGAGTGAGCAGCCTCGCTGCTCAAGAGTTCGAAAGTCTTTTGAGAGCACAACACTTGGACGTGGATGAGAGTACCTGGGCCGAGTCGCTTGGCGACGAGGCGCCTCTCCTGACAGACTTCAACAACTATTGGAAACAGATCCTTTTGGCCAAACCTGCAGGGCAACAGTTGTTAGATGCACTTCCAGACTTGGTCGAGAAATATCCTGTTGAAGGGGATGGGCCAGGGATTCTGCGTCAGAACGTAACTTACATCGATGACCCGAAGAAATTCAAGGCATCTTTGGCTCGAGCTCATGGCCCAGGCCCAATGGTGCAATGGGGTGACCTTCCCATTTCCAAATTCTAGTCTGGTTATTTGAATGATCTTGAATGCTCTTGATTGATAGTGTTTCACCGTTATGTCTCTTGCTGTCCCCTTGTGTATCCTATAAATTCATGAAACTTGACAGATCTGTGCATGGTATACAAATGATTGCGTTTCCAAATATGAAAGTGCTACAGGGTGCTAAAGCTCAAACTCCAAACGGCCAAACAGAGGCCCCAAAGCAGCGTACATCGATCGGTCTGTCAAAATAAGTTTATTTCCTCCGTACACTTTCTCTGTATCTGCCATTATGTTGAGGGGGAGGGACGTAGTCACGAGGACGACGGAATAAGAGTACATGGGGTTCCGGAGCTGAGGAGATGCCATATATTATTTTGAAAAACTAAATCATGGCTTGGTGTATACAGTCACTTACCGTGTACTTCGTAATGTTCCCAACCCAGACTCTGTGTTATCCCGATACCTCTCCACTCCCACTCAGCAAGTAAACGAAGGGTACCTGAATCGTCGGGATTGAAAAACTCCTTGGGAAGGAGCTTCAATAGTTGTTTCGGAAGGATGACGTGACGGTATTCGTATTCGTCGTCCGAGTAGCGATCAGAATAGTGGATCCTAGGAATCCGGTTAGTGGCCCGCAGCAAATGATACGTATAATGGCGATACTTTTCGATGTATTCCTCAAGTTTGTGGTTAGAATCCTTGATAACAACACCTTGCTGGTTCGAAGCCATGATCTGATAGCTCCCAGACAACGGCCTGACCTAGGGTATTCGTAGTTGGGGAAGAAAGCGCGTACTGTCACGTAATGTCACAAAGCTGTTTCAGTAACCTATAAAATCACATGACGTTGTCACGCGTCGCGCTTCAGCATATCACCTAGTAGGGTATTTCCCTCTCCACGCAACTGCATCCAAGGCTCACGCACCATCCGACATGGACGAGGACTCTTATTACTACGAGTGTTACACGCCAAACTATAACTCAGACCCATACCTTCCACACGATCAGCCGAACTTTTTGCATTGCGATGGAATGCATGCTGACGATGGTGAGCATATGTTCTTCAATGTCCGGATTCTAGAAAGTGATCGTGCAAAGAATATTTCATTGCTTCCGAGAGTTGTTATATGCGTGACAACCTTTGTTCCGACGGGCTTCGCGAGGGGCCATTATATTCAGCATATGCCCGAGAGTTGGTCGAACATAGTAGAGACTTCCAACGTGAAGATGATGGCTATTCGACGACTCCACTATGTGCGTATTGGGAAAAAGGAAGACTACATCGGCTCTCATCTGTCTTCAGACGCCGCATATAGCGACGTAAAGCCTCGTCATCCTACGGACGACCAGAAAAATCAAGGAGATGAAAATTGGCAAAATAGCAGGCCAACAAATACACATGGAATCTCGCTTCACCCTGTCTCAAGCCTTCGTGAGTTGAGTCCTCGCTCGTTCTTAAAGACGGCTGCTCTAATAAAACAAATTAGCTGACATCTACAGAGGGTTATTCAAGTTCGGAGTCTTCAATGCAGTTCAGTCAGCCTGCTACGACGATGTAAGTCTACTCACTTTGCTGACGCGGGTAGCGAGTAGTTAAAGCACAAAAATCCTTAGGTCCTTAACTCAAACGAAAACATGGTAATCAATTATGTTTGAATTTCACGCACTGAAATACAATAGTCATTCCTAGGTTATCAGCGGTACTGACATTTGTTATTTTTGTACACATGGGAGCCAATGGTTAAAACATAGCTCCGACGGGTAGCGGAAAAACGGTTATATTTGAGCTAGCCATTATTCGCATGTTAGATGAATCACGACGGACAGGCGTGAAAGGAAAGGCCGTCTATCTTGCTCCAACCAAGGTAACTGGCGTGTCCGTATCAAATTGACCTTCATTAAAAACTTATCAAACAGGCCTTGTGTTCCGAACGTTTTCGGGACTGGATGGCGAAATTTGATCCCTTGGGCGCAAAATGTACGTGGTGTCAGAATAGAGGTGCCTATGCGATATTCTTTTAACTTTTTCACATAGGTTGCGAGCTCACAGGAGATACCGTGTATTACGGGCACAGTGCTTGGAGCGACGCTAAAAATGCCATCATTATGTGAGCATGCGAGTTTGCTCATATCGTAACTGACATTATCCTAGAATAACGACGGTACTGTCCAAATCACGAGTAAAAGGGCAGCCGCTTACGTTGTGCTCACTACGTAGGGTGAAAAATGGGATAGCTTGACACGCAATTGGTAAAGAAGAGCGTTGTTCTCTCTATGCAAACTCACGCATTTCGTGAAGGTCCAACTACGGGCAAAATTTAAGTCAAGTCCATCTGTTCCTTGTGGATGAGGTACGCTGTTGGTCATTGATATATGGGTATACTATATCTTTTATAGGTTCATATTCTGAACGAGTCGCGCGGGAGCACCCTGGAGGTGGTTGTCTCTCGAATGAGAAAACTTGGTTCTTCTGTTCGATTTATCCTAGTGTCCGCTACTGTCCCCAACATTGAAGATATCGCCGCCTGGGTGGGCAGTGTTGGTGATGAGCGACAGCCCGCACTAGTTAAGGAAGTGAGTCTCTTTGAGTCTTTTCTTTTTTTGCAGATCCGAACCGCTGTTTAACTTTTCTAGTTTGGACAGGACTACAGGCCATGCAAACTGAAGCGTATTGTCATTGGCGTACCACGTCCTAAATACCAGAACGAATTCGCATTCTCCAAAACCCTGGATTACAAGTTATTTGGCTTATTGCGGCAGTATTCCACCGGGAGGCCTATGTTAGTCTTTTGCCCGACGAGGAAAGGCAAGTATCGGTGAGATTTGATTGCGCGGCGAGAGAATGACGTTCCTTAGGAGTATTGATGACCGCAGAACAGTTGATGACGGAATATATCAAGGCTCAGAATAGGCGCGATTCCCTACCATGGTCACATCCATCAAGGAAAGTCGTCAATAGCTGATTACGGTTCCTACCTCTGATAGCAAACGTAGACGAGACTTCTCATTCAACAATAAGCGTCTGACTGGTGAGTCTCTACCCAAATACTGTTCAAGTTTGTTAAACAGGACATAGATCTCGCACTGATGGGCATCGGCGTCCATCATGCCGGACTGGTGATGGACGATCGACGGCTAACTGAAGACCTGTTCTTGAGAGGCGTTTTAAGAATTGTTATCGCTACTTCGGCGAGTTTACTCTTCAGCCAAATACTAGCAAGCCTTCAAACCAATGTCTTCTCTGCAGACTCTTGCTGTCGGCGTTAATCTCCGTTGAGTCATCTAACCATTTATTCGACAGCGTGATTGAAGACTGCTTTAGCGGCACACATGGTCGTAATCAAAGGCGTCCGCACTTTCCAGAATAATGCTCCAGCTGAATATTCCGATCTTGACATCATGCAAATGCTAGGGAGAGCTGTGAGTTGCTTTTACAAATGGCATGAAAATTAGTCATTTTTTTCACTAGGGAAGGCCGCAGTTCGGTGAGTGATAGGGCTGGCGGGAAGCAATCCTGAAATTGAGTGACGATAGACAAGGACGGCATAGCCATCATTATGTGCGAACAGGAGGTTGAGGTCAAATACCGTGTATTGACACCGGGAAAAACCGTCCTGGAGAGCTCACTTCATATCAATCTTTCTGAGCATCTCACTTCGGAAATAGGCATTGGAACTATTACTGATATTTCCTCAGCCAAGGCATGGTTGCGCGGATCCTTTCTTTTCCAACGCATCCGCAAAAATCCCTGTCATTATTCTCTAGGAAAAGGAGAATATCAAACATGGGAAGAGAGAATCGATGATCTAGTTGCTCAAGGCATTGTAAAGTTACGAGAGGCTCAATTGATTCACACCACCACCAGCATCAATGGCGAAGAGGTGCTTTCCCTGACAGAATATGGCGATATTATGAGCAAAGTGATTCTTTCTCATCTCTTCGGCGTAATCCGCTCACGCGCCTTTCTATCGGGTAGTTATACATCAAACAAGCTACTGGAAGTCACTATCTCTTCCGCATCAGCGATTTTGGATTTGATCTCCGGTTCTCCCTACAGATGCATTCCTTACTTTCCCTTCCTGATCGTGCTTCTCTCCGAGAGATTGTGAGTTATCTGGATATGAGACTGACAAAGGATTGAAGAGCATAAAATTGCAGTTGGAGACTATCTCCGCTGCAGAAGAGTGAGCCCTTCATACGAAATGGAAAAACAAAAATTACCCTTTTCATAGATTCTCCGAGATAAAGCTGAGGACCTCAGAAAAGACAGTAAGTATCACCAGACATTATAAAAAAAGTCGACTGGAGTTAATGAGCTCGGCTTCAAACTCCAAAGTGCCTTGACAAGCTACGCAAGCACCCAGACATACGTTTTGAAATGAAAAAGCTCGAGAAGACGGCTGATAAAGTCTTTCTCTTGATTCAGGTGTGTCGGCATATATCCTCGCTAGGCAATAGCCATACGTCGAAAAGGCAGTACTAGGCGGTATATCCTTAAACTCACCGGAATATAGAAGTCCGGACAGTCAACCCCAACTTGAGGCACTAAGCATATTCCATCACCTAACAAGAGTTGCCAAAGGTGGTTGCTCAATATCGACATTTCTTCGACTGCATTTTTGTCTGATAATCTGAAGTGGCCGTTGAAGTCGCGGTTCACAGAAAGCTGGGCGCCCAGGTGAAACATAGCTTAGAACTGTGAGTCTCCTCAAGCTCTGACGCGGGTTTGAAACCGACTTTTGACCTAGGCTTCGATGCTTCACTGCAAAAACCTGGGAAGAGAGGCCCACTGTTTTGCGTCAGATTGAACAGATAGGAGAAAAATCGTTTGTTTCGGTTGCTCGCTTTGTACAGGTTCGAGCTGACTTGCTTTAGTATAAAGGTTGCCTCTCGAATACGTAAATTTGAAAACAAATCTTAAACGAATGATAGGTTCTCGCGGAACATAGCATCGCAACTTTTGATCACCTTCGAAACCAAGATGCCGTGCGGATTGAAACTGTAAGTCGACAGACACAAGCAGTGTCACTCCGAACTGACTTTCGCGTGATCAAGTTGTTAAATCGCCGTCCGCCCTTTGGGTCAGAGGTGCTTGCTTTGCTAAGCGAACTGCCAGTCTACCATGTCGAGGTGACAGAACTATCCATCACGTCTCGGGATCGAGACGGCCCTATCGAAGTCGAACTTTCAATCAGATGTGGCTTGAAAGGCAACGAGACTCATGGGTCGAAATTGAAGAAGCGCAAAGGATTTAGCATGACGACTGTCCTCACCCTTACATCAGAAATGGAGTTCGTCGATTTTCGACGCATGCCGTAACATCGATTCCTTGTCGTTCACGGGTCTTCATTGATGTCCACCTTTTTCAAGGACCGATATGTTGAGAGTCTCGAAGACGTTTGATATTAGAGTCCAGTTGATGAAACCCAGCCAATATGTATTGATTATTATTGCAGCAGTAGGTCCTCTTCATCCTCGCTTCTACTTACAATCGAGTGGCTCCAGGAAACAATAGCAGGTATAGCGGTCACCACAGCCTACAGGCCTAATGCTCCGGCCAGCGATTATCCAACATTGAACACTCGGCCGCCTGCGTTAATAGTACGTGTTTTCACCTCACTACATCATGCGCTCGTCATATCCCTCAGGATTTGGACCTCGAGGGTCTAGAGAATGATCCCGACTTTTGGAATATGGAAGTTGATGTTGGCACGGAAGACACATCTCCGAGTCCGGTCGTAGTACAGACGGAAAATACTGGTAAGCTGCTCCGCCCAACTGCTAATCGACTGATTAGGCATTAGGCTGCACCGCAGAAGCGAAAACCGACGAACCAAATATGGATCTTTCCCAGAATCTTGACGAAAACAAATCGACCACTACTCAACATAGAAAACTGCAAAACGGGCGATTTCAGTGATTTTGATTTGCTCTTTTTTTTTTTGAAATGTCACTCAGCGACCTCAGATGCAACCATACATGCAAAAACAAGACAAGTTGCCGGCACCTTTGGTAGGAACAGCTTACTATCGACAGACTAACACGATGTTCAATCATAGCAGTTGCCGAGAAGGACTGCGTGGCCCCCCAAATCCGAGACGAAGAAATAAGCAAGCTAGTCCTCATCGCCGCTTGCGAGAAGGGAATACCAAGTCCAACAGACACCTTCTGAATCTAGAGTCATTGCACAATCGTGCGAATGTCAGGAATAGATTGCAACTTCCAAAAGACCACCGTATCAGACTCCAGAGTAGCACCAACATGCTCAAACGGAAATCGAAAGCTCCGCCGGATTTCGAAATAGAATTTGCCGATCTGAGCTACCAGTCGATTTCGGCCAATCCATATGAAAACATCGGGTGTGAAATACTGAAAGAAGACGATCTTCCTGAGATCTGCGATATCTCGCGCTGTGCCCCAACTCAAACCTGTTCCGATGTGAGAGGCGCTCCGTTAGGCCGGGACTCGGCGGCCGTTCTGTATGATAAGGAAGACAAATCAGTTCCAACAAACGGGAAGAGGACTTTTTCGCGCGGCGGGGAAGCTGGGCAGACGTCCAAAACACAGAGGTCCCAGAAGAGCAGTACACCACCGGGCCCCATCTCAAATTCGTTATATCACACTTCTAATCTTGAGGTAGATGGCAAGGGCAACAGCATCGAAACCTGTCTTCCTTTGCCTCCGAAAGAGGCGTATTTTGTTAGGCGGAAGGAACAGGATATTACAACGTCTGTGGCATTCAATGCACCACTGGCTTCCTCACCTTTGTTTCTGAATGTTCCCGATAACGAACAAGATGTTACTGCAATGGGATCTGAAGACACGGAACATTCTCGGCGCGGAGGTGACGATGCAATGGTCTCTTGGTCGAAAGAAGGACAGGAAAAGTCTCAGGATGGGTGGGCGCAGTTCAAAACATGGTTTACCAGCGGAGCAGTAAATTTCGTCTAGATAATTGTAAAGTAGGATAATTAGATGGAATTGGATGGATCGCTGTCCTCGTTCTGCTGGTCGATGAATAGACGAAGCGCGTCGCTAAACCGGTCGTCCCAAACAACGGGCTCAGTAGGCTTCACTATGCTCCAGCCTTCAAGATCACGTCTCCATCTTTGTTCCTTCTTCAGTCGCTCTGCCCTTAGTTCCACCTCTGTAGGGGGTGGGTTCTCCGTCTCCTCTTTCGTAGGTTCTCTTGTGCCGCGAGCCAGAGCGCGGGCAGTGGCGAGTTTGGGCGGAAGCTCGTCATAATACTTTTTACGGGCCTTTTCTATCTCTTCTGGCCAGCGAGAAAGCGATTTCTTGTAATAGGATTCAGCCTGCTTGCCAAATTCTAGATCAGTGCCACTCTGTTCGCTCTGTGTCGAGATGTCGGCGAACATGGACAGGCTAGCATTTGGCGCATGGATGGGTCTAGTCTTTTTCATGACCAGACAGTACCCTGCCTCCGCCCCGGAGCGGACTTTGTGCCGTTGATTAAAGAATCCCCATATCATAAGAGGGATTTGGGATATTCCGATATGATTAGTGAAGGGTATAAGCAATAACGGGGGAAGAACGGGAATGGAACGGGGAGGAGGGTAAATCTGCGATGTTGCGGTTGTTGCGTCTGGTCTGGGAGGTGAGGTAGGGGGACGAATTTGGAGAGGAGAAAACACAGGAGAAGTTTTGGAGGACAGAGAGGCGAGTTTTGGAGAAGCTACAGCATCCGCTGAATTTTCTCCCCGGCAGGCTCTTCTGGTTCATCGAAGTGACCGTCCGACTCTAGTTCATGGGCGAGAGCTTCCTCTTCGTCAACCTTTTCCAACCCTTCCGTCCACCCTCTCCCGAGTCCGGCCATGAACTCCTTGAAGGTGGGCCGACCGACGATGACAATGCCGCCCTCGAGTTCGTGCTGGCGAAGTCGCTGAAGAGGTTTGTAGGTCGGGAGTGCCTTGGTAAGTTCCGTGTCGCTGTCCAAACCTGTATCACGGCGCCTGCGCAAGCGTATCTCTTCGGCGACGCGGCGCGCAATGTCGCCGTGACGTTTACCGACGACAAGGTCGTAGTCCACGGCGGCAGCGACTAAGATGGGCTGAACGGAAAAAAAAAGTCAGTGCATCTGGATGGGTACTGGGAGGAGCGGATAGCCCCGACCTTGACGTACTTCCGAAAGTACTTGATACTTTGGTCGTAGTCCTCGTCACCTGGCCACTTTGCGCCGTATACGGTGACTTTGCGAGGCCAGGCCAGGTGATCAACCTGTTCTTCGGACAGATACTTGACCTTGTCGATGTAGTGCTGGCGTATTTTCTTGCATTGACGTCGGTCGTAGATGTACAGTCCAGCTAAGGACGATGTCACGGAGAGGAAAATAAGCCAGTTCCGCGAAGGCAGCTTCGGCCGTTTGTTGAGCCAAGACGTGGGTATGCCAGTGTACCTGAGGACCGTCCGGACGCCAGAGACATGTTTCTGTTCTACTGGAGCAGCATTTCCGGTGCTCATGCCAGCAACAGAGGTGTTGTTCTGCAAAAATTTACTACATTCAGGCCAACATGACAAGGTCTTTGCCACGGCAGATGCCGATGAATTAGGAAAACGCGGGACTAAGACTACATAAAATACACAAAAAGAATGTATATTGAAAAAAAAAAAAAATCTACTCCCTCTCTGATGCCTTCTCAAGTTGTTGCCGTTTCCGAGAACTTCCACTAAAATAATTGCTTCAGAAAACACGATAGTTTGGAAAGCCATGAAGCCACTCACACATCCATATCCAGACCCCTCTTCTTACCTGTCTTCGCCTCGTCCAGGAATTGGTTCAGGCCGAAGACATCACCAGTATCCTTCTCGAATTGAACGGGGCCTTCTCGCACTTCCTGATCCGCCGCACCTTCGAAGCCAAACCTCGGTTGACCCAGACCAAACCGATCGTTATCCAAGGCTTTGCCGATGCCTTCTTCTGTCCCCCCGCCAAACGACTCATCGTTGCCTTGTGCGATATTTCCTCGAGCCTTATAGATGGCAGCGGCCGCGGTCGAGCCATGAAAGAGTGGTTTGTCGTACAGATTGTATGATTCATCGTCACCAAAGCTTCCAGACAGCGATTCTTGGTTGAATAATCGAGAATCCAACATCGATTCCTTTGAAAGAGTCGGTTTCGCCAAACCGAGAGCAATTTTCTCGGAAATGTCCCGGTTCTGTTGTCGAGCAAGCATCTTGGCGCGTTGTTCCGTACCCATATTGTTCATTCTCAACTCTCTCTCGCGCTCCCTGCGTTTCTCCTGCCTCATCTGATCGCGAATCTTGCGCGCTTCTTCATCCTCACTCTCAGCCTCCGACTCCGACTCGCTGCCAGAGTCGCTACCATATGCTGCGAGCGAAGACTTCATCGCTGCTTGACTTTGGACGGTTGGTTTAGAGGCAATGCCGCCACGCTCCTCGCGAGCACGCTGAGCAAGCAACCGAAGGTTTTCTTCCTTTGATTCCTTTTCTTTCTGAGCAATTTTCTGTTGCATAAGCGCTCGCTGACGAACTTCTTCCCGGGCATGACGATCAGCTACGAAAAGTGCTTCCGAAAACTTGGCAAAGTTATCATTAATGTGTAGCTGTCGAGCATGTTAGCGGCAAACCGAACATGATCAACAAGAAACTCACATCTTGAAGTCCTCTACCATCTGCCGCCAACCGCTTGTCCAAAGGAATGGTGAAACCTTTGTTGTTCTTCCAGTTCGAGATGCACGGTGGAATCATCCACTCCTTCTGTTCCTGAGCTGTTGCTTTGCGAGGCGGACTGCGAAGTACAGGAGGAGGTGGGCTAGGAGGTCCTCTAGGGATCTTTTTGTGTTTAAAGCGAGGTGGTTCAAGGGGATCCTCGACGACCTCGGACATTTTAATGATACGTTGCTGCAACCCGGCCTGGCCATTCTGCTGACCGGGAGTATATCGAATATACGTGGTCTTGCCTTGACTATCGGGAACATTCTTCGGCTGTGCGGCTTTGATCTTGCCGTTGGCAATCTTCTCCAAGGCCGCGCGAGTTTTGTCAGTCGTCTTCTGCACCTCCTCCTCTGAAGGTCTCTCCATCGAACGGTCCTCATCGTCCAAATCCTTGCGGTGAGAGAGGGGCACGAGATCTTTGAATTGTGACTGGACTATCTTGCCGGGTCGTTGCCCTTGATGAGCAATTGCATCATAACGAACGTTGCCTTCACTATCGACTTGAAGAGCTAGCGTGTTGCCAGAGGATGCCTGGAAAGATATGCATTAGTCGCAGTTTATGGTAGAAACCGTTGGACCATACCTTCTTCCGGCCCATATCAAGAGGATATTGCGCGAGATGGCATTCTGGATATGCACCACCATCGCCTGTAGGACGGAAACTCGGTTAAATTCGCGCAGAGGAAAATAAAATGTATAGATAACTGATTGAGACTCACCAAAATCTTCTTGACCGGATGGTTTCCAGCCGTTCCGTTGACCATAAGGCGGTCTCACTGGCCGCACAACCACAGATTGACTGGGCGTTATATTGGACGTCTCTTCGTCGTCTGAAACCACAGAGGTGTGGATGGGTTGAGGCAATATTCTATTTAAGCATACCGTCAGCTACAATTGTGAACGCAAACGAGTATGCTGAAGGTGACTTACGCTGCGAGTGCTGTGGCCATTGTGGAGGTCGAGATGGATGAAGGAGTGTTTGTCTGTGTTTGGAATGAGGGGTCTTGGATCTTGGTGAGCTTGGATGATCTTACGTCAGCAGATTGCTAATGAATACACCCCTTCAGCACGCTGCTCCTCAACTGCCAGGGACCGCTATCCAGTTTGGCGCAGACGCGATACTCTCTCTTGTCGCCCTCGAACGCGAAAATGCCATCGTCGAGATGCGCAAGCAGGTCTATCACCTCCAACAGCAGTGCTCCGAACTCCAACAACGCTGTCATTCCGTGGCGAAATTGAGCAAAGATCAGCTGGCAGCGGACGCCATCCGCATCAAGGCTTTAGAGGCGCAGATTAAGCAACTCAATGATGCGCAAGCAAAGATGACGGGCGATGGGTCGCCCGCTACGGGATCAACTCAGTCGGCGTCTGTGCCGATAGTGGCGTCTCCAGAGAACGAACAGTGCGATGCATCGAGCCAAGACTTTCAGAGACTAACTCAGGCTCTGAAAGCGATCGGGATCACCTTCAACAGCGGCGCCAATGTGCTCGAATTTGATAACAGCTGGAACGTCATCCTGACGGCGCCGGACCCATCCGGTGTCGAATCCGTGACTGCGGAGGGCCTGCAAAACCTTCTCCAAACTTTACCTACACGACTTCAGCAAACTCGAGAATCCTTCGCGCAGCTCCAGCGACAGCTTTCCGATAATCAACGGGAGAAGGAGGTTTTGCTTGATGAGCATAAAAAGGAAATATCTAGACTCCAGGCGCAGCTCACACGCCTAGAGCGAGAAAGTGCTACCGAACTGTTAACACCGTCGACCTAATCGCAATACCCTGTTGTCTCGATCAGTGATCTCTCTCTGTTGCCTGTAGGGTGAAGACGAGGGTTACAGTGTCCCCGAACACTGTGTCGACGCCAGTTCTTGTTCATGCTCGTTTAGACGGTTTTGCAATTTTCCCCTATTTACCCTTGGAACATGTCCAGAATGCTCCATTAGACAATATTTACCACTATCAATACAGTGAACGAAATCCTCATTAAATAGTCCATCCAAATATCCTTCCAAGATTACCAGGACTTTTTGACCTCCACCAGAACCAAGCAGCGATGCCGAGACAGAGATTGACGATGCCGACGAGACTCGAACCAGCTCCAAGGATAACAAGGATACACCATAGCACGCCAACGATACGATCCAGGGTGCGACCCGCGTATCGTTTGAAAGTGGCTAGTGGATCAGGCTTCGGAACATACGCGCTTGGTAGACGAAGGAGCGGGGGTTTATCCAAAAATTCGTCAGTTTGCGGGGTTGGTGGCAAAAGCAGGAGAGAAGCGATCGGTTTCTGCGAAGTGTCATGTTATTCAGCAGCAGAAGCCAAAAGGCTGCGGATGTGGCATACGTGGTCCGATGTCGTGTACGATGGGATGGAAGTATACAAAATATTCGTTATGTTGGATTCATCTAATTTGTCTGGTGAATCCGTGTAGGTGGTATACAGGACTCGATCTGTCCAAGCTGGAATACGTCTGTGACTGCGAAACGCAAAAACGTCAAGCCAGACCGGATATCGACAACTCTGAAAAGCACATACTTGTTATATTTGTCTACTTCACCGAGCTGATACTTGTAGCTGCATTTGAACCGCCAGAAATCACTCTCGCGGAGGCCGACAAATGCGCTTCCCTTGGCGCGCTGAACGTAAAGTTGGTCAAATTCCTTGAGCTCTTTTCGCGTGTCCTCGTTGTCTAGAGCGCGTGCAAATTCAGGGCGATAGCGAAGGGAGTAAAGCGGGTGGCTCGAAGGGAGATCGAGGCGGAAATTGAGGTCACCTAAAAAGAATAGATGTGAAGTCTTGTAAATTGTACTGAGTTCATCGAAGTCGGACAAGACGGGAGGAAAGAGCAGAGTGCCGACGATGTGGTGGAAGTCCGCTATTCTTTGGGCAAGCCTGTCCTCAAATGCCGTGAGATGGGCGCATACAAAGCTTAATAGGAGTTAACACAAGTGAGGCACCAACATGCAATGAAGGAGAACGTACGTGTATATTTCTCCTGGACCACCGTTGGCTGACCCTACGCGAAAGCGTATGCCAACGGCACCCTTGTTGCCCATGTAGGCGGGCCCGCAACCGGTCCATTGTGTTTGGACACCACCTACGTAGCGAGCGATGCCGTCGTCGCGGCCGTATACGAGAAGGGCGACACCAACATTGACGACCTTGGCAATCAAAGAGTATTTCTCTCTGTTCGGAGCGTGCGTCTCGATTTGAGATTGAACCAAGGCGTTCCTCTGTTCGAGCACAGATCCAGAGAATCCGGCCACTGCTCGCAGATAGCGGCGACGCCTTGAACAGGTGAGAGAGGTGCGCGTTCAAGAAAAAAAAGCCGGATACGCACGCCCTAGATGCAACGGAAGAAGTTCTTGAAAACCAACCGCAACAATGTCTGGAGCCCTGCGCTGGTTTGAGAGGAAACTTGATACCTGAAGCGTGGGTGCCAGCCAGTCCACGAGGTCTTGCGGCAGTGCACCGATGCTCTGTGAGTTTGAGTTGTACGAGGCAATCTGTACGAGCAGACGGCCGTCGTCAACGGTGGTGCTCATGGCTGACCTGAATTAGGCTGTCAAACGGCTGTGACAGCGACCATCATGCAAGGTTACAATTTCTGATATCGGCGTCGTTACATTCTTAAAATTCTGAGACCTATCTGAATACAGTCCAACACTGTTTGAAAGTATTCTTGGAAAGAAAAGCTGATTCTAAAATTGTGCGTAAAAAAAAAAAAGAAGTCTAGCCCACGATGGAACGCCGCCTAGGCAGGGCCTGGTCCCTTGGTGATGCCGAGATCGTTGAGCAACCCGCTCGAAAGATCGTACACGAACCCGTGTACCCAGACATTCTTGTTTTCTTTCCATGCTTTCACCATCGTCTCCGCCTGGCAGATGTTCTCTACTTGCTGCTTGACATTCTCCTCCACCACGATTTGCATCGCCTCTTGTCTAGTCTTGCCCTCGATCTTGAGCGACTTTGCGAGGTTCGTCAGCGGCCTCAACCACTGATTTAGGGGCGCTTGTGCTGGCAGCTCAGGGATAGTCGGCACTGCGTCCTTCTGGGCTGCATCGACACAGGCTGTGACTCCACCACAGACGGAGTGGCCGACGACGACGACTGTAATCGCGGACGATGCCATCAACGCAGTGGAGGGGAAATGGTTGGAAAGGTCATCTCTGCAACAGAAAGAGCGGAAAAAGCACCATGTTCCACGTTCAGCTCATACACGGCGTAGGTGATGACAGCCTGCACACTTTGGTCATCCAGTTGCGCTTGGCTAACAGAGACAGGCGGCGGTCAGCCCCAGAACGACTGAGGAAGAAACGGCAACCGACTTTGCAATGTTCCTATGGACAAAGATGTCTCCAGGCTTCGATCCGCTGATGACCGACTCGGGCACTCGCGAGTCGGAGCATCCTATCCAAAGGGTCTGTTGCACAGTAGATCTCAATGAATGGCTGTCGTTTGTAGCAAAACGGCAAAGCGTCTACACACATGGGGTGATTGACCTTGGACCGATCGCTGGAAAAAGCTGGGTTCTGCATTCTCTACGTCCTTTGCCCATCTGGCGTTGGCGGCGAGAAGACGAGCGAGCTGGTATCGGGCAGGCATCAGGTGCTGTTCGAGGTATGAAAAAGGAGTTGCGAATAGAATCGGAAGAGGTGAGCTTTACCGATTATATACGTAGCGCGAAGTTGCGTCCGGCTCGCACGTTCTCAGCCATAAACTCAGACTACCAAGTTATCCCGAATCCGATCTTACGGCCAATATTCAGACCACTATACCCAATCCGATTCCTCGCGCGATGCTCAAGAGGCACATCGACGTCGACTCATGACCTTATCTCTTACGTATATTCACCTTTTGGTGTGGTCTCTGCTCGCGGAAAGGGAACTGCTTTACTTAGTCATGGGGACGCTGTTGTCGTCGAATACCGCGTTGGCATGCCGAGCGTATCATTTCGGGCGGACATCAGGCCGGGCACTTCTGGAACATCACCGCGGCTCGGAAACGCATATCGGGCTTGGAGACGGATGTATCAGGCTCAAAGGACGGAAGCATCAGGACTCTCCTATAAATAATCCCTTGTAGCATCGTGCGTGCATAATACATTCATGCCATAAGAGCGATCTATCATATGGTGGTGACATGATGAAAGACATAGAGGCCTGTACAACGCGGATACCGAACACTCCCGACCCATCGGGGCATCCCTTTCCCCATTATCCCAAGAGTCAAAAGCGCCGTCAGCACCTCAGTTCATCTGCCTGATGAGCTTGTTGATGTTAGATTCCCGATCACCAAAGTCACCGCCCTGGACATAGTGCTTGAACTTGCGCTCTCTCCATCCACCGGTTGGGTTGGAGAGCTTGAAGGGCCACAGGAAGTTCGATGCCTAAACAGCGGTACGATTTCGGAAACCGGATACTCATCTGTGTCCACCTACAACGCACCTGTTTGAAGTGGGGTCCGACAGTGAAGATTTCGTGGATAAGATCTTCAACAGAGAGGATGTCGTATTTTCCGAGCACCTCTTCGATGACTTGGTTGTTTGCGAGAGGGACTCGCTGCTTGTTTACCTTGCCATAGCCACGCTTATAGATAAGCTCACGAACGGATTTAAGGTTGGGTTCGCTTGAAAAGATACGTTAGACGTCGCCGCGTAGCATCAAGAAAACACTTGTCTCACCCGTAGGTAATGTAAGGCTCGACGAGGCGCAACATCTGCTGTGTCGCACGTGTTGCCTTGACGAAAACACCATTGTTGATCTGGAGGAGTCGGAGGAGTTGCAAGATTTTGCGGGGTTTGGGAGCGATCTCATTAATACTAAGCTTCCATGTAAGAAGGGCGCATAGATAGATCGACGACGATATCTCAGACTCACCCCCGGATACGGACGACGAAGTAAACTTTTGGCTGTGCCGGAACATAGAAATCACCAGAAGCACGGGCTGCCCGCTTCAACCTGATCTCTTCCTTTTCCTTCGCCAGGTATTCCTTCACATACGACTCCGCGCGCTTGAAAACAACCTTTCGTTTTGCTTTTGCGGCCTATTAGGTAGAAGAAAAATGGACAAGTTCAGTAATGATTGTTCGACAGATCTCGTCCAAGAAGTAAAGAAGCATGAATCAGTCCCGAAAGATGGTTAACGTGACGGCAACATGGTAGAAAGTAGTTTCCACTGGCCCATTGTCGAATGGTATGGTATCATCAAGGCGAAGGAAGGGAAAGGCACCAACGAGAAGATAAACCCACCTTGCGAGCAGCTGTTGCTGCAGCAAGACGTTCCTCCCGTGCCTTTTCATTTTGTTTGCGTTTCTTGAGGAGTGTCTCCGGGACTTCAATTGCCTACATTTAAAAAGATCATGAGCAGTTGCTCAACGGCACGTAATGGAGATGAACCGCACTGAAGCGCTCGGGACGCTGGGAAAATAACACTCAGTGTCAATATTCGTCTAAGAGAGGCAAAGCACAGGTACGTACGTTGTGGACGGGGCCATTGGGGATCTTGAGGTCGACTACTCTATTGGCGTTCGCCGCGATAGGCAAGGGCAAATGTGCGGTGGCTGGAACTATACAGTATGACTAATATGTTCTCACGTGCATGCCTTCTCAACTGGGCGAACAATTTCTTTTAAAATGTGGGCGTGATTCTTCAAGTATAATGCATTAAAAATATTACATGAATTATTGGTACACAGGGTGACCGACTACATCCACGCAAGAATGACGGAAAGGTCAGCCTAAAGCAGTGTATCAGTCGATATAAGGCGCCATGATGAATGACTGTCGTGCAGAGCTAAACAACCATCCATGTGTATTGGAGCCTAGCTATGATGTTAAAAGATGAGAAAATGACAGATTATAGCGACACGGATAATATTTATAGTCACTTTAGGGCCGGTCGGCTTGTAAGGCTTTGCCCGAATGACATACCCACTCTCCCATGCCGCTCGAAATATATCTTGGGCACCGTATGGGGCGCCTTTCTTGCTTGCCGTTGCCGTCCCACCATAATGTCAGTCAAACGCTTCATCCCTCTCAACGATGGTGCCCGCATCCCGTGGCTCGCCTTTGGCACTGGAACTAGCCTCTACAACCAGGATGTGACGCAGTTTGTCCGCAATGCGATCGACGCCGGAATGATTCATCTCGATGGCGCCCAAGCCTATGGTAATGAGAACACCCTTGGCGCAGGGATCAGAGCGTCTCAGAAGCCCCGCTCCGAGCTCTACATCGTCACGAAGCTCAGAGCCTTGAATCCCGGCCAGACCGTCAAGGAATCCCTTACCGAATCCCTCAAGAAGCTCGGCGTTGACTACGTCGATCTGTTCTTAATCCACGATCCTACTCCCGCCGCCAAAGAGGGTAAACTTAAAGAGTTATGGAAGGATATGGAAGGGGTGCGTGCTGATGGCCTTACAAAGTCTATTGGCGTCTCCAATTTCAGGGTGGAGGATTTGCGCGAAGTCTTAGAACACGCAACCGTCGTTCCAGCGGTCAATCAGGTGCTCGTACCCTTTACTGTCATCCTTCTAATTCTTATGTCGAGCGCAACAGATCGAATTGCACCCCTATGTGTGGAAAGCAGCAGAACCCATCGTCAAGTACTGCGAGGAACATGGGATCGCCATTGCATCATACAGCGGTCAGACGCCCTTGACTCACGGTGCCGGCGGTCCTTTGGACGCCGTCCTCCCTGGCATCCGTGAGAGACTGGAAAGAGCCCGCGGACTGACTGTCACGGCCGGCCAGGTTCTTACAAAATGGCTAATTCAGAAGGGAGCCATAGTTGTCACGTCAGTATGCATTGGCATTGCTATCGCCCTTTTAATCACTTCAGTGCATTGACAATCCGAACCAGAACCTCGACTAAAGTCTCTCGCCTTAAGGAATTCATAGATACTGAGAATGTTCCTGATTTGACGGCCGAAGAGATCAAGACCATTGAAGAACAGGGAAGCCGCGTGCATCAAAGGATCTATATGCGCCGTGTCTTTGGAGAATGAGCCGTGCGTGGCATTTTGCTATCAAGACATTTACAATTTCACCGCGTTTGCCGCTTATCCCACACATGTCAAGAAACTTTTATATTTGTCTTGTATTTCCTTCCAATAGCCATTTCCGTTATCGGATCTCTGAGTCTGACAATTGCCTACGTATCCTTTCAGGTGTACCTGCTTATAACCTTATTAGAGTGAATCGAACTTCGGCTTTCCTTTAACTTGCGGGAACTTTCAAAAGGTTCCCGTGCATAGCAATTAGCAGATGTATCAGCACATACATTATCGTCTCTGCATCGCGTATTCGTTTGCGCCCCTTAATGCCGACTTGGACATTCCACTGATCGACAAGCCGAACATTTTGAAGTCTTGCATCAATCGAGCGTTCCAAAGCCCGGATTAGCTGCCACCAATCGTTCCTAATCGTATGGATTCCCCTCGTTCCTGCCAGTGGATTCGGAACTGTCCCACCTGCTGTTCCTGGCATCGACTTCGTAGAAGCCGTGCCATTAAAAACTATGAGGGCCAACTGTCAAGTCGTGGACAGCTGGTCTGTAAGCTTTCGCCGCCTTTTCTTCGTTTGTGTGCTTTTTTTTTGTTGATAAATCCTCGTCCGTAGGATGCTCGTGCGTTTTAGCGGCCTGCTTTCCCTAATCTTCCCATGTTGGCGACGCTGTTGCTCATCACACTTCTGAGCATCTGGTTCTTGCCTGGCATTTCTGGTCAGACCACGAATGCCACTTGTCTTCCTTACTACCAATGGGTATGTCCAAAAGAACACCATCCTACTAGCCGGAATCAGCGCTTGTATCTTATATTCGATCGTTGCAGGCATTCAATTCGCACAAGCAAAGCCCCTGTCAGGTTGCTTCTACTTTGTTGAGTGTTTGCAATGGCGGTTGTAAGTCAAAAGTTCCGACCCCACACTGGCGGAGATAGACTCTATATGACGCGCTCTAGCATATAACGTCCCGGACCTGCCTGATCAAACTCACTATCTGGGACCAACTCTTTCATTGGCCAATCCCTGTCAATGCAACACCGTAGTGTATTCGCTAATGAGCGCCTGTGCTGCTTGTCAAGGCCGTACCTATGACACGTTAGTGATATAATTTCAAAGCCACCATCGCGTCTTAATTCTATCGCAGATGGAGCACATGGTCTGGCAACTGTCCGATGGTTACAATTAAAGCGTATGTTCGCCGGCTGTCCTCTATGCGACTGACTCACCTCTCTCCAGTTTTCCGATGCCTATTCCGCCAAAAACCTATGTTCCAGCCTGGGCTTATCTGGACGTAAAGGTGAAGTAAACTCCTTTGAGTAAAGTCTAGAGGGCGAAACTCAACATAACTTGCAGGAGCACGACAACTTTGATCAGACGTTGGCAAAGGAAAATTCTAGTCAGTTTTAGACTCGCCTGCAAAGCACTGCGAATTGTGCTAACCGGAATTCTTTCATAGATAAAACGGAATCTACAGCAATACCGAAGCCCACTCGTTCAAAAACGTCTTCGACAGTTAGCTCATCAGCCTCGCCTACGCCTAGTAGCAGCAGCACCGTGCCCTCGAGTTCGGGCTCGTCAATCGATAGACGCTCCGATATTATTATAGGAAGCATTGTCGCGGGTGCCGTGGCTGTTTCTTTGATGCTCGGCCTTGGGTACTGGTATCTTGAACGCCGGCGCCGGATCGCACAAATTGGTGTGCTTCTGCCTTCCCCAGTTGAGCGATCACCAGAGCCGCCAGTGGCTGCCCCAGGTGATATGCGTCAGTATCTTGCGAACACTTACGTTCCAGCAATCGGCGGCTCTTCTATTGTAAGATACTTACTCCCCCACCGTGACAAAAAAAAAATATCGGCTGAATACCATCTCACCGAAATATGCAGAACTCCTCATCTCTGGCCTCGCCTACCAGCGCAGTCTTCAGCAACTCCAGCAGCGCACCTTCGATCAAATCTGAAAGGCGTTCTAATCGCTGATAGAGAATCGGCCTGTTTCGCTCCCTCCAACTGCCCGCATTTCTATCTCACTTCACATACCGTCGCTCGCTTTACTCGACATTCCTTGATCTAGCACAAATAAAAGAATGGATGTATCAAATGGTCAATATATGGCACTAATTCCCGTCATTATGCAGTTATTTGCTCTCATCCATGACCTGCAGCAGACTGTAAAATAACGTAATGTCGAGCACGGCATGCGGAATATGTCTAAGGGATGCAGGTATGCTTCCTCAATTTGCATTCTTCCATTCACATCTTCGCTGTAACTGACTGACGCCGGTTTATGTCCACGGGACCATTTCCGACTTCCAGACACCAGAATCTGGGCCCATCTTCTCCTCTTGCTTTAGTTCTATGTAGCAGGCCTTCTTCAGCGCTTGATTTAGCACACACATGCCGTGCCGTCCAAGCCGTGGTCCATATAGCCCGTTCTTCGCGCTGAAGGCACTACCCTCTGAGTAGAGGGATGCCATCACTTGCTTTTTACATCTGCCTCTCAGGATGCTTCGCATGTACGTACGGTGTTGACTTGGCGACTTGCACCAAATCCGATTTCCAATGGGTAAAGTAGCAATTTGGTAGTTTTGCATTTGCATCGCTGAAGGACGATTTACAGGCGAATAATTCATTGGGTCAAGATCCCTGTGTTATTGCGGCCTATCTGGGGGGTGCTTGCGTTGGCGGTATCTAACATCCACGCGTTGAACGCAAATGTGGCACTTACGACTATCCGTCTGAGTAGGCTTCAACATACCTCCGCTGCGAAACGGAAATATATACCTTGCACCCTCACGAGAATCAGCGAATGTTTGCAAATGCAGTTCTATCTTCTATTCGTTGATTGGCGCATGCTCAGCCTGCCAAGGTGGAGGCTATCTGAAGTCTGCATGTTGTGCCATCTCCTGCCAGTGTGCACTGATTTTTTTTTCGCCTCCAGATGGTCTATCTACAGCACCAACTGTTCAAACCCTGGCGTCATAGTGTATGTGCAAGATCATGCTTTGAGTAGAGTGCTGTGACATTAATCATATTGGAAGCTATGATCCTACCAGGATACCGTCAGCAACCAGAATTCCACACTATGCTTATCTTAATGTCTCTGTGTGCATTTCTGCCCCAGTTTTCCGGTTCCTTGTCCAATGTCTTGAAACAGGCGTCGAACGATTCATTTGATGTCCATCTCGCTCTTCAAGATGCCCGTGAGCGAGCCACCTTGTAAGTCGGTGCTGACTTGGACCTGAACATCCAATCACAGTAGGAAACCCGCCCGAGTCCACTCGAATGACAGCCGTCAGTTTGCCAACGAAGACGGTCTCCTCCCCTTCAGGCGATGACCCTTCCAGGGCTAGTTCGGTCGACAAGGGCATTATAATAGCCGCCGTCCTTGGCGGCCTGGCTATGCTTGCTCTTGTGATTGGAATCTCGTTCTGGTTAGTCCGCAGGCGACGTCTTTCACGGAATGAACCCGAGTACGGGAAGATCACTCCCTGGACTGGGAATTATGGCGGCGAAGCGAGAGAGGCGCTGATCCTCACATCCGGTTCCCAGGCGTTCTATGTGAGCGTCGATTTTGACACCAGCTCGTTGGTTCAACTGATTTATCACATCATCAAGAATCCATTTCATCCTCTCGCTTCGCACGTCACTAATTTAGCCACCAAAGCACACACTATCATCCAATCTACACCTTCGGCCGCGCGTCCAGGCCATAGACAGGCAGGCGGTTATCGCGGTTTACCGGAACCGGAATGACATTATTTTGCTTAACATCGGGGATTCAAAAATAAAGTATTGGCACACGAGAACAAACCGATTGACACCCCAACTACATCGATGTCAGGTGGTTCATACGTCAAGGCGTGGATTCGTGGATGCCGTGCATCCAATAGGCAGCTGCTTTAGTTGATATGAAAGCGTACAATTTTTGTGCAGCGTCCAGCGGCATTGATTGTTGATACGACCGATTGGATTATATTTCTTTACAAGGTTCCTACATCCGTCAGTTCGGGATATGAGCATGCATTGTCGCCCCTCCCCCTTTGAAAGGAATCACGACTCGGAGCGGGATATGGTACTGGCGTCGACGTCGACTTGCACATATAAACTTCCTTGGGCATCGGCTGTGTCCTGAATCAGATATTCAGGGGCGAGCTAGCGCACATCACTCAATCAGACGTGCCATTGAACCCGTTAATAATGGCATAGGGCTGGTGTCCCTTTTTGTTCTTTCTCTCGGACTCCCTCCACTGCGAGGGCTAGATGACAATGCTCGCCGTTTCTCTCAGCGTTCTCTTCGCAACCCTCGTGAACGTCGCTGCTCAATCGGATCAGGTCGCCCTATGTACTAACAGCAATCTGCAATGGGTAGGTGTAGATCTGTCTCTATAGTTGACTAGCTGATTCGTTATTCTTCTGAAGAGTTTCAATTCTCTTAACCAAAGTCCATGTGTCGTTGCGAGCTTCCTAGGAGGGGCTTGCAATTCAGGAGGTTCGACTTCCGGAACAATGCTATGAATGCTTTCTCGTCAATTAAAATTTTTCTTTTTCAGTCTTCACTGTCCCTTCGTTGGAAGACGGCAAAGTTTATCTCGGTCCTACCGCGTTGAATGCCAACCCTTGCCGATGCAGCTCGGTTTTCTATTCCTTGATTGCTGCCTGTTCCCTTTGCCAAACAAGAGATTATCTACGGTGGTTACTATTACGTTTTGGAGTTTTGGTCCTGACAATGTTCCACAAAGGTGGTCGACATACAACACGAATTGTACTTCGGTCTATTCTACAGTGTTCGTCAAATCCGTTTGCTGTTGTGTCCTGCCTTGCTCACCGCCCTGTATTCAGTTTCCCGCGCAGCATTCCATCTGGGACACGGGTGCCGCATTGGGCTTACCTTGATGTGACGATCAAGGATGAATTCGACGTCGAAGCTGCCCAGGCAAACAATAGTACTTATCTGATGTCACATCAAAGCATCTACAACTGATATCGGGTTTATCAGGTGGTCCTGAATCAACAGGCGTCGCTCAACCCACAGTCTCTCGCACAAGCACCGGTACAGACGGTTTGCCAGCATCTACTTCCACGTCTAGCGAGTCAAAGAAGAGCAATGCTGGCGCCATAGCAGGTGGTGTCATCGGGGGCGTTGTTGTCCTTGCATTAGTCGGAGGGGGCTGTTTTGGCTTGTTCAACACCGTCGCAAAAAGGCCAGCATAGCTATGCAACAAAATGTTGCACCTATCGGATCATCTACCACATCACCGCCCCCAATAGGCTATGCTGACTCCCCGATGCCACTCATGTCAAATTACACAGGCACTGGCACGCCTTCCATGAAGCCCTATGTGAGATACAATTCCCCTCCGATTGCTTCTTTAATTGCTGATTTTTTGCTTGCTTCCAGGATCCTTCGGATCCTAGCACTTATCCTACTAGCCCCGCAAGCTATCCTGCCACTGTTCCGCCTCCAATAGTTTATCCCGCTCCAGAAGTCCAACAGCCGTACACGATGGCCAGCCAACCAGGCCTTGCGTACCCAGACTCAAATCAAGGGAGACATTACACCGGAGTTCCTGAACTATGATATACCTGACGAACTGGTTTTACCGTATCAATCCATGTGATGGTCTTGTCGTCTCGCTGGCTTTGTAATTCGTTCATGGTCAATTCACCTTACCAGATTGTAGTGGGTACCTGCTATTTAATCACATTTACGGCGTCTATCATGAAAATTTTCACATCAGTGTTGACATCCAGCACCGTGTACGAACTGTTGATCTTCTTATGGGGAAAGATGCTCCAATGTGGCAATGTGGTGATGGCTTCTAACGTACTTCCGACCTTCCCAACACTTGGTGCATGAACTGCTGAGGCGCCTGGTGATGAGCACTCATAGCAGAAGGGTGACACCCTGAAGCATCACGAACTGTACCTTGCTATGTCTCGTACAAGAATCTCGGCTATGGGGGCGTTTTGTGCCTTTGTCGGAGTCTTTGTTGCTGGGCAATCGTCCGACGTCGTTCAATGCATATCTGACTACCAATGGGTCCTATTTCCAGAGATACTCGTTTGGCGTCGATTTTTCTCACTGACTTGTACCTCATAGGCGATAAATACTCGTGGACAGACACCATGTCTCGTTGCGGCATATCTTGAAACGGCTTGTAGTGGCCAAGGTAAGCACGACGTTATGCTGATTTCGAGGAGTCTGACGTGCATTCGCAATGCTCAGCCATCACCGTCCCCGCATTGCCAAACGGCACACACTACCTGCCTCCCCTCGCCACGCAAGCCGATCCATGCTTCTGTAGCAGTGTCACGTATTCCATGATCAGCGCTTGCGGCGGGTGCCAGAATCGCACTTTCACCAGTTGGACGAACTGGACCACAAATTGCGGCGTTGTTACTCAGATAACAAAGTGCGTCCGCATGTATGCGAGTAATGAGCGGCGGAAGATCAACATGCAGGGAGCAGGTATCCTAGACCCATCCCAAGTAACGTGGAAGTTCCCGTTTGGGCATTCCTGAACGTCAGCGCGGTATGTGCGAGCTGTATTTCAGGACACTTGACGGGCCTCATTTATCTCGTGGACTGTTCAGACTAACGATATCTTCAGTCCAGAGCTAGCACGTTCAAGTATGTCATCTCTTTTCCTTTCCTCACGATATCAATCCCATGACTTGTGTCTAGTCGCTGTGCAGTCCCCGTCTACACGATCTGATACGCCAGTCATTAGCACAACTAGCTTTCCCACTTCTTCCTCCGTATCTGCAGACGCAAACGCATCGACTCAGTCAAAGTCAAAATCGTCTCATGCGGGAGCCATTGCGGGTGGCGTAGTTGGAGGGATTATGTTTCTTGGCGTCGTGGGCCTCGGCACGATGTGGTATCTCCTCCGCATCAGACAGAAAAGGATTCAACGTAAACCGAGCGAACGCATTCCCATTGACGCTGAGCCTACATCTCCTCCTATGCAAGAATATCTCAGCATGCGCGACGAGCCTATCTCGCCTATATCCCCCAGTCCTTTTAGCCATGTACGTGTGAACAGTCCTGTCGAATTAATAGCCGTTCCACCAATCAAGTGACCCCTTCGTAGAATCTGTCCGACCCCATCTCGCCAACGACTTCTGCGATGTACACGACCTACGGCGGCAGAAGCTCTATGGACAGTCTCCACAGGCAACATCGTGGATACACTGGTGTTCCAGAAATTTGACTTGAAGAGAAAGAATTCATCGACCTATACTATTTCTTGCATCTGTATGTAACAAATATATTGCGCGTGAAGAATTCAGCACCGTTATCGGACAATCTATTTTGCGAAGGTGCCGGTTCGACTCTTCTCGCCGTTAGAGCTCCCCTGTGTTGCTCTGACAGGCGTGGCGGTACTTCGGAGAGGCCGAACTACTATCCGCCGTGCAACGCAGCGAAGTCAGCACCGCGTGACCATGCCGCCCAGATACTTCTCACTCGGTCCTTTCTTTAGTTCCCTGGGTGTTCGAGACTTGTCCTGTTTTAGAGTGTTATAATTAACGGTTGCTTGAGCCGGCAAGATGTTTGTTTTCGCCCTCAACCCTCTGAATGACGGGACAGACGATGAACAAGGCATTGCTCCTTTCAAATTTAGCATTACTCTACGCTGATATTGAGGCGCACGTCGCACCAACGACATGCAATTATCCATTTTCCTGGGTATTAAATCAGTCCACCTGTTTGAACTCGACTTGACAGTGCGCCACAGATGAATGACGAACTGCAACAGTCCCCCTGCGTGGTGGCGTCGTATTTATTGGCCCAATGTTCTGGTGATGGACGTAAGCGGTGTCGAGCTTATCTGCCACATGAGAGATTAAATTGAGGCACACGCAGAATATACCCTACCTTTTTTGGCCCCAAACTCGAGCTACAGTGGTCCCGATCCTCGGGCAAACTCAACAGACCGTTCCTGCGGATGCAGCACCGTTGTGTACTCACTAGTATCGGCCTGCGCCTTGTGTCAACATGCATGCCCCGAAACGTAAGGAAAATCGGCCTGCGCTACAGCGGGGCACAATATTCATGCATAATTTCAGGTGGCAGATGTGGTCAAAGAATTGCTCCACCGTATATCATGGCGTGTGCGTTGTTCAGTACCTTGGTGTCTATCTGTGATGAGTTGACTGTCTGAACGCATTCACGCACTCTAGTAGATATCCTGACAACCCGCCGCCACAGACGAAAATACCAAAATGGGCGAATCTATTTAATCCACAAGTCAGCGGGACTGCAGAACGTATTTGTAACTGGACTCACGAGTCGCGTTATAGACAGAAAAGGAGTTCAACGCGACGGCGGCGGAGATCAGCGGTGCGTCGAGGGCTGTATTTTGATCGTGATCTGCCGGTATTAAGTAGATTTTTGAAGCCGAAGCCGACCAGCTGAACAAGAATACGGTAACAAGCACCTCGCCAAGTGCGGGCGTAGCGACACGGCTTGTGTACCAGACCATCGTGGTTGGCACCGAAAATGGGATGAATCTGACGTTGGCGGGGGCTATAGGGGCTCTCTGCGCTCTCGCCGTTGTCGCATTGGTGGGCTTGATCGGTTACGCATGGCTTTACCGAGCAAGAAAGCGAAAAGCAATGGATCGCGAAATGTACAGACCGCTGTATGAGCTCGACATGAGGTGGGTACCCAAACGCAGTAAAAGCCTGGGCGATTCGTTGGACGAAGGGTCCGTCCGCACGCCGTCAAGGAGACCGTCAAGACCGTGTGTCGATACAGCTTCTGAGAAAAGCCCAGAGAAGCCTTCACCTGGGTTCTCCTTGCCAAGCAACCTACATGTCACAGTGGGTGCCTAGTAAAGAAGGTTTCTCACCCCATGCTCACAAAATACCGTAGCCGACGTTGGAAGAAGTGTCACCGGCCGTAGAGTCGTCCGATGCGTATCATTTCTCTCGCGAAAACGCAGCAGAGTCTTCGTTGAACCACCAGTAATTATGTAGCCCTATTTGAACCTATTTTATCGTTGTGTTCCACGTGATCTCTTCGACGCGCTCGTGCCAGTGGAGTACTGGTGCCTTCTTCTGATTTTCATGTCTACCTCGAGTCGGGAGACACCTGTGCGGTCTGTAGTACCGTTGCCTATCTATGCGACGACAAGCTCATCTCGACTGCATGCATTGTACTCGGACATTGCGCGGCAAAAGCACTCAAACCCAACTTCATACCATGCCAACGTAGAATGGTGGCGAAACTCACTTGGACAAATTGTATCGTTGGGCTTGCAGGGAGACAGCCCGAATAGACTTGTGTTAAGAGCAGGTCGGGCGCTAATGGAACGTTTAAGGGTGGAGGGTGTTGGCAAGCCACTCGCTTTGGATGCTGTCCTCGTGCGTATCCTCATCAAGTCTGTGTTTGCCGTGTTGTTTTTAACATTTTTTTTTCTACTGTAATCTTGCTTTCTTTTTCGTCCTAGCGAAGACAGAGTTACAGACCTCCAACGCCTTTATTTCTTATACCGATTTCCTAAATTCACGCAAATCCATATACGATGCTGGGTGGCTTCCTGCAAGAATAGCTGCATATGTCGTTGGGAAGCCTCTATGGTGGGCTATGGAACAGCTTGGCATTGTTGGAGAAGACGGACTGCTTGGAGGGTCGGCGAGTCGCGACCATAAGGACACCCGATGGTGGGGGAATACGTGATTGTTTCATTGGTGGAAAAGGCAGCCGAAGCAGTGCTAGAGAAGCAGAGGTCCAGAGCTGGAGGTCCGAGCGACAGACTGTATAGCGTTGACGGCTTCAAGAAGGCATTTGGATCAGTCGTTGGAAGAGAAACGCTTGCAGATGGCGACGCGAAGGTGATACTTCGGTTCTTGGAGCGCGACAAGAGGGCGCTTATCGTGGAGAAGGAGGTGCAGTCCTTTCTTTATCAGTTTCGATGAAAATGTGCTAAGTTCCTCGTGGCAGATTGTCAAGTTCATCACTGACGACGAGACTTCTCTGCACGAGATAAGTGCAGTCGATCGAGGAATTCTTGAATTGAAGACTGCGGTGGAGAATCTACGCGGACAGATTGATGGGCTACATCAGAAGATGGATGAGTGAGTTTCCTTTATTTTCGTTGACATCAATTTGTATTGAGGATCGATTCTTGTAGATGCACGAGAACGGCATCCGAGGCGTTGAAACAGAGCCATAAATCGCTGGCCCTGAGCTATCTAAGATCTCGGAAACTATTAGACACGCTTCTTCACAAACGGCTGGACTCTCTCAGTACATTGGAGTCGACGATGATCGGCGTCGAGACAGCGGCAGGGGACGTTGAAGTCTGTTTCCCTAACTCCACCGAAAAGGAGGATCATTGACTCTTTATTTTCAGATCATGAAGACGTATGAAACGTCCACTGCTACGCTCCGGGCGATATTGGCTCACCCGTCACTGCAACGAGAGTCCATCGATGCCACGATGGACGCGCTGGCGGAAGCCAACAGCGATGCCAAGGAGATCGATGATGCTGTCCGGCTGGGAGGAGACTTGGCGGTTGGAGCAAGCGAGACAGTGGACGAGGGAGAATTGGAAGATGAGCTAAATGCGCTCATCGCAGAAGAGGAGAAGGAAGTCACACGACGAAAGCTGGAAAAGGAGGAAATCCAAGTTCCGTCCGCTGAACCTGTCAAGGAAAAAGAGCATACAATTGCGATACCCGCCTGAGTTGACGACGTCACACCTACGTCATTCACTTTTCTTTTTCTCTCCTTTACTCGTCTATAAAACGGTCACTCGTTATGCTTCATCGCTGAATTACCCACCTCTACATACAACAAACCTGATCATGTCTGACACTGCACGCCAATCTCTTACCGACAAAGCTGGAGCTGCGCTAAAAGTATGCCGGACTTTTTTCCAGCACAATCGCATGCTGATTCAAATTCCGTAGCCCGACTCGCAGAAGAGCTCTGTTGAGCAAGCCACCGACTTTGTCAAGGGTAAATTCGACGCTGCCGCATCTGCTCTTCAGCCCGAGGTATTGCACTCATCGCCATCCATCTTGAGTGCCAATTTGACACCGATTTTCTAGTCCCAGAAGTCTTATGGCCAGCAGGCGGGTGACGCTTTGAGCGGCAACTCTAGCGCGAGCAGTGTGCGTTTATCCTCTTGTGTGTAGTATAGAATGCTCTCCGTGACATTTTCGCATTTAGCAATCCCTGTCCGACAAGGCCAAGAACGCCATGGGCATGAACTCGAACAAGTAGTCCCGTCTTTCTGTAAACGTCAATTTGTACATTACCGTGTTACGCCTTTGAATTACGATCGTGTCTGTCTGTTTCACGTGGTTCGCGGGTCCGAATAACCTGCTCTCTTGCGATTTGCTTCCTCTGACTCATGTACTTGACATTCGGCACCGGATTATTGTAGCGATATATCTGCACGACAGAGTGGACAGACACATCATTGTGATTTTTGAACAAGGTCGGGCAGAAATCAAATGTCTCAACTAAAGGACTCTGGTAAACGGCCTAAACTAGTTGTCACCACGCAACAGAGTCGTTTTCATGTGGATGCTGCGAATGTTCCAACATCCAAGGAGGCAAGCCACTGCTACTGCTCAACTTTTATCTCGTCAAAGATTCCAACGACTTTTTTCTTTTAGAATGAAGTCAAAGATCTGAGTCTGGCTATCGGCGGTCGAGATTTGCTCATACACGCAAATCTCGTTCTTCACGAAAACAGGCATTATGTGCTCGTAGGCAGAAACGGAACAGGTAAATCAACCTTGATGCGTGCCATAGCGGAACAACAGGTCCCTGGCGTCGCGTCAGCGTTACACATCCTTCTCCTCGGCCAGACGAGTTTTGTCAACTCGAGGTCAGAAACGTCCATAACGACGCCTCGTAGCTGCAGCGTGCTCGAACACGTTCTTCGAAGCGATTCAAGACGTGAGAAAGCATTGGCAGAATCTCAAGGTACGGACGAAGCCTTTCAATAAAGCCGGAACTCTAATCGCCATGCCGCCAAGACCTCTCTCAAGCGCTGGAAAACACCAAGGACGCGTCTGCGATAGTTCAGGCCATCCAAAAGCTCAGGCATGCTCGGCTCCAGGCCCAGTATCAGGAAGCGGCCAGGATCGCGGCGAGACGCAGCGGTGCCAGGGGCATAAAGGCCCGCAAAGCGCTCCTCGCTGTCGAAGACCAGGTCGCCGCATCACAGGCGCTCCTCGATCAGCCATCCAGCGAGCTCGACCCGATCGCTATCGAACAAGAGACTCGTGCCGCAGTCGACACACTCGCTGAGATTCAGGCATCGCTCGAGGCCATGGACTCTGCCGGTGCGGACGCACGGGCGCGCACTGTCTTGCTCGGACTAGGGTTCTCGCCCGAGGCCATCGATGGCCCGTTCACAGCGCTGTCTGGCGGCTGGAGGACGCGGTGTTCCCTAGCTTGCGCGCTGTTCCAAAAATCAGACGTGCTCTTATTGGACGAATGCACAAATTTCTTGGATTTGCCTGCTGTCATTTGGCTGCAAGGATACATACAGTCGCTCACGGACACTACAGTTGTCGTCATGTGCGTATCATCTCCAACATACAGATGCCTATCGTTTGATTTTGATACTCCTAGTACGCATGATCGAGACTTTGCAGACGCGGTCGCCCAAGAGCTGATCGTCCTCCGCGAACAGGGACTTGAGTATTTCAAAGGAAATCTCTCGCTCTACGAACACGAGCGCCATTCCAAGATCAGATACCTCACGCGCATGCAGGCCGCGCAGGACAAGAAGACAAAACACATCGAGTCTTCCATCGCATCGGCGCTATCGGCCGCTAAGCGCACTGGTGACGACAAGAAGCTAAAGCAAGTCTCGTCGCGCCGGAAGAAGCTTGAGGAACGAACTGGCCTTGAGGTCGGTCTCAAAGGCGGTCGATTCAAGCTCAACAGAGATCTCGGCGGCTATCACCTTACGAATCGAGCGGCAATCGATATACCCACAATGGATTCTCCTGTCAAAATATCCCTACCGTCCGAACCACCAGATCTGCGGTTCCCTGGAGCGTTGATTTCTCTAGAGAACGTGAGCTTCAGCTACGGAGGCGCCGTCAAAGCGCCCATTCTGCGAGGTGTCAACTTGGTCATCCACCCCGGTGAAAGGGTCGGTGTCGTTGGATTAAACGGGACTGGAAAATCAACGCTCGTAGGTTTAGTGATAGGCGCAGACTATCGCGACGAGGATGGGCGGCAGGTCGGGTTGAGACCAACGAGGGGCACGGTGACGAGGCATCCAAGAGGGAAGATCGCGTGCTTTTCGCAACACGCAGTGGAGATGCTGGAAGAAAAGGGTGAAAAGTACAGGGATCTCACGGCATTGCAGGAGATGATGGACTTGACTGCGGGACAGATAACGGAGCAGGAGGTCCGTGGGATTTTGAGCAGCTTGGGTTTGCAGGGGAAGCTGGTCAGCGAGGTTCCAATTGCGGGACTGTCGGGTGGGCAAAAGGTGCGCTTCCGCGTGAACGCATATGACGGATTGTGGCCTGATTGCTAGCAGGTTCGATTAGCGCTCGCAAAGTTGATCTACCGGCCGCCCCATTTATTGGTGCTTGACGAGGTGACGACACATCTGGACTCGGACACGATCCTGGCACTCGTTGAGGCGCTCAAGGCATATCGTGGTGCGCTGATGGTGGTGACCCACGACAGGTGCGGGGATTTTGTGTTTGCAGATTTTAATTCTGACCCGTCTGGTTCGTGAAGATTCTTCATGCGATGTGTAGTAGAAGGCGAGAAAGTTGACCAGGGGTCGGAAGACAGCGACGAGGGAGAGTCGGAGGACGAGGACGTGGAATGGGAGGCTAAGCCAGGAGTTGTATATCGGATTCTGAAGGGAGAGTTGAAGGTGTTGGGTGGAGGCGTGGCGCAATACGAGACGATCGCGGAGAAAAGAGCAAACAAGCTAGCGTTCGGGTAAACGCTAGATTGAGATAAGCATTAGTCTCCACACTGTACATACCTTCTCTCCATGTCACCCATCCGAGTGCGCCATCCAAACGGCGTGAGCACCATCCAGCTCGCCCTTGAAAATGATAGCATCACCGTCCAGGATCTCCTGCGAGAGGTCCACCTTGTCAGTGACATTTTGCCATCCCGGCAGATCAGTGAGTCATCCGACTCCGAGCCCACAAGTCGTGGGTCATCATACAGACTGACTGTCCATCAGTAAAATCAGGATACCCTCCGAAAACACTGACCCTTATACCAGAGCTCCCGATTTCGAGCCTCGGCGTTCAGCCTGGAGATCAACTGATTGTCAGCGAGCGGACCGACGAAACACCGCCATCGCTTGCTCCGGCGACTGCTCATACACCCGCGCCCGCAGCGTCTTCGCGTCCTTCCATCCCGTCGTCGTCTGGTGGACCAGACCATGTAGAAGTGGATGGGAGTTTTCTCGTCCACAGGGTACACGAATTTCATTGTTGGATCTGGGACGTGCGATGAGATTTTTTTTTTTTTCAACAGATTGTTCCGGATGACAATTCGTGCTTGTTTTCTGCTGTCGCTCTGATATTCAAACAAGATATCTCCAAAGCGCAAAGCATCCGCCAAAGTGTGTTCCGTCAAGCAAGTCGTTTATTTCTGACGTCATCGTCTCTTCTCTGCCAGTCGTAGCAGACGGAATCCGGCAAAACTCGGACACGTACAATGAAGCCATCTTGGGGTTTGTGCTCTTATCACGCGTTTCAAATCCACGCCCAGCTCATTCTTTATGTGCAGGATGCCTCCCTCTCAATACATCAACACGATTCTCAAACCGACGACTTGGGGCGGCGCAATCGAGCTGTCCGTCCTCGCATCGCATTTCGGTGCAGAGATCGACAGCATCGACGTCGAGACGGGCCGCATCGATCGCTTCGCTCCACCCGGAAACATGTCAAACGGCATGCGTTGCATCGTCATTTACTCGGGCATCCACTACGATGCTGCAACGCTGGCTCCCATGCCCGATGCACCCTTCGAGTGGCACCAGACGCTCTTTCCCATACAGCCTTCATCGGATGACAGCGCCGACCCTATGCTCATGGCTGGGAAGCAGCTGGCAGAGATATTAAGGAGCAAAAAGGCATACACAAACACAGCTACGTTTGATCTGAGGTGCGAGCAGTGCGGAAAAGGCCTGAAGGGTGAGAAGGAGGCTCGGGCACATGCAGAAGAAACCGGTCATGTACGCTTTGGTGAATATTAGGTTCAAGTTACAGCACTTAAAAAGACAACGTTTGCTGTTCATCATGGCGAAAGTGGGGTCACCGCGGATTGAACGCGGGACCTTCAGAATTCGGTATGCCTTCGGTCTGCTGCTCTCCCAACTGAGCTATGACCCCTGTCGTCTAAACGACACAATGTTAAAACACATGGCGTCAAAGACTTCCTTCCATTTCCAACACAACTGGGCAATGGTCCGATGCGCCGTAAATCTCGCCCCTGATCTCACACTGATAACCATGGAGGTCAAGACAAGGTAATAGAAAGATGGTACATAACTCACCATCTTCACTTGATCGACTAATCTCTCGCTCAGCACGACTACAGCAACGCATGCAGATAGATGTCATGACAGGCTCAAAAGGAACTTACACATATCAAGCCTCCACCCTATCCCTTTCGCCCGGCAGTTGAATCTGTAGGAAAAGTAAGTATACTGGCGATCCTTCGGGTGGTGTTGGCGCCAGATGTCGACAAATTGGGGCCCCTCTGCCTCAGGCGGATGCAATATATTCTTAAACGAAGTCGTTTCAGGTTCCGTGTAACCGGCCGTTTTGTTCCAATTCTTCTTCGCATTGGCCAGATCTAAGCGCCACAATGAGAAAACGTTCCATTCAGCTACGTTCAACGTACCCATTTCCGTCGGCGCGACATTCAGATCTCCGGTCCATATGACCGACTTCTTTTTGTCAAGGTCGCGTATATACTGCTCAAAGTGCAAGTTCCATTCTTTTTTGGCATCCATGGTCTGCAGGAAAAAAAAAAAAGGAGGCAAAGGACGTCAGTCGCGAGAGCGAACGGTGTGAATCTTCGTGCCTTTAACCCCATTCCCGCATTGACGACATACGTGCCGATCACGTAAAATTTTTCAAACTCTACGGTTATGATCCTGCCCTTGACGGACGTCGGATCCGGGTGTCCAGGGAGTGTCTTCGTAACGGTGAGAGCTTTGCGCTTTGACAAGATAGCAACTCCTGCTGTTGGAGAAAGTTATCGGCTGGCGTGGGTGCATTCGAGGACATGCGTCTCACAATAGCTCTTCTTGTCCGAAATCGACCAGTATTGATGAGGGAATCTGGATTTCAAATTTGGATCAACCGGTTCCTCATTGACCTGAATGGATAATAAGACGATGCACTGCTGCTGAGCGTGTTCGAGGCAACCTTTGTTTCAGTGAGAATCAAAACATCCGGATCTTCGGCTTCTACGTAATGTTTGAAGCCCTATGCGCAACGCGGTAAGGATTGTCATGAATAACAGACAGACCGATACCTTTTTCTGGCTGGCCGCTAGGCCACAGATGTTCCATGTTGCCACGCGTAGACAATTAAGATGCTTTGGAGGGAAAGATATGTGCACAGGTAACACTTTGTTCGTCGGTTGTGTGTTCTCTGTCTCCTCCTGCTTCTTGGCTTTGGACCTTTTGGTCTTGGGTGTCTCGACGTCCGACTCGGTATCAGTCCCCTTCCTTGCGCGTTTGGGAGGCATCTCAGTGGTTGTGCACACAAAAAGAAACAAAATTTGGCACGTGGCAGACGAACACGGAAATAAGTCACGTGTCGCCAAAAGTTGATCGAAGCGAGCGATTGTTCAGGACAATGCGGGTTCTTCCCGAACTCTGTCCTCGTCCCCATGCCATCCTACAAAGGCTTTTCAGCATGGATAGAAGTCAACGGAAAGGCGCTAACGGAGTATCTCCGCTCTCCTGAAAGCGACAACCAAATTGGGTGTTGGATAGAGAGTCAGCCTGGTCAGGTAAGTCGCGTACTCTCCATGGCCAAATCACAATGCTTCCAACGCGTTTTTCCTCATTGGCAGTGCTTCTCTGTATGTTGGAGAGATGACGGAGGAAAGGTGGACACTTGTGCCTTTATAAACGTCGATGGTCTGTTAGTGCCGGGTAAGTTTCTGTTCGGAAAAGGTGTTGCATCGAGGCATGGCGTCAGGACGTCCAAGTCTACCGAGCGACCATTCATGTTTCAGCGGGTAGAACATTTTGGTGAATTCCATTTCACATGCCCTCTGATTCGTTGAAATCGAGTCCTATTCGTAGCCGCAAACGACAATGCCACCGAAGAACCTGGAATGATTGTTTTGAAAATCAAGCGGGTCATCCGCGGCGATGCGCGGCTTCCCGATGAAATACAAGGCGTGCCAATGACAGATCCTAGAAAGCGCAAGGCTGGGGACCATTGCATTGGGTACGTTATGCTTCGCGCATCGTCGTCGTCATTTTAATGACAGATCCGTCTTTGCACTAGCTTCGGTGAGGAGAAGGTAGTACGCGTGCAGGCACCATCGACGTTCACGGTGAAACCGTATGACTCAAACGGCGGGGACGGGAACCGGATCCCGACGTTTGTTTCCTTCGTTTTCCGCTATAGATCCCGCGGTACATTTCCTTTCTTACCTAGTGAGCTAGGCTGGTTTGTCTGACAGCTCTACAGAGTTCCTGGAAGCACAACACATTATTCCGACAAGCGCGCCTAAAGCAAGAACGCAGACTCCCGTATCGATGAAGCCTCCGACGCGAAGAGTTGTTAGCCTCCCCGTAGTCTCTGATTACGCGAGCCAGGATCCCGCCCCTCCTCAGCCTAAAAAGAAACCTCATTTGGAATCAAGGTCGCCGCCAGTAGTGAGCATTCTTGAGATGAGCGTTTCACCGAATCTCAACTTATTTCTTACCCTTAGGATGACCTCCGGGATCCAAGGCGGGTGACTAGTCTGCATATTGTACCGTCGACACCTATGGCCTATCCTGGAGAAGGCTTGCTTTATTTCCCGGGAAATTTACAACAAGACTTCTCCCTCCAACCAAGCGACGGCAGTAGCAGAGAGGGAAGTCAGACGCACTGTGATTTTTAACTATATACTATTTGCTACTCTTGCTTTAGCATTTGTTCTTGTATTCGATCCCATGTTGTATGCTTTCGAGTTTGTGATAACATAGAAACGCCTGTATATTGGGCTGAGCATGTACTTCAAACTAATGAATTGATGTAATTCTCGATATCTGTAGGTACGTCAGATGCAGAAGTCGTATGACGGTTTTTGACGCACTCGCATAACCATTCGCCGCAATGTTTGCAGAATCGTTGACACCGGGGTTGGTGCCGTGAGCCGTTTCGTAGATATCAGGCATGCCATCCATGTCTGTGTCAATGGGGGCCTAGCCGCCTATATGAGCTTCATAAGAAATCTCCTTGTTAGAATCAAATTCACCGTGCCACCAGCAATCGGTCCAGGGCCATTCATAGGGGCCACGGTAGGATCTGAAATAAGGGCACCGACTTTGCCAAGCGAGCCCAGCTCCGTGTTGATCAAGTATGTGTCGACTCGGTCCCTCGATTTGCTGGCACCGGCAGAGGCCCTGACTTTGGCCAGTGCATCCGTCGGACTGAGGAGCGTGTTGACGGTCGGATAGAGATATCTTGTAGACTGGAAAACGATGGGAGAATAGTTTTGCGTCGTTGGGGAGAGGATGAATCCGTTCAGAGTGCCATCCTAAGTGAAGCAGCTCAAGATGGAGTTCAGTGATTTGAAATAAATTGGGATTACCTGGTCCGGATCGTAATAATTGTTGGATACAAAGGCATGGAAGTTCGCATTTCCACGGGTAACTAAGGATACAGCGTTAGAAGACGAGGTCAATTCTCAAGGCAAACATACAAGGTGAAATTGTCGTTGACGGACCACTGGAAAAGCCACTGTCAAAACAGTGCCGCTGGGACTCGCAAGCACGGTTACCTGATGAAGACGTTGTTGACTATATTTGCTTCCGATGGGCCGTCCGAATCTCCAAGAATGTAGCCACCTCCACCGCCCCAGTTATAAACCTGCGCTGTGACGTAAAACAGGGCAAAAAGAGGTGGGCAGGGAACAGAGTGACAGCAACCCGACGTACGACGTTGTTGACAAACTCGTTAACTCCTTTTACCTTGGGATTCCTCGTCTGGTTGTCGATGTACAGTGTGCGAATGATGCTGACGCCCCCATCGGTCTGCATGAGCCCACCGCATGAGTGAGTCTCCAAGCCTTGCGCAATGATGGAGTCCGAAATCGTGACGTTCGATACATCCCCGTTGATGGAAAATGTCTCGTCGCGACCCCACGAGACGGAGACATGGTCGAAGATCATGTTTGCGCCATCAGCTATTGTGATGGCATCCTTGCCCGAGTCACCTTTGTGTGCAGAGAATCAGCGCGAGATTCTGACCCGGAGAAGGGAATGGATGGCCAACCAATTTTTCCCATTCTATAACGAATATAACGTGTGATGGTGTGGTTTGCGTTGGAGTAAGATATACCGTTGCCATAGACCGTTATGCCTTGTCCCGGGGCAGTCTGTCCGGCGATGGTGACATGATGGCTGACGACTATCCGACTAGTGATGTTGATCACACCACCGACCGCAAAGACAACGATCTATCAGGATTGGACGTTTAGAGCTTGTGTAGATGTGACATGCGGTAAATGTATCGGTATACGAACTCGGTGAGGCTGAGAAACAGCGTCGCGGAAGCTGCCAGCTCCCGAATCGTTCAGGTTCGTGACAATGTAGACGCTGCCGCCCCTTCCACCGATAGCTTGGGCACCAAACCCTATGCGAGAGTTGATTATGGCGATAGACGAATCCGCAACATGATTGTACCTTCAGCGCCAGGGAAGGCCAGTAGGGCTACGCAGCCTGTAATGAGGACCAAAAGAGAAGCGAAGGATAAAAATCTCATCGAGAGCGGAGCAGACGTCAATTATTCAAAGCATGCGGGTGTTATAAAGCGTAGCAGGCGGACCATCGCTGCACAGCGGGCCTGTTGAACCCGAGACGTTGCCAAAGATGATGAAGGCCGAGTTTCTTCCAAATTTCTGCCTTAGTCGAGTTGGAAAGTCTGTCGCGGTCCGGATGGATCAGATGATGTGCCCTCCAAAGCCTGAGCTTTCCTAAACGCTGATGTCAGTGTGACTTGATCGTTAGCCGGTTCAACCGCGTCTACAACTCCGGATGAACGGAGGACGGCGGGCCGGAAATATTTGGATCCCAAGCCATTGACGTTTCGGATCAACAAACCTATTTCAGTCAACAGTTGCGTCTGAATTTCAGTCTTCCTTGAAAAAATGGACGAAGCCCAGAAACTAACGCTGCACATTTGGCCAGGACAATGGAGTCTGCCGTCGATAGACCCGTTTTCCCTCGCCGCGTTGCTTCATCTTCAGCAGACTATCCCTGGACAATTTCAAGTCGTAGAGTGCAGCAATCCGGACCTTTCCCCTTCCGGTGGGTAAGGTATTCTCACATAAAACATCCTTGTTTTGTTTTATTCATATTTTTTTCAACAGGGCAGCTACCTTTCCTGTCTCATGAAGGACACACGGTGGCAAGCGTAGGATCCATAGCCACCTATGTAGCAAAGTTGAAGGGTGTTCCGCATGCTTATCACGTCCAGCCGAGTCTTATTGAACGGTCGCAGGAAGTTGCATGGTGTTCGCACGTGGCGTCCAACTTGGGGGATTTGGTGGTAAGCTTGCGGGACTGTGGACCATGTTGACCCTCGCTGAAATGTTTTGCAGCATTATCAGCTGTACTCTCATTACGAAAACTGGGTAGACTTGACGTTTCCGGCCTTGGCATCCTTCTTCCCGGTACCACAGAAGTACTATGTTCCGGCCCGCATTCGCGCATCCCACAAGTCCCACTTAGAGGCCGCTGGTCTGTGGAATCTTCCCATGATTCAAAAAGAAGCCAAGAAAGCGTTCAAGGTGCAACCCAAGGAAGACCAGAGTGACAAACATAAACGCGTGTATGTTCAAGCTTTTGAACGCGAAAAAGTGAACCCTTACCACAAAGCCTGTCGCGCTTTGCTTACCGATTCATTATCCTAGGTGTCGGAGAAGGCTCGTAATGCATTGGACATCTATGCACGCTTGTTGGGCGGTAACAGCTTCTTTTACCAGGACAAGTGAGAAGCGTAGCTCGTTTTCTGCTGGAGTTGGAAACTCAACTATCCATCAGACCGACAGTGCTCGATTCCATGCTCGCAGCACATATACTGTTGCTCATCACTCCGCCGTATCCTGACGCTACATTGCAATCTCTAGTGATGGATTCATACCCGACACTGGTTGCTCATGCCCATCGCATCCTTTCAACCCTAAACACGTCCGTCCCGGTTAAAAGTAATGGCGGCTCGGCGTTCGCTTGGTATTCTTTGATACCTGGCATGGGACATTTCCGACGCCAGAATGAAGAAAAGTCTGAGGAGGACGTCAAATACGATAGAATGCGATGGCGTTTTTATGGTCTAGCGCTCGGGACTCTTGTCGTCTATGGAGTTGCTATGTTGTCTATGCTGGAAATCCGGTTTATATCTAGAAGGGAAGATTTGCCAAACGAGGAGTTGGAGGAGGACGCTGATGAGGTTGAGGAGGGTACATTGTGACAGGGTCGTGACATCACACGTCTGTATCTCAACTTTCAATCGAAAATCATGGACGACGACCTTATCGTCGTTGATGATGTTGAACTTGCGAACGCGCAGCTTGTTCCTCAACACATTCCTGTGCAGAACGTGCCAAAAACGCCCAGCAATGCCACAGCTTCGTCGAGTCGCCCAAATGTAGCAGAAAGATCCCATCCCCCGTCTTCGCGTCTACGAAGCTCGACGCACATGTCTCAGGAGAACTCGGAGCGCACGACGCGGTCGTCAACGGCCAAGGCAAAGGCGCAGCCCAAGCTGAAACTGAAGTTGAGCGAAAAGGCGGCGGCGATGGCTGGGGGAATGTCCTTCCTTGGGCCGTATGATCGCGAGCTGGACTCGGATGACGAAGACCTCACGTTTGAGGAACAGTTCATACTAAGGCTACCACTCGGAGAGGACCTTGAGAAGCTGAGGAAGATGGTGGCCGCCAGGGAAGTCGCCAACGACGTCTGGTTCAAATTTAAAGGTGAGCTCTGGCATGAATCTTCCGAAGCGTCCAAGTGCTGACATCGACGGCCAGACTCTCGGCGAGCCGTCTTTCACATAGGAAATAACACTTACTCTGCTAAGCTTGTGGACCTTCCATGTATCATTGAGTCTCAAAAGACCTTGGACAACAAGCAAATGTTCAAGGTTGCGGACATATGCCAGGTCGCGTGGTTATATGCCTATAACGCAGTCTGTCTGTCTCGCTAACTTTCCGCGGTCTTTTGTTCTCACAACAGATGCTCGTCGTTGAAGACAAGGTCAACAGCGAGGAACAGGTGGCCCACCAGAAGAATATCAATGTCGACGAGTTCATCTGGCCTCATGGCATCACGCCCCCATTACACCATGCTCGTAAGCGACGATTTCGGAAAAGGGTCAATAGGAGGGTAAGTACATCCGAAGAGTTCAACGTTCCCGATTTCAACCAATACTTCAGACAATAGAAAGCGTGGAACAGGAGGTGGAGAGGCTACTGGATCAAGACGCACTGGCCACTGAGGTTAGATATGGTACGTTATTTACTTGTCTGTGTTTATCTACACCACCTCATTCTGCAGAGGTACTTGATAATGTGAATCCCGATCTCTCCGATTCGGAGTTTATCGAACGCGAAGAAGCGCTCGATGCGCCCACGCCAGCGATATCCGACTTAGGGGAGTCTCAGACCCCTGGAGAATATGCGGTGGAAGATGGAGAGGAAGAGGACGATGAGGGCGTCGAAGCGGACATAGATGAGGAGCTTGCTGCAGAGCTGGATCAAGCGTTAGGTGACGAGGACGAAGAGGAAGGCGAGGATGAAGACGAGGATGAAGAAGAGAGTGAGGAAGATGAGGATGAAGACGAAGATGATGAAGATGTCCAAGCAAGGAAGCTCCTCAACGAGGAGATTAGGGACTTGGAAGCCGCTGTCGCCAAGAAGGAGAGGGAGATTGCAAGTTCCGCAAATCCGTTAATCAAGGTTCGTCGTTCTACAAACGCGTTCATTTTTTTCTTAATTTACAATTGAAAACAGAAACGATTTGAAGACGCCCTCAAGAAGCTGACAGCAGATTTCGAAATGAAACTTGCACAGCGCGATGAACTGAAGGAGAAGCAACGAATGAAGAAAGAGGGTATATCAATGGATGCTGACATGGATGCTGAAGGGCATGATAACAACGCCGAGCAGAGCGATAGTGACGCAGATCTGTTCGGTTCGGACAACCGAGCAGCTGCAATGGAGGTGGATTGATGCATTTCGTCTTCGAGTCTCTTCTATTCAATGAGTTGGTACAGACTATACAGTCAATTGTGGTATCAGGCAGGTAGCATAGAAACAAGTCCAGCTTGCATGAATAATGGCATATAAACCGTGCAGACGAAGGGCGCAAACCAGACGGAGTACATTTGCCAGTCCAGCATTGCCTTCCGAGTCTCTTCAGGGAAAACCACAAGCCACCCTAGACCAAGACCTATGCAGATCAGGTATCGTATAATGCGAGAGAAAATGGACCCTTGGGAAGTGGATAGAGATAGCGGAAGTCCCCACAATACAGCAAGCACAGCTGCAAGAGAGAAGTTGAGTACGACGATGATTGAGATCACGGTCGACGCAAGGAAAAGGTTGAAGGCCTTGAGTACTGTCGAATAGGAACTACGCTCTTCAATTGAAGCTTCAGAAGAAGGGATAATAAACAGGGGTGCCGAGGAGAGGACGCCGAACACAACCTGCCGTAGAAGCTGTAACATTGTAAGTCATGTGAGATGGCCGAATGTTCTGCTGCAGTCCTTACGCTGAATTTCATTAAGAACGGTGGTCCACAGAGGACCAGAAAAAGAGTTGCGCCAAGGATATGCGTTGCTGTCATTATCGCGAGCACCGGCATAACCGGGCGATGTCGTCTCGTCCATCCTCCATTTTCCACCTTTTCTGCATGCTCGCCGACGCGCACCCATGCTGCATCAACCCAGGCCCTGAGGCCTCCGAGCATCATGGCGATGCTGATGAGTACCACACTCGGAAGATAACCACCAATTTTGATGAAGTGTTCAGGCCCTGTCATTAAATAGAAGAAGAACGACGCATGAAGGCGTTCAAGAAGATTATTCATGCTCCGCAGCGTAGATTCGACGATACTAAATGACGCCATAGGTCAAAATTCTCCATCAACAACAAATTTCACATACCGGCCCAAGGCGTGGAATCCATGGGGACCACTTGCGGGTACGGCGAACATCGTAAACGCGTCTATGCGGAACCTTCAGAACAATAAGGTACAAGTCTAATGAAATCATTGAAAAGGTGCGACTCACTGATGGAAGAGGCCATGGACACCGCTTGATTGACCTCGAGCTTGGTACATGACGTGACGCATGACTTGCTTTGATTGGGAAGGCCAGTCTGCTAACTCTTTGGAAAGTTTCTGCCATAGCGTGAGCGACTTTGGCGTGGGACTGTAGCGCTTCAACGTATGCGTTTGGTCGTACAGCACTACTGGTACACCTCCCGTGTATCGCGCAATCCGTTCAAATGTGTTGAGAAGGTCTTGGTTAGGAAGACGACCATTTAAACCCTCTGAATGGTATTTGCGATCAGCACATGCCGCCTCGCGAATGGTTCATGACTAACCAAAGTAGATGCCTAAATGAGAAAAAGAATGACCAGGGTAATCGATGTTGAGGGCAGTCCAAATTACACTGGATGGGATTTCCAGGCTCTCGGAGAATAAACCTGGGGCATTGAGAACACGGACTGCAGCGCATACAAGCAAGACGGCTCACTGGGTTGCGTGGCATCGTGATACCGGGTCAGCCAAGCATGCATACCCTCCATATAACCATCGCTCACAACGAAGATGATGTCCTTCGCCCATAACGAGTAGCCTGCCGTCATCGTTCATCGAATATTCCGTGGGATCCAATAGAGCAAGCATTCACTGACGTTTCAGGAAGTTGGCCAATGCCAGAACAGTTGATATGCCACGCAGGTTTGGCAAAGTGTCCCCGGTGGCGTTGCTTAACCAAGACGCGCTGATTATCATTGCTTCGGTACCAGAGGCTCTAGGAGAAGACAAGATGGCGTAGGTATTCTCCCCTTCAGTATCCTGAGGGATTGTCAGACAAAATGCTCACTGCAGAGAAATGGGTTACGAACTGTTGACAGGAATCGATATCTTTGCGTAGCCGCAGAAAGCCCCATCTTCTGAAATTCGGTTTTCAAAAAGTGAGCCTTTCTATGGGACACTCCGTTATCTCTAGGAAATGACCTCATGATGAGTACTTACTGCTTATTTGTAGCATTTGCGTCTCGTAGCCCTTCTAACTGATCAAGGTACTTGTCCGCGGAATGTACATCTGCCCAATCCCAGTATGTCTTGACCTGTCAAGAGGCCGCTTCAAACACGGCCGTGACAAGCACAACAGCGGATAACTTACTTGACCAGGCTGGATAGCGTTCTCGTCCATATAAGTTCCTCTCTCGAGCAAGGATGTAGGTATGAGGAGCATCCATATATAACCGAAACAGAATAGCAAGAGCCTGAGTTGAATGTAAGGTCGGCGCCCAAGGGGTCAACAATGTGAGATACCTCAATAGCTGAAAACGTCGTGTAATGAGCTTGGTTACTGCTCTCCGCCGTTGAATCCTCTTTTCACTGCCCGAAGTACGACCCTTGAATTTACTGAGAATATTCGACCACTTCCCATGATTATTATGGGAGGTCTCCATCGAGCTGGGGCAAGCGAACTTCGAGGGCGCCTGTTGTGGAAGATGTATGATTGTCGCGTACACATGTACAAATTTCTCTCTGGTTCGTCTTTTCTATGAATCTCATGCCTCAGAAACGAAAACGACGCATCTCGACACCTGCTCAGGGTTTGGTGCCCGGTGGGAAATCGAGACGGAGCATGCCAGCCGGAAATCATTGCCGGCCTTGGGATTGGGTTGGTTCAGAGGTGGTTGACATCACCGGAATTACTCCTGAGCACTGTCTCGTGGCGTGTGGCCTTTCCACTAGGAATGGACATCCGTTCTGCAGTAATCAATACGAAATCGGTCTATTGGCTATCGATGCCCGGCGAGTCATCGACGTAGATGAACTGGACGTCATAGTCATCGACGACGAACCTCCTCCGTTATGCTCTTCAAAAGAATGCAGGTCCAACCCAAATTGCCTAAATTATGTCGGTCAAGACCAATGGGAAAAAGAAGGTAATGCTTATGTCTATAGTGACATGCTAAAGTGACTTCATCCCCCATAACAGAGAAGGCTGTGAGGTCCTTTCTAAAAGCGACCAAATTTGAGGACAACCCTGCCTTAGATACAAGGCGGCCAGGTATACCTGTTGGGCTCAGAGTGAGTTTTTGCTTACGTCCACATAAAACATACTTCACTCAACGAATGAAGAACCTTGGCGCTACATGTTATGCCAACGCATTTCTACAGGTATAACAATTGTCTGAGTCTGTTGCTCGTCCAATATTGCTGCCCGTGCAGGTTTGGTACCGGAATCTCCCTTTTCGTGATGGCGTGTACGCTTGTCAGCTCTCCGAAGAACACCCAGCAGATGTAGGCTCGTTCCATCCTCGTCCCGTTTCGCTCTGATTATATTTATTATCAGGATTCACCAATATTCCAACTTCAAGTGACGTTCGCAGCTTTGCAGGAAGGAATTCGTAAGGTGTATGATCCCTCCGATCTCGTCAAAAGCTTGAAGCTTCCAACGTCCGAGCAACAAGATGCCCAGGAGTAAGCTTTTTTCATTGTTCATATTCAACCTCATTCAATTTCAAAAGATTTTCGAAGCTCTTTATCTCTCATCTGGATGCGGAATTCAGGAAACAAGAGGACCCGGCTCTGAAATCTCTTATAACAGATCAGGTAATATGCCCTTGCACGGTTACGAATGTCTCACTGATTGCGCGCAGTTTCAGGGACGGTACGTTTTTACGACAAGATGTCGCCACTGTCAGTATCAATCGGAAACAAGTTGTGATTTTCTTGAAATGGAGATCAACTTCGAGGTTCGTCTCAGATCTCAGTGCAAATATGCGTGTTCGAGTTAAAAGTCATATCAGGGTAATGTGCGCCTAGAAGATAGGATAAAAGCCAGCCTAGAGCCAGAAATTTTGGCTGGCGAGAATAGGTGTGCGATGCATATACTATATCATACTACCAGTGGCTTAGGATTATGAAGGTACTTTTGTGGTCAATGTTCCACGCTCCAAGAGGCGACTCGGACGACAAGAATTCAATCGTTACCACCAGTCCTTCACTTCTCATTGCTTCGTTTCATTTATGACGTATCTACGATGGCACGCAAGAAACTCAAACACACTATATCATTTCCAGAAGTGCTTGACATGGGCCAGTTCATGTGCGCAAATGATGGCGCGGGAAACTGTTCTGAGGCACAAATCTACGAGTTGCGTGGAGTTCTGTTGCACAAAGGTCTAAGTGCATACCATGGACATTATGAGGCTCAGGTCTTCGATATCACGTATGTACCTCTCTCATCATCATCGAATATCTGTATTGAGCTTTGACAGGACCCGTAATTGGTATCAGTTCAGCGACGAAGCGGTTGTGCCCATTGATTTCTCGAAGCTGAACAAGGCAAAGGACCTCAGGTGATTATAGCTCTCAATACCTAACGAATGATTGCTGAATTGTCCAACACAGTAAGACTGAGGATCCCCGGAGAAAGAATGAACGTAATGGTAAGTATATTGACGCTTGGATGAGGATGTTCCTGCCAACCTACAATCTTGATCGAAGGGCCGTCTTATAGGGGTGAATCTGATAACGGGACCGAGCGAAACAGGTACACATTTTTATCCTCTCAAGCCTCCAATGAAGGTGACCGGAAATCATGGACGCCAGTGTAGTTTCAAAAGATGCTTATATGCTAATTTACGCGAAAAGAGGAACAGAGTTTTGCGGTAACTTAACGGCTGGAGACCCGCATGGCAATGTGAACATTATTCCTCTTCGTGCGGAGAAGGTTGTGGACCGATTAAATACTGCACACACCGACGCTTGTAAGGCATATGAGGAAAGGTGCGACCTTACGGGTATATGCGAAAGCTCATGACTGAGTGCTGGTTCAGGAGGAACAAATGCCAGGCATCCTTTGAGAAACGGAGGGAAATGATTATGAAGATTTATCGAGAGTGGAATGTCAGTTCAGCAAATGAAGTAAGCGCGGCACATAAATATATTCACAGAGTGCTTACTGTATCATCGCAGGACTGCCAAATTGTCAGCCGACAAGCACTTACATCATGGCTGCGCGATTGTTTCGTCTTTTCTGAGATGAACGATCAGCGAGATGCAGCGCACGATGCAGCTCTTCGATCCATCTCGTTGAGCGACATACTATGTTGCCATCAACGCTTGGATCCCACCAAAGCAAATGATTTCAAGCGAATCAAACAGGTATGAATTACTGTGGAAGTTTCATCAGACAATCGTTTGAATCAAGTTCCAGCAAGCTGTCCATCATATCGAAGTTAAGACTGGCTATGTGTTTGAGCCGCGTCTGAAGCCAGACGATGTCTGCGCCGAATGCATAATAGCTCAGTTTAAGGGTAATTCTATTTTCCTCAGGCTCTACTCACTCCCTTTGATAAATTTTTTGACTTTCCTAACAGACCGGCTTTATCAGATTGAACACCCACGCCTAGTCGCTGAGTTTGACCAGCTACCGAGGGCTGATCTGCACAGTAGAGGTTTTTGGATTTCGACAACCTGGCTCAAAGGTTCGCATTGCACCACTGACTTGAGACACGGAATGCTGAAATGCGCATGGAGATTGGAGAATGTCAAAACCCAAGATGCATACGATCTCACAGGATGACCCAGCTCCCGGAGCTGAGAATTATCTGGATGATGTGATCTGTGAACATGAAAGATTGACGGTCAACTTGAGGAATCGCCGCAGAATCTCGGCTGAGGTCAGTTAACTTCAACTATACAGACCTCTGTTCAATTTCAGGGTTGTAGGAAACCGCGTTTTTGAAAATATTATATCCTTCCTGGCAACCTCCATCAACTGATGAAGAACCATGTCCTATATGTACAACGAAGAGCTTTGTATCTGGAGAAGAGAAGAAAAGACTTCGAAAACAAGCTGATGATGAAAAGGTGCGTGAACTCGCCTTGTTCTTTGTGCATTTGTTTCATCATTCCCCAGTCCAAGCTGCTCGATATGTATGATAATCGTCTATCTGTTGAGTCGCTCTCGGATGACACACAAGCTTATGCAATTATACCCCTGGAATTTTTCGATTCATGGAAGCAATGGATTGACCGGCCTGCAGAACGCAAAAGACCAGATTCGGTTGCTACCCGGTCGTTGCAGTGTGAACATAATCATCTTGTTATTGATCCGAATTGCGTGTCAGATTTTGAATCGTTTTTCGTAATTGTCAAACGATCTGACTGGGATACATTAGAAAACTAGTACGTTATTCACCCGACTTGTGAGTGCTGTAACTAAATCACCATAGCTATCCAGGCAGCCCATTAATTGACGTTGAAGTGTCTGCGCCGACAGGGAATGACATGTCGCACAAGCTGGAGCATCGGATCCCTGTTTGCGATTCATGTCGCATCAAAAGGTAACTAGTTATATAATCTCTTAGGCAATTCACGTTCTCATGTCGCGAAACAGGAGGACTGATTGGATCACAACCGACCTAACTGTGCGACATCGTGATTCACAGATTGCCCTGGTTGGGAAAAGTGCATACCGAACACACGCGCGTCAGTCATCCAGAAGACTGCGTGGGCGGAAGAGAGATGTGAGCATGAAATTGCAGGTGTCGAAGTCGACCACAGTGAAGGACATCAAAGTCATGGTTGGTTTCCAATATCTTTTCCACACACCTACGTCTAATGCTTCCTGCCTTGAAGCTGCAGGATGAGCATCAGATTCCGACCATTCACCAGAAGTTATTTCATCACGGAAAGGAACTCGACGACAATGACGCGACCATCGAATCTCTCAACATTTTTGCTCGTGACATCTTGGAATTGGAACAGCTTGCAGAAGATTTGGACCTCCATTCCGATTCGGAAGTTGAAAGAGCTGGATGGATACAGGAGGGGCTAGCATTCAGCGGTACCGTCCTGGTTGGATCGAAGGCAGTCAATGACGATATCCGCAAGGCGTGTTCTGCATGCACATTCTTAAACGACGATGCGGCACACACATGCGAAATGTGTGGCGGCAGATTTACGTAGCGTAAAGGCCAACATACATGCAATGAGATATTCTGCTCTTGCCCCTAAGAACCCAGCAAGGAAAATTGTACACTGAATCATCATCTACGAAAGGTCAGGAGACAATTGTCAATTTCAGGGAGATGTCACAAATACGTAGTCCCAAAAGCCCGAGGAAATTCAAGGAAGTAAACACATTTGTCCCAAGTTATGCGAAAAGAAAGGGATAGAGAACGATTCATACATACTCCGTCAAAGGCGGCAAGGCTGGTGGTGGATAATTGCTGGCCGTCATCAGCCTGGGCACGGTGCCTGTCGAGTGTGACCTCGCTTGCTGACCGAGGACGGGTGGTGGGTCGGCTGTAGAAGGGCTTCCGGGAGTGCGTGACTTTAGGATCGAAGTCGCGGCTACAATGATGTCGACTTCTGAGGATTCTGTCCCTTCTCTTTTCACAGCCTCCGCGATAGCGTCCTGCGTAGCGTCGGTCAGCTCACTGACGGTGACGCTCTTGATAGCTGTCGTCTCGGACTGCGGCACGGGGATGCCGCCGCCAGCGACAGTGCGATCCGCGATGACGGAGTGGGCTGCCTGAACAACAACGTTTTGTGCCGCTACGGCCAGCCGGCGGCCCTGAGGGGGTGTCTGTCCAGATATGGCCTTATCGTAGGCTTCAACTGTCTGCTCTATGACATGCTTTTGCTTTACGAGATCCTGGAAGTTAGTCCGCGGAGGAGAAGCCAAGACAAGCTGCGACTCGGTTTCTTCGGTGACGCGTTGTGCGACGTTCTGGAGGACGCGTATCACTCGGTGATTGGGCGATTCTGGGTCTCCGACGGAAGGAGACGTGCGTGGTTTCGTCCTACGACAAGGATAAGGCGAAAAAAGAGGTAGCATCATTTGAGTAACACACCGTTGCACGGCTTGGAACAAAGCTGAATCACTCGTACTTCGTTTTGGAGGATCACCGGCGAGTGATGGCCGGCGCGACCGAGAGAAAGTCGTAGTATCAACCGAATTCATTGGAGCAATGGTGAGGTGGAAGGTATGAGATAGGTGGCCTTCTTGGCCATCCAAAACATACTAAGTGAATGATGTTAGCGACCCGACAACGTCGACATTTCGCGAATGTCACTGCATACCTTGGCATTAACAGTGACTGTACAGCTTTCAGCATCAGGCGGAGGGATACCAGAGAGAATGTCATCTTTCCACGAAAGCCAAGATGGCAGGTTAGGGGAACTATATTCAACAGGTACGTTCTGCCAGGACGCTTGGGGATCCCAAACACGCGGAGTCCACGACCATTTCAACCCGCAGTATGCAACACTGGGAGGGGACCCTGCCAACTTCCTGTGGAAGGGGCGGAACTCCCACCTCCCATCACCGGCCTTTTTTGCCTCAATGTTCCAAATATGATTCCCCTTTGACTTGGCTTTTTTGCCATCCTCATTAAAGCGCAGAATATATTGCTGCCTCCACAAATAATTGCGGATCTGTAGCTCGTGGCGTTGGCCTCTTTTAGGGAGAGTGGATCACAATCAACACACCTTTTTCATCGGAATTTTTTCCTCCGGGTATCCTTGCCGGCTAACTAAAAATAGTAAGAGAAAGAGTTAAGGCTTCATAAGAAACAAAAGCTCAATATATTTACTCACCTCTTCCAGGAAAGCAAGCGTAAATGCCTGTATCCGGAATTTAAAAGGCCGGAAATCGGGCGATTCATCCAAACGTTGCATTTTCTTCGCCATGAGAGTCTGGTGGATGGGCTCTCCTTTTGAATCAGTCGCGTCCACTACGAGGGCAAGCTGGTTAGTGATGCAGACTGGCAGACCAGTGAAAATTCCCATTACAGTTTGAACATATTTTATTCAGATATTCAAAGAAGATGCGATCGACTTCGACTCTATACTCCGCTGGTACATCAGATGATGGGCTGGGATTGATACCATTGCCGCTGCTCGAAGGCGCGTCGGATGATGACTAGGGTGTAATTTTCAGATGAATGTGACCGAATTTATGAATAACGCCTTACTGGCTGAGTGGCTTTCGTCATATTGCCATCATTCTCATCAGAATCGCCGTCGTCCTCGTCTTCATCTTCCTGGGCGAACGGCAATTTCCTCGAAGAAGCAAAAGTGATATTTGCAGCGGTTTTCTCTGTCGGTATGGGAGAACCGGATGAGGTCGCTTTATCATTTCCTCCAAACCATGGAGAGGTTGTCTGGGAAGATGGCGTCTGTGGCTGAATTCTGCCCGACCATGACCCGGCAGTATCAGAAAGTGATTCCTTATAGGTGAAGTTGTAAGAAGTCGGGAACGCGCCACTGATTGAACCCGATCTGGACATCCTGCCTATCGGAGAGGTCACTGACGTCGCAATGGCAGCAGGAGTCGCCGAAGGAACGGCAACTTGGCCTACTGGAGGCGCCGTAAAATTTTCAGTTATGCCGGGAGATATGGGTGCTACAGTGGGTAATATGGTAGTCAACGAACCCGTGGATAGAGAATGATGATGTCTCTGCTGGATAACAGGTTCAGGCCATCCTTGAACAGGAGGAAAGACTTGAGCTGGCGCGGACGTCAAAGGTGTAGGGATGCTAGATGCAAAATCCATAGAAGCAGAACCGCCAGGTAAAAAGGGAGGGAACATTGAAAGACCGGACGATGGCTTGGTGGGACTGAACGGCGTACGTGCATTGAAGGAGTTAGGAGTAGGTGGCCTCGATGAGGGTTGCGACGACGGTGGTATAGGCATCGGCATACTTGCGGCCATCGACAGAGACGGTATGCTTGGTATTGCGAAGGTAGGGTCGACGGCTGATGGGGGCTCAGCGACCGGCAAGGAAAGAGGGTCATCATCTTGGGCCTCTCTCTTTGGCGCCTTGACGGTGCGGTGTTCGACGAACTCAGAAGCGCAACGCTTGCGAGATTGATCGGAAAGGCCAGAAACATCGGTGAGTTCCATTGGCGAAGCTGCGATATTCGCAGCGACAGGGACGGGAGGGAAGTTAATCGTCTGGGGCTCTGTGAGCGCAGGCGGAGACTGCATGGGCGTTGCATATGGTGCAGTAAAGGTTCTGTCTGACAAAGATAATCCAGCCATTAAGCCTGCGAACATTTGTGAGACTTGTGATATGCGCTCTTTGAGCTCATCGAGCTTTGAGCTAGCTTCGGCGCCATGACGCATCTTGCAAGCATCGCGAGCAGAGCTCGCTGTTTTCACGATACTAACAAGGCAGAAACATTAATAGAGCATTTCATATTCGGCAGTGATGGCATTACTCTTCAAGCATGTCACCAAGAATGATATGGGGTTCAGGTTCGGTAAGGATTTCTTCAGTTTTGGTGACCGCAGCCTCTGACGTAGAAAAAGCTGGGATGATCGCAGGCTGGCTGGGAGAGGGGAGTGGGATAAAAGAGGAAGGCACAGCTACGGGAGAGACGGAAGTATTCGCGTGACTCTGGAGAAGAGAGAGACCAGATTGCTCTAGAGCTGACTCAAGAGAAGATGTAACACCTACGCTGTACGATGACGAAGATCCATGAGCCGAGGGAGAAGAGACTTGTGATTGAGACGGAGAGATGGTCAATGAATGGTTTGATGGTGACACGTCCAATCTCATCGAATTCTCTACAACTGACACCATTGGAAACTGGTTACATGCGGAGAGATCTGTGAGGAAGCCCGGGGGCGGCGCTCGAGCATGTGATCGGGGCACGATGTTTTCCATCGGAGTCATGTACACAGGTGGCGAGACGTCCGGCATGGCGACAACCATCGTGTTCGTGGCTGTAGAAGTGCTAGCAGGACATCGGTCATGGCCACAAACGTCGCGGGAGGTTCTTGGAGCATCTGAGGTTGCAGAGTGGTAGGCGGTAGAGCAGCAGGAGGAAGGAAGCCTGTAGATATATCAGTGGGATGGGGCAAGAGGGGTGTCGATGCAGGGTTCAGCGCGCCAATATCATTCTGGATGTCCTGGTGGTATGGACTAGGGGCAACGCCGGACATAGCTGGTCAATTATATGAGGATCCGGTCCTCCTTTCTGGGTGGGCAGTCTTCTCCCGGGTGGCGAAGAGAAACAGATCGGAAAAGCTGCTGTTACTTGTAGCGGCTCTGCAGATCGAATCGATCGAGATGCAGGACGTGAAATATGCGAAACCACGAAGGTTCGCTGACAGGACAGAAGGAAGGCTAGAACAATATGATGGAATACAGGAACACGATGGTGGCCGGCAGAGATATTGCGAGAGTAAGATAAGGTAGAGTGGATAAGAGAGGAAATGTGATGGGTTGACAGCGTCCAGGAAGCGCGGAAGACGATGGAAATGGTAGCGGTCAAGAGCGGACTCGGCCAGGAGAGAGTTGGGGACTTGAGACTCAAGCTCCGTTGAGCGGTGAAATGAGTAACAGCTCCGTCTCAAGGTCATGTCACACATGTCACATATTATTAAAATCACTCGTTCTTCGTGAGGTCCTTCGCTTCCTTCTCGTCAAACATGTTTCACTCGCAGAATGTTACAACTAGAAATTCAGAAAGAAAGTCAATTACACAAATTTCAGAACCATAACTTAATTCAATATCTCCTCCGCCCAGGGCTCCGTGACCGCTCCCGATCCCTGCGTCGGTCGCTGTAAATATCTCCTCAGCACCCGTGTCTAGACCCTTGAAAGTACCAAAGGAACTCACTCATACCGCGATGATGAATGGCGTTCATATCCTCGATCACGATCGCTTCGTTCCCGATCACGATGGTCGTCACGAGAAGTCCTGTAATCACCAGGCCGGTCTCCTGAGCGAGAGGGGCCACCAGGTGCTGCACCTGCGGGTCCCTGAGGCGCGGGCCCCGCATTTGGTGGAGGCTGCATCTTGCGCTTTTCACGCTCTTCCCTGAATTTAGCCAGCATGTTCCTTAGTTCATGGTAACCGAGATGCATCTTTAATCACAAGTATGATCAATCCCACTTTAAAACGAAACGCCAGAAGATGACCTACTTTGCCACCAAAATGGTCCGCAAGTCGTCTGTCAGAATCTAGCACAGAAAGGTATGCGCCGCAAACATCGCAGACTCGCAGCTTCTGATGGCCAGAAGCACCAGAGGTGTCGGTGAGCTGCTGAAGCTCCCGCTATATTGACACCATGATTGAATTCAAGTTCGCGACAATAGGTCAGGGGGGGCAAACGACACACCTCTTTGTCGGCCTTTTCGCTCTTGAGTGCTTCGATGGCTGCCATTTCCCTCATGGACTCTTCTACCTTCCCTTGCTCCCCTGTTTTCAATTATTATGAGGACGGAAATTGCACAGAAATTTCAAACGGAGACGGAAATATACCTAACGTCTCGATTTTCTCAGTTCCACCTTGAATAGCCAACTCAATTTCCGCAATCTCCCTCATCTGGGTTGTAATGAGACGGTATGAGTAAGGCCACAACGTGCAGCTGAGGCTCGTTGACACGTACCAAATTTGTCGTCTTGGCGTTCTCCTCTGGCGTCTTTTCCAATCGGCGATGTGCAGCGCGAATTCGGCGGTCACATTCGTCCACGAAAGCAAAGATATTCGCTTCATATTCCATTTGGAACCTATGAAAGATGGGATCGTTGGGATTTTGCTCTCGCGCGGCCAGAAACTCCGTTTTCAGACGCTCCGTGTGCGATTTCGGACATGCACCGAGATCCATTTTCTGCATTCAACTCATGAATCGGTTTGCCGGCCGACCAGGTGGCAACTCCGATGAAACGCACCGTGTTCGTGAATAGTGCATGCGGGCAGGTCCCACATAGGAAATTCCTGCATACTTTTTCGTCCGACCACGTAAGGTTGGCATTAGCGACACCCATAGCCTCCGGCCCCATCATTTGCTGGACGACCATTGCTGAGTAAAACATCAACAAGTCACAAGGAAAGGACCAACCTCGAGGAGCTTTCTTTGCATCTCGGCAAGCCGACCCATCTTTGAAAAGTCTAGCGTAAACTGTAGTCGAGGAGAAAGTGTGAGTCGTGACCTGCAACGGACCACAAACCCTGACTTTTGGATTAGTCAGCAAGGCATTCCTCAAGTTACGCGTTGAAAATTGCAAAAAATTATCGAGTATTGTACTTTACAAACGTAACATATATCTTACTAGCACATATATACACTACTTATGCGAGACTAACAAGAAGTTGGTTCTGGGTAAAATTGGCTTGCGAAAGGTATCTGAATTGGACGGGTTGTAGAGCAAGTCGTTGTGCCATTTGGGAAAATGTCAAGAAAACTTGATGGATCATGGGAATATCATGCCATTGATGCAGGGAACTCGCCACGACCACGACCACGACCACGACGGTTGTAAATGCCCCGCACATGGCCACGACCGCGACTCCTGTCCGGAGGAAAAGATTTGCTTGCATCGTGATCGTTGGACCGTGATGGGCGATGTTGATGGGCTTCCTCAGCAGATTCATCCCCCCTGATTTCGGAGTCGTCTCCTCTCTCTCAGGGCATCGGGTTTGTGGAGTTGGTGGAGGCGTAAAGCCACCATAGCGCATGAGGAGCTTCAAGATATCCTGGTATCTTTCGCTTTCCTTTGAGGTTTTGGCGGCAGACGCTACGTCATGCGGCTTCATAGCCGAAGTTGCACAAGCCCAGGAGCTGTTAATCTCCTCCGTGGTTGCCAGATCCTTGTCAAGAATCATCCAAACGAGTTCCGGTTCACCTGAATCGAGTGCGAGAGACAGGAGACAATGAGACGACGGAAGCCCATAAATTTCGCTGTTGTCCAGGCCAGGAGGATAGTGCTCAAAGAAGTACGTCACAATTGGGATCCGGCCCTGCTGCAAAGCAACGTGAAACGCGGTCAAGTGATTAGAGTCCCGCTCATCTAGCTCAGAGCCTGTGTGATGTGGTCAGCGATCAATGGATCGTGTGGAAAAAGTAAGTTGAGACTAACCATGATTGTCAAGCCACTCAAGTAAGTCGAGGTTTCCAAGAGCGGTGATGATATGCAGCAGAGTTTGCTTTGGATCTTTCGGCTTCACCTTGACAAATTGCTCGCAGCCGGGTTTGACTTCGCCACCTGCGGCGTCGACTCCCTTTTCATAGATTCCCTCTTTGACCTCGGTAGCATCGTTTCTCCTAGCCGCTGCAAAAACGAGTGATCGAGCTTCCTGGGATTTTTGCCGGTGGAGACGAGCCGTTTGCTCGGCCTTCTGACGTTCGTTCTGAGCCTGGGCTTTTCTGTTCTTCATTTTGAGCTTGCGACGCTCATCCGCGTCGATGCGCTCTATGTCTTTGTAAGGCGCCTAACCTGAGGCAGGGAGCAGTCACAGCATATACCTTGTTCCCTCTTTCTTTCGGCCGTCTCTCTTTGGATAGCGGCTTCTTGCTTCCGGCGCTCTTCTGCTACCAACTGCTCCTGACGAGATTGGCGTACACGTTGCTGGAACTGCTCGGCAGTTTCTTCTGGACGGAGTGGCCCGCGTGGTGGGGAACGTCGTGGGGAGCGCCATTGATACCCTGAGTGAAAGGTCCGGGTCATAACTCCGGCGGCCACACTGGATACACGTCCTTACTCATATTGCCCAAGTATTGGTCTTGCATGGTCATCTCGAAGATCATACTACGGACAGGTCAGTTGTTGTATGCTGAGCCTTTTGGATACGCCGAACTGACTCATATATGTTGGTAAAACGATGAGGACCGACATAGAACACGAAATCGTCGTCCGAGTCATAACCATACTCATCATAGTCTGAAGGATAATCTTCACTGTCATAATCCAAGCCTGAGCGTTCCAAATGGCTGGAAATGACACGATATGCTTCGCTGACTCGTTGGAATTGAACGGTTGCTTCGGGATTATCTGGATTTTTGTCTGGGTGTGTGCGCAGCGCTACCTGCTCGTAGCACTTAGTGCACAACGCGGAGAAATTTGAGATCGATGCAGTCGCACTTGTTTATAGGCAGTTTTCACTTCTTCCAAGGTTGAGCCCTGCCGCGGGAGTGGGTCAACATATCTTGGAGGAAAGAAGATAGCAGAACGATCGAACACACCCGCTCTACCCCCAGGATAGAATAAGCTTCTGAAATAGAGCATTTTACCATGGCCCACGTTTCTGGGAGATTGTAAGAGAAAAGTGTGGTGGGCAGCGAAGAGCGTGACTAGTTTGAGTTGTGCAAAAAAAAAGAATGTGACGCGACGCGTCTGTCCAATTACTATCATGTCCAGCGCCAAGGCAGTCCCTCAAGTCGTGAACTCAGATGTCCACCACTCGACGGCCAGCTCATTCATCGCCAACATTGTGGGCGACAAGTGCGTACTGACACCATTTCTCCTTTCAAAGCAGTAACAGCCTATGACGTTAAGTGTAGTCCATATTTCCAAGCTGGCTTTGGGTTGATGGTGCGCCGCGGTTCATTCAAAGCACCTTCTTAATTGACCTCTAACCTCCTAGGGCGTAGGAGTGGGCTTAACAGCTCTCCGCCAAGGTCTCATCTTAGGCACCACAGCTCTACGAAGGCGAATGCTTGTCACGTTAGAAATTAACAACAAGGATCGGGCCTATGAGTGGTTTCTCGCGTGGATGGCTCACCAGACCAGCGTTGCTCCCAAATCCAATCCATCTTCGTTCTCGTGGATTCGGAGCCATCAGCTTAGCGTGGAAACGTCCGTGGAACAACGCAAGAATGGCAGCTCAGAAGCTCTCTTCAAGCTCGTCGCCGGACCCGGCCTGCACTGGTTCAAATACCAAGGTGCTTGGATGCAGGTTAGACCTAAATGCTTTGGATACACATGACCTAAAGTCTCTGAACAGATGAAACGCGAGAGGGAGACTCGCTCAATGCAATTAATGTCCGGCGTTCCTTGGGAAACCGTAACACTCACCACGCTGTCTCGCGATCGGAATCTGTTTCCTCGACTTCTTGCAGAGGCGCGGGAGCTTGCTATGCGTGGGCAAGAAGGAAAACTTGTTATAAATACCGCGTGGGGTACAGAATGGCGAGCTTTCGGCCAACCCAGACGAAAACGACCACTGCAGAGTGTGGTGCTCGCACCAGGTGTTGCAGAAAAGGTCCAAGGAGATGTCAAGGCGTTTCTTGGTCGACGGCAATGGTATGCCGAGAGAGGTCAGTTCATCTGGTCGGAAAGGCTCGTATTTGCTCATTAGCATAACCTTAGGTATTCCCTATCGTAGGGGCTATCTTCTATATGGGCCTCCCGGCTCGGGAAAGACCTCCTTCATCCAAGCGCTGGCTGGTTCACTGTCCTATGATATCTGCTTGCTTAACCTATCAGAAAGAGGCCTCACAGACGACAAACTAAACCATCTATTGTCGAATGCACCGGAGCGTAGCTTTGTGCTTATCGAAGACGTCGACGCCGCATTCAACAAACGTGTGCAGACCACGGAGGACGGGTACGTGCTCCGTTTTCTCCCGTTTTCAGAGACTCACATGTTCCATGTTGCATTCTCAAGATACCAATCTTCTATCACTTTCTCGGGGTTCCTCAACGCTCTTGATGGCGTCGCATCAGGCGAGGAACGTATCATCTTTATGACAACCAATCATGTTGAAAAGCTCGATCCCGCTCTCATTCGACCTGGTCGAGTGGACCTCCAAGAATTTATCGACGATGCGAGTCCGATGCAAGCCAGGACCTTGTATACCCGTTTCTATGCTGGAAGCAAAGATATTGAGGAAGATCAGCTGCAACGCCTTGCACAATCATTAGAACGCATGGTGGAAGAGGAAGGAAGAAATTCCAGAAGAGTAAGCATGGCTGCTCTACAGGGGCTATTCATTCGGTCTTCAGCGCCAGAGGCACTTGCCCATTGTCGCGATCTTTTTGTGACCAAACGGACATGAAGCGGCGTAAAGTCTCTAAAATGTAGGCTTCCTTTTGCGACCGGTATATTTAGAATCGTGAGGAACGCTCTCCTTGCCTCGCCTTCTGTATAGCTAGAATGATGGTTTCAGTAATTTTGATCATGAACATCAACAAATGAAAGAGATACCTCTTTCTTTTTCAAGATCCACTCTCTATCCTTCACATTTTTCCGCTTCCCCGCCTTTTCTTTCGCTTTTTGTTTCTCTCGTCTTTTTTCAAACCTCGCTTTAGCATCTCTCTCATCGTCTCCATCCAGCCCTTGTGGCAGTTGTTGTGCACCGCCCCCGCCTCCCACGAAGAGACACAAGAAGACTTTTCGAGCTTTATTAGAATTTGGATAGTCAACGACTATACCACCACCAAACCCAGCTTTCTGCGCTGCTGTAGTTATCAGTTGTATTTGATCGTCAGAGGAAGGGTAAAATTGAAACACGGCTCGGGAAGGATTGCGTAGAGTAGAGTGTAATGTTGTGAAGAAGCGGTTCAATCGATGGGGAGGCGAAGAGGTCGGATGAGATGTGTCGGCATTCAAGAGCCATTGCAAAACGGATATACTGCAGAAAGTTCGGATGAATTGTGGGCAAGAAAACAGCAAGTTATCCCATGGTGCAGACCTTATTGCCCCGTCAAAACTTCCCGGTCTGAATCCAAAACCTTGGCCGATATCTTGCAAAAACAGATCGCCATCAACTTCTCTCTCAAGAGCAATCTCTGAACTGGTCAGTAAAACATTCAAAGGACCTCCTGATGCCTTACCGAGCATACTAGGTGATATGTCGACACCCGCCCATATATAACCTTGCTCATCCAAAATTTCTCCGGAAAGGCCAGAGCCGCAACCGATGTCAAGCAGGAAAGCGGGCTCGCCCAGGGGAAAGTTCAGTAACTCCAGCGCTCTGTATGTCATATCCGCCTGTATCTGTTGATTGCGCGTGCTACCGACGCGTTAAATGGGAATGATACCATTTGTAACGTTACGGATACTTACTTTTGTGTATATTTTTTCGCTTCTGCGTCTCCATAGTACTAGCAACGTTGTGTTTTCAGCTATATCAGACTGATAGGAGTGGCCCTCGGCATACAATTTCTGGCGGCGCTTTGTACTCTGGTCGCGACATGATGTAACAAACGGAAGAACGTCTTTAGGGCACGGCAGCGTGAGCGATCATGATCATCACAAATAATTCAATATCCTATTGTACAGTGTCCAACGCATTAACAAATACAAAATATACCCAGCAAGCGAGTAGCTAATGATCAGAATAGTGTTTGTTGTGTTTAACAGAACCGGTCGCTTGATCATCATCAGCATGTCCGTTCCCGGGCAACTGTAAGTCACCCTCACCTTTTAAGCTTCGCCCGGCGATCTAAGAGCGCCTCCGCTAGTCGGCCTTCTTTGCGTGCGCGCTTCAACTGAACAAGTGCGATCAGCTACGCGAAGAGAGCAATGTCGGTGACAGTACCTCTTTCTTATCTTCTTTTGAAAGGACGATTTTTCCCGCCCCCATGTTTGGTATATTCGACTGTGCAGAGGTAATGAATTATCATAAATAAAACGAACAATAAAATGGTGTACTTTGTTGAGGCCTCGTCAATTTCTGTAGGCGCAGCAGGACCCTCTTTCTTCTTTTCTTCCTCGTGCGCTTCCTTCTTGTACTTGCTCTGAATCTTGACCCAAAACCGCTCTCGAAAACCAACCTCTTCGCTATCACCTCTGAGCTGAAGCGAGCCACCGGCGACCTCATCAATGCTCAGATATTTCTCGTACACGTTCTGGAACGCGACCATGCCATCTGGCAGAATGATTGGTGTCCACTCCTCTTGCGGACCTCTCGCGTCACGATCGGAAGAGACTATGCCATGGGCGTCGCAAGAGAGGAATTTGCCTTCTCCAACGCCCGTTCGCAGGTTGATAGTGGGCGAACCAGCGACACGGGTTACAACCCAAACCTGCGCGACATCGGTAGGAACGCGATCAAGTAGTTTTGGAGGCTCCAATCCATCTTCGAGCTTTTCTTTATCTAGGGAATGCAGCACAATGCGGTTGGTCGTAGAATTAAAATTCAAGCTGATTGGCGATGGGTCTGAGGGATGGAATATGAAGGTGGGTCCACGGATTTCGTTGGGTGCTTCAGGGAGAAGCCAAGTCTCTGGATCATCATCGTCCTCCTTACGTCGGCTTCCGTTACCTTCATCGTTCACGTCTCTCTTTCTCTTCTTCTTCGGTTTGTCGCCTTTGAACTTGAGTTTCGTGGAGCGGACAGCGAGGTCAGACATGGTGTTGAAGAGGACTGGCAGCTGACTTGCCTCCCTAGCTTTTGAGCACGTGACCAAGAATTCCTAACCGTGGGAATCATTGGCCCAAAATCCATCGCCAATCCTCCCCCTCATCGCGTCCGCCGGTCCTCAAGAATCGCCAATCGTAAAAATGAAGTACAACCCCGGTATGTATCGAGGCCTATGCTGCTGGGATGTTTATCTGTGCGAAATTTCACCGCGCTTCGCCAAATCATTGGATGGATGGCGCTGCTCATCTTCGGATGTCACTCATGAGGATTGTGGTTGCTCACCAAGCTTCGCTCATATTCAGACGTCTCCTCCTCACGGCGCAAGTCAAGAAAGGCGCATTTCTCCGCGCCCTCGTCAATCCGACGCAAAATCATGTCCTCCTCCCTCTCCAAGGAGCTACGAAGCAAATACAATGTGAACCCATCTCTGTTTATTCGATCTTGACGAGTGCTAAATGGCTCTTTTTGCTTAGACTCGCTCTATTCCTATCCGAAAAGACGATGAGGTTCGAATTGTGAGGGGGAAATATAAAGGTCGCGAGGGCAAAGTTACGCAAGTATACCGCAAGAAGTGGGTTATACATGTCGACCGAGTCCAGAGGGACAAGTCGAATGGTGCCGCAGTGCCCATTGGGATCCACCCCAGTAACGTCGTTGTCATCAGCCTTAAACTTGATAAAGACCGGTATGGTTTCTGGTCCTTTCGGAGAGAATGTTATGCCGATAAATCATGCAGGAGGGCGATTTTGGATAGAAAAGACCGGAAGAAGGCAGCATCAGGTGGAGACGTTGAAATGGTCGATGTGAGTTGGATCACGCTGCTTTGCTTTCATTCGTTGACTTACATCGTGTCTAGTAAACGCCTTTCGGTTTTACGCATGTATCTATGTCTCTCCCTGCCTTCAATATGCACTATGATCTTGTCAGGCTACTCCGATATGGCGAACTGTCCTGGTGATGCGATAGCATGCGATGATATATTGTGAAATAGAAAGGTCGTGCCATCGTGAACAAAGCGCGCTTATACAGTCAGAATATAACATCTTCGTCCTTCGTGCTGAGTAAATTTGCAGAGGCTTCTGCCTCCTCTGGTTCCTCGTTTTGGGGAACTGGAGCTGTCTGTACTTCTGATGCTTCTTGCGCTGCTAACCGCGCTGCGGCCTCTCGCTTCTTTTTCCCTTGTACCTTCTTGAGCCTGGAAAAGAATTCACCATGGTGAGGAACACCAAACATCGATCGTCCGACAGAGTTGGGCACCTAAAGAACTCCTCACGATCCATTTCATCCAGCTCGCTAATGATATATTTGATCGTGTTATCCAGTCGAGGAATAATGACATGTTCAATCGCATTGACTCGTCTGTTCGTGGCTCGTATGACTTCATCCAGGATGGTGAATGCGGTCTGCAACGAAGCCAGTTCGACAAGGGTTTCGATGGCCTTGGCGTAGACCTCCTTGGCCTTCAACACCTGTTGTCCGCCACGGCCCAGACCGGTCAAGTTGAAATCTGTAGAGTGTGATACGACATTCATGACCATAAGGCACCCACAGCTCTTTTCGCAAGCCTACCGGAACCCGCGACGCGATCGACTTCGAAAGTAGGAAGGACGACACCGGATACGTTCTCCTGCTTTGCTTTCACCCGGAAAGTGGCCTGCTTGGCCTGCTCCTGGATGAGATAAGAGATGTCTCCGGTAGCATATGATACTTCCGCCATGGAGAACGAGGCGAGCTGCATGACCTTGCCCATCTTGCGTTTCGCCTGCGTTCTGAATTGTTAAGCACGTTTCATACGACGTCGGCCGATAGGCGCATGACATCCGTACCTCATCTACTTTCTTCAGAATGGCTCTGAATCGCGTCGTCAGGGCGTCCCTCTTCTTTGCTAGGAGCGAATGGCCTGTTTGAGCACCCTTTAGACGCAACTTGGTATTGGTGAGGGCCATCCGCGTTGCAAAGATATTCTCGCGAGGTCCTGTGCCCGACATGGCGGATGATGCGATGAGTAGAGTGGACTCGGTTAGACTTTTTTTTGACGCAGTGTTATTCGAATATCAATTCTTTGAAAGAAGTCTCTTTCGGCGGGGAGCATAGCTCAGTCGGGAGAGCAGTAGACTGAAGTTCTAAAGGTCCCGCGTTCGATCCGCGGTGCTCCCATTCCAAGTGTGTTTTTTTTTTTTTCCTCTCACCTTTCAACCTCATTACACAAAGTGGCTTATTCACAGATACACTCACTGTACAGAAAATCGTAGCAAATTACACTATGCGATTGTGTATTTACCATAATTCTTCTCAGGATCAAATACCTGTGTCCGTCAGTCAACATCATCTGAGAAAGTCATTAAACAACTGACCTCCCATCGAGAGGCAGGAAATATGTGCTTGTTGCGTTGATAATAACTGCGTTCTACGACCTTCCCTGCATGTGACTCATCCTTTTCTCTTGTGGCGTCAGCAAGCAAGCGGACATCATCGTGCACGTCGAAGTTGAATAACGGTCCAGATTTGCCTCGGGCCTTGTTCACAATGAAATCGTAGAAGGTATAATGCTGAATAGACCCAACAATCAGCACATCACTTAGAAAGTGGAGACGTGGCGCATACATGCGGTATAATAAGGTCCTCCTGATGAACGAGTGAGATAGGATATTGATAGGAAACTGAATCAACCATACCTTGACATACATAAGATTATCGACGCTAACACCCCTGAGCTCGGAGAATTGTTGGCGGCACTTCTCCAAGAACATTTTTATATCATCGCCCTTCTTACACTGCACAAAACTGTAACAGGCGACGACTCCTGAGAGATGAACGTACTCACTATGACACTCTTCCTGTGACCACTGCCGTCCCAGTACGAGTAAGTGATCTCAATGTCCTCTTGCTTGATTTTTTCCTGTTTCTCCAGCCACTCGAGCCTTAGCCGCTCACGCTCCCTCCGTTCTGCCTCTTCACGTTCTCTGTCAGGCAGGAAGGACGTGTCCACATGGGGGTTCTTGCTGAGCTTTGCCTTCTTGGGGAGGGGAGGCTCTTCCGAGCCATCCTTGCCGTTCGGAGTAGCCGTGCCATCCCTCTCAGTCGAGTCCTCGTCCTCTTCCTCATCCAGAGCGAACGACAGTGTGGCTTTAGCCACCTTCTTACGCTTCTTGACCTTTTTTGTGTCGTCCCTAAATATGTTCTCCACATTCCATTGAGCCACCTGACTCCATAAAGCACGCAGGCAGAATGAGGGAAATCAGAACTGAGAACATACTTTAACTCATTCGTTCGCGCAGCCTCCCTAGCCTTTGCCTCTTCTATTTCTTTTCGTTTCTGTTGGAATTCCTCAAGATGAACCAGTCCAACAGTGTTGTGCTTGAGAGTTTCTTCCATAGAATCATGTTGGCCAACAAAGCGGTTGGCCGATGGTCGCGACTTTTCAGTTTCGGTTATGAGCTTCTCCTTCTGTCTCTCATACTCCTCCCGCATTTGCGTCCTCTGCTTGACGAGAGCATCTTCGCGGCGACCCTCTGCTTTGCTGTTCGACATATTCGAGAGTGGTAGAATAAAGGGACAGACTTTTAGCGGGACTCGAAATCAAGTTTGAGCCTAGTCCCGTGACTCACCAAACCTCCGTAGCGGACGCCATGGTCCACATACTCGGCGTCAACCTTCCGGACAGTCATTTAGCACGGGTATGAGTTTATATAGACCGTATATGAACAATCTAATACTGGTTGCAGTTTGCATTGACCCAATTCTATGGAATCGGTCGCCACACCTCCCACCGCATCTGCGCGCGTTTGCAGATTCACGACCGCTGCAAAATGAAAGATTTAACGCCGTATCAAGTCACAGCGCTTGCATCCTTCCTATCTTCCCCTTCGACCGCCGTCACTCCGCCTTATTATCCGCTAGCCGACACAAATTATGTACCGCCGCCGCTGAGCAAATCGACGCAAGAGCTCCAGAGCGATTTCAACGCCGCCCGAGCAGAACAGGAGGCAAAAAAGAAGCAGAGAGCCGAGAAGCATGGCGTGACTCCGAAGAAGCCTGCTGACCCACTAAAGGACCTCAAGATCGAGTCGGAGTTGAGGAGGATGATTCGCGAGAACATTGCACACCAGCGCATGATTGGAAGTTATGTCGGGAAGCGACACGCCATGCACCTACCAGTCAGAGGACAGAACACGCAGTCCAACGCCAAGACGGCGAAGAAACTCAACCAGCTGGATCGTTATTGAACTGTTCGTTACACGTAGAGCAAGCAAAATTATCTTTGTAGACACTTGGCTAATTTACGCGCAAAATTTGGAGTGTGACACGCTGAGTTGCACCCAAACGCCCATGTGACGCACGTGAATGGCGACGACGAGCAAGCAGTATAAGAATATCGGTGAGGATCTCTGGAAGGGACGCGCGGAGAAGATCGTGAGCTCTTTTGCACGCACTGTTTCCTTTCCGCTGAGCACATGTTCCTTGCAGAATGCAGAGCTATTCGCATTGACATATGGGGCTCTCGTTGTCCAACTCATCCAAGATTACGAAGATTATGCGGAGGTCAACAAGCAACTAGAGAAAATGGGCTACAACATTGGTACTCGCTTGATAGAGGACTTTCTCGCAAAGAGTAATCTGGGCCGATGCGCCGATTTTCGGGAGGTCGGAGAGGTGGTCGCAAAGGTTGGATGCAGTCTTATGATTTTTAGCATTGTTCTCTGACATCAGCTGGCATTCTAAGGTTGGATTCAAATCCTTTTTGAACATCACACCTGCTGTTACGCACAGCGCTCCCCCGCCCCCTACGTCGCCGAGCAGGCCAGAGAGCACGCTGTCGCCGCAGGCTAATGTCGGATCATCGTTTGTTCTCGCATTTGACGAGAACCCGCTTGCAGAGTTTGTTGAACTTCCAGAAGAGGCGCTGGAAGGTGGTCTTTGGTTTAGCAACGTTCTGTGTGGTGTCATTCGGGGAGCCCTAGAAATGGCAAGCAAATATCACCACTGCATGCATCGTTCCCCTGTGGCTCATAGTCTGCCTCTTCTTTGCTAGGTCCAAATGCAAGTCCAGGCGGAGTTTATTTCAGATGCGTTGCGAGGTGATGAGAGTACCGAAATGCGCGTCAAGCTTGTAAAATATCTAGAAGAGGAAGTTCCTATTGGAGACGACTGAATTCAAGATGCTCAGGTATCAGACTACCTTCGTTCGAGCGTCACCGCCCGGCATTCCTTGTCCAGACATAGCATTGGAATTCCGGGATATTCTGCAATTGATAGAAATGCACCTCTTTTCGTGACAAAATCTAGAAGGGATCCCCCACGATCGTATAAAGGGCCTAAAAAATATCACACACCTATCTTCTCCACAAGAATGATACCAAGACCATTCTGGTTGAATAAGCGCACGAGCGTCAAAGCCCTATGTCGCACTATGCCCCAGATATCTGACGAACGTTTACAAGAGTTATTGGTTCGCAGCAGCAGTCAAATGGCTCGTTAAAATTATGGAGCGATAACTTTTTACCACAGAAATGTATCCGCCATCATGCTTTCCTGGAGCGAAATGGGAAACGCATCTTGATTCGACAGCTGATAGACAAATGGAACGCCTTCAAAACGAAAGTAGGCTTTTTGAGAGATTTATTCCAGCTGCATACATGCCACGACTTTTGCAGGTATTATCCGAGTTTCCTGAACTCAGCTTTTACGAAGATCTCTGGCCCGTAGACGCGTACTACACGATCTACACCAGAGTAACGAAGAAGAAGCGAGGCCGTAAACGAGCAAAGATATGCCCACAGGAACAGACTCTGCCGTCTGATGCCAGCGAATCCCTTGCTACTTCCGAATCTCAGGACGCCGGGGAAGACGGCCGGTTTCTCAAGGCGACAACGATGCAGCAGGTAAGGTCTCAATGTCTTCTGACTAGCCTCTAGGTTGATTTTCAGTGTTTAGGGCTCGGAAACTAGCCTGAGTACAAGCAACAACGATTCAGGAGGGTCTCATAACACCCAAGTCAGCACGTCCGAGTCGGATACAATGAACAATCCCCAGATGCATACGGTCGACTACCCAATAGCCTGTATGCGGTGCCTATACCGTCCTCCCGTTCCTCATGTGGCGAATCAAGGTATCCGTAACATCTTCAGAGGAAAAGAGAACATGGTCGCCATCCTGGTGTACCTCGGAATCCTCAGCGATCATCACCTCCGTATTTTGCGAAAATGGGGAACGAGGAACTTCTTTGCATCCCTGTCCGCCGACAATGTCAACCCGATTTATGCTGCAACCATATCGCAGCATGTTGGGCTGGACAGCGTAACAAGACCTCTAAATGGAACAGTCCAAGTACCGCGGTTTAGGTCTTACTTCGATAAACCTGCTAAGGAGGAGGAAGAGCGCTTAACCGGTTCAAATTCTTCTCTTCTTCTCTTGCGGCGGACAGCTGGACTCGACGAAGATTCGTTCCTGTGTCTCGTAGTAAGGAGTTTCCCCTATCCAAGTCATTTGGCGTTCTGACCCGTTCATCAGAGCGCTGCGAGTGAGGGATGTATTGATTCGTCCTTCAAGGGATTCAGTTCGCCGGTCGAATGGGTAGGCGATTCCCCGACTCTAGCAAATCACATTTTCCATTCTTGCTCAGGTTGTGTCCGCTTGCCCTTTTCTACGTCCATACCAAGACTACTGGCCTGTACGCTTCTATATGAGATGGCGTCTAAACAACCGAGCTGTGAATAAGCACAAGACTTTCGAGACTTCCGACATCGAGGTCAGTACCACTCTGAAATGCCTCGCACGGTAGACTCTGACGAGGTTCTGCAGGATGCAGTGCCAGCAGTTCTTGCTGTACGCTGAGCACAGCACATGCGAGCTGTTCGACTTCTGCCAGTCTTCTGGAGTCCAGCATACCAACATCTCTACACACGAGCTCTGCGTCGTCTGGACATAGTATCCCTTCGAGCGGCTGTTCGATTCATAGCAGCACCCTGCCAGGTTCCTATGATGTGCCTGTCCGTCTCCTGTCTCTACTGCAGGCGTTCGGAATGGAGGAATTGGTTCCCGTTTTCGTGGCTGCTGGGGTGAAGGACGAACAGGATGTGGATCTTTTTTTTGGCTTGAACAAAGAAGACAAACGAACCTTGCTCCAGAAAGGTCTGCAGACACACGATCTCAAGTTGAACCACCTTCAGGACATGATGATCGACGTGGTGTTGTCTAACGTTCGCCTAAGTGATTGAATCAAGCACTCTGATTCGCGAGCAGATGATTTTGTACTGTCGAATTCAACATCTTACAGAGCGCCTACGTTTATTTTTACAATGAGAACGCCCTCAGACCTCTCTGGATACTCGCAATTCTATACAATGCAACCGAGATAAGGAATGAAAGGCGGCACAGTGCGCTATGTAGTAGTTAAAAGAAAAGAATAACAGTTGTAAACGAGCAAATGCTGGGGATGTAGAATGTGGATGTATTCGTGTTAACGTGGCTATATCGAGAACAAGAATTGATCACAGAATGATAATGAAGTAGTTGAAACAGACGGCAACAGCGAGATCGGAGGATTACAGTTCTTCATCATCCTCGGGGAGAGGAACAGCCTCAGCCTTGGGAAGAGAAGCATAACGTTTAGTGTCGGCTGTGAATGCAACGCCGGACTATCTTACCTGTTTCAGCTCTCGTTCGTACTTCGCCATCAGATCTGCGTCAACGGGCACCTCAGCAGGAGCAAGTGCAGGCGCCGCCACGAATTCCAGGTTAGGCACACTAGTGATTCGAACACAGCATTAGTCTGTATTAAACAGGTAAGACATGCATGGACGTGCCCAACTAATTTCCTCGCCAGCCACAAGAACGGCTTCTCGAAGTTGTAATTGGATTTGGCGGAAATTTCATAGTACTGAAGATTCTTCTTTCGGTGGAAGGTAACAGCGCCGGTCTTGACTTTCCGTTCCTACATGTATGGCTTTAGCGCCAGACGAAACTCGGTATTTTGTCACTAGACTAACTAACCTTTACGTCGACTTTGTTACCGCACAGAACGATGGGAATTTTCTCGCAAACCCGCTCCAAGTCTCGATGCCAGTTGGGGACGTTTTTGTACGTGATGCGAGAGGTGACATCGAACATGATAATGCCACACTGGCCCTGTATGTAGTATCCATCTCGGAGACCGCCGAATTTTTCTTGTCCAGCTGTATCCCAGACATTGAAGCAGATGGTGCCGAAGTTCGTCGAAAAATGTAGAGGATGAACTTCAACGCCGAGAGTGGCTGTAAAGGGGTCACGAAACGTCAGTCTTTGAGCAAGAGAATAGGATACACAAGGAGGGAGTAAGCAACGAAAGGCGCACCTATGTATTTCTTCTCGAATTCACCAGTCAAGTGGCGCTAGATTGGCAAAAGATCAGTTTGCGATCGCTCGCAAGACAGCTAAGGGTGGAACATACCTTGACGAACGTAGTCTTTCCGGTACCACCATCGCCAACTGCGGTTGGACCACCAAATGATCAAGCAAATGAAAAAATTACAAAGTCGTTGAAGAACGCAGAGATCGAGAGATATCGATGAAGCAAACGAAAGTTGCGATGATCAGTAACAGGCGATCTTCACGGCTTTGGAATTCGGAAACACACCGAGGACGAGTTTGAATGCAGGCATAAGGGGAGCTTCAGTTGTCTGAGCCATGATTAAGGGATTTGTAAAGGAATAGAGAGACGAGCAAGACGAGATTGAAAGAGAAGAAAAGACGAGGTCTGATTATCTAAGGTATCGCCCCAAGACATTCCCAAATATGGCAAGTCTAAGCTGATTAGATCAAGTTCGGTGCTCTTTTTATTTTTCTATTTTTCTGTCATATCTATCGCCCTTTCTGCCGAGAACAACGTGGCCAACGTTAGCCTCGCCTTTGTCGGGAGGCAGCTTTCCCCGTAAGACGCCACATCGCATTCGCTGGGAAGAGGCTTTGTCAGATTTAGTTCACCGGCAAGACCGGCAGCTCGGCAAACCGGCAATTTGTAAGGTGCGTGACTCATGACTTCATGTTGTTCCACCAGCCCAATTTCGTCCTCACAGCTCAAAAATATCGCTGCAATGTCAGGTACGCGTGGGTGCATTCCGTATTTTACTCCTTCCAACCGGCTGCCCCATCCCAGCCTCTGCTTTCCACCACCATGACCACCTCCGCTGAGGACAGCAATGCGCACACTGCAGTCTCATCCGTTGCCTCTGATCCAAAAGAGTCCAAGCCTGCTCCAGCTAGCAAGCACAAGCCGGGGGCTTCTTGGAAGGCCCAGGAAACACAGCACCTCCCAAAAAACAACCTCACAGTCGTTAGTTATGGCCCTCGTTTCTAACACGCCTATCTGAGACTTTCCCGTTGCAGGTCTTTCTGGGTTTAATGCTTACTGTGTTCCTTGCCGCACTGGATCAAGTGCGATTTCTCGTAACATTGAAAGAAGCATAGTATTCAACCTTTACCTTGCCAAACAGACCATCGTCGCAACCGCCCTGCCCACGATTGTCAGTCAGCTCGGTGGCGGATCAAATTACAGCTGGGTTGGCAGGTGAGAAGAAGTGATTGACGTTCTCGGACCTAGATTAACATGAGGGTCCAAGCGCATACATGCTCGCGGCGGCAAGGTATGACCTCTTGACAAATTTCTTGCGATCCCGATCCCGATGGCACCCCAACTTTTTTATAGCCTTTCCCCGCTTTGCGGAAAGCTATCGGATCTTATAGGAAGAAAGCCAATCCTGTATTCTAGCATTGTGATTTTTCTGGTCCGTTCTGTCTTTGATCTTCTGTCATAATATTTATCGTCTTCACACAGATTGGTTCCGCCCTATGCGGTGCCGCGCAGTCTATGGTGACATTTTTAGTTCAGTCATTCTTTCGTTTGCTGATCTGTGGGTTTAGACGTGGCTCATTGTGGCAAGAGCTGTTCAAGGCATTGGCGGCGGAGGCATTATCCAATTGGTGCTCTGTTCCGCAGAATTCTTTGCATCGCATCGAGCCTAACACCATGCATAGATCAATATCACCATTAGTGATATCGTGCCATTGCATGAGTGAGTGTGTTTGTGACCGTATGCTCGTACGTCCAACCGACGTTTTACCACTAGGCGAGGGAAGTACGGGGACTAATAGGTGCAACTTGGGGTATTGCCAGGTGATATCTAGCAGTAATCAAAGCTTGATATTGGCCTAACATTGTGCTTTTAGTGTCGTTGGTCCTCTGCTTGGCGGAGTAAGTGTTTCGAAAATTTAAGGAACTTGAACTGATATGAACAAGGTATTCACTGATCATGTATCTTGGAGATGGTGTGTATTCTACATTCCTGCTCGAAATATCAACCTACCTGATTTCGTATAGGTGTTTCTTTATCAATCTGTGCGTCGTCCCTGATTCTGTTCTACTCTTCCCGGCTAATCATCTGTTCCAGCCCAACTGGCGGCGCTGCTGGTCTTGTCCTATTCTTCTTCCTGCACCTAAACCCTCATCAAGGAAAGACGCTGCGCCAACACATCCGCGAATTTGATTTTCTCGGTCTCTCACTTATTGTCGGCGGCATTGTTTGCCTTTTAATCGGATTCAACTCAAGCGAAATTTCGTGTGCGTGAATGGCTCTCGCCGAGCTATGTCTTGACTCTTAGGCCGTCATCAGGGTCTTCTGCAGAGACAATAACATTGTTGGTCGTCGGTTGCGTGCTTCTGATATTAGGCGCAGTCAATGAGATTTACACCACTCGATCCCCTATTGTACCACCTCGGTTGTTCAAGGTGTGCGGATCATTGCATCAACTGATTTTTTTTGCTTTAACTGACGGACCTCAGACGAGAACTACTGTATTTATTCTAATTACCACGTTTTTTCATGCCGTGGGGTTTTTCGCTGGTGATTACTCGTTCACAAACGACATGTCCTCATAGACTTACTTGATGTCACTTAGGCGCGTATTACCTTCCAGTCTACTTCCAAATCCTCGGTGCATCTGCGACGAAGGCTGGCGTGGAGTATGGGACCTATCTCGCTGTATCTGGCACCCCTCCTCTAACATTTTCCTTCAGGATGTTGCCGTATTCTTTGGGCAGTTCTTTCTGTTCGGCCTCGTCGGGAGTCATTGTTTCGAAAACAGGAATGTACCGCCCCATTTTATGGATTGGCTTTGCAATCGCGACGCTCGGCATGGGTCTCATGACAATGTTGGATGCTAACTCTAATATGTATGTCCAATAACCTCGGTTCATTCGGCAGTGATTGACAACAGGGACGCTAGGGCTGAAAAAGTGCTGTATCCGTTGATCGCCTCGTTCGGGACTGGGTCCTTGTTCCAGGTAAGTTTTCTTCTTTTTTTATGATACCAGGCAGGTCAGCTTCATGTGCCTACATCGTTAGGCGCCCTTGATTGGTCTTCAGGCGGCTATGCCGCTGAAGGACATGGCGACCAGCACAGGCACTTTTGGATTCATTAGGTGATGTTGAATCTGTGCTTTCCGTTGGCTCGGCACTGACTATCCTGGTGCAGGACAATTGGGGGGACTGTCGGTGTTTCCGTGGGCCAGGCGATCTTCTCGAGCGTGAGCACGTCTCTTGACATGTCCCAGACCGCAAATTGGACCTGACACCATATTATCATTTGCAGGTTGTTCGAAGAAAGGTGTCAAAGATTCCCAACCTTAGTTTGAGCACTTCCCCCGGCGCGCTGAATGAGAGCATCCGGAAATTGAAATTCATTCCCGTGAGTGATCTGGGTACGAACGCTATCAGTGTTAGACTTGATGCCTGTGCAGGACGCGCGCCAGCGTGCTGCCGTGATTCAAGCCTTTGCCCAGTCCGTTAGCACGATATGGATCGTAATGACGCCAGTGTTCGGCGTGTCGTTCCTGCTAGGTACGGATTTGCATTCCAATTTTTTTTTGGCGACTGAGGACTGAAGTGGAATGATGTGCCAGTCTTGGGTTTGAGAGCTTATTCACTCAAACGTGCGGTGGTGCGCCAAGGCGAGGAGAAAACGAAGACGGTGCCCGATCTGGAGAAAGGCCAAGCGCCCAGCAGGGCCGGCTACGACCCAGAGCCCGATGCAGCGAGTGAAAAGGAGCCGCACGACGATGCGGCGATGGAACGACCTGCGACGAGCTCGACGAAAGGATGATAGATCGAAAATGAATTACTTATTGTACTGGTTTGATGTATAGAAATTTTGTTATTTCCACGTTTACTGCAGAGTGATCCACGTGCTGAACCTGTCAAGCCAAGTTCTCAGACAAGCAGACCCCTTCTCCTCACCGTCTTCTCTGTCCCTTCAGCCCACCTCCTCGCCGTTTATCGTCCCCACTTCCCAGATGCCAGCAGAACGTTCATCTATATCTCTCGACCAGGCCCAGCAGGAGCAGCCCCAGTCACAGGTCAAGGTCTGCTCGTCGTGTCACTCGACCCTCATCGACGGCTCCTTCGTCTTCCTTCCCGAAGCGGATGCCATTGTCTGCATTGGCTGCCGAGAACGCATATCATCTGCACGCTCCTCGGCAATACCTCTCGATGACTCTCACATATTTTCCATGGACGTTGACCCCGCATTCGTCCGGACTCTGGACGGCGGGGCGAACACACTGCAGAACACGAGGCATACGTCCAGCGCAGGCCCTGCGTCCTTTGATAGCTCGAACATTGTCGACCCCCGCTCTGAATTTGTACCCGCCCCGTCGCACGGTTCTCATTCACACCCTCCAACACACAGTGCCAAGCCTCCGTTGTCAGGTGCTCAGAGCAACAACTCCACCTTCCTCCCATCCCAACAAGTCCATTCATCCTCCTCCACCAATGCGATCATCTCCGCTCGCAGACATCCGAGTCATGCTCCCTATCCCGACCCCCTGACAGACCTCACTCGATTGCGAGTCCGACCTCAAGCCCACAATTGTCTCTATCCTGGCGCTACTTTCCAGGGAACGCAGAAAAGCGGTCGCAATAGCTACGACGTTAACGTTACTATTGTCGTACGTCCCTTTGCATCTGCTTTGAGTATATGCGCTTTGGATTAACGCTATCGGGCCTAGGACGTCGATTTCGCGTCCTCTTACCTTTGTGGTTATTTGCGCATTCGTGGCCTGACGGACGACTGGCCAGAACTCACAACATACTTCGATGCAGAGATCATTGGTAGCCGGCACGGCTTCCTCACTCAGAACTGGGGCGCATCCGAACAGGACGACATGGTCCATTGGTCTCGTTTTCCGGCGTTCAAACATGTAAAGAACGAGCTCCGGAAACCCAGATGTACTATTCCAGACCGTGACCGAGGCGCTGTCTTCATGAGATGGAAGGAGCGTTTCTTGGTTCCCGACCACCGTGTACAGGACATCAATGGCGCTAGTTTTGCTGGTGCGTCTGAGCCTTCCATAATCGGAAGCCAGGAGTTGAATCAGGTGTTAAATTCAGGTTTCTACTATGTATGCGTGGACTTTAATCCTTCGGCTAATTCTTGCTCTACGACAACGCGGGCCTCCGCATCCTTCCTGGAAAGTGATGATGGTGATTCATCCTTCCTTCAATCCATGACGAAGTCGGAGCCCATTCGGCGACCGCGTCGAGATTCAAGTGCACGACATGCTGGCAGGCGTGTACCGTCTGCGAGTCCGCGGCGTCCAGTACCAGTAGCGACAATGAGCGGCTTTTACTTCCATCAAAATTCAGAACCGTGAGTGTGGTCTTGGAGGGGGATTTGGCGAGATTTAAAACTTACCGAACATCTCACCACAGTTACCAGCAATTGTCGCTGTGCCACATTCCTGAACGTGGCAGCTCTAGCTTTGAGTTCCGTTGAACATGGCCTCCCTGACTGCGTTCTTCTGTAGTCAGTTGTCTGTTTAGTTATAACCCCTTTCGTTACCGTTGTACAATTTGCGACTGCATGTGGCACCTCTCTTCTATCTCCTTGGACTCGTAAAAGAAATGACAATAAATGACAAGTTGTACCGATCCATATCACATGTAAATTCAGAACCCAAAGTCGTGCAGGAGAATCGTGTCAGCTGTTGCGCCCTGGCAGACGGGTATATAGTGCCTGCAAGACAGCAGCTGTTTTGCTCACGTTGCTCTTTCTTTCTTTTTTTTTTCAAATGTCGGACGCCGATTCGTCGTTGCGGACGGGGCCCCGGATAATCATTGTCGGTGCGGGGTCGGTGTCTCCGCATGTCGTCATTTTTTTCATATCGTTGAGCCTGCACGACAGGGTTGCCGGCATCTCTGCGGCTATTCAGCTCAAGAGAAAGCTCAAATATGACAGCTTTACGGTAACATCGGCATCCTATATTGTCTCTAGTCTACCTTCCCATCGTCGTTTTCGACAGATCTACGAGAAAGCGGATGCGTTGGGTGGCACTTGGAGGGTTTGTAGCATCTAAATCCGTCGTTCAACATCCGAGTCACTAAGACTGCTATCATTTCCAGGACAATACATATCCCGTGGGTCATTCTCAAGGACAGAGCTGTCATGATTCTGAAAGGAGAGTTGCATAGGGCTGCGGCTCCGACGTGCCCGGGCATTGGTACAGTCTATCGACGGATCTGAACCCGAACTGGTCGAGCTACTACGTCGGACAGCCCGAGATCCGCGCTTACTGGGAGGGCCTATTCGACAAGCACGCGCTGGCACCGCACGCGCGCTTTGGACATGGGGTTATTGGCGCGGAGTGGGACGCAGATGCGCAGCGCTACGACGTCACGGTCGAGCGCGTGGCGACGGGTGAGCGTGCACAGGTCCAGGCGGAGGTCATGTTCTATGCGATCGGCGGGTTCATGAGCCCAATGTTCCCTGAGGACGTCCCTGGTACGGAGACATTTCATGGTTTGGTATGGCACTCGGCGAGGTGGAGGCATGATGTGGACTTGGCCGGAAAACGGGTTGCAGTGATTGGGAACGGATGTTCGGCGTGGGCTCCTGTCTCTCACCTTGCGCGGTTTTAACATCCCTGATGAGCGACGCAGAGCTCAGATCGTGCCCGAGATATCTCAAGATGCCTCTGTCCAAGTCATCAATATCTGTCGCACTCCGCAGTGGTACGTTCCGCAGGTATGTGATACGTTGTTTTACAATTACCGTCTGTTAACGGGCGCGCAAAGCGTAATTACAAGTACCCGAGCTGGGTAAAATGGGTGTTCGCGTACATGCCGTTCATCATGCGTTGGTACAGGAGCTGGCTGATGGCAAGGGTAAGGAAGAACGGCTGCGCGATCTTTTCGTCACCTGCTCATGCATGGACCCTGCACCAGGCCGACTTGGCGTCTGTGCTGTTCCGGAAAGGAAACGTGAGGCTGGGCGCATTGGCGAGACGAGTGAGTACTCAGTAATTGCTGCGTTGGCGCCGGAACTGCGCTAGATGACAAACACCGCGCTAGCTGCTTGCCGGGTACATCAAAATGACAGCGCCTGCGACCGAAGTGGCAAAGCTGACACCTGCCTACCGTAAGAAGCGTCGCACTGATTTGCGGAAGTCGGGGGTCTAATTTGGTCTAGCGCCGGGATGCAAACGCATTATTGTAGATCCGGGGTACCTCAGCAGTCTGCACCGATCGAATGTACAGGTGGAGTGGGGAACCATTGAATGTGTCGTCAAAGAGGGAATCAGGCTCAGGAATGGCGATGTGATTGCGTTGGACGTGATCATATTCGCCACCGGGTATTCGACAGTACGTTCCTGGACTGCGACAGTTCTCGAGCCATGATTTGAACTCTGCGTGGAATTCTAGGAGCCGGTGAGCCTGCATGTGCGGGGCAGCAAGGGCACGACGGTGCAGGAGTACTTTGCGTCGCACGGCGGACCGCAGGCGTACTATGGCAGCTGCATGCCGGGCTTTCCGAATCTGTTCACGCTGCTAGGTGAGCCAGTCGGACGGACGGGGTGGAGACGATGACTGAGTTGTAGGACGCAGGACCGAATGTGGCGACTGGGCATGCGTCGGTGATATTCAGCCAGGAAGCTCAGATTGGACACGCACTGCAGTTGATTGCACGCATCGTCCGGGGCGATGCACGATCGTTTGAGGTGACAGAGGATGCTACGGAACGGTACAATGGATGGCTGCGACGACGACTGGAAGGATCTGTGTGGACGGAATGCCGGTCTTACTATCAAAAGAATGGAAGAGTGGTTGCTACATTTCCTGGGCCTGTTTCTTTGTTCTGGTGGTCGACTCGAAGCGTGAAGTGGACGGATTTCGTTAAAGTCAAATAAAAGAAATTTCCAAATTAGGTTTTGTGTGCTGTCTTCTTGCCGTTCGACAGTTTTGCTCTTTTTTTTTTTAAATAATAGGCCTCTGTGGCCCAAGTCTCCTTCTCTCTCTTTTCTTTCTCCATATCTTCTACCATTTCCCAGATGACCTCCCACTCCCATGCATCGTCCACCGCAAATCTAGTCGGAATACATTACCGTGTCGGTAGGAAGATCGGCGAAGGCTCTTTCGGCGTCATCTTTGAGGGTAACAACCTCCAACTCCAGCGCACTCCGTCTTTTGTTTCTCTGACGCTCTCATCACAGGCACCAATCTTCTCAACTCTCAGACCGTCGCAATCAAATTCGTACGCTTTCTATCCTGTTTCCCGTCGTTCAGCCGTCTCGCTCATGCCCTCTCCTCCGCAGGAGCCCAGGAAAGCCGAAGCTCCCCAGCTCCGCGACGAATGTCGCTCCTACCGCATACTCGCAGGATGCAGTCAGTCGACCTTTCTAATTTACGTCGTCCCCACCGTAACCCATATTCGTTCCACTATCTTTCCCTTTCCGCAGCCGGGATTCCGCAGATATATCACTTTGGGCAGGAAGGGCTCCACAACATCCTCGTCATCGATCTGCTTGGTCCCAGCTTGGAGGATCTCTTCGACATGTGTGGACGCAAGTTTTCCATCAAGACCGTGTGCATGGCTGCTAGGCAGATGGTGAACAGAAACTCGTCTCCTCGCTTTTGCTCCTCGATCCTCAACAGTCTTTTATTCTAGATCACGCGGGTTCAGACAATACACGAGAAAAATCTCATATACCGCGACATTAAGCCCGACAACTTTCTCATCGGTCGTCCCGGCACGAAAGGCGCCAACAGTCAGTCCTCTGCCACAATTTTATCCCCCGCCGCCCCCGTCATTGCTGTTCTCAAGCCTCGTGATTTTTTCTAGTAATACACGTCGTCGACTTTGGAATGGCAAAGCAATACCGTGACCCAAAGACGAAGCAACACATTCCATACCGAGAGCGCAAGAGCTTGAGCGGCACTGCTCGGTACATGAGCATCAACACCCATCTCGGCCGGGGTATGTTCTTCGTGCACCTTCGTTCTGAGCGTCCGACCTCACCGTTGGAGTTTAGAGCAGTCACGAAGAGACGATCTGGAAGCCTTGGGGCACGTATTCATGTACTTTTTGCGTGGCAGTCTACCGTGGCAGGGCCTCAAGGCCGCCACCAACAAGCAAAAGTATGAAAAAATCGGGGAGAAGAAGCAGACCACTCCAATCAAGGAGCTGTGCGAGGGCTACCCAGGTACTGTCCTTCCCAACCATTCATGGCCCGTTCACACTCATCGCTCCATTAGAGGAGTTCAGCATCTATCTCAATTACGTCCGCAAGCTGGGGTTCGAAGAAACTCCTGATTACGATTTCCTTCGAGAACTCTTTTCTAAGGTACTGAAGAGCAACGGCGACGTCGAAGATGGAGTCTTCGATTGGAACCTTCTTAATGGTGTGCTTATTGCGGATTTTATGTTCGCCCTTGTTGACCCCTCACCCCCCCCCCTACAGGCGGAAAGGGATGGGAAGCTTCAGTGGTAAGCAATAATCGCAAACCTTGAGATGCTGCGCGATCTAAGCAACCTTCGTGTCAAGCAATCGCAGCCGCAGAGCCAGATGATGAGCCAGATGCAGAGCGCAGGACTGGCACCAGACCGAAGAAGAGACAATCGCGAATCCGACAGAAGACGCTCGCAAGGCAACGTCGTGCCCCCGTCACCCGCACTTGTCCGGCACGGGTCAAAGCAGCGCAAGATTCCTGCCGCCCTCACACCAGGTGGCGCAGGCGGCACCATGGGCCAATTCACGCCACACTCCGCTGCGGCGCAGGTCGGAGTGCCCGTTGCGACACCCCAGCGGCTGAGCGCACAACATCCATACGCCAATCCTGGCACTGCTGGTGGCTACGACTACACGGCGGGCGGCGCCGACGATCCGTACGCCGCCCAGCAGCAACAGCAGCAGCCTTACGGCCGCGTCTCGCCCATGGTCTCTAGCGTCGGCGCCGCTCCACCTGCTATCAGCAACGTGCGCGCGAGAGCGGGCGAAACGGGCGTCTCGCATGGCGACGGCTACCAGGGGCAGGACGCCGACGAGCCGCCGCGCAAATCAATGCTGCTCAGAATTCTCACGTGTCGGTGTTGATAGATTTTCTCGTTCTCGGTTTTCTTTCTCCTACAGGCATCTTTCTTACGGTTTTGCATTGTTTCTCACCCTACCGTTACCTTCTTTCTGTCCACTTTGCGCAAGGTCATGTCACGTCTAGCATATGTTTCATCTCTTTTTGTCTTTTCCTTTGGTCCTGCTGTTTTCGCCTCTTATACCCTCCCTTTGTTTTTTTTTATCCAAGCTTCCCTAATCTTGTCCCCTTGGGCATGCACGACACTATATCCATTACATACACACACACAAAAAAAATCATTCCAAAACGGTATCATCAAGTCAGATCACTCCAGTCCGTTCATTTCATTGCCTACGGGTCCTTGGTTGTCAATATCTGGTTGTATATATTCAAGAATCAGGACCATGGGTTGCAGGTCGGATCATCTAGCAAAAATTTGAGGGGCGTCAGTGTTGCACAGGGCACTAAATTGCAAAGACAGACTCATGGCATCCTTCACCGGCTTCCTGCTGGACGTCGCCGCCCTCAGACGTCCATCTTCGCCTTCACCTCGTAGTCCATTTCCGTCCCTGCGTGTCATTTCCTCGTCAAGGTCATATGTGTCCTCCCATATCTCAGAGCGCGGAGTCATCCCCCTGAGCAACATCGCCGGAGGCGGCGGTCTGGGAACCGCACTGGTATCACCAACCGGGACCGAGTTCCTCCTTCTGGAAAAGGTCTCTCTGAACTCAGGATCGGGGGTCCGACGCTCAGTCCCGGGGACGTCTCTGGCATCGACGCCAATGTAGGCGAATCGGAGTAACGATCGTTATAAGAGTGCCCTGTCCACTCGCGTCTGAAACTCAGTTGTGCACCACGTCCTGAATGTTCCTCATGAAGACGATGGGACGACGGCGATCCTGTGCGACCATGTTCTCCGCAGTGTCTGGGATTGTCATAATCAAAACGAGTCGCACGACGTACTCCCCTCTCGTTCGGATAACCCGGTGGTCGCGATGCTCGAGCATCGTAATTGTAACGGCGAACTCTATCCCCGTGCAAATAGCTGCTTTCGACAGGCGGAGGCGGGGGTCGAGCAACAAGACTTTGAGCAGCTCCGTTCTCGTGGGCATAGCGGCTTTCGGCAGGAGGCGACGTGCGAGGGATATGATTTAGATGGTGCGCCCCATTCTTGTAATGGAAACTGTGTTCAACGAATGGCGACGATGCGGGATCAAAATGGCCTGGATTAGGGCCTTCGCCCCAGTGCAAATATCTGCTTTCCGCGAACGAGGGGTGTGTCTGAATAGAATGATCAGTGCGACGAGAAAGAGTAGGCCCGTCGACAGGCTTCGGAGAGCTTGCGAGTCCATATCCATGTGGCGAATCTTGCTTCCCTGGATAGTCATACGAACGTCGTTGAAATTCTTTCGTCATCCCATGGACTACCTGAGGATGGTGCTGGTATTCTTTCTTTTTTTGAAACTTCCGACCTAGATATTTGTGGTTTCTACGCCGCGGAGCAGCATAGTCTATATCACCTTCTTGCAACATAGACAATTTCCGTTTCCCGTGACTCGTATACGACATGTCAACCTCAGACGTTTCACGACCTTCGAATTTCTGTGCATGCTGCTCCCTCCCATGCCATTTAGGATGGGACGGGTATCTGCGTGACTTTGGTGTCACCGGGAAAGGGTGGCGAGCGTGTATTGATGGCTTTTGAAGGTCGGTAGGTCTGTAGGGGATGATCGAAGCCACTGGCGTCCGAAATTTGGTAGAGTCCCTCTATCAATCTGAACAATTATTAGCTCAGCTAAAAAAAATTGAAAAATTACAGTCGACTTTACAGGGGGTCCATGTCGCTAGGATATAGTGGACGCGTGCACTCCTATGCGAACAATGAATTTTCCGTATGTAGAAAAAGAAGAATACAGCTACCTGTCTGGGAACATTTTCGAGCCGACGGGTGCTTGACGGCTATAAGAGAATGACTACGCGAATCCAAAGCCCACTCGCAAATACGTACTTCACTCCGTTTTCAGTACTTGTGTGAACCTGATCAGAGTGCCGATTGGGCATTAGGCAAATGAGGCAGTGGGTGAATAGGCACAAGAACGCGTACCGGCGATCGCGGGATTACTTCGTAGCGTATCTCATAACGGCGCTGTTGGGCAGACATCAGAGACTCGTACATCCATCATTTCTTTCCTACTTACTATGCGATCGATGACTTGATCGGCAACATCCTTCGCAAGATTTGTCATACTGTTCTGAGGAACCGCTGCTGCAATGCTTTCCTGCACGGGCCGTTCCGGAGGGTCAAGCACTCTGAGACCGCTGGTGGAAGTATTTGCCTCTCCTCGCATCGTAAGATTAGGCATCTTCTCCCTATGTCCGAAAGTAAAAGGATCGAGATTATTGGCAGCAATGAGATGGTTAGCAATGATGGAATTGGGGTGGTCGGCGGCCGCAGAACCATGAGGATCAACGGGGATGGGACTGGGTTGACGAATGGCGGTAATAGAATTAGGATGATTGACTATGAAACTGCCGACAGCGGGAGTGGTAATAAACTCGTTCTGAGGTATCGGATTTGGATGAGTATGAGCGCTATCATGGTTTGTTGTTGGACGGAATGTAGGCGTACGCTCGATGTGTGGCAGTACTTGTTGTTGCGTTTGATGAAGAGTTGGCAATGGCAAAGCGTTAGACACAGCAACGCTCTGCCTAGTGGATTGCCTCTGAGAAGAATTTATGGCGTCGACTAGCTCTGCTGAGAAAGCAGAACTCCCGAATGCGCTGGCAATCTTGGGGGAAGCGGGAGAATGTTTGATTTTGGAGAAACGTATCCGCTTCGGTGGACCGATCTTCATGGACTGCAGATTGCCTGCTGATAGCTTATGCTGTATCTCCGAGACTGCCTGGGCCTTGTGTTTCAAAGCTTCCATCATGGGTTTAGCGGGGCGTTTGGATAATGCGAGCGTAGACGCTCGTGGTTTAGCCGCCGGAGAGATCGGTTTGCTAAGTCGATGTGGTTGTGAGGCGACGTTCTACAGAAGCCATGAGCTACCATCCTTGTTGGTCTCCACGCAACTCACCGAATTGCGGAGAGTTACGCTTTTTGGAGGGTTTGATTGTATCTGTTCCTTCACCCGATAAGGCAGCGGCGGTATTTTGACATATGGCCTCAGTCGGGGACGAAGAATGGCAGCACGTTCCGGATGCAGCGCATTGGCTGGGGGCCTCAGAAAACGCACTTAATATCGATGTCGAGGCATCGGATGGATTGTCGTCGGAGTCAGTTGACATGTCAACTGGCTGGGATGGTTCCTTCGACTCCGCTATATATTGGACTTGCACATCATACCATCCTGCCTTCATAAAGCTTGGGCAAAGGGGCTTGCAAGTGCGATATGTCAAAGCCATATAGGCTCTCTGATGCGCGAGATCTGGACGGAGTCCCTGCTTTTCCTTCCTCGAATAAATTGGTTGACCGTTCAGATAGCGGTTCTTGTTCCCAAGGTGGTTTCCGTGGTATACAGAGTGTGTGCTGTTAGCATTGTGCTTGAGAATAGCATCTACAATGTGCATTCTTTGATCTAGGAGAATATGTTGGTAACACTTGGAGGCGTGGCACTTCTTGCAATGCAGGGCCGCTGGGTAAGGAACCACATGAGAATTCGAATCGGGATGGTGCCTCGCTTGGCTGCATGTTCGTTCTCCGTCCTTTACCTAGGGCAACAGTTCAATACATCGGAAGACCATGGTCAAATTAGCGTTACCTTGCTCCGTCGCCGGGTGTCCAACAGGATACAAGCGGCCCAAAATGGGAGGACGAGTTGTCGAAGTTCCTAGAACGGGTTATTCATGAGTATAAATGCCCAAAGGCTCATGAGAAGCACGGACAATTCCACTTCTACCCCTAACGGTTGATTCACACGATCAAGGTGTTCTTTCAAGACTTCTACTGCTCGGCCGCGGGCATCCAGAAGATTTTGGAAGGGTCGGCATTGCACAGGCTCCATGATTTCACAGCGACAGCTTCTACCTTCAGCGTAACATCCCGGACAGACAGTGGAGCAGTCAGAGGACGGATGTTTGCAAGTCTTGCACTCGAAGAAACTTTGGAATATGTCTGCCCCGCAGAAGTCGCACGAAATTCCATCGTCGGTATGATACAATGAATTCATGGAAGTGCCCTGGTCATGAATAAGCTGTCGTCCGGGGCGCTCGCAGCGCAATGACGCATGATGAGGACAGTACTCCTCAATCAGTATATCGTCATAGAGACGGATAAGCATTTGCACGTCCTGGGCAAGTTCGGGCAAAATTGCGTGGAGGCCAATGACAAAGCACTACACATCTTCTCCAAGGCGTAATACACGAGTAGTTTGACTTTATAAGTCTCCGCCCGGCAGACTCTGTATATTGGGGCGGTTTGAATGAAGAATCAACCCCGAAGGCGAGTAGAATGTCTAACCTTCGATAGATCGGCAACTCGTAATAGTATGCGGCCGACAACCCTTGCAGCGTCATCCTAGACCATGATGTCTTGATGGTGATCCCGCCATGATTGACAACTTGATGGCAACTGCGAGGCGATCAAGACCAGGTCGCCTAACTTTTGTTCCCCAATATAGACTGCAAAAGGTGCCTCTGCAAGCTCTTGGACAGTAATGGGATGCGTTTCATGGTCTAGTTCCTGCCCGAGTTTATGGAAATATTCTGCAACATCCGCTGAACTGGAGCTTTCCGTCATGAACCAAAAGGAAGAACCCCCATTTTCGGAATAACACATAAGGTTTTGACCAGTGGAACCACACAAATCTTTGTGACAGGCGGTGAAAGAGTCTGCGGCACCCATGTAACACATCAATGTTTCGACATGTAGCTACCAGATATTTTCAGTGATGAAGATCTCTGAGCACCATACTAGACTTACGTCTTCCGGTAGCGCATTCAACAAGTTTGCATCTGCATCCGGTAGCAAGAAAGAAGGTATTTCTTTATTCTCGGATAACCAACGGCGCCACCCCGCTGGACAATCCAAATCTTTTCCGTAAAGTTCTCCTGGGGGGATATGTAAAGGTCATGTTCATACCAGATGGACAGGACGAACCTTTTGGGCCATTTCGCAACCTCTCGACGCAGTCCAGTAGCGTCAACCTCGTGTCTGTCGTGTCTTGAACGTTCCGCACGGCTACAGCTACTACCAGTGAGAAAGGCGAGCCACTAAGAGAGGTAGAATACTGACTCAGACTGCTCTGTGCTATGAACCAATTGATGTTGAACTTATTCAGCCAGTTCGGTAGTTCGTGCCAGCCTTCAACTATCATTGGCAGGCCGTTTGACTCATATTCGCGAATCGAACGAGATAAATCATGCTCTGAAGCATGGATACGGGGAAGCTCCTTGAAGTTGTTGCTCTTCGAGAGCAGAGATTGCAGGGACCACCCAGATGACGATAGAGGCTTGGAAGAGTCATTGGAATGTCGGATGTGTACCATTTTCTGATCCAACACACGACTCTCCGCTGGGCCATACCTAGAAGGACAGAAGGGTTCTGTGCATTCTGCAGATGGTGAGGGTGTCTGCACGTGATCGTGGACTTGGTTGTATGCCATCGTGTCGCCGTTATGCGGAAATTCAGCTTCATATGTTGCAGGGGGGACGGGAGAGCTCAAGAGCCCCGCTCAGCGTTGAATTTGAACCTGCTTGCCTTGATGATCAGCAGAAATGTTCCTTGGAGTAATATGGGCTTCCAGAATCTATACACATGGCACCAACCTGGCTGTACAGTTCTGAACCTTGTCTGGCAAGGGTTGCCTCGTATTGGACATGATAGGCGCCCGACTGTCCACTAGGCGTCGAAACAGTGGCGTTGAGAAAGGGGGGAATTGAGTTCTATTCGTCACGGCACCCGGCTGTTGTGTGCTTTTCACAGCCTGAGGATTGACGAGATCAAAGTTCTCATCCAACCCTTCGCATCTGTACTATGTCCCTCGTTTCTGCGCAAGATTCGTTCAGCTTCTGGGAATTTGTGTCCTGTGGGCGTTGTCACCTTGCGTTCTCCTCCATCTCTGGGCCCACGCTTCCGTTCTGGTTGACGGAATGCGGGCATGTTGTATGCAACAGTCATCTCAGTGGGTTGATGCGATCCAATCCCTCTTCTGAGAACTTTGCTAACCCATGTGATAGATGCTGATCAGAGCTGTAGCCAGTGCGGCGCCCACAACGTACAGGTTGTCCCGCTGCAAACCGAGGTTTATGCGTGCCCGACTTGAATAGGCATGATTGCTTATGTCGACGGTGACAGATGGATGCTCCGATGTCGGATTGGTTTCGTTCTGTGCCAGCGATGCTAGACGCAGCAGCTTACGCCGCGAGAGCAAGCGATTGCAGTTAGACCAATCTTTGCTTTACTGACTCGCTCTAGTTTCAGCAGGAGGCGATGGCGTCCCAAATTCGATTCCTGCGTTCGAGATGCCAGCAACAACGTGGTCTCATTGAACGCCTCCGGCGGGAAAATGTAGAACTGAAAAAGTCTGCTCGATCGCTGGACTATTAGATTCCTCATTCACGTCCTTGCAGACAGAACGAGGTGCAGCTTGCTGGTGGCCATCACACTCAAGAACGATACCAACGAATGAGCTATCCACATGAAGCTTATGACCGCCAAATGCCCTCTGATATGACAAACTCAAATAGAAAACGTCCCATGAGGGACCCAGACTCGTAAGATGTGAATCGATGGACATCTGCTGCAACACGTTACCGCTTGCCTGCAGCTATCCCATCGATGATCATCAGCAAAAGCCGCTGACTACCTCTAGCCCACGTTCCAATGACGGTCAACTTGCCCACGACAGACTGACCATTCCTGCGGCGCGCCGCGTACCAGACCTTCTATCAGGTAAACAAGGTTCGCGTAGACATACGGTCCCCTTTTTTTGACCGTTTCAGGTGCCCAAGATTCCACAAGCTACTCTTCAGGGCATCACCAGAAGCCACTGAACAATAACATCGAGTACTCGCAATTCAGACACACTAACAATAACGCATATAACAGCTTTTATCATATTTTTTCAGGCGTTATGCGTATGTGCCCCCTTCCACAGCCTCCGCTCGCCGAACTGGCGTGCCGCCGTCGGCCGATTCACGTCGGGAGACACAACAGGGTGCGAATTCTGATCATAAAGCGAGTTATGCTTATGCGACAGCGGGAAACCAAATGCGACCTCCCCCAACCCCGTTGAGGTTCAAGTCGTCTCGTAGCATGGTGCAAAGCAATCAGGCTCTAGGGAAACAGTCGCACCTGGGCACTCATCTGTCAACAGGTTTGGAATTTCCCACAGCATCCCGATTTGGTGCCTCGACCTATAGTTCCGCACCTCCGACAACATCGTCAGGAAATCGTACTGTCCAAGCAACTCCAATGAGGGGAAGTCGGCGTTTCATGCCTGCAGGAACAAGAGCTATGTCGCGCGGTGGCCCAATGCAACCCCAGATCAAAGGACTCCGTTCATACCTGGAAGGACGTTTTAATTTTTCTACTGTTCTGAAACGTATTATTTTCCTATGCTGTATTATTCTGAATTATCCGAGTATGGCCAAGGCCAAGTCTGTTTTATGAGTGATTACAAATACAAGGCGGTGTTGTCAAACACTGCAGCCATGATGCCAATCTCCACGAATAACTGCCCTTTGTTTCCTACCATTGCTGCGCAGCCATTTCTGCGTGCTCATCATCTTGGACCTCTCCTATATAGCCGCCGGTCCAAGTCCTTTCTTTTCGCTGTACACCAACAATGTCCTACAGGGATCCTTACGAACAATCATACCCTTCTCGACAGCAAAATAGAAACCAATACCAGGAATACACATCTGACTTCAATCCTTATGCAACTTCTCAACAACCCCATCAGACATATGATCAAGGAGGACCCGCAGCTTCGTATGACAATTATGGAGCCAACTATCAAGACGAATCCCAACAACAAACCCACCCGCAACGGGCGCCATCGAAACGGACATTTGCGGGTGCCAATTTGGGTTTGGATCAAAGTAGTCCACCCATGAAAGGAAAGGAAAGCGCGGACGTGTCAACGTTCTCTCCGATCACGCCTAGGCCGAGGTATTTGTCGTTTTTCTACTATGTACATGGACAGCTTAGAACCAAGATATTCGACACCAAGGACGACTCGGGCCATAAAAGACTATCGTTATGACCATCGAGGACCTCTATGGACCAAGGTGTGCACACTGTATGTGGTTTTGCACCCTTTGCCTTCTCATGTTCCTTCTCTGAAGGGTGGCCGTGGGCGCTGTTTCGGGAGATTTTGTTGCTGCACATTGATGACCGCATTCGTCCTGATTGTCAGTATATTTCTGGCACTAGCATTGGTGAGCATGGGGAATCGCTTGGAAGGCCGGTTCATGAATCTCCTCTGCAGTGGATTCGCCCCCGAACATCGAAATTGGCAAAGTAGAGACTCAAGCACAGTCTGGCAGTGCCGTACGCCCACCGTTTGATTGAACAGTACCCTGAAGTCAACGGTCCAATCGCAGATTGAACTCCAAGAGAACGGCATCAAGATACATCTGGGTGTCAATATCACGTACGTCGACTTGGTCGTGCCCTTGTTCGTTTGCCCAGCCTTGTTTTAGTGTCGACAATCCAAACTACTTTGATGTCAATTTCCGACGTATTAAAGCGGAAGTGAGTGTCCCGTTCAATGACTGGTGCTGATTAGTGCGTTGAACACCTCTGATAGGTGTTTTATCCAATCAATAATACTGCAATTGGGCAAGGCAGCGCGGATAACGTGGTGTTCAAGAACAACGCGCAGACCAATTGGACGTTCCCGTTCACGATCGATTACCAAACGACGCGTGACCCTCAAGCCCTCATCTTGCGTGACCTGGCGAACAAATGCGGGGTTAATGGCGCAAAGAGCAATATTTCCGTGAACTACAAGATCACGGTAAATATCCATGTGCTTCTACCGTGTCCTGGCGTTTGATTAAGAATTTGAAATCTACAAGCTTGGCCTGAGGATATTATTCATCACTATATCTCCTGTTGTCTCAAATTCGTTCACGTTCATGTGTCCACTCGATGCTTCCGACCTCGAGGTAAATCTTCTTTTTTTTTTTGTATACCTATGTGAAAACCCGATTGTTAACCACGATGCAGGGTTTGATCAAGAGCACTGGAATTGGCGGACTATTAGGATGAGATAGCGCATGACGTATTTATGAGTACACGTGACGTTATAAGTAATTGTTTTTCCATGATTTCTATGTCACTTGCCCGTTGCATTTGCCCGAGATTTAAATTTTATGTTCTCAGGTTTGTCAGTCTGAGATTTCCGCAATCCTCGTCGCTCATGTCTTCTCCGACCCCTCTGCAGTCCTATCTCGGGGGCGTCGCTCTCGCAATTCCAGTTCATGCGCTCCTCATACTCAACGGCAATGTCTTTGGCATCTCGGGTTTTCTACACCGCGCAGTCCGTGGACAATGGGAGGCTATATGCGCGGTCGCGGCGCTTATAACAGGCGGCGCGTATGTCGCATTCATAGAACGCGCAGGCCCACAGCCACTGCCTATAAGCCTTGCTCGAACGGTTTTATCTGGGCTTCTCGTTGGGCTGGGCTCCAAGGTATTTTGTTGTATCCCGCTTCTGTTCAACATTGACGGCTCTTTGACGTAGTTGGCTAATGGTTGCACGTCCGGGTAACGCGTAGTCTGTCTTTGCCTTGTTTCAAAGTGCTGAACTTTCCGTTGTTAGACATATGATTTGTGGGATATCACGTTTCTCTATCCGGTTAGCTCTGCCGCGTACCTGGGTCTACATGTCCTGATTATTAATTGTTTTTGTAGGTCCATTGTCGCGACTACGACTTTTACAGCCACGGGTGCCATTACAGCTCGTCTGCTTTACAACGATTTGCCTCCGATTAATGCATTTGACTGGAGCCTTGGGAAGAACGGAGAGGCGTTCCTCATTTCTCAGCTCATCCCTCTCTTCATAAGCTCGTTTTTATACTTCTTTGTGAGTGTTCTTATTCCGGACCTCCTCCAGACTTATATGTGTTTGACAGGCCTCGCGACCGGAATCCAAGAAGATCGAAACACCTTCGCAGACCTCTATTTTCTCTCCGCGGGCACTGGCCTTCCTAGCAACGGGCTTTGAGTTTGCTCTCGCGCTGCGCCTGTCCAATCTGACCGAGCCGGTTCGCGTTTTATCATTTTTACTTCTACCGTTCCATCAGGCGTTCGATCCCTCTCTCGTCTTTCTCGCCGTGGGGGCCCTGCCACTTTCCATGATCCTATATAATTTTTTCCGTGGATCAGAGAAACCAAAACTTGGCGGCTCTTGGTCCGTACCTAAAGGCGGCAATGTCGACGCGAAATTAGTGACTGGCGCAGCTATCTTTGGAGTTGGTTGGGGAATGGCGGGCATTTGTCGTGCGCAGCTTGCTCTTCTAACCTTTGTTGTACCTGCACTGACCTTCCGTCGATTCAGCCGGACCAGGCTTGGTGAACTTTGGCAGGGCAGTTGCGACTGGGTCTGAGTTGCCTCGAACAGCCGCATGGCTGGCGGCTGTCGCGCTGGGTGGTCTGTTGGCATGACTCTTGTTCAAAATTTCTAACCATATGAGTAACTTAACACTGTAATCCCACTGATAGGATACTGTCGTCCGATGTGAGACGTGCAACAAAGTTTGATTTCAGTTTCAACGAATGAATAAAATAATGTAACAAAGTCCAATACAAGCAAAGCTAAGCATTTGAAATACAAACAATGTGGCGTGAATCCTACGTATTGACTGCGATGCCACTAATGGGCGTGCTTGCGTTCGTTGGCGACGTTTTGCCACCTGGACGACTCCTGCCCCACTTGACAGATACCCTAACATTGTCAATCTCGAGACCGTTTGCCCACGCTTGGGCAGCTTGCTCCGCCGCGGGTCTTTCCTTAAAGTTGACAAAGGCACACCTATGAGCAAATGAGTTAACTAAATGCGCTGCTCTTGTGAATAGGGATGACGAACCGTGATTTTGCAACATGAACAACCGATTTCAACAGTGTAGGGTCTAACTTGGGTAGAGACTGCAGCACACGGGTCCGTATACTCAATTCCGTCGAATCGGGAGAAAGAGAAGAGAGAAACAACGACGTCTGCATCGAAACTTCAGTAGAAGTCCAATATGAAGATCTTGGGAATACCCCTACTACGTTCAGGTCATCTGGAGGTTTCAAGCCTTGAGCTTCAGCATGGTTCGAAAGTATCTTTTTTGCAACGGGATCGTTGCGACCGTAATATCGGTCTTGAAGGTTTTGGTTCGCTAGTTCGTTGTCGACCGGCTTTTCGTGCCGGTATGGGCATTCGGTTCCACGTGCGCATTCTCCTTTCACGAAGAAGGAGCAGACGTGTGGGCGGTTGCGTTTGTAATATGGGTCTGTTCTTGCTAACTGCTTCAACATCTCCTTCCCTGCCGACGACGCCCTCCCCGAATCCAAGCCGGATTTATTACCCTCCAGCTAGGGAGGCCAAGTCGGCACTAATTCAACTCAATGGAAGGGTAGACTCACCTTGCTCTCCATATTCTGCGCGTAATACTCCCGATTGATGTCGCTCGTCGGAGCATCCTGTTTGGTGGCCAGAGCGGTATCCCTCACTTGAGTCGGCAATCCGTACTCCAGGTCCAGGAGACACGTCTGGCAGACATTTTTCACCTTTGCGCATGTCTGACAGATGACAGTGGTCTTGTAGCGCATTCCTGCACCTGGGTTCCAGCGGAAAACGGTGAAAGGTCGCGCGCATGTGCCGCAGGATCTTCCATATTCTTGTTTGGACTGGAGCAGAAGTATAAGCTCGTAATCGACGAAACAAGTGACCACGAATCGCATACCATACGAATAAATGGATTATCACCCAAGCCTGTGAGATGGTAAATAAAACGCCGACAATGGATTGCTCAAAATCGTACATGTCTCGCAAAGAATGGGGAATTCGCTTTGCTCCCATCCAGCTTTGTTAATGTCGGCCTTGGGAGGAGGCATTTTACGCGGGAGTCTTGAGGAGAGGATGCTTTGACGCACTGACAAATAATCATCATCAAAGCCGTAGAGTAGCACGTGATCATCCAGCCAACCAACAGACCATGTCCGAGTCCACGACTGGCGAGCATATCGGTGGAGGGTCGCTGCTCATAGCCTGGCAGCTCAAGGACAAGAACGTGCTCATCGTCGGCGGAGGAGAGGTCGCTGCGCAACGCATAAACTCCATCCTCACTACCGATGCTCACATCATCGTAGTCGGCCCAGAGGACGGCCTCCACTCCGAGACCAGGCGGTTGATCACTGTCCACAAGGATCGCGTCACATACCATGACCGTCTATTTTCTGGTCCCCCAGACCTCATTGGCGTCGACATGATTCTCACTGCACTTGACGACGTCGGGCTTTCTCGTCAGATCTGCGATATGTGCAGGAGCGCGAGAATCCCCGTGAATGCGGCCGACATTCCCGAACTTTGCGACTTCTATTTTGGCTCTCAGATACGCGATGGGCCGTTGCAGATCATGATCTCAACAAACGGTAACGGGCCCAAGATGGCCAACATCGTAAAAGCGAAACTCCAGCAATCTCTCTCGGGATTTGAGGGTCAAGCCATAACCACTGTCGGAAAACTCCGCAATCGACTAAAGATTCGCGCTCCCGGAACAGGAGGAGACATAGGAAAGAAGAGAATGCGCTGGATGTCTACTCTCTGCAGTACATGGAACATGGAGGATCTAGCCGCTTTGGATGACGAAGATATAGAAAAACTCTTGGATACAGGTTGGGAGCAAAGGCGAGTTCCCAGACCCACAGAAATAGGGCAACGCCGAGTTAAACCGAAGGCCATGAATTTTGACCTATTTCTGCCTTCTGCCGTGGGTTTCGCGGCTGGAGTGTTTTGCGTAGCACTCGTGTCAGTCATCCGGCGGAGATCAGCATAGTGATGACACCGAACGGATGATGCCCGTTGCATTTGTAGCGCGTGGCGGACGAAAGAAGGCCTGTAGCAGTAGATGGAAGGATTGTTATATGTATTTATGTACTCGGACGTAGAAGACATGGCCCTCTACTCACCAATAGCATCTACACTACCGTCCTATTCGCGTTCACGTAGCCCGTCCCGTAACAAGAATACAGGAGCAGAGCAGTATCCGGGCTCGATCCTTCGACGGGATGAATCCTGAAAGTTGTGCCGAAAAAGCTCTTGACGTCGCGCAAAAATTGGACACTGTATTAATAACCTGTCGTTCATGACTCGGAGCCGCGAAAAAACCGGTCCACTCACGTTCTTGCGGTAGGTTCACTCATCTTACATCGACTAACATCCTCACTGCCAAGAACCATCATTAACAAGACAAGAGTCTGGTGTCTTCGATCCACACATCCGCCTTTGTTGACCTCTTCTATTAACGCACGCGTTGCTTGCAGAGCTATCTCTTCTGGTGCCACCCCAGGCTGCGACACGGCCTCTGAGCAATGTATGGCGGACGTGGTTGACTCGGCGAGTAGGCTAAGTGCATAACCAGGCGACCTATCGTTTAAAACCAGTGAAGTTAAAGAGCGAAGACACGAAAGGAATACACACGCACTTTCCACTGTCGTCCCCTTTGTACACATCAGAATAAAGATAGATATCAGGGATATAACGGTTCAAAATAGACCGCGATGCTTCAATCATGCGATTTGAGATTTGAGGGTTCACACGAACAGCATGTCTTCAACAGTTTTCAACCATTGATGCTCCCCCCCCCAAAAAAAAAATACAAATCCGAACTCACGCTATGCCTCGTATGCGTTTGATTTTTCCAGGCTCCACGAAATTGAGGGTTTTGACTTGTTTGACAATTGGGCAGACGAACTGGACTTCACCGCCACCTGCTGGCGCTGCGCCTCGTTTCTTGATCTGTATGAATGGAAATAATGTGATGAGGTTGCGTATGTTTGAATAACGATGGACCCACTCGCAGCTCAAGACCGTCTGATATGCCAAAGAGTTGAAGGTGTGGCAGGGTCACCGTTCTTAGAAGATCTGCCTGCAATCATACATGGGAGCTCTTTCTTCAATTCCACGAGACAAAAGAAACAGCGTACTGAAAGGTCATGTTCGTCCGTTGTGATTCCTTTTAAAGTCAAGTGCATAGGTTTCTTGGCGAAAGGGGCAAGCATGATTATTGGCTCAAGAAAATAACCGATCGAACGAGAAAGAGGACATTCGTGTGTGACAGCCCCGCCAGAAATGATGCCAGGTTTTACAAGGATTGCTGTACCTGTAATTTACTGGATGAACGGGAATTGTCCTTACAATTTCCGTGCAGAAAACGTACCTGTTACTGAAATCTCTATGACAGTTCCGTTGGTTATTTTTTCCAACAATCGCAGTAGGCTGATTTCAAAATCTACACAACACCGGTCAGAAATCCGTATGAAGAATGCAGAATAGACGCGTTTTACCTCGGAGACCAGGATTCTTGTCTTCAGGACGAATCTTGTCAATGCGAATGTACTTTCCGCTCAGCATAGACAGAACCAAACGATGTCGTAGGTGTTGGTGGCCGCTGAACTGGACGACTGAACCAACTTGCGCCATGGTTCATTCGAGGTAATAACATAGATGAGCGCCAAGTTTTCTCGACTATAAAATATGCTTATGTAATCTAGATCATAGGCCAGATAAGTCACGGTAGCCTCTTTCATCCAGATTTTTCCCCTTCTCTTGGTACTCCAAGTACTTTGCAATTAGAGACGTCTTGGATTCCGAAAAAGTTGTGTAAAGTTGGAATAATATGTAGCAAAGCCACGGATGTGGACGAGACTGATGCATATTACATAACGAACGCGATCGGCCATCTGGTGACGCCCATCCTGTCACTCTGCCCTTGCTCACCTTATCATTGGATATTCATCGCATTCAGACATCATGGAAAATGCTAATGAACAGCCATCATCTGCTGACTGGCCAGGAAGGTACTATCATGTCGACCAGATACTCGATAGACCTGGTCCTCGCACCGACCCCGGGTTCCTCGCTGGAGATGGCGTACGTGATACAGGACATTGTCTCCTCATGAAAGGAATGACTTGTTATATAGGTGAAAGAATTCCTCAGACACGAAGCTAAAATTCTAGTTATTGGCGCAGGCGGCCTAGGATGCGAGATCTTAGCCAACCTCGCCTTGACTGGATTCAAGGACATTCACGTAATCGACATGGACACGATTGACATTAGCAACCTCAATCGTCAATTCTTGTTCAGGTATTTCCGGCGGTGCTCTGGTGTGAAATTTTAACTCAGGTTTCGAGCAAGACCAAAGGATGTTGGCAAACCGAAGGCCATCGTTGCTGCCGAATTCATCATGAAGCGCGTCCCCGGCGTCACAGTCACTCCGTATGTCTAGCTGTATCTTCTGAAATGGCATGCCTTACTGCGAATCTAGATACTTTGGCAAGATCCAAGACAAAGGAGATGATTATTACATGCAATTCAACTTAATCATATGTGGGCTGGATTCAGTGGAGGCTCGAAGGTGGATCAACGCTACATTGGTGAACATGGTCGATTCAGAGAATCCGGAAAGTCTGAAGCCCTTGATTGATGGTGGAACAGAAGGTCCATCCACTTATTTCCCTCGCGTTTGGCTGGCGGTTGACTCGTGTACTCGGTGACAGGATTCAAGGGCCAAGCAAGAGTCATTCTCCCGACTATCACATCATGTTACGAGTGTTCGCTCGATATGTTGAATAAACCCACTGCTTTCCCTATTTGCACCATTGCCAACACGCCGCGTCTTCCTGAACACTGTATAGAATGGGCCTCCGTCCTTGAATGGCCACGTGTTCATGGAGGTTCGCCACTTCCGTTTAACCACTGGACTCCACTTTGAGTTGTCTTTTTTTTTTTTTCAGACAAGAAACTTGACACTGATGATCCAGAACATATTGGGTGGCTGTATTCGGTCGCCGCAGCACGCGCTAAAGAGTTCAGCATTGAAGGCGTGACGTGGTCCCTAACACAAGGTGTAGTCAAGAACATCATACCTGCGATCGCATCCACGAATGCCATCATCGCTGGTGAGGGTGTTCATATATTGTTTATGAATCAGCAAGTCAAGTCGATCACCCAGCTTCATGTTGCAACGAGGCCTTCAAGATCGCAACTAGTTCTGCGGCCTATCTTAACAACTACTTTATGTTGATTGGCACTGACGGTGTTTATTCATACACTTTTGAGCATGAAAAGCGAGATGATTGTCCCGTCTGCGGCGGCGAGTCGGTTGAGCTCTCAATCAACCCAGAAATGACTGTCGAGCAACTCATTGACATGTTGGTGGAAAAACAAGACATGTAAACCATTCTCTACGTTATTTCGACGGTCTTACTCACTGTTCCACCCGATTAGCCAAGTCAAGAAACCATCGTTATCGACGCCGGAGCAAAACATCTATCTACAAGGTCCGGCCCAGCTAGAACAAGCAACACGGCCGAATCTAGAGAAGAAGGTCTCTGACTTCGTAGAACATGGTGGGGAAATCACAGTTACTGCGACCACCTTGCCCTTCAATCTTTCGCTACGAATCAACTATACCTGATTCTGCCCCTTCATTGCTATACGAATCCGTTGGATGTCACGCTGCTCGTGTTTGATAACCATTCTGCATTTGTTCATCTATATATTATACAGATGCGACCGAAATCGCCATCAGCCTCTCCGCCATTTCCCCCACCCACAACTAGGAGCCACTTCTCTAGTACTGGCCAACCAACCTCGAATTTGACCGCCAGCTCGTCTGTGTGACATTCACCATTGAGTAAACTGGGCAGTTCCCGTGGATATGGATGGAGATGTGAAAGTTGGTGTCCGGGATTGGACAACGAAGGCGACCAGGCGTTGCGAGAGCGGCCTGCATTCGAAACGGCCGCGTTCGACGGCGGCAGCACCATGCCCTTGGCAGTTACTGGAGAAGCTGGAGGCCCTGAGGGCGCGACGATCGAATGACGTCTAATCTCTGAGCGTCCGTTGTTTTGTCGTTTCGACATGGCATTATGAGATGTGTTCGCGTTGACTTCAGACTGCGACACGACAACATGGGATGCCCCTACGATCTCAGCCTTCTGCAAATGATGTATCCAGGAGAGGCGGGGGCTGGCGACCGCGCTTGCTCCCCCTGTTTTCTGCATATCTCTATTTCTGAGCTGTTCCAACACCTTTTCCGCTGCGCTCGCACGTCTTGCGCGGCGAGTAGACGAGAAGGGTTCTGCAGTCGACATGGCGGACGATATGCCCCGCTCTTGAGTAGATGAAAGGTTCCCTTCGGCGTTGCCGAGCTGCCTTGCATCGTTGGAACTTGAAGGGGAACGACGCCGCAAGAAATTGTTCCCGGATGAGAGGTCAAGATAAGTAGAAGCACGAGTTTGATGTGAAGGAAGGATAGGTCCCGAGAAGCTTTCACCCGTCTTCTAGCATAGATGGGCACTGTCGTAGGTGTGGGAGGGTCAAGAGGTATTGCTTGATCGTTCTGTTGTGGATCGGAGGGAGGAAGAAGCACAGGCCAACGATGGACACGCCGTAAAAATCCCTGTTCAGCCTATCAATAAGAAGAAGAAACAGCCAACAATGAAAAGCAGCTGCCTTGATGACGCCAAAACTGGTAAACCGGCGAATATCGATGTTGAGTTGGTGAACATCGTAAGCTTCCATCCACTCGAAAACTGTCTTTCCGGGCTTCAGCCTAGAGTACAGGCGGAGCAATTGGGGCCAGTCGGGGATAGGGTGACCTTTGTCATGCCATCAGCGCTAGGACGTAAGACGACTAGTATGGTCGTCATACCTGGCTTCGTCACATACGGCCCACATTCTTCTTGAACATGGACCTGATCCGCCAGCCATTGTATACTCTTCCGAAGCGTATACATGTTCGAAAATTGGAATATGTCGATAGTCATGATGACTTGGTAGTAGCTGTGTGGAACATAAGTCGCCATTTTTCTTTTGGAGTGACGCGATTTCGCACAGTAGATGGGAAATAGCGGCGCGAGTCAAGGTTATGTCACAGTCCGCAAGCTGAGCAATCCGACTAACATGATTAATGCCATCAATATACTTGCATACCTTGGGAAGGGCATGAAAACCTTAAGCTCAGTTAGCGGTACAGAAGATGAGGAAGACCCTACTTTGACCATGGTCAAGTCCCAGTTGTCCTCTATGCGTTTCGGAATATTGATAAGCGCCACTGGGACCATCCAATCTTTGACTTTGGGAGGGTTAGGATAAAAAGGAAAGATTTTCAGTTCAATGGAGTTGAAGCGATTTATTGGTATGGACGTTTCCGAATAAGAGTTGAGGTCTTCATAGAGCTGTTCAAGAATGGCATGTATTGCAGAAGATGACCCGGGACTTGACAGAAAGGCAGATTCTTTCTATGCAAAATCTCGTGATTCCTCGTTAGGCCTACGATAGTCAGGAAGCATACCTCACAGGAGGTCAGGACGCGACTGATCTTTCTGACTATTGGCTCGTAACAGCTCAAGTCTGCCGTGCGTTCAAACACGAAGCAGAGGTTATACCGGAAATAGTTTCGTTGGTACTTTCCATGCAGCTCGACAGGGAAGCCGATTATGCGATGGCTCCGTGTCGAGCATGTAACGAGCCTCCCGCAAAGCTGACTTGGAGGTATAACATACTTGGACACATCGTCGAAATTAAACAGACTTTGATTGCTAGAGCCTGCTTTCCTAGTGGGTGAGTTGAGAAGGTTTCGGGCAGGACGGTTGTAATCAAACGGGGAAGTGGCTTGAGCAGGAGAGGGCGCTTCAGTGGGTGTTGTTCCAGATGTCGCAATGAGGCCCTCGGGGACTTGATAGACTATCTTCGGGCCATGATGGACGTCAAAGACGGAGTAGAAGACAGACTGTATGCGCGGTAGAAAGGAATCATTGCCGTCGGGCATTGGCCACGATCAAGGTCAGCTCAGCGCGTCAGAGCGGGAATCTCACGCGTCGTCACGAACCACGATGTTGACGCCAGCGTCCTTCCATGCTCTGCCTTTGCCCATCGTGCAGCTGTCTCTCGCCGCCGTACTCAAATGCGGGCAATCGTTTCGTTGGTTTATATATCCTCTCAACTCTGAATGCCACCCAACGCACGAATATCGGTTGTGTCTGCACGACCGCGTCGTCTGCCTCCGCCAGACTACTGATACGCTATTCTACCGTGCAATTTACCCTGACCCTCGACCGGACGCGACGCAATTGCATCTCAAAGACGCAGAGACTCTCCTTTGGGTAAACGACTATTTCCAGCTTGATGTCGACTTGGTTAAACTGTACAATGAGTGGGCTTCGCGAGATCACATTTTCGCAAAGGTCCAATCCAGATTTCAGGGTATCAGGATCTTGCGACAGGATCCTTGGGAAAACCTTGTTTCGTGGGTCATTTATTAACTCTATTCTTCTAATTTCTCAGAGTCCTGTTTCCCTCAGTTTTATATGCTCGTCGAATAATAATATTTCTCGCATAACGAAGATGGTGCAGGCGCTATGCAAACATTATTCGCCTGCCCTTCTCCCTGCCTCTGATCCTGTCGAATCTACGACGACACACATATATCATTCATTTCCTCCGCCGTCTGCCCTAGTGGGTGCAGACGTTCCAGGGACGTTGCGCTCCCTTGGATTTGGGTATCGCGCGGATTTCATCCACAAAACTGCGAAGATGCTTGTCAAGGCTCACACAAACCACGCCAACCATGATTTTAGGGAAGCCTCGGAAAAATGGTTATTAGGATTGAGAGAAATGGAGACCGAACAGGCAAGGCAAGAATTGCTCAAATTCGTTGGCGTTGGCCGAAAAGTGGCGGACTGTATCCTTTTAATGAGCCTAGACAAGGTGAGCACTGACGAGGTGTTTAACATGTATGAAAGTTCTGAATAGTGGCTGTAGAAGGAGGTCATTCCTGTTGACACCCACGTCTATCAAATCGCGACCAAGTACTATGGTTTCAAGGATGGAGGAAAGTCGCCAAAGAAGATCAAGAAGGATGCTATGACCTCGAAAATATATGATCAGATTAATGCAAAGCTTTTCAGTGTCTGGGGGATTATGCCGGCTGGGCACACTCGGTAAGACTCACCATCATGTATTTTGGTTGTGAGGGGGTTTATAGATGCTCCTCCGCAGGTGCTTTTCACCGCCGACTTGAAGACGTTCTCGCCATACGGTCTCTCGATGCCCGTCACCTCAGACTCGAACTCCCCAGCTACAGCTCAGTCGCCTGTGGACACGCCGGCCAAACCCAACGGCGATCTCACTCTAAAGAAAGCCTTGCCAACACCTCCTTTGACACCCTGCCCGTCTCCTCTGAAAAGGGGAGCAAATGAGAACCCACAGGATAGCTTATGCGATGGGAGGTTCAGTTTAGCAGATCGCGTCAAGCGGAGACGTAGGGCAGGGTTGGCAAAGTAACATGGAAGAAAGAGACAGATGGATTCGAAATAATTACTGGTTGTCACAATTAGTACTACACGACATAACGGAATCATGATAGAAACGTGTTCTTGAGGGTATGAGGTACAAGCCTTAGCAGCGGCTACTTCTTCCTGCCTTTCCTTCCTGTCATGGAAGGCACACCGCCAAGTTTCTTGATGCAAAAATTGCAATACCATTTGTCTGGCGCTGGGCCCTTCAGGTTGACGCAAGATACATGGAACTAGAAACAAGGTGAGGGTCATGGTCAGCATAGTAAAAGACGAAGCTACTCACCCATTCATAGGGACATCCTTCATTATCGCATGCAATCATCTTCACAGAACAGGTGATCAGTTCAGGGCGTAGATAATGGAAAATGGTAATGCTCACATCGCCGTAGCTCTGTGATTGACAGGTGCAGTACAGCCGCTCGTCCTCTGCGTCCCCTTCTTCTCCTTCCGCATCCTCATCACCTTCGTCAACCTCGGTCTCTTCCTGTTTCGTACTCTGACGAGACAATCGGGAAGCTACACGAGTGTGGGTTGTCGAAGGAGCAGTGGTAGGAGACGCAGAACGATGCTTGGCCGGGGAACCCGCTGGGGTCAGCTTGATGGAGCCTGTGGCCACGCGACGTTCTGCGAGGATGTAAGCACCAAGATACGAGGTCATATTACAGGGAAAACGTACTCTTGTATGCGGGACCACCAGTTGCAGAGCCGGCAGGCGATGCGGCGGAGGACACGGCCGTGGCGTTCTTGATGTCGGCGAGTGCAGGTGCTGCCAACGCGCTGCGCATAGTTTCTGTGACCTGTTGGACAGCGCTGCGTCCAAGGGCCGTGAAAGAGTCCGTTCCGACAAATGAGGCAGAGGAAGCGAGGGTGGCTGAATAATCAAGGTCTCCTTGAAGCACTCTTACTTTGGCGAGGTCGGTATCAAGTTTCGCTCGTGTTCTTGTGATGAGGTCGATGAGGGTCTGAGCGAGCGCACATTTCTCCGTGGATAGCAGATGAATTTCAGCGTAAGAGGCTTGGATTTTGGCTGGAAGGGCGATCAGTTTTGGTGACGGGGTGCGTGAAGATGGTGATGACGGGATGGAAGGCGACGAGGAGGAAGATTTCAAGGAATGACGAATGTATTTGGCTGTGTCCTTGTCAATCTCCTGCTGCAACTCTAAGATAGCTAGGTAAGTGACGGAGGACGGGAGAAAGATGATCGTTGAGCCGACCTTGAGTTCGAGCATCTTTGTGCTTTAACTCCTGGAGTATGAAATTCACCTCGTTCGGGAGATTATCTATACCTGAATATCGTCCACGATGAGCAAGTAAAGAAGAAGATTGCAGGATCTTTTTGAACAGACCGTATATGAATTCGGAGGCAACGTTGGCTGCCTCTTCAAGGTTTTGGGTGGCACTCATGAAGGAGAGAGATGATGACTAAGCCAACTATGTCTCAATACTCCTAACTTTTCACCAAAGTCTGACGCAGATCATTGCGTTCCAGATGATTCGCCTCTCCACAGACTGACCGTATAAAATGCCAATAAAATGCGCAGCAATGCCCCAGAGCAGTCTGAAGAGCAACGAACATCATGTCCTCCCTCTGGTACTATGAACCTTTCTACGACTTTGATCGCCTTCTTGACGAGGCTCTGAGCACTCGCTGGCCCGCTTCCAGCACGCAGATGATGCGTCGTGGCCGCGAAGAACCTGAAAGTGCGGCCCGCGCTGTTAGGCCGAGGTGTGCTCAGCTCGTTCAATGTGGAGCAGCATTTCACCGTTCTTACCCTTCATCATGATCAGGATGGACCTTCACGAGAGTACTGAGAAGAACGAGGTAAAGGCCACATTCGAACTCCCTGGCCTCAAGAAAGACGACGTCCAAATCAACGTCCACAACGGGCGTTTGACTGTCTCTGGTGAATCCAAGGCGTCCGAGGAGTACGATGAAGGAGGGTTTGCCGTTCGTGAAAGGCGTTTCGGCAAGTTCTCTCGATCACTGCAGCTTCCACAGGGAGTCAAGGTGCGTCCAATCGACTGTCTTCAATTCCTTCCCCTAACGCAGGGCATTGACTGTTGTTCATGTGTAGGAAACTGAGATTAAAGCGCACATGGATAACGGTGTGCTTGAAGTATCCTTCCCCAAGACCACTCCGGAGCAGGCCCCGAAGAGAATCACTGTCGGGTAAACGCAACACCTAATATGCAAGTGTAATTGTAATTTTTGTACCAATATTTGTGTAGTCGTTTACTACCTGCCTCACTTTTTGTACAACAAACTTGAATTTAATCTCACGTGTCGAGCGAAGCTCTTGCCCTTTTCCTTCATCTCTTCATCGGCCATGTCGTCTGAGAAAGACCTCGTCGACGCCACAAACCCCGTCGAGCCAGAGGACGACTCTGACCAGGAGTCTGATTTCAATCAACCGATAGATGTTCCCAATGCCGAGGGAGCCTCGTCGACGACGTCGCGCAAGAAGAAGAAGAAAAAGTCCAAGGCCGCAAAGACTCTAAACGCGCTTCACGGTAAATCCGAGGCCCCAAAAGAAGTCGTCGATCAAATCGTAGACAAGGTCCTGTCAGATGGCGGGACTGCGGTTTCTCAGGCGACTCCGGAAAACATAAGGCACGCTCTAGAGCAGCTCAAACTCATGGACGTCATGAAAGGAAAGGCTGGTCCTGGCGGCGTCAACAAAAAGGACATAGGACAGCACAAGGTACGATATCCGGCCACTGTCATAGATGTAGTCGTCCGATGTGCCTCTACAAATTCTAGTTTTGGGCCACACAACCGGTTCCACAGTGGGGTGAATAAGCGTTTGGCCATGGCATACGGTGGGCAAGAGCTGATAAATAGATAGACGAAGGTCCTCCGATCGATGATGGTTATATCGAGCCGTCGAAGCCTAGAGACGAGGTTCGACAGGAGCCATACCCTCTGCCGAAGGATTTCGAATGGACAATTTTAGATATTGATGACTCGAAGCAGGTCGGTATGTTTTCATCCCGATGAGACGAAATCTTACCCGTTCCTATCTTGATCGTCCTTCAGATCAAGGAAGTCTATGATCTCCTTTCGCTGAATTACGTAGAGGACGACGACGCGTCGTTCCGCTTCCAATACAGTTCAGAGTTTCTTCAGTGGTACGCAATGATTCATTTGTACTCGTTTCAAGCTCCCTGAGATTGGGTTTGTGTAGGGCGTTGAAGCCTCCAGGCTACTACAAGGAATGGCATATCGGTGTCCGCGTTTCTTCGAATAAGAAACTGGTCGCTTTTATCTCTGGCGTTCCCATAACGCTGCGCGTCCGCCAAAAGTAGGTACGATACGCATAACCTTCGCTCCCTGCCTCTAAGCAAGGCCTTCAGTGTTTTCTTGGCTTGCGAGATAAATTACCTTTGCGTGCACAAGAAGCTTCGGTCTAAGCGCCTGGCTCCTGTCTTAATCAAGGAGGTTACAAGACAAGTGCATCTTAAGGGCATATTCCAAGCCATCTATACGGCGGGCGTTGTCATACCCACCCCAGTCTCCGTTTGCAGGTATGTTTTCAGCAGAATAATGCCATTGAAATCGTCAAGGAATTCTTAAATCAACCCCACTACAAAGATATTATCATCGATTGCTGAATATTCCAAAACTAGTGGACATTAAATTTTGCTATGTCCCGCGTAACATGACCTTGGCGCGGATGATCAGAGTCAACAAAGTGCCCACCAGCTTCTCAATCCAAGGCGTGCGCGAAATGGACGACAGGGACATTGATCAAGTCGCAGATCTCTTTACTCGCTTTATGAAACGGTTTGATATGGTTCCGGTGTTCACCGTCGAGGAGATCAGACACCAGTTTATGAGCGGGAAAGGCACGACCGCCACTAGTGATGGGAACACGAACAGGAGGCAAGGTCAAGTAACGTGGGCATACGTCGTCGAGGTACGAGCCCAACAGTTCCAGGTATGCCGTGGCTACCTAACTCCTATGACTCGCATCAGAACCCAGAAACGCACAAGATCACCGATTTTTTTTCCTTCTATTCGTTACCTTCAACAGTCATTAACAATACCAAATACCCCGTCCTTCAAGCTGCTTATCTCTATTATTATGCAACGGAAACGGCCTTCGAGGACGATGCGGACAATGGTAAATTAAAGAAAAGACTCGAAAATCTGATCTGCGATGCTCTCGTAGTCGCAAACGAGGCAAATTTCGACGTGTTTAATGCCTTGACGTTAATGGACAATGTCTCCATACTGCAAGACCTGAAGGTATGACTTTCTCCAGGTGACCAAGTTACGACTGTCTTCATCCTCATCGCTTTTTACAGTTTGGCATCGGCGACGGTATCCTGAACTTTTACTTATACAATTGGCGAACCGCTTCTTTGTCTGGTATGAATTCAGAAAATGGTGTTCCCGAGGGCAAGGGAGTGGGTGTGGTCATGCTCTAGCCTTGTATATTCTGCACCCAAGTTTTACGATGGGTGCAAGGCCTAGGAGCCCTAACAATACAGATGGAGTACACAACGATAGGAACAAGGAAACGTGGTCAACGAAAGAGAAAATCAGCATTTCTAGTCGCTGTCAATCATGATGACATCGTCGTCATCTACACCCCAGTCGGGCGTCGGGCTTCGTTCTTTTACTTTGGCTGACCGGGTATTCCATTGGGGAGGGTTCGTGGGGCGGGCAGCACCGGCCTCGAGCGCTGCAGGCTCTGATTGTGCTGAGCGCCCGCCGAGCGTACGGCCTGCCCCACTGAATAGCGCCGAACTGGCATATGTTTGGCTTGAAGCGGTTTCTTTCTCCTTGCCTTTGGAAGAATTCGATGGATTTGATCTTCCGCTCAACGTTTGGCCTGATCCAGTGAAGGCATGAAGGGGTTCCTAGCGCCGACTGTGAGTAAATACCGTCGCCTTCAAGCTACGCTCGACATGCCTGAGCAGAGTGATCGTTGGATTGCGCATTTTCAGTGGACGGCGGTGTGTAGGGAGGGACGTTGAAGCCAAAGAATAGTTGACCAAAGGGAAGATTAAGAGCTGCAGGAACTTTAACGTCAGAGTCAAATGTGCTGTTGGACACGATCCGATGGCGACTACAGGCGAGATTATTAGAGAAAGAAGAAATGAAGGACAAAACCCATACTCAGTCCTGATGATCTTACTCTCTTCCGCGACTTCTTCGACTTTCCGGTGGCTGATACCCTTCCCCTTTGTCTTGCGGCCGGCTAGAGTCTCCCCCTACCCTTGAAGCTCTCCCATTGGTCTCCCCCTTGCTGACCGTAGTAGCACCTGTAGCAGCCCCAGCAAAACCTCCGCTCAATGACGAACCAGGGCGTGACGAACCAGGCGACGATGAATTAAGATCGATTTTCAGCTTTGACGCCATTGTTGCTGGAGGTGCGGCTTTTGGCCGTTCTGGTTCAACATAACCAACGGGAGGAGCAAAGTCTACTTCCAAATCTGTGTCAAGCACGCTTATTCCTTCACCTCCCGGTTTCGTCTCCATCACGAGGAGGCCGAATATGATGGAATTATAAGATATTTCAATGATATCACCTTGTGTAAGGGCAGAAAAGTTCCGCAACGCTTGTTCAAGCCTTTGAACGGTAACTCCAATGAGCATGAACTATATCTGAAGGCCTTTAGATCATATCCACTTACACTGCCTTTGGATCTGAGATTTCTAAAAAGTGTACCGTTTGAGCTTGCAGCTTGACAAGCTTCCCTTTGGGCAGCTCTGCTCCAGTAATGCGAATGGGGTCACCCTCGTTCAAACGAAGCGTCTTCATCATCCAATATGGCAGGTGGACGACGCCTTCCTCGGCGATGAATTCTAGGACACCGGCATGCGTCGATGCAGCAGGGTTGGCAGGATTACGTAGTTGGAACATCCACGGGGACTCTAGCTCGAGGTTGGTGAGGTTCGCGAGAGCGGATGGTGGCATGATGACTATATTCCGAATAGATCAACAAAGACCAGTAGACTTTCATAAGGATGACGCGTACTCTTCCCGCCATATGAAACATTCTCTCTTTCTCTTCCAGGCAACATGGCCATGCTGTAGGCTTTGAAGTAGTCGTCATATGCCCGTGGGGGTGCACGACCCATCCGAGTTCCAAATCCGCCTGGAATTCCGCTGATTAAACGTCAGATCGAGGTCAAAGACGCGATGGTAGACTGTTACCCGGCCAGGTGGGCGAGGATGCCACCAGGCGCGTGAGGATTGCCAAACTAGCGTGGATCAATATCAAATGTTGCATGATATAGCCTCTATATGCACGTACGAAGTCCATCTGCAGGGATTATAGCTGGACGATGTAGACAAGTATAGCGGGAGTTCTGTGCATACGCAATCTAGGAATGTGTCTGCGTCACACCGTGACCGTGACGAGATTTCAGAAACGCGTCGAGATTAAAAGCATCCATTGCCACTCCTCCTCATGTCCGCCGTCAAAGCTACTCAGAGCGCTACAGCAGGTGCCAAGCTGCCATCAGGCGCGAATGCTGCATTCAACGACAAGGCGCGTCTCCAGTATTCTGTCTCGCTTATATCTTCTCATTTGTCCCGCATTTCAGGGTAAACCGATGGAGCTCCGGCTCTCTAATATGGTTGCTGCCAAAGGTTCGAGTCAATAGAACACTCTCCTTGTCTTTTGTATTCTCACATGACTTGCTCGTGGATCGAAGCTATCAGTGATGCTGTCCGGACATCATTAGGACCAAAAGGGATGGACAAGATGGTATGTTCGTCGTCCCTCGATCAGTCTGTCGGAGCTTCTACTGTTCACTAGATTCAAACGTCTAAAGGGGAAGTCATCGTGACGAATGATGGTGCCACGATTCTCAAGAGCATTCAAGCCATGCATCCGGCCGCAAAAATGGTGAGTCTCCGTTAGCCTCATTCATTCTGTGTGGTCGCTGAGACAGTCATCAGCTGGTCGACCTCTCTGCAGCACAGGATATCGAAGCGGGAGACGGTACGACGTCGGTCGTGGTTATCGCCGGGAGTTTGTTGGGTGCCGCCGAAAAGTTGTTGGAGAAAGGAATTCACCCCACAATCATCGCGGAAGCTTTTCTCAAGGCGTCTGTCAAGGCCGTCGAGTATCTTACAGAACTTTCAACACCCGTAGACCTAAGCGATAAAGCTAGCTTGCTTCGGGCTGCTAGTACATCCCTGAATTCGAAGGTTTGTAGCATGACATGATGTCTCTGAATATAGCCACGTCTTAACTGTCTGTTCGCAGATCGTCTCACAATATTCTTCGACATTGGCACCCATCGCTGTTGACGCAGTGATGCGATTGGTCACCCCTACGTCATCGAATGTCGATCTTCGGGATATCCGTGTTGTGAAGAAAGTGGGAGGGACCATCGAAGACACTGAGTTGATAGATGGCGTCGTTCTTAACCAGAACGTCGTTGTCTCTGCTGGTGGACCGACTCGCATGGAAAAGGCAAAAATCGCCATTATTCAATTCCAACTAAGCGCGCCTAAACCTGATGTCAGTCCCTAGTCACCTTTTCTCCCCACAAGTTGCCGCTGACGCCATCCTAAGATGGACAATACAGTTGTCATCAACGATTATCGCCAGATGGACAAGGTGATCAAGGAAGGTCGCCAGTATCTCCTTAACATGTGCAAGAGAATCAAAAAAGCGAACTGTAACGTGCTTCTCATTCAAAAGTCGATTCTCCGCGACGCCGTGGACGATGTTTCCCTCAACTTCCTTAAACGGCTCAACATTCTGGTCGTTAAAGACGTTGAGCGCGACGAAATAGATTTCCTATCAAAGAGTCTGGGATGCAAACCCATCGCCGACATCGATGCGTTCACGGAAGATAAACTTGGCTACGCAGATTTGGTGGAGGAGGATAGCCGCTCTGGTGCTAAGGTTGTTCGCATAACTGGTGTGAAGAATCGAGGACGGACAGTCAGTGTACTCGCGATGGGAGCAATAATCTTGTTGTCGAAGAGTGCGAGCGCAGTCTGCATGATGCATTGTGCGTCGTGCGATGCCTTGTCAAGAAGAGGTAATCCCCCTTCACCTCATTGTCTCGCCTAGCTTTGATGCCTTTGCTTTCAGGGCGCTAATAAGTGGTGGCGGGGCTCCAGAAATTCATGTCTCTCGGCTGCTGTCACAACACGCGCAATCTCTGAGGGGCATGGAGGCGTATTGTTTCCAGGCGTACGCAGATGCGCTCGAGGTCATACCAACGACGCTGGCAGAGAACGCGGGTTTGAATCCTATCGCAATCGTCACGGAGCTGAGAAACCGACACGCACTTGGCGAGCGCAATGCTGGCATCAACGTGCGCAAGGTATGTGCCCAATTCTCTTGAGCATTTTTGGTTGCCAATCTATATTATGCAGGGCCTGATATCCAACATTCTGGAAGAGGACGTTGTACAGCCTCTATTAGTATCTACGAGTGCTATCGAACTCGCGACGGAAACCGTCTGTCTGTTGTTGAAAATCGACGACTATGTTCAGGCTCGGTGAAAATGCCAGATTTCTCAAACGTTTTTTGACAATCATCACGATTGACTGCATGTAGCAACACCACGGGAGGTGGCAGAACTTGGGGTGCTAGAACCAACTGGAATGGTGACGTGCAATACATTATCATTTTCAGTGACTTCATGATACAATTTGCGTGATATCTTTTGGTTCTAAGTTAGATGTTTACCCATAACTTGGAGTATGCGGTATGTTGTTTTGAATGCGAATGTCCGATGCTCGTCAACGCGGAAGATTGTCAATGTAGCCTGCGACTATGTCGAAGAAAGTCCAGAGAAGCCCGTGTGTCGTGATGCTGCGAACGGCGCTCACGCCCAATCCTCGGTAGATCCTTGCGATTCCAGCCAAGAGAGGCTTAGGATTGTTCGGATCGGTACCTGCAAATCCACATTCTCCGTGCGTTCTCTTCATTGAATTGATACCGAACACACCTCGAACAAGGCGGTGTAAGGTTTCGAGGGGACCACGATATTTTTCTCCTGCTAACGCACGTTGCTGAACTTTGGTCTTGACCCTATATGTAGATTTCTTAGCCATACAGGGAAGGCAAATCGTGATCAAACTTACACATCAAGAGGGTAGATGAGAGCCCAAGACGTCACCTGCGAATACGTCAATGGTGAAGCTAAGCTGAAGGTGGAAAGGAGGTCGTTACTCCAGCTAATGAACCACAAACAAAAGGTACCACGGATTGGTGTATCGGCAACCAAGGCGGAGTAGGACCCTGCTCTCCTAATCTGTTGCGGCCCAACAGATGTCGCATTCCATCGTACTCCAAAAAGTATAGCGCAGTCCCAGACGTGTCACGCACTAGTCAACGGAATTTTATGTCAAGACCAGCGGATTACAGAACGAACAAGACACCAACGGAAATGCAGACGAAAGCCCGTATACAAGCCGGTTATTCCGTTTGTTCTGAAAATATCCCTAACCGCTTCAATGGTTCCTGGTGGCTTGGTAAGAGAGATTCCCTTGCTCGCCGCGATGATATATTCCAGTTGTCGCCGGACCTAGCCAAGGCATCTGAGAAACGTGTTACGCAGAATGGTTGATGGATCGAACCTTGACCAGCTCAAATGCTGGAGATAGCATTAGGAGGGTGATATTCCTCAAAAACTTGGAGACACTCACGGGCACTCGTGAAGGAAATTAGTGCACCAGACATGGCACCGCTGAAACCACCGGTAACGGCGACATCGAAAATATGATTACGACATAATATATTATGATTCCAGAAATGTTCTTTCGTGCGGTTGTAGATCGTAAAACTTGCGGCTCCTTCATAAGGGAAGCATGAGAACGACCGAGAACTCGAAACAGGGCATCATAGAACGCACGAACGAATGAAATCGTCATGAGGGGTATCCAAAGTCCGCGATAGAATCCCATGATGCCCTCCTCGCGGTAGACAAGGCTCGCCAGTCCTGGAATGGTGACAGGCGTTTTCGTCGTCTGCAGTCTCGACTTGAGCGAGTCCAGCTAGCGGCGGGTCGTTTTCAACACGGAAAATCATTTCCGCAAGGAGATACGACTATGAAGTGCTCACTGGATAGCCAGCAAAGGTGGATATGTAACTAGCCGTGAGAGCGCAGACGACCGCCTTGTTGCCTGTAATGGAGCATGAAGACTTTGCTGGACAAAAGAGAACGCTGGAAAGCGTACGTCGAAGAGCATCATTGAATGCAGCGGGATCATATAGAGGGTTAGATTTCCTGAAAAACTCGCGTCAATCCTGCTTCGTTGGTTGATTTTGTTCCATATCCCGCCTTTTTCCATCCATAGAGCACGGTCACGGCGCCAGCCGACGATCCAGCTTCGTGGACTCGCTGGCACAACGGTGCCTAGTGGATTAGAACGATAGCAAGGGTGGCCAAGCAGTCGGTTTGTCTCAAAGCGAAATTGATGAGAGGAACAGAGAAACCTTGACCGTCACAGGAAACGCGAGATTCAAGGCTCCAATACAATTTTTATTTTTGTTTGCCCTACAAAGATGATCGAAATTGTATACGACCGCCTCAGAACCCTCCAACACGTTTCTTCGTTGCCTTCTTTTTGCTGAACACGTTCCGTCCACCAAAACGGCCAGGCAGTATTTGAGTATTAGCCATCTGCGTTTGCGTTGCTTCTGGAAAGGCTAAAGCCCTGTAGACGAACTGGCTGCCACCATGATGCACGAGCTTTGGTGGCTGCCTCATGGAGTCCTGTGACTGCGCTAGAAGCGGTGTCGACAACGCAATTCCCGGAGGTTGCTGTGAATGACTGCCAAAAAAAGGTCTTCGGCCATCTTGTGGCTCTCTAGACCTCGTTTTTACAGGCGAACGTTTTCGAAGTTCGTCTCCAGACTCATCATCACCCAATCCATATTCTCCGAGCTCTGAGCCAATGACCCAGTCCTGCAACAGTGCTCTAACACCGGGTGATATGTTCGGTTCCGCTCTTTCCTTTCGTGCATCGTCGGATTTTGATGCGGGACGGAGATACCTGAATGTGATACTCGGAGGTTCGTTATTCAAGGACAATGTCTTTGTCAAGTTTTCGAGCCCATCTGAAGTGAAGCCTTGGGAATAGAAAACGTGGCTGGACAGGGCCAGATCCACGGCCAACTGTCTTCGTGCACTCTTCTCCCGCTGCAATGACCGAGGTGTCCGTTTGGGATCAACCATCAAGTCGTATTTCTTCAATTTCTCCGCTAGGATCACCACATTGGAAGAGAAGGACGGTCCAAGTAGGCGTTGAAGTTGTGGCGAAAGGTCGCAGTACCATTGAGCACCTTGTTTGAGCTGTTGTTCTGTTATGCGACCTTGTGACAATGCCCGAAATCCTCGTGCAGAATTTAGAGCACTGCCGGTCAGAAAATCTGCTCTTGATGCTTGTTTTGACTCTTCGCTGGAACGAAACACCACGTCATACCTGAAAACTAGTTTAGATGGAGACTCTTAGCCAGAATCGGCAAAACTGACATGGTTAACATGTGGTTCGTCGAAGGATCCGATTCCTGCCAGAACAGCGGTACTTTCTGTATCACATCGTAAACTTCCTCCTTTCTTGCTTCCTCATCCTCTTCTTCTGCCTTTGCCGGGATAACATATAGATCTTATGGCGTATACTCTGAGACCGGAGTGAATGACTATGGACAAGAACTCACCCTCGTATATGGTAGAAAAATCGACTTCAGCAAAATCCATACCACCCGATGGACCAACGTCCGTCGTAAGCGTCTTAAACTTGGTCTCCAAATCTTGGATTTCGCTGCTCCACTGGGGGCGAAACATAGGCCTTTTTGACGACGGCTTCATATGAATACCCGTATGTAGGAGAGCATTGTGCGTCGTCAAACTGAACAGGTCGATTGTACTTGTGCTGAGAGTCTCGTTAGGAGAAGATGCAAAGAATGTCTGATCGCGAAGCTGACAGCTGGAGGGAGACAGACTTTGAGGCATGCCATTGAGGTGTAGAAGGTTACTACTCCCGTATGAAACATCATACAGAGTGACCAGGTTATTTTTTCGCGACGTCAAGAATGTTAGATCTGTCAGGAAAATTAAGTCATATGCTTAACCATGTTCAGAAAAGGCCGTGTCAGACCTGGCTTCGAAAGTAAAGCACGCAGCTCAAGAGATCGGTCATACTTCCGGCCATGTTGACAACCAACAAGCGCTTTTGAGAGATTTCTTTTGTCCAACCAAATGATCTCCCGAGTGGTGGATAACTGGAGGTGGTTGCAGGTTCCCGAATATTGCACAGACGTAATAAAGTCGCGGACGTTTGGAAGCACAAATGAATTAGTGGCGGAATCTGTCTTTATGATAATTCAGGCGGATCGAGAGAATGGGGTAGCGGGCGACCTACTCGCAGATCAATGCTCAGGAACCTGTTGTTGGTTGCGATGATGCACTGAGGGTCTTGATCATGCATGACAACTCTCCAAAATAAGTCTTGATTAGCTTCAACCACCTCTTCATTGCACGCGTATACGTTCCTCCTGCGACATCATTGAACAAACGAATCAGGCAGAAACATGAGAATAGCACACACAATGAATCTGTGCTGTGATCCACGCGAACTCGGTAAAGCTCACCCTTGTCAGTGAGCATTAAAGCTTCACGCGACAGAGAAGAGAGATCAGTGCTTAATATTGTCTGTCCTTGGATGTGTTCGGGCTTGACTTTGGCTAAACTAATGAGACTCGGCTGGTAACTGCCATTTTCTTCGACAAATTCGAAGATAGAGACACTGCTGTATGTTCGTACTGAAAGAAGTGTTCCTAACAAGCAAATAAGTGTTGATTCCGTGTAAGCAGAGACTTGGGTCACCGAAAGAATCCGACGAAGGCCATGTTCTGGACGTCGTGATGTCTTGTATGGGAGTCGGAAATGAGGCAACCGGCGAAGGAGTAGGCTTAAAAGTCAATTCTTGATCGTCATCCAAAGACAGAGGGGATATATCTGTGGGATAATCGTGACTCAACGATACCCTTGTCGGACAACAGAACATCCGTGCTTACTGAGGTCCCGATCAAGTGGACCCATAGGAAACGCAAGGAACGCCGAATTGCGGGAAATTATTGGCTGGAGTAGACGTCCCACATAAGGGTTGAAGTCTCGGATCCTCAAACAAGCGTTGGCATCTTCCGTAATTTCGTCTCTCAAGAGTTCCAATGGTATATCCACATCTGGCAGATGAGTACGAATGAAATGGACCTAAACAGGTAGGTAAAAACAATGCTTGCATAACAGTCTACTCACTTACGCCTCGTTCTGTGCGTTGACGGATAGATAAATGGGGCATTTCTGGAACTGGGACGCGTGTCGGAGGGAATATAGTTATTGCAGCATCCAACGCCGGACGAGCTGACGCAGGGTCAGAACATACTGAGGCTTGGTCCCTCTTATTTTCGTACCTTTCGGGGTGTCGTTGAGGACCGATGTCCATTTTAGACAGCCTTGAGAATCATACAAGGTAACGGCATTCGCGGAGCCAGGTGCTATGGAGAGAAAGTTGTTGGATGGGGTATAGTTCCTGATTTTTCGTTTTCTTCGGCGGATGGCTGCAGGGGACTTGATTTCGATATCTGCCGGCCACGAATCCATTCCATTGAGAGCGTTGTTGTCGTTTAGAACGAAGAGACTGGGAGAAGATGCCTGAGGAGAGTGTATGTCTTCAGAGATTATGTAAGTCGCTTGATTGTTGGCGAAGCTCAGAATTTCTCTTTCTCCGTCGGTCAAATGCTCAGCGCGCTTCGCCAGCTGAGGCGTTTTCATACAAGCATTGTTGCACGAGCAACCGCTTCTGCTTCTAAGTGGACGCCAGACTCTATACGTACGGGAGTTATAGCCCGTAAACGTGGCATGACGGTTATGTGGAATGACCAGGGCGTTCGGTTTCCGGTGACGGTTCTCCAGGCAAGTCACGTCCCGCAGGGAAACTGCACTTTCAATTCAAGTACCTCTAGTTAGAGAATTGCCAGGTCACGGCTAATATACGCACCGTTCGACGAAATCATACCGAGTACCATGCCGTTCAGGTGGCTGCGTCAGATAAACCAGCGAAGACAACGACGAGTCAAATGCTGGGACACTTCAAGAAAGCCAATGTGCTACCAAAACGGATTGTTAAGGAGTTCCCAATAACTCCGGATGCTCATGTTCCCGTTGGTGAGCATCTGTGGCTGATGGTCACTCTTCCCAGTCTGACTTGGAAAATCGGTAGGCACTACATTATCCGCCATCCATTTCGTGCCTGGGCAGTACGTTGACGTGGTGGCGAATTCGTGCGTGCATTTTCAACCACTAAAGGTGAATTTTGTTTGACAGACAGCTCGTAGCATCGGGAAAGGATTTCAAGGTGCCATGAAAAAATGGGGATTTAAGGGTCTGCGTGCGAGCCACGGTGTCTCTATTTCCCATCGGTCTGCTGGTTCGGCCGGACAGTCTCAGGCAAGTAAATGGTGTCCCGCCCGCTCTGCTATCACTGACAGATTGGGCGTCTTAGGACCCCGGACGGATATGGCCTGGCAAGAAAATGGCGGGCCACATGGGTAATAAACGGGTGACGATGCAGAATTTGGCTGTCATTCGCGTCGACTCTGCGCTTGACCTCATTTTTGTTCGCGGCTGTGTCCCTGGAGTTGACGATGCCCACGTCCTCGTTCGCGACGCGAAGAAGAAAATGAATGCCTTGAGTTCAGCCAACCAGGCTAAGGGACTATTCGAAAAAGTGCTCCCGAAAGGTGTGGACGATCTGCCATTCCCCGCTGGGACGGCAGAACTAGCTAGATCACTACCACCCGTAATCGAGGCTCCCGCGTACCGACGAAGCCCGTTCACAGCTTCAGAGTGACCTTGTGTACACTAGATATCCACATTAATTCTAATTTCACATGACGCTTAGAAATCCGTCAATTTCTTTTTCTCTCCTTCGACAGGCGACTGGCCGTATCAACTCCATGTCGAGAATGAGCATTCTTTATTCCTTTGCTACCATTCCATCATGATGTCGGAACGAGGTGTAAACAGCATGCTCCATGCCTTGAGGTGCGCTTTAGACTCTAACCATTATTTTGCCATTGTACCGACAATTATCGATGATCAGGGGAGAGCATTTCAGACGACAACAGAACCTTCGCGGATCCAGATCGCACATATCCTCTACCAGCGCATTCGTGCGCAACGGACGCACTCTTCCTCCCGACCTTATCAGTTCTGATTATCCAGAACCCGAGATCGTAGGTGCCAAACTCAACACTCGTAAACCCACCATGACAAACTGCCCCGGCCCAAAGCCCCCAAGAGCTGGACGGCCTCGCCTGACAAGCGTGCGCACGATAGACCGAGTTGGCGCGCCAACGCGCTGTCTCTCGTCCTGACGCCCGAGTCGGTCGCGAGCCTCCGCCTCCCATCACTGACGTTGTTGTGCCTTAGGAGGCTCTGCTCCATTCCGAGCGTCGATTTTGTGTCAGACGTAATCCCATTCATACCGCCGCATCTGCGACGAGAGCTGATACGCTACATGGCCATCCACTCTCCGCTGCCGGACTCCAGACTATACCCGCTCTATGAGGATGATGGGCACGCCGACGCCGAGTTCATCATTGTCGGAGAGAATGGGTCCTTGCGCGAGGATTTCTTTCTTCGGAACACGCAGCGCGAGGACGCATCATGGGAATGGGATTCTGAACGGCAGACCTCTGACGTACTCCGCACTTTTGTGCTTATGTCGTCTCCCATGTCTTCCACACACCTCCGCACTCTCCCTGCTACGATTACTCGCATGGCGCTCATTAACCTTCCAAGTCCTGTATCATTGCATAGGTTACCAGACACATGCCCATTGCTCGAGGTTCTTGATTTGTCATACAACTCTTGGTTGACCGCACCAGACGAGACCGATAAACTGCTGGAGAGAGTTGATTGGATCCGTTGGAGTTATCTGCGCATTTTGGGACTCCGGAGTTGCTTCATTTCGGCAGAAACCAGATTAAAGGTCAATAAGAGCAGATGGGACGACGTAGAGGTAGTACAATAGCATGGAGACATGATTATTCAAATGCAACGGATACTCATAACGTGATGTTGTGTTGGTGCAACGTAGTGCTGATGCAAAGAGGATACAAAAAAAGCGGTCCCACTTCTGAGGCGTGGGGGTATGCGAGCGTATCAACGCTTCGAGTCGAGGAACTGCTGCAAGTTGAGGGGGGACACGACCTGTAATACAGGGCATGTCAATAAAGAAACGAGAAACGTATTTCCCACATTACTCACTTGCTGGTCTTTGTCGGATGTATCCGACGAAGACCGGTCAGGCAGACTCCCTGAGGGAGGCAAAACGACACCTCCGCGAGGCTTGACACCATGTTGGTGGGAAAAAGACCACAATGCCAGTGTATACCGAGTGATCAGTTCGAGAGATGACACGGAACGCGCCCCAGTTCGATCTATGGTTCGGCATGGTAGTGAGTTTCTGGCGAGAAGCGTCCCAGAAAGGAGACGCACAGAGTATAGCACTGTTGATTTGCTCTGCCACAGCTTCGCGTCTCTCCTGGCTCATGTACTTGGCTATCGAGCTGTTCTCCGGAACCTTGTACGCAAGCAAACCACTGACGTTGTTGAGTTCCTTCTGATAAACGGCGCGGTCGTTCTCGTTCGGCAGGTTGCTAGCCAGCGCGTGCAGCTTCTGTGCTTTGAGAAGTAAAGACAGCTGCTGCTGTGAGGACCGGTCGTCGAGCAGCTGCGCCTCCTGCATCGGCGGCAGGGGCGGGTCGACCATGGCTTCGCTCGCCACCTTGGGTGTGGGTGAAGATGGCAGTGGGACGGTGCGACATGCCTCGATGAACGACAGGATGCGGAGGTTCAGTAGCAAGTGTGCTGGATCGACCGACGTCGCGGCGACATAATCCTGGTCTTGATGTGCGGTTGTGGAGGTATGTCCGGCGGCGGGACCAGAGAGCACGCTCGGGAATTGCTCGTTCAGCAATTCAATGGCCTCATCTACACGGCCTGACAGAATAAGAAACCGGATCTCTGAGCAAGAGGTCTTGGACGTCAATACCAGGAGGAGTGCCTGGCATTATGCAAGAACGTACTCTCGCGATGTTCTACATTTGCTAGAACGTCCTCAGAAAGGTCGTTCGAGGAACTCGTCGAGGCGATCCTTATTTCGTCTCCGTCGGCATCGAGGTGTCGGACGGCGCTGTCCTTGATGAAAGCACGAGCGGTTGATGTATAACAGTGATGGCAGAGGTAGTCGAAAACTAACGAGCGCTAACGGTGTGAGAAGGGGAGTGAAGATGTGACTTCGCGGGGCAGCAAACGAACGCACGAGCTGGTACGGTGTCGTAGAGGCGAGCTTATGATTACTTGGGCCTTTCTGGCGAGAATCTCGAGGCATGGCAGAGTTCCTACTGGCACCGACCGTGGAGGGTCACTAGACTCATGAATGCAACCACGTGAGCAACAAGTCATAACGATTAGAATATACACAGTGCTCGTACTACAAGTTAAGGCGCATCTAACGATCAGTCTAATCCAGACGTTCGACTTCGGGAAACATGGCTGCGGTGAAACGCCGCCGACTCTGCTGAGCGGATCAAGGCATCGGATGCCAGCAATCCAGATTCCTCTTCCAACCTTCCGTACACGGAGCCATGTCGGCGGCGTTTTCGTCTGTACAAAAACGCTTGGGTGACAATCGTGACGTCAAACATTAGTGTCCCCGCGCTTCCAAGGAGATAGCTGGTGGTGCTGTGATTAAGTCTGCAAGCCGGTCAAAAGTCGGAGCGATCACGTACGGGATACTCTCTCTAAGGAACTCCTCGGCTGCCGGCTGGGGAAGTTGTAATCTAGGAGAAGTCAATATGGATGCAACGTAAAATGTGTTGCCCAAGAATGCAAAAACGAAGAGGTACATGGAAAGGCCCTAGCGCAATTAATGTCAAACAACCAAAAAAAAAAAAAAGGCAACACCCATCACCGACCTCGACAGATTGCCGGACATACTGGGAGAAGGGTCGTCAGAACAGACCAGAAACAAAGACAAGGAAGCTCACATTTTTCCATATCTGCGGCAAACGCGAAGTATATACATCGTAGTGCATATCCAAGCGAAGATGCGGCCGATCACGCGTTCAGAAACAAACCGAAGAGATTGCAAGTCATGCGTGAGTGGATCATCAAAAGTCGATCGCAAGCTGATGCCGAAGACCCGAGAGGTATCGAGAGAATAAACAGGTATCGGTGAACTAGATGAAGAGCCTGTTCCCACTACTGTGCCATGTTGGGCACTGCCGGAGGACGTGTGCCGCTGGTTCACAAACGAGCCGACCCCAAAGAGGGCCCATACCGCAAGAAAGACTATAGCTGAGCTTCTGCGGCCAGCTCCTGAGCTTCGCCCCGCGGGCCTGTTGCAATGACTTCCGGGCCGTTGGTGCTGTCACCGCGTTGCAGCGATCTGCCTCTCGAGTCGTATGCCGGTGCCGAAATCGGTGGATGGGAAAGGGTGGAATATGGGCCAGCGCTGCCAGCCCTCCGGCGCTGCCGCTCTGGGTTCCACGACAACTGTTGCCGTCGGACATCATGTCCTCGTTCCGAATGAAAGCTCTCCGCGAGGAGTGCGAGAGACTGCTCGTCCACGTCATCTTCCGCAACGGAACCTCTTAAAGTGTGCGCGGATGACGCGGGCCGAGCCCTCTCTTCACCGGGCCTCTCCCACCCGCGCAAGAGATCGAATTGGTTGTCGTGCTGGGCCGCGAGGGCGGCCGTGGCAGCGACGTTTGCAGCGACGGCCGAGAGTGTACGATACCGGGATGCACCGCGTTCGATGGACATGCGGCGGATGTTCGCCGCCGTGATGGCATCGTAAGACGCCTTGGTGCGCGGAGCATAGTAGAAGTACTGCACGACTAGCGTACAGTCCACGCAAACAAAGTAGGCAGCTAGCCACGTCTGTACAGAGATTCAAAAACATGGCTTTGACAGCGAAACTGAGCGAACGGACTTGAAATGGAAGTTGATGTGTGAGGATGCACCCAATCAGATTAGAGGCGTCGCCTGAGAAAGCGGTGTTGGTCAAAGTGTTACGTCGAGGAGGGTCTATAAATGCCTACCGAGAAACCAGTTGAGGAGGAAAGGAAGGGCCAGGCCGTCGCAGGATTGGCGGCGGATATTCTTAACGACCTGTCTTGTGTGCTACGTCAGACGAATGCGAGGATGACGATGATGCGAATGGATGCTCACGGAAACTGAGCGCAGAGCCAACATAATATTGAGATGTATCCTAAGAGTTCGCTGAAGGTGGTGGACGCATCTTGACATGCTAAGTGACGGACGTGGGCTACAGCAGAGAGACGGCTAAGCCTAAACCGAGCAAGTGACATAAATGTCGACCACGAGTACGGATCTACTTGATGATAACAAGACCTCCACGCTTGCTCGCATCTATATCGAATGCTCATTTAATGCTATCAGACACGCAGAGATAGCCGTATCAGTCGTCGCACAAGACCTGTCTCGGACGCTGGACATTTTGCGGGGGCCATGCCAATTGATTTCACCAAATTGGTATCACGTGCAACATTTCCCAGTTCACTTCCACCCATCATGCATCCGCGTTCAAGCCTCAAGCGGTCCCAATTTGCCACAGCAGACGATGCACCTGTAGCGTCCTCGTCTGCAGGCAAACCGACAAAAAAGACACGAATCCTCGATCCATCCGAAGACCCCGCCAATTTTGACGAAGAGGTCCACGCAGCGCTCGAGCAACCTGCGTCCCGCCGCCGCAAAGGGCGCGTAAAGACCGAAGGCTATGGGTCTGATTCTAGCAATGATGAAGAAGGTGTTGTTTTCAGCCGAAGAAAGGGCCCTGATCAGGAGCAGGACGATGACATGTTTGCAATCGGAGAGAACGAGGACAAACAGAAGGACGTCCCCGTGAAGAAGAAAGACAAATATCTCTGGCTCGGAGATATTGAAGGACAAGAGTTCGGCAAGCAGTCGGGCTCAGAGGACGATGAGGAGGATGAACCGGAGGACGAAGACGATGCCGAAAGAAGAAAGAAGGCAGGAATGGGTTACGAGATGTCGTCATTCAACCTGAGGGAAGAGATGGAGGAAGGCAAGTTCACGGAAGACGGGAACTATGTCCGCTCGTACGATCCTCATGGCATTCACGATCGATGGATGGAAGGGGTAGATGAAAAGGCGATCAAGCAGGCGAGGCGTCAAAAGAAACAACAGGATAAGATCCAGCGGGAGAAAATGGAGGCAGAGGAAAGGGAACTCCAAGAGAGCGGCGGCAAAATCGCGATGGAGCTCGAGCTCCTGGCAATGCTGAAAAAGGGCGAGACCGTGCTCGAGGCCCTCCAACGTCTAGGCTCAAAAGCCAAGAAGAACAAGGCGCAAGGCAAAACGTAAGCACTCGCAAAACTTTTGCTTTTGACCCCCGGACCTGACCCAGAATCTCTTCCAGTGCTCCAACCGGGAGCAATGTTCATAATACTAATGGCGACAAACCGAAGTACACATCCGACATCGAGCATGTCACCTATCTGGCTTCAAACATCATGTCGCTAGGCGATACCGACGTCTATTCTAAAACCTACGAGGAACTCGTCCGCGACGTTCGCTCCTCCGGCAGGATTGATTCGAATTGGGAGCCTCCTTCCGCCGATGTCAAATATGAGTACCGCTGGGCCGCTTCAGATGCCGTCTCGCAACCGTCTGCGTCCTTCGGTCCGTTCACCGAAGACGAGATGAAGGCTTGGTACAAGGCTTCATATTTTGGGTCCCTCGGCGAGAAGGTCCAGGTTCGCCCGGTTGGAGGCGAATGGGCGACTGGGAGAATGCTATCCAATAACGATATACAAACTCGAAAATGTCGTCAGCGCGTCTGTCATACTGCAACGCTTGGCCTTCAATTTCGTTCTAGCTTCTCATCGTCCGTAACAAACGGCCCCAACTTTGTTAGCGATCAATGTGTTCCGTTTGTCAAAGTGTACTACTATACATGATGGTTTTCCCGGACTAGTTGTCTAACGTATTGGTATCATATCTAACAGCTATGTGTATGTGTATGTTCTACAGAGGATATCTCAATGACTGATGTATTGGAAAACGAATGAAACTTCTGGTAGTCCGACTTCGGCGCGTAAAAGATCGTCATGATTGTTGCGAAGCTCCGCGTTAGTGAAATGATTCCACCTGTGTTGTCGTCATCGTCTGAGCATCCAATCATTCCTCACACGACGACTTACGTGCTGGCGTCACCGTACAACAGAGCGGTAGATTTGACGACTTGTTTCCCGTCTTTGCACCTCTTGCATTTGAAAGTCTCGTGCGTGTCGCACAGCGTCTTCTCGTTGAAGGAGAAGAGCTGCCGCAACGCATCAAGCGAAAAGTGCCGTTCAGTGTCCTCCTTCTCGTCAACAACGGCTGACGAAAGTGCCTGCTTATTTGCTTGTCTTTGGAAGATTTTCTCCTCGATCGTACCAGTTGAAATGAAGCGATAGACGAAACCTGAGGCGATACCAATTAACGTTTCAGATTTTGAGAGACAATCCAATGCTTACATTCTTTCTTCTGACCATCACGCCAAACTCGAGCCAGAGCTTGCTGATCAGCAGCGGGGTTCCAGTCTTGACCACATGACATTAGCCACTGTTTTAACAGACCTCTAAGTCACATACCAGGATCGAACAGAATCAGACGGTTCGCGCCAATAAGATTGATGCCACATCCGCCGGCCTTGCTGCTAAGTAGGAAGATAAATTCTTTGCCGTCTGGATTATTAAATTGGTCCACGAGTTTTTGCCTCTTGATAATACTCATCGTGCCATCAAGTCGGAAGTAGCCATATCTAGGGAAAGACAGAGCGTGAAGACTTCTGTTGATCAATGCGGGTTCATAATCATACTTCTTACTGCGGCATAATTTTTCGAAAAGGTCGAGAGTTTGGGTGTAGTTGCTGATGAGGACGATCTTGTCGTTCGTGTGCGTGCGAAGATGGTGAAGGAATCTGGTATACGTGGCATGAGATTAAGAAAAAGAATACGACCATTCCATACCTCTCCAGCACAACGAACTTCCCGCTCCATTCGCAACGCACAGTTTGATTCCGGCCCCTGTCTTTCGCACTTGCTCCAAATCCCATGAATCCCTCAGGAATGAGGCGTTCGGAGCCTCGGAGGTCATCTGGAAGATTAAGCAGTTCAGGATGGTTACACAATTTCTTCAGGATGTTGATGGCTTTGAGAGGCTGGGAATCTGCGCCTCGTAAAAGAGCCCTGATTTCCGGCGACGTGATGAACAGGTGGTAAAGGGATAGCTGAAACTCCGAAAGACCGCAGAATACGACATGTTCATACTTGACTGGGACTGTGATTGAGGTCAGGAAAAGCCAGACATCGGTGCGGGAACGATCGACACACGATATTTCGACAAAAGATCATTAGTCCGCCGGATGATAAATTTGGTGACAAGCCCGCCGAGTTCTTTAAGTTTCTTCTCGCTTTCAGCCTTGACCATATCGCTCGCCATGGCATCTCGACCACGGATAATCGCATTCTCAAAATTCTTTCTGAAATCATTTTTAGATCCCAGAAAGTTTGGGTTGGCAAAATTCAGCAATGAAAAGTACTCGGACAAGTCGTTCTATGCATGTACAGCGTCAGCTTTAGGCCGACCGTGTTCCAAGGGCGAATCGGTACCTGGATGGGAGTTCCAGTCAGAATGACGCGTCGCTTGACGTTTAAACCATTCAATGCTTGGAAGGTCAGAGAGTCTGGTAAATCAATTCGCACAGCAGTTCCAAACGAAGTATTAGATGCAAACTAACCCGAATTCTTCAGACGGTGACCCTCGTCACAAAGCAAAAGACCAATTGAGCAATTTGCCAAATAGTCTGTGAGCGTACGAAGAGTCTCGTACGAGACTATCATGACTTTGGCGGGCGTCAGTGATTGTATAGAGAGTATTTCTGATGCGAACCTGGTTGCGTTACATTCCTCCCATGGGCTGCAACCCAACGGCTAACTTGTGCCAACAACCCCCTTTCCCCCCTTACCGTCGACGGCGAGAGGCATCAAGGCATCCTTCCCGAGCCATTTTACTATTTACCCAATCAATTTGACTCATGTCATTGTCAAAAGAACCGAATTACCTAGCTCATTGGCCCAGTTTTTGACCAAACTCGAAGGACAAGCAATAATACATTTCTCGATGGAAGGTTTCCCCGGGCGAGGTGATTGCTTGAGAAGAGTCCACATCAAGGCGATGCACTGAAGCGTCTTTCCGAGACCCATTTCATCAGCCATGATACACCCATATTGATTCTCGACGACCATCCCTGTGGTGCATTTATACAAGAACTGCCGGACATTAGAGCTTCTCAGAATACAGACAATGCCAGCATCGTACCTTAACACCCTCCACCTGATGTGGCCTCAGTACTTTGGACAGTCGAGGATCGATGACGACAGGGACCTTCTCGACTTTAACTTGCTTGTGCGTCTCACCGAGTAGATCTCTCAAATTTTTGTGAGGGTTGAACATCCCGGCTGTCTTTTCCATGGCATCCCTCGCTGCCTGCTCCTTCGCCTCTTGCCTCTCTCTTTCTCTTCGTTCCTCATCTGTCTCTCTGTCATCCGTAGTGGGATCATACAACACTATCGCATGGTCGGCCATCGGATCGTGGAGCGGTCTAGGTATGATCTTGGCTTGAGGTCTGATTCCAAGAGAAATATTGGAAGGCGTTAAGGGTACTGTCTTGCCTTCCTTAACCATCGATGGTAGCGAGAACTTGCGAGACCCGACCTGCTCGAACGGCTTTGGTTCATAGACCGGGAATTGCTTGATATTGGCAAGAATTTCTTCCTCGTTCATGTATTCACCATCCCTGTTGGATTTCTTCTTCTTCCTTTGGGCATTCTCAACGTCGGAGTCATTTTCGGCGTCTTGACCGGCGTAGGAGACACGTTTTCGTTTCCGCTGCGGTTGATTTCTATTGACTGAGGAAGTTAAAGTAGGTGTCTTAAAAGGCTTGCTAAGACGTGCGCTATCCTGGAACTTGTCGACGACTTTTCCGTCCTTCGTCGTAGGGACGCGTCGCAGCATGTCAACAATGTAAACGCGTAACTGGTCATGATTGTGACTGTTCGTGAGCATGTCACACTATTTACATATATTTACTACAGCAAGTTACATCGTTTGCAAGTACTGTGACCACTGCATATTGTCTGCGTTGACGGCCGCGTCCGCATAAGCCGAATAATTCTCAATGGTGACTGTGGTCATAATAATGATGTCTGGTTGTTGAGACAGGGATGCAGGAAGATTCAAACGCTGACAAAGAATGGCGCTATTTGATGCGCAAAACGCAAGAACTTCGGCGCCGCCATTGCTATGAACTAGGAAGAAAAGGCACGATTAGAGCAAGAAAATGGCACACTCATAGCACATACGAGGTCCCCGGTGCACAGTCTGGACTGTAAAGCACTGAAGTGCCGTTTCTGATCATCGCTGGCATCCTGGCTGACTATTACCTTGGCAGAGGGACCGCCCGTGCGCAAACTGTTGATCAGTGACAGTGCGGCCTCTCGATTGTAAAATTTTCCGGGGGGACCCTTCTCTCGCGATATGAAATCAACTGTCTGAGTGCTGGACGTCGAGGGCTGACTTTCGACCAATGCAACAGGAATGGCAACCGTCGAATCAAGATTCAGAGAAATGGGCAAAGTCCTGCATATGGTTTTCTGAGCCCAGGGATAGAGAGAAAAGAAAGGAAAAAACTCAACGATTTGTTCCCACCCGCAGCATCTGTCGCTCTTGAAGTGTCAGAATCAAGGCCACTACAACTGCGGTTGGAAATCAATTCATCAAGTACACAGACGAATAGCACACTAACAGGGGTCCAAAAATCGTGTTCCTTTTCCATGTGACATTTGGCAAGTTTGTTGTTGAAGTCGGTGAAGTTAACAATGGAAGTAGATCTTGGTTCACTGTCACAAAGCTGAGGCAAATCAGAGTGCATACCAAGTCTACATTGACACAAACACTTACTCATCCTGAACATTCTGTTGATTGGGTACACTGCTTGGTCCTATATCATTTACAGCGGGTTCAGTGTCTTCAAAATCCGGCAAGTCTTGTGCACTTGGTGCCTCGTATCCAGCTAAGTCAAGAAGTTCTTGTGCTGTGGGCTGAATAAGAGGTTGAGGAGCCATGTCTGCACCAGGCTGGTTCATTTCTACAGCGTCGACAACTTCGTTAATCACTGCGTCATTTCGTGGCAGGTTCTGGCTGTCTGCACGAGGGCCGGAGACATTCGAGTTCGCATCCGAGTGCTTTCCTGACACAGTTTTCAGACTTCCTTTGTCGAAAGCCAACAAGGACCTCGTAGTCTTATTCATAAAGCCGGCTGAAGAACGACCAGGGCCTGGTTTTGTCCTGGATGGCGTTATCGGAGCCTTCTTCACAGCAGACGTTGATGTCGTCAATCGTGCCTTAGTAGATATAGCGCTACTCATGTCAGCAAGATCGGGGATATCCATAACCTTGACTAGTGGATTCGCGGCACGATTTCGATGGGCCGGGACACTACCGCTGGGCGTCGAAGAAGGCGGAGGAGGACGAGCCCCGACGTTGGCGGTGGATCCGATTGTTGTGCACTGCTCGTATTAGGTCCGTTGCCGTTCGTTCCAGGTATGGAGAGCGAGGGCTTCAAGTTATCTCGACTGGCTGGGTGCTTTGCTACTACTATAACGGCATCCATCGAATCGTCTTCGGCGTCCGATGCAGGAACGATTTCTTCTGAGGACGGGCGACGAGGTCTTCCCATGCGTATCGGCGTCTCGACCGGCTTTCTGGACTCGCCCATTTTCCGGGGCGTCTGAGTGACATACCGGAGGGGTACTGTGTCAGCGGGGCCAGACTTCAGACGTTTAGGAGGTCGGTCAGCCCCATCCCGATCAACGCCAGCGTCCTCCTTTGAATCGACGGGCTTGTCCCTGGGTGTGCTCGGCTTCTGAGGCGACGAAGATGAATGGATGGTGGAATCTGGCTCCTGTGACTTGCGTTTTGCTTTTCGACCTGAGATAGACCAAGCCAAGCATCATGAGGATTGGCTAGATATCCATAACTTGAGACGCACGAGGAGGCCCCGTTGGAAAAAACTCTTCCCCAGGTTGGAAGAGGCTGACGACGCGATAGTCTCGCCCATTCGTGTTTGCACGCTCCCAAAAATATTCGACCATTTGCTCGGAACCGTTAAAAGACTCGATGGGCTCCCATCTATAGCGCACGTTATTTGTAGACATTTTGCTCAGCTATACTCAAGTCCTTTAGTTGAAGCATTGAAGATGTTGCTCACGTATCATCACTCGGTTGATAGCCCTTCCACTAGAATACAACACGAGATGAGCACTCAGAAATGAAGTTGACGCGGTGACATACTCTGACACGATATTTCTGGAATAAAATGTTTAACAAGTTTAACAATGACAGAGAGCAGCAACTTGTATGCGTACCCATTGGTATCCAGACTTCCTTCCACGCTTCTTTTCAAAGCGAGCTTGGATTACTGACTCTGGTGCGGTAAGGAGATTGTTGAGACAGGGTACGGCGCGAAAACCATTGAAGCTTACCGACTTCGTACTCCTCGTCGGACATGAGCACGCCAGTCGTGGCGAAGTGAAATTGAAATGGTGAACGTTCGCGTTTTGCGCATTGACATTGACATTGATGTATTGCACGTGACCAATGATCCAGAATCCGCTGTTTCAGACAAACTCCAATGAAATGTCTCTGGAACTGCTGTGAGCGTCCTTATAACTTCAGACGTATTTTCAATGATGTCCCGGAATCTCCTTCTTTGCGCACCTCATGGCGGAGCAGCAATACAAAGAGCAAAAAGTCCCCAATGCCCCTCCGCCTGCTTATCCTACTCAATATGGCGGCCAGCAACCTCAACAATGGCCTCAGCAGCAGCCCGAATTGTCTCAGCAGCAACCTCAGCAGTGGTCTCAGCAGCCACCTCAACAATGGCAGCAGCCTCCTCCCCTCAGCAACCTGTCTCGGAAGCACAATTAGGTGAACAGTATCATGCCGAAAGTATGTGCGACCATCGTGACTACTGGGATCTTTGCCGACCAAAATCGTGCGAAGTGTACGCACGCTGTGCTAGGGGAATGCATGATAGCACGCGGAAGTTTGGCATCTGCGGCATTTTAACCGCAATAGTGTGTCTTGCTGCCCTCTCAAAGTAAACTTGTGCTGAGTGTCATTCTGGGATCAGTTCCTTTTTCCAATAGGTCTGATCTGCCTATTGTGCGCAGATTATTCTTGTTCTCCTAAAGATCATCAAGCGCTTATGAATGCTTCAGCATGGATTCGGAGAAAGTATGCAACAGGTGCGGTCAAAAACTACCGTGATGTAACGATGGAGCGACAGCCTCCAACACACCGTTATTGGACGGTACATTTTGCGTGGTTTTTCGCAATAACATGGTATGCTACATTTCAAACCAGTTTGTGGTTTAGTGCTTGTGCGCCCTCAATATCAAGTTGTCGCCAGTTCTTGTTCTGCTAAGTTAGTACTTCATGGATTTGATTGATATTTCCTGTTACGTCGTCGAGACAATTGAATCTGACAGAAGGCATGCTTCAGTAACGACTGAATGGTGTTGAGCAGTTCACGCAAGGACGCCGCAAATGGTCATGCGGGCTGGAATCACAAGGCGAACTCAAGTCGCCTGCTCTTCTTCCCATGTCATATAGTCCAGTTCATCACGCTCATTGCTGACACTCCTTTCTTCGACCCTCCTTTTTTCATATATCCGGCTCTTTTGCAATGGCTTGGTCGTTGACACAGCTAGTTACCGCCGTGTATATTTTGATGCCGTTTGTCGTCGCACAAGCGCCTGATTTGCCCGATTGTGCCAAACCGTGTGCAGCTACTGCTGCGAACGCGGCCGGATGTACACTGTAAGCTTTGCCTATAGTCATCGTAGTTCCTCGCTAACCAGACTTTTTGCATGACTTTCAAGAAACGACGTGCAATGTCTGTGTAAGAGCAACTCATTTATTTCTGCCACCCTCCAGTGCGCCAGCCATGTATGCCCAATCGAAGACTTGAGCATCACTGGAGGCCGGCTGCAAGCCATGTGTGTGGGTGCGTATGAATTATACCCAGTTTCCTGCGCTGATTAATATGCAACGTCTGTACCAGCGCTGCCTACCACGTCGTCCACCTCGAGCAGCCAGTCAGCTACCTCCAGCCATTCCACAACGTCAACGACTGTTCACCCTCTCCGCCGATCACAACTTCTCAAACCTCAAGCGGCAGCGTCATCGTTGTCACTACCACCGTGACTGATGGCGCCTCGTCAACGGTGTCGCCATCGCCCACCGCACTCTCCGTTGTTCCCACCACAAGTGGCACGACGCTCAGCCTTCCCGCTACAAGCGCTACCGGGACCAGTACGACAATCGTGTTTAGCACCGTCACACCCCCTGGGCCCACTGGTATCAATGCCGCAGAACATGCAGTCGACTCTATGCCTGGCATTGCCTGGCTCGGCGCGGTCGTTTTGGGGCTCCTCGAACTCTGAATCGTTCATTTCTGCTCGAGATACCCGAGTTCTACCTCGCGTCAATTCTCTGACAAAATTTTCACCCCTTTTTCGCACTATCACCATTGCTTACTTTTTAACCTGTAGCTTCATCCACGGACAATATTGCCAGGGCACCAGTATCCTTAGGAGAATCTTTTAACTTATTTGTTTATGCCTTGAGATGGCAAGTCGATCATAAGGCTGTACGTACTGAACAGGGATTTTTAAGCTCGTGGGTCAACCATAAGTCAAAGCTACTGTGAGGGTGTTTGAGTTCCGACTTGCTCGATCTCCTGGATCATCAGACCTGAAAACGCACCGTCCCAACTGCCAACTCCCTGGTGTTGCATGCGCCTCATCGGCAATTGTTTTCGTTTGCGATGATGCTATGCGCAGAAGGGACTACGAGAGACGCCTCTGAGACCGTTGAACCTTCAAGCGCAATTGTTGCCAGCAGGAATGACTTCATTGCATCTCGCCGTCTAGGTAAGAGTGACGTATATATACAATTTACATTCAGGTTAGATACAATACCGAATAAGAGCAAAGTTAGGGGTATAGTATACTGTACATATTGATTGTCCTGGTATTATTCTATGCATCTTGCGACTCGACTGGCCCCCACTCGGGTATAGGCAGGTTGCGGGATGCAATTAGACAGTCCTTAACCCATGTCCAAGGGACAACATTGCCATTGTCAAGAGCGCCGTCGTAATGATAATTCTCCTTGATGACGACCAGATCGTACTCTTGTGGAGCAACAGACGCGTACTTCTTATCAGTCACAGCTTCGACACGATCGGCACCCATGGAAAGAATAATGCGAGGCACAGCATTGGCCGCTTCTGGCGTCTTTTCATCGACTCCAGCCAGCTTTTACAACTGATCAGATAAACAGTGAAATGTACCAAAGGGAACTACATACCTTTCTCCCCTCTGCTGGGGCACCATTTCGGCGCCAATACAAAGGATGGACTTGCCATCAAGCAACTTGCGAGCCACGGAGTTGGACATGATGTCCTTGAGTTGGTGAATGCTGTTACCCCAGTCTACATCAACCTGTTGAGAAGGACGTGCTCCAAGGGCGTCAGAGTAACCTTGAGGTAACATGTACCCTTGCCACTCCTTTTCCTCTCCCTGATATTGAATGCATAAGGATAGCCAGGCGAATTGATTGGACATGCGGTGCTTACAGATTCGACAGACTCGTGAAGCCATACTAACGACAAGCAAGGGATTCCCAGCCCAAGCGCGATCAAGAATTTCGGCTTTTGATTTGAATCGTCGGCCAAAAGAAACACACGCTCTATATCGTCTTTTCCCGTCCATTTGACGTCGCCCTTTTCGATGACCCAGCGATTCCCTGAATTCGAATGACGGCCCTCCATACGAATGATGCTGCTCCAATCGTCAATCACCGTGCCTCCACTACTCTTGATGGCAGCCAGAACAGCATCTTTATCCTTGCTCCAGTTTTCATTGCCGACGCTGAAGGTGACAACGAGACCGGTCTTAGCAAGAATCTTCTTACGAGCGCTATGACCTGAGGTCCCACTTGCTAGTGAAAGTTTGGAAGGACTTGGACTCGGCTTTGCCTTGACCGGTCTAACGATCGTCACGATCAAATCCGGATCGAGTTTTCGATCTTTCCAGGCGTAGGTGATGGTCTTCGCGGCGATTCTCACATCAGCGATGTGAACATCTTCGACGTCGTCATCACCGCGTATGGATAAGATGCCTTCGTCCAGATTCGATACGTCGACGACCTTACAGCTGCGGGTATTTCGGCCAACCAAGACATCATCGTCCACCCGCAATTCCCCAGCTCGCATCTGGTCCAAAGTAACAGTCCCTTCTGTACCGTCGTCATACTTGATATTGTAGCGAGAGTTGTTCTGAAGAGAATGAACCATCCCAGAGTAATAGTGGCCGTCTTGTTTCCACAAGGCAAAAACACGAGTAGGATCCCCAGTAGCCAATCTGCTGGAGGAGGCAAGAGAGCGTAGTCGCTTCGGTTGTCTGGTATTTGGAGTCACCACCGAGGAGAACTTCGAAGGTTTGCTGGATAACCCTGCAGTAGATCTAGTGTTTCGTGCTTTTGCCGAGGACGCTGTGCGAGTACGCTTGCGAGAGAATTCCGCCCTGAATTCGTCTTCCTGATCCAGTCCACCTTCGGTGGCAGTCTCGGTCTTGTCATCTCTCGGATTGTCGTCGTCGTCGGGACACCGATCGACGTCAGAGATTTCCTCGTGTCGGCGTTTCTTCGACCTGGCTATTGTCTCTGACGGGTGTCTAAACGTGCTCTTCGACTTCTCGCCATTCTCTTTCTTTGGGGCCGCTGAACGACGTGTAATTTTCGGGGCAGCGAAATCCTGAGTAGGAGCGGACGAAGGCACCTCGGCGATGTCTCTCAAGGGTATTTGCTTGCCCTTTCCAGAAGAGGCTGGAGTACCCTTTCGTTTGCCTATAATATCGAAAGTCAACGTGGAAGACAGAGGGTGCAGAAGGTCCGAAAAACGCACTGGTTGAAACACCTGTCGTTGAATTATCTGCCTGGAGTCACATCAGATCTTGCATTATACTGAATAGGCTAGATCAGTCGCCAACCTTCTGAGCCTGCAGTGATCTAGTGTATGTCGCACGTCTCTTCTTTTTCTGTCGAACAACATCAACAAGAGGGACCTCATCTTCGTCATCCTCGCTATCCTGGTCCGATTCTCGAACAACTTCTTGAGCTCTTTTCGCAGCAACTGGGTCCGCGACTTGGCATTGCTTAGAGGCCTTCGGTGATGGTGCAAAATCACGAGGTAGTTTTACAGCGGGGCTCTCCGTAGGGCCACCTTCGTCCCGGAGTGGTTCGGAGTCAGGGACTTCTAATTGATCAGTTTCTGCGGGCTTTCTGGTCTTGGCACCACCGGAGACGTGTGGATTACGTTCTCCAGAAGTTGGCAGAGGCTCCGCACTCACAATGATTCCTGTTTTCGCAGAGGTTTCGGACTCTGCTTCCCGGGCTCGGAGATTGCTAACGGGACCGGCGTCCAGATTCTGGTAATGTTGATATCGCCACATCTTGTCCGGGTGAACCAAGCTCAAAAGATTTTTTTGATGAGTGCCACCGGACGTCGCGCTGGGACCTAGAAGCTACTTCAATATCGGTCGTTGAGGAGATCTCGACCGAAGATAACCTCACCTGGACCTGCGGATGTTTCTGTCTCAGGTTGTGTTGAAGGCTGTGTCGCTTGGAGTTCTGGCACGATCGGATCTGACGCTTCTCCATTCAAAAGACGTTCGTAGCTGGAAGAAGGACCGCTACTCTGATAACCTTGGCTCGCATGGTCGTCCGCTGTAGTCATCTTCCCATAATCTAGTGGTCCGCTAACACCATTATCCTCGGAGTCCCCGTATGGTTGAGACTGAGAACTGTCGGTGTTGGAAGGGGTTGCGGCAACAAGAACGCGACCTTCGGGAGGTGAAGGAACGCGATTCATGGATCGGATATTACCAGCGTTCAAAACGGCCCTCTGGTCCTTCGAATCGGTGCTCCCTGCACCCAATGAGCCACGGCCCAGATCAGATAAAGGTACATCGAACTGTCTGGCGGCGGCCAAGAATTGACGTTCAGGATCGGCCGAGAAGTCGCCTGCAAAAGAATCCGGCGAGTCGCGCCTTTGGCGTCGGCGGGTGTGGACGGAGCGGCGCATGGGTTCGCGAACGGAAGAGACGGGTGAGATGGATACCGCTTTCGGCGGTGAGATGACCTTTTTATCTTGAAGTGGTTCCTAATTTTCAAGATCGCGTGAAGAAGAGTGGCACATATTGTTGAAGACTCACGTCTACGAGAACAGAGGATATCACGCCTCGACGCGTCGGAGACACCCTTTGAAAGTCCTGTCGCGTGTCGGATTGCAACCCTGGGTTCTGGCTTTCAATTCGTAGTCCTTCCACAGTTTCGAACTCCTCCACCCTTTGACTTTGCGTTTCTGCAAGGCCGTGAAAGCGATAGTTGGGCAATGAGGTCTGTGACGATGATGAATGCGGTGAAAAAGACATCTCTGGCTTTGTCAGAAAGGTCTGTTTTTTGTTTGAGGCAGGGACGATCACGGACACAATGCCTCTCCAATAGACGACTGCGTGACGCGATCGGTGTGCGAAAAAGTGGCGATTGTTCCACAAAGCTACGAAATTTTCATGGAAGGAAGCCCGTCTGTTCCTGCCAAGGTCCCTGCCACAGTGCAATGTGTACAGGATACGTAATGAATGGTGGGGAAGATTGAGACGGCAAACGTACTGCCACCAGTGTCAAGTCACACTAAGTAAACGTTCCTCCAGATTGGTTTCCACTATTCCGAACCTCACCTGGACTGGGACAACGGACACTAGCCGTCTATACCGGGAGAACAGTGTTCGAGGATGAGGAGACGCTGTGTTAGATTCCGCTTCCGCACGTGGATCAACGATCATGTGACTACGACGCGGCCGGTCGCGGCTGGACGCGACTGTAAGACTGGCCGACCAAACTCTTGTAACATATAGCCACTACGATCAAATTTCAGAACTCTAATTATCTTTTTTCGCCAAACAGATCGCCTCGTACTCCATTGTTTTGGGCGTGGAGCGCACAGCTCGGCAGCCGTACATCTCCAAATATCAACGTCCCGCAGGAGTCATTCCATTCACGCGGGATCATGAAAATTTCCAAGATTCCAAATTTCCAACGCCTTGATCCTCTCGAGCTTTTCTCCGTAGACAACCAAAAGGACAGTCGAGGCGGCACGTTTGTAATCAACAAAGGCGGGCAAGATTCTCAGACTCCCGAACTTGGTGCAAACCATCTCCCCTCTGGCGACGTTACTGATTTGCCTGTCCCTATTCCTGATTCCGGTTTTCGTACGACACAATCGGAGAAAAGTTGGGAAATCACTCCAACAGGATCTCATCATCGCCAACAGACTACCATCAGCACGTCCAGCGCAATATCCTCGGTGCCAATGTATACGGCTTCTACCACTACGAATCTCATCATATTACCGCAGAATACCTCAGCCACTGTCTTGGTATCCTCTATTTCCACGTCCACTGCATCGTCTAGTCCTCACAGTCGTACTGCCATACCTACGTCGGTGATCATCGTTGTAGTGGTTGGTGTGAGTCTACTAGTTGTGGCCTTATTGATAACGGCCAAAATCTGTTTGCGACCTCGCCGTGCGCCACGGCCAACTCCATCACTGCCTATCCCGTATGGCTCCTTTCCTAGTCAATGCGCACAGGTAAACGAATCTCCAGTGTTTGGCGGGAAAGAACGCTTCTCTCCCAAGATCCGCAACAACGAACTCTGGGCTTGGACACCATATATCCAACCTCAATCAAAGCAAGACCCGGCACAGACAGCTACCCCTTTGCCTCAAGCCCCCACTGTTCAGAAAGCGTCAGAGATTCCGCGACTAAGCCGCGTACCATCTTCACATACTGGAAGGAACGTACGGACTCGATCCAGCACCGAAAGTACACATACACGGAGCCGCAGTGCGCCGCTTTCTCCTGTAGTTCTCACTTCTTTTCCAGAGAAGAGTAAGGCTAATGGCGAGCGCCGATCCAGAGTATCGTTCTATGGTCAGAGCATTGCAGACCTGAATATCGGTCTGGCTATCGGAGACACGGGGAAGTCGTCGGCCTACAACCCACTAGAAATGCAGCAGGATCGACCACGAAAAAACAAAACGATACTCAAGCACACTTCACCAGGATCTGCATATGATGGAGCAGATGTGACTTCTCCAAAGGCTTCCGAAGTGGCCCCCACGCATTCTCAGGGTGGCCGAGCCCCTATCAAGTCTACATATTTCGCCCCCGGCTCATATCCCGGATTTCCCGAGTGCAGCCTCAGGAATTGAGGACAAACACGAAGCCTAGTCCTGCGAATCGAAGGTCCTCTTCATTCCGCAAGTCAGCTGCGTACTTGGACCGCGACCCGCCGTCCCCTTCCTATGGATTCTCCCCAGAAACAGTCTATACTATGCCGTCTCCTCAGCCTACTCTTTATCCAGATGACTCTCTCAGCATTATGGATTGCAAAAAGCCGAAAAGTCAACAAAAGAAGTCGATACTCCCCACAGAGGCTACGTCAAAAGTTGTGGTAACTGCGGATGCGGCATTCAGTGATCTCGGAAACTTGATGCTGAGAGACTCCAATCCCACTCCGTTCTCAGAAAAATCCGAGCGATTACTTCCAAAGCCATCTGAAAGGAAAAAGTACCTCAATGACGACAAGCCACCGCATATTCCTCTTCCGCCTCCTTTGCCCTCTCTTGCTCAAATGGCGCTCAATCACGCAAATCCTCAGGCTTACGCAGATTATAGAAGCCCAACATATAGCATTTGCGGTCTCTATGAGAGTGATGAAAGGAATAATAAGGTGGGATCAGGATATCGCTAAAACGGAATTTCGGACAATCTCACAGGGTCTCCACATTATCGCGTTGTATTACAAGCCTATGTAAAGCACAATATATCTATCATAATGACAACTCCACGATAAGCTGGAAAACTTATTTCAGACGGGGAAAGGAGACAGTGTGTTCAATGCGTGGAGATGAAATTGGTAGCCCCTAGTCCTCCAGCAATCTTGGTCGGCAGTGCGTGCGTGTTCAGGGTACGTCTTGACCCGGAATACACGATACCTGTTGCTGAGTGAAAAGGGAAGCAGATTTCGTTCAAAATACCCAGGCTTGCTGCTCACTTGATAAATTTGAAGTCTTATTGCGAACGGGATAATTTGTGTATTTCCAGCTCGCGACAAAGGTTATGAAATCAGGATGATAGATAGAATTTGATTGTTACTCAGGAGGATCTAGCTTCGTCATGTTCGTAGCAAGGCAAGCCGCAGATCATGATGCCAAATATGATGGAAAGAACCGCCAAAGATGAAGGGGGATGGTCTGTCGGACTGGAGGATAGAATAAAGATAAAAATGAACTGGTTTTGGTGTGGAAAATCTCGGTATGGCATGAGCAATGACAATGACAACTGACAGCTGAGTTGCGGCGATGCGTGGACACAATCCATCAGACTACTCAACTCAGTGATTACCTAAGCTTGATGGAGTATGAAGGTCGCTGCGCTTTTCCTGATGCACCCGCCAACGTCCTCCTTTTCTTTGCTACTACCATCTAGACCCTACCATCCTCATTAATATTCCCATGTCTCAATCTAAAAATGTTTCTCAACAAAGCTACTCGTACGAACACCTCAATGTTAAAACGCACGACGGCGATGGCGATGAAGAGCAGGGATTTCTAACTATGGATGACCCCTATAACATCACACCAGCCACTCCACTATTTTGTGGCATCCCGCTCAAAACGATCTCGTTTGTGTCTTTACCGCCTTTAATTGACATCATTATTCACCACTTTTTAGCCTCGTGATTCTGGCCCTTCAAAATTCTACACTCACGTTAATTATGCACCACTCGCGCACGTCTACGCCCCCTTCCCGCACCTATTCCGCTGCTACTGCAGTTCTCATGAACGAGATATTCAAAGGCTTGATATCTCTTTTCATCGCTTTTCTTCGCGTGGACGGCCCCTCAACACACTATCACGAGACGCCCCAGCTGCCTGGTCGCCTTGTCTCCCGTGCATTCGGACCTCCCATTTTGCGACTAAAAAAACTCACGCACAGTGTGTTCAGTCCTGATTGCTGGAAACTGTCAATACCTGCAATTTTATACGGCGAGTGTCATATCCTATATCCAGGTTCCTTCTTCATCTAATTAGATCATATGTAGTCATCCAAAATAATCTCCAATATGTTGCGGTGTCCAATCTAGAGGCGGCAACATTTCAGGTTACATACCAGATGAAAATATTGACCACGGCGGCATTTTCCGTCATTCTTCTCCGGAAAAAGCTCACTCCAATCCAATGGCTCGCGCTTCTCTTCCTTGCAATTGGTGTAGGCATTGTTCAGATTCAAGCTGGGGCTGCAAAGGGCGTAAGGGCGATGTCTCACGACATGCATCACCTCAATGGAACGAAAGGTTTCATGGCCGTGGTTGCAGCCTGTTTCATCTCCGGTTTGGCCGGTGTCTATTTCGAGATGGTCTTGAAGGGTTCACAAGCCGATCTATGGGTCCGCAACGTTCAACTCTCCCTCTTCTCCCTTTTGCCAGCGTTGGCTCCAGTAATGCTGGCTCACACAGGCGCTGCTGGCCGAGAATGGTTCTCATCCCTTTTCCACAATTTCGGTGCGTGGGCATGGGCAACCGTCGCTGTGCAGGTCCTCGGCGGTTTAATCACGGCCATGGTCATCAAATACTCGGACAACATCCTCAAGGGATTTGCCACTAGTCTGAGCATCGTCATATCCTTCCTCGCCTCCATTGCCATTTTTGATTTCCACATGACTTTCACATTTATCCTTGGCTCTGTCATCGTCCTCATCGCGACTTGGTTATATAATCAGCCTCCAAAACGTTCCTCCGCTTTTCTTTCAGACTCCATTCGGCATCTGGTCCGCAATGAGAAGATCAGTGGATCGATTTCCGCGGCTCATCGATCACCACTCCCTCCTAGTTTCTCGACTGCTTCGCTTGTGCCACCAAATTCAATCTCGGAAGAAGCCTTATCTCACACGTGCTAACTTCTCGTACGATTATTCCCTTCGTTCTGATATACCGAACAATTATGGAGCGATCCGGACTCGTATTCTACAATCAACACCTTGTCCAACGCAGAACACTGGTATCTTCGATTATATTCACCCCGTGACCGCAATTGTAGCCTTCACGTGTTAGTCATATTTCGCATCCCAGCGAGCTTTTTGTGTTTATAATTTGCTATGCTCGCGGACTAATATGTCGCGCAGATTGCGCAGCTGCGATATTGTTTGGATGCTATATGCAGTTCTACAATACAAGATCCACAACAGCTTACCAGCATACCTACACATTTGAAATATCTTGGGTGATAAATAGGTTCTCGACGCGTCTCAGCCATTCATCTAGAAAGCCTTGCACGTTTAGCCATCACTCCCTCAAAGTCTGTTCAAGGCCACGTTTTATAGCTAGGAAAGGACAAGCGTCAGTCTTCAGTCTTCCACATTATTGACGATACTCGGACCATCGCAAGTCTCCTTTGCGTCTCCAAATAGCATTTTAGTGTTCGGCATATAAAACATAGGGTTGGGAACATCGGCTGCCATTCAAAAGTTTGTATCATGGTCTTCGGCCAAAGGCGAAAAAGCCATACCGTAGCCGCTTGCGAGACCTCGTTTCATAACGATGACTTGTTTGCTCTTCCAGGCGTGCAGAACAGGCATGCCCTGCGATGTCTAGATCAGTATTATTCAAGTCGTCCATGTGAGTTGTCACTGACGGCGATGGCAGAGCCTGGTTCCAAGGCAATAGGATTCACAGTGTCATTAGCCCCAATGACAAGAGTAACGTCCGTATCCTTGAAATCATCGTTGATCTCGTCCATTTCCAGTACGACTTGCAATGACCGTAAGCTGTAACTCCTTCTGAGATTCATGACGTATTACTTACTGTCGTACGGCACAGAGGCTTCTGCCAGTAGGACATTACATTGGCCAGGCATTCGACCTGCAACAGGGTGGATCGCGAACTGATTTTGTTGGAAATCATAATAATAAGAATAACATCCAAGCTATATCATTAGAAGAACCCTCTTACTCTGACGTTGATTCCCTTCGCTCTGAGCATGGACGAAATCTCGGCGATAGGGTACTGCGCTTTAGCCACCGCCATGCCATATCCGACAACCTAATCTCCGTTGAATCAGTTTTATAGCCAATCGAGGAGTATATGTCCGTACCAAGATCACGCTTTCGGCATTCCCCAGGGCCTCCACGGTATCATCAACCGTCGTCTTCGTTATCGTACCCTCAATCTTGTGTGCATCTGATGATGTAGTTGTACCAATGCCACCAAACAAGACGTTGGTGAGGGACCGGTTCATCGCAACACACTGGCATACAGTGTGAATACACAGCAAATTACGACCTGCAAGAGCTTACCATTATGTACGACAGAATCGAGCCGCTTACGCCGATCAATGACCCTATTGTCGTTAACAGCGGATTGTCTAGCATGAAGCCTATAGTCGAAGGGAGGTTACTCCTGGAGTGGATGTGAACAGATCGATCGCCCCACCTTCGGCAACCAAAGCAAAGCCCCTGGAAAAAGGTGAGAAGGACAGTCATGAGCCGAAACGAATGTCCTTACGAATAGGCATTCAGTACAGTAATAACCACAGCTACCAAATGGGTCAATATCAATTGGAAACACGACAAAAGAAATGACGCATACGCATGTCTGCACCACCGATGGCGGCGGTTGTTGTGTATCCTTGAATGAAGCTCAGCAGAGTACTCAAGCCAAGGTAAGATGCAGCCACAATGGGAGTAGCGGGTGCCATTGAGAGGAAGCCCGCCATGGTGAGCGCGTTGGCACCCAAGAGAGAGGAATTTATCAAGTGCTTGCCGGGGAGTGCCAATGGTTTCGATGACATGCGCGCAGCAAGTTTTAGGAAGGCCACAATCGAACCGGTAAAAGTGATGCCACCTAAGTTCAAGATCATCAGATCGCTTTGGAACCTTTCGTGATCTCGTAAGGGATAACTTACCGATAACGACACCCAAATAAGCAGTGACCAGGTGCAGAGTTGAGATGTGTGAGAGGTCGGCAAGAACACTTCCGATACTGGTCAAGACGGCAGAGAGACCGACGATGGAATGAAGCATAGCAACAGTCTGCGGCAGTTCCGTTCCCGTGACGCGTCTGCCGATAATCGATCCAAGGATCCCACCAATGCTTGCAACACCTGCGAATTGAGCGATGACAGGAGCAGGGAAGCCGACAGCAGCAAGCGATGCAAGGATACCAGACCCAACGCCCAGAATACGAGAGCATTGCCTTGCCTAGCCGTCGTCTGAGACGACAGTCCAGATAACGAACCTATTTGGACGACAGATCAGTTTTGGGCTAAGGTTCATGTATACTTGTTCATCACCTATGCACAGAACGCTGCTAGTCAAGTATCCTGCCTGAACAAGTCCGGCCATTCCAGTGCTGGCTGCGGCTAAGAAAGCCCCAGTAAAGACAACCGCAGGAACAGCATATAACCATGAATACTCAGGAGGATCAGTTGGACCTGGTGGGCAAAATCAGTATACCGTCACGCTACGACGAGAAGAAAATTTACGCTTGAACATGTCGAGCATGCGTTTCGTAATGATGAAACCACCAGCAACGTTAATGCTGGCCAAAAGGACCGCCAAAGCACCCAACGCTTGAGGCACGGTTCCCGGAAGATAGCCACCACCCATAATAAACAGTCCTCCGATACCAACCATTCCTGAAATAGCGTTGGTGACGGACATAAGAGGGGAATGTAGCGATGGCGTAACGCCCCAAACAACCCTAATGTAATGATCAGATCGACTGATAACAGAAAGTACGCTGCACATTTGTGTGCTACCTGTATCCAATCAAGCCAGCTAACCCAAAAGTGAAGAAGTTGTCCATGAACGCCGTTCCTGTGGCCTTGCCTAGGGCCACGGCGCTACCCATGCCACCCGTGACGACAGCCACGTCCCGAGTAGCCTTCTGCCAGGGAGTAATGGCAGTGACTTCGCTTTTCTTGTCTTGCCTAGCGGGAGTCGCTGGCGAGGCCGCGGGAGTAGGCATAGCACGAACAACGGGTTCTAGCTTTTGACCTTGGTGAAGCACGATAGAGCCTCGGACGACTTCATCTTCCAGGTTAATCGCGAACCGCTCATTCTCACCCATGGAGAGCAAGAACTTCGTAATGTTGTTAGAATACAAAGTAGACGATTGAGTAGGTAGTCGCGAAGGGAGATCGGTATAACCTAATACAAGATCAAGTCAACGTGCAAGAGAAATAGAGCTCTGCAGCCTCACCAATGATAGTTACACCGTTTTTGATTACGAGTTCACCAGGACGAGTCGCCTCACAATTTCCTCCAGCTTCGGCAGCAAGATCAACGACAACAGAGCCTTGTTTCATCGCTGCGACCATCGGATTCGTTATCAACTTAGGTGCAGGCTTTCCGGGAATCAGAGCCTATGTAATATGTAAGCACTATGTTGTCAAGAAGATTGTGAGGAGATGATAACCGTCATACCGTGGTAATTACAATATCAACATCCTTGCATTGCTCCATAAAAAGGGCCATTTCTGCTTCAATAAACTCCTTGGACATGACTTTGGCATATCCTCCCGCTCCACCGCCTTCTTCCTTGACGTTGACTTCCAGAAATTCAGCACCAAGAGACTGCACTTGTTCTCGAGCAGCAGAACGTGTATCGAATCCACGAACGATCGCCCCGAGCCGCCGGGCCTGATAATCAAGTCATAAGTCAGACTTCAAGTAGCAAAGAATCACACACCGTTGCGATGGCGCTCAACCCAGCGACACCAGCTCCGATGACGAGGATTTTACCGGGCGGAATCTGTTGAAATGGTTAAAAAAATTACGGCAGAACACGAAGGCGGCAAAAGTAACTCGCTTTTCTATAAAAGGGAATATAGCTCAATCGCTATCTTGCGGAGCAGAAAAGGCGAAAGCATACCCAGCCGCGGTAACCTGACCAGTCAAGAACCTTCCAAAGTGGTTTGAGGCTTCTAATACAGCCTTATATCCCGCAATATTTGCCATAGAGCTGTTTCGGTCGAATGAGCTCCAAAGAAGAGGCCTAAAAAATGACATACCTCAACGCGTCGAAAACTTGTGCTCGAGATATTCTGGGTATTAGGTCCATCTGTGTGTGCTTTAGGATACCACCACTGCATAAGGGCATGGTACAGGTCAGAAACTCACCGCGAACGCATTGACCTTCCGAGATGCCAAGGCATCCACGATCTGTTTGTTCTGAGCGGGATACAAGAATGAAATGATGGTGCTCCCTTCTTTAATCTGTTCCGTCTCTTGACCTAGCAAGGGAGGTCGGACTTTGAGCATTAGGTCGGCGGACTTGAACAGTTCCTCGCGAGACACAAGCGTCGCACCGGCCGAAGCATAGTGCTCGTCGAGGAACTGCGCCTCTGCTCCCGCGCCAGGCTCGACAAAAACTTTGGAGAAGCCCTTCTTGCGCAGCAGCGCGACGTTTTGAGGTGTGACAGACACACGGCGCTCATTGGGGAATGTTTCGCGTGGAACACCAATGACGAGCGAAGAGTAAGGAATGCCAGCATTTCCGGCGACGGCTGAGACGTTGGTTGATTAAAAAGTCGGTTTGACGAATGCAGGCAACGAAATGCTGTGATCGACAAGGCTCTGGATGAACGCGTGATCTTTCATGACTTCTACTAGACGAACCTTGTCGATTGACCACTACAGCCAACACATGGCTGGGATTGAGTAGTAGACGATGGCCCGAGAATGGCCTCACAACCATCTTGTCCGCCTAGATTGAAGGCGGGATTGGTACTTATCTGAGTCTCCAGGAGACAGCCAGCATTCAAGGTTAAAGTGAAGGGCGGCACTCCCCGCCCGGCAAACAGTAGAACGACCACGTGCTCCATTTCCCGCATTTTTTCCTGTCGACATGCAAGGCTGTGATAACTGGAATTGAAATCTATTGCATGATAACCAAGGTGCATGGCGAAAGCCAGCCGCATGAAATGACACATCAGTCAATCGCACGTCCCACCTGATGTCAGCTGCCATCTGAACTCTCTGAAGTGATGAAACACGAGCATAATGTAGCACAGATATATAGTTCAGTCACCATGCAACTGCGTTGGGTGAGTGAAACGATAACGACATGATTGCTCAAGCTGCAGTCTTTCCACTAATCTCGCGTTCCAACGCAATGAGATCTTGTGTGTGAGGATGCTCCCAGAGCGCCTGCGCTGCACCCGCTTCCATCGGCGGCAGAGGTCTCCTCGGTACCCCACCATATCCATAGAACTTCTCGAGCAGGACTTTCGTACCCGCAATCGATGCATTTGCAATCGTATAGTCTGCTTGGGCTATAATACCCTGCAATCGCTGCGCCTCTGGGACAAGGGAAAGATCTTTCCTCGAGGCAGCGGAAAGCTCAAACAACCGCTTGATAGAATACTGTGAGGCGGGTCAGCACTTATTCACACTCTCCGGACCTGGCTGACAACTCACAGGAGCAATGTTGGCAAGCCCCGTGATGGCGCCATGACCATCTGAATACGTAGACGGGAGAATGAAATCTGCGTAGCCACCCAAGACGAGGAATGGTGCCTGAGGATTCTTGCGCGGATGCTTGGTTGCAAATGACGACCCCGACACAATACTAGCAATCCTAGTGAGTTTCCCTACGTTGCCGCATCTGATCCACGGATATAAGGCCGTAACGATAAGTATAGTGGAACACTAACTCACGTAAGTTTAACTCCGCAGATGTTAGGACAATCCTGAGCAAGTTCCGTAATAAGATTCGAGTCGAGGTCGATGCCACCACTGGCGCCAGGGACTTTTTTTTTTTAGTCCACTAATCAATTCGTGTAACCAGGTATGCCCGACAAGAAAGGCTCACAGTTGTAAATTATGACTGGAATTGGACTCTTCTGGGACACTTCTACCCAAAATTCCTTCAATGCACTTCTGGTTAAAGCGCCTGCAAAATAGCCGCTCGCTATGACAATGGCATAATCTGCCCCCGCAACAGCGGCCTCGTGAGTGAGCTCGAGAGTTTCCCTCGTGCTTCCAGCACCTGTGCCGACAATTATAGGAGTCTGGATGAAGCCTGCGTTGTCTAGGGCTCTCCTGGCTGCGTGAATCAGTTTGACACGTTCGGCATGTGAAAGGTGGATGGCTTCGCCCAAAGAGCCGGCGATCAGCGGAGCAACGCCCGCGGCAGCAACATGTCGTATGTGGGCTTCAAATGTAGGGATGTCTGGCACAAGCGGGGTAAATACGAAACAGACAAAGCAGTGAAATCTTCCTACCGAGGTCCTCAGATGATGGCAGGAAAAAGGAGGGGATTGGGGCATAAATGCCTGGCTTGAAAGGACGAGAGACGGCGTGGACGCCGTTGATACCATTCGCGGCCATGGAAAACGTGTCTGAAGGGCTAGTGGAACTGGAGCTGAGCGAATCATGGGCAGGTCAGTTATATAAAGCACGTTGAATTGGATCTTCGGTCCCTCCCGGGCCGAAGTTCGTCCACAAGCCCACAAACCGGACCGTTATCGGAAAATTTGCCGTGTTAGAGATTGTGGCGTCCATTTGTCGTGAATTAACAAGTCCCTAGGCCGTGCTACACCACCACCACCTTTTGCATTACCTCTCGTTCCCACTCTGTCCAACCGTCCGCATCCCGTTCGCCCCCATCTGTCGATATCGCCCGCTCAAACACCTCCCACGGTACGCACGTCTCGTCATCGCCGTCCCCAGACCCGAGAACAAACCGTCCTTGCCGCATCCGCGTCAACGTCACGACATGGCCAGCCGATCCCATTGAATGGGCTAGGTCGTGCACAAGAGACCGCACATATGTGCCCCCTGACACTGTCATTTTCAGCACAAACGCAGAGGGCGTTTCTTCTGCTCCAACCGGATCAACGTCATCCTTTAACGAGACTGCCTTATCAACGCTCCGGATTGCCGTTTCTACCGCAGCCTTTTCTTCTGGTGACAGGCTGTTTTCCGGCCAGCGGAATTCATGATCGCCGCCTTTCCAGTCCACCAACTCAAGCGAATGCACGGTAACTTGACGCGGCTCTATGGGACGGGGTAAAGATATCCCTTTTCTTGCATACTCATACAACGGTCGTCCGTCCATTTTTAGAGCGGAAAATCTGACAAGTAGAATGGATGAATAATCCGCCGAGAAGCATCAAGTCAAAAGAACATGCATTGGAGGTGTTTGCTGAATTTCGCCTGTAAATTCACCAAGGGCACTTTGGACGTTGTCTCGAGTGACGTGTTTCCAAGGCGCAGTGCGAACTCTCTTGCCCTCGCTGTCATATGTATCCGTCTCGCAGCCGAGCAAGCATGTAGCGCGATATTCCTGCATGTCGTCCATTAGGTGGATCACAGTCAAAGACCTAAAAAAAAGCAACCTTTGTGCAATCCAAGAATTGGCCAAGCTGTTTCGTAGCTTTACCTATGCCGATGACTAGGAAAGAGGAACTCAAAACAGTGAGAAAAAGCGAGACTGAGACGGGATCTAGAGTTACCAAGAACGCCATCTGCAAGGGGATCCAAAGTGCCTCCTTGGCCAATTTTGACTGCTCCACGCGCCCGTTTGCTTTTCCCGTGTTTCTTGCCTGTAGGAGACATGTCCAGCTTGCTAGGTTCTACAAAGAGACGCGACGATGAAACGAGAAGCTTGATGTCGTTAATGACAGACATGCTTGTCCTTCCCCGAGGTTTCACTACTCCAAAAAGGCCCGAGACGGGAAATGAGTGGAGCGGCGCTTTTGGCATCGCAAAACGAGACGCTGTGAGGGTTGTTGATAAACAGCCAGCATTTCGAGCAATGCTCCAGATCATCTGAATTTGCCAAAACAGATTGATTACGTAACGGCCACTTTCGTCTACACAACGTTCGCACTGGTTATTCCACGAAGATGAAAAATCTTGAATTTCCGCCACCCAAATTTACCACCACTGACGACGGAATTCAAGCCCGAGGCGTCTTGACTAGTTGGAATAATACATGGGTATTTGTACGATCATGAGGCTTTCTCATCATCATCAACACAGATTCAAGCCACATGTGATGACAAGATGTTCGTACATAACCGATTAGCCGGGCTCCTGCTGTCAACGGATCCAGTGATGTCTGGAGAATAAAAAGAAGACAGCTCGAAGCAAGTTATTTCTCCATGGCTGCTTGTTGGACACTTCGACCCGGAACCCGGCCGCCGAATCGTATCTACGATCGCCCCTTGGGCATCGTGGAAACGGGATTCTATTGGGACAGTATCTTCAATGGAACTGCTGACACGATAACATCAGCACTTGTACAGGTTTTTCCTGACCTCTCAGGCGTTTTCGACACTGCAAATGTGACGGCTGCTTGGGTCGCTCTGAAACAGGAGTTTCCGCTTCTCGGGGGAAGATGGAACCTCGAGATAACCAGCAAGTGTACTTCACTGTCGAGGAAGCACGGCTGCGCACATGCCACACGGGTGAAATCAGCTTTCGTGAGGCATCATCTCTCGAGCAAGTACAGCACTTTATCGACGCTATTGTGGAAGGCGATCGAGCTTTATCGTATGAGATGCTCGCTAGAGTCGTCGTTATGCGCAGAACTGACGTCGAAAATCATGTACATCTCGTCTTCCACATCGCTCATGGCATTACGGATGGCGTGGCCAACGCCTCCGTCCTCAAAGGGTTCCTTAATTACATGATAGCCATTCGGGACGTTCAGCGTGACTTAGTGGGTCGGCTAAGCCTTGCAGTCCCAAGTGATGTCCTTTATCCTGGTGCACAATTCGGCCACGCCAGGCGGAAGTGGCGCCATGCGACCGCGAAAATCATTGCCTCAAACAGGATGAAGAGAGCCACTGTAAGTCGCAGATATTAAATCTCATCTGGCAGACTATCTCACGAATCATACCTAGGGAGGTCATATTCTGCCTGTACGACCCTCCTACCACAACGCGTACCTCCCTGCCACTTCTGGCAGCACGTCACTCACGTTCACTGTGGAGGAATCTGATCGGATCCTCCAAAACTGCCGACGGAACTCCATCACCTTCGGCAATGCGTTTCCGGTCTTGGGACAGGTCGCTTTTACCCGATTTCTCTGCAAACAATATTTGCTTGGAAACATCAGCGAGGCGGAATGGCAGGACCGTCGGCGTCAACCCATGTGGGGCAGTGGTCCAATTAATATCAGGCCGCTTATTGACAAACGGTGGTTCGACGCTGGCGGAGCCACCAATCTATCGACTTGTATCGGTTTCTTCGATTATGTCCTACCTTTCATGCCGTTGGGCTCTGCTTTCAATCTCTCACAGGAGAATGCCTTGCCGAGTTATGGGGATCTGTTGTCTGACGCAAGATTCCTCTTGCGAGCCAATTCAATCAGGAGACAATTTGACATGGCCATTAGAGATCCTCTGTTCTTCGAGCTCTCATCTGTTAGGGCAAAGTGGAGGGTTGAAAGGCTACGCTCGGCGGTGTTGGGCTGGAAGGGCCAGACGAGCACCTCCACGCCCATATTGACGAGCCCAGTATCATCGTACACTGGCTCGTCGTTTGGTAATGTATGTGATGTCTTTAACCTTCGACTGGCGTTTTGACCAGTCTTGCGGCAGTTCGATAGTTTGATACCGTACGATTACCCGACAGCAGGAAGCGAACCTAGCGGTCGATCGATCAAGGTCATCAAGCATGGCACCAAACTCCACTGCAGGCCAGGTGAACTGTATCTGGGTGCGTCCATGTCCTACAGGCAACTACATCTCTTCGTTTTCTGGGACAAGAACAAGTACGATGAAGGCACTGTTCAAGATTGGCTTGCAGAAGTCAAAGCCGCGACGAAATATTTCCTCGATCGGGAAATCAGATCACGATTATAAATTCTACAGTTTAAATGGTCGACGTCCTCCAAACCCCACCGCAAACGCATCGTCGGGCCCACATCTTCTCCCATGCCCACCACGCAGCACAAGAGCTTGTTCTCGCTAGGAGATCTTTCCCAACCTCGGATTTGCCACCACAGCGGAGACAACTGTAGCTCGATTCCTGTTCACTAAGAAGTCGCCTTGTTATGACGTCTTTTTCCCTCTTCTTCTTCAACACCACAGAAAATTTTGAACTGTTGTCCGCGAAATCAGAAGTTTTAAAGAAGAGCATCCGTTTGTCGAGAATTTTAGACTGAACTAGTTTCGCAACCGTTTTTTTAAGTTGTGGCTGCATGACATCGATCGGTTGACAAGAGGCTATTGCCTTCCAACAGTCGTTGCCTATAAAATTCAATTCTTCGCATATTTCCGTATTGCAGAGGGAATCTTACGTGACAAGGACTTGCTTTCTTGCGCGGCTTCGTTGAGAAGCGAAGCCAATGCAGTAAATTCGATTCCAGAATGGTCCACGAGATCGACTAGGAGTTCTTTCGCAGTTTGTGCGTTCTCACTGGAAGCTGAAAGAATTCCAAGGTAGGAACGGAGTCCCTTGACGTGCGAAACGGCTGAACAGAAATTATTCAGTGCGAGGGGTTGTACGAGGCTCAACAATAACGGTGAATCCACGTCCGGCAATGCTGAATATGAATCGGTTGGGACACTGGTTTCTTGAAGTTTGAGAAGTTCCTCACCGGAAATATCATCATGCGGAACCAAGGTGTTGAGACCACAGAGAAGCACAGCTTCTTTCGCGACCTTTTCCGCGAACTCTACAATCCAAGTTGAGAGACCGAATAGTTGCCATACAGCGTCTGTGCCGATGTTAGCATTTGGGACAAGGGTCTTCAAGACAAAGGGAATACCGAGATTATAAGCCCTCCCTTCTCTACAGTCGTCGAACGCTCTGTTGCATGCCATCAAGGAGCAAAGGTCATGGGCGGCCTTCCACTTTGCTTCTAATGCCGCCCTTTCATCTTCCGACTTCGCCCGCGTGCATCGCACTCTGAAACATTGATGAATTTGGAAAAAGCCAACAAATCAATCAGGCTCACCGATGAATAGCCATCGTTTCGCCAACAAAATTCCACATCATTGATTCGGTGAGTTCCTCTTGGCCAGCGACGAGGGCCATAGCTTCGTACACAACGCTCACAGCGTCATTTAATGACATAGAAGGTGAAGCTAAAATGTGTGTTATGTCGTCGGTTTGTCTTCTCGATAATACAGCGAGAGCAAGGGAGATGGTTGCATGGGACGGTGCTTTGAAAAAAGGTGTTACTAGCATAGGAATTTTTCAAAACGTTTGGACATACTTTGCAGCAGAGGTTTTTCTTGTGGAGTAAGGTGGGTGGAGCATTGCGACGATGACAGCGATGATGATATCGTACAAAGTAATGTGCCATTCGGAGAAAGGATGGCATTGCTAAAGGCTGATCGATGTATGAAGTTAGCTAATGCAAAGATTAGCAATTGGAGAGAACACTCACAATCGGATCCGACGTTGTTTGGCTTGGAAAAGATAGAGCCGCCCTCCCACTCAGGGGAATCACTGATATCTGGCCTAAAAGCAAGCGTGTAAATCAAATATTGCAATGGTGGTCACATACACTTACAGTTTTAATGCTCTCATGCTTCCGACGACAATCTCGCACACTCTCGCCTGAGGAAGGGACCCCTCTGTATCTTGCATGCAAGCGAAAACTGTTTGACCTTGCGAGGGCAAAAATCTCGCTGAGGGTCCCAAATGGAGCAGCACGCCTTTTGGGAATACTCTATGCCCAACTTTAAGAGCGGTCTATTGAAGCTTAGCCGCGATGCCACTCCAGACAATGATGAATGCCTACCCATGAAGGTAAATTTGGGATGCCTGTCTGCAGAGGTAGACGTTGGATGTCATATATAGAAAGCTCTGAACTGGGTGTTGACGAATCTGGCCAGGGACGGGCAATGAGTGGCGGAATTTGCTTGCAAATGGAGACATACAATTTTGTGTATCCAGAGACGTGATTGCGAGGTATATATGCTCTTGGAATCCTTCCATCGGCGGCGTGCATACGAAAGATAAATTGACTATATGCAGCTGCTGGAGGAGAATGGGAGCCAGTGGGCGAGAAATAAGGCCTATGGAAAGAAAATGACAGAGATTCAAAGGTAGCATTATGCAGTCACATACTCATTTGTCTGCTATCAAATTTAAGCTGGATTTCGCAAAGATTGACTATAGTGTCTTCTCCTAGAGTGTCCCATTCCGTGACCTGATCTTCTAATGACAGCGATCCGTCCACGACAGGTAAAATAACGTCGTCGAACGAGGAGCTTGTAGATGAGGTCGAGAGACGGCAAGAACGGGTAGCAACAATGATAGACGTTTCTGAAGGAGCGGATTAGAGAGTTTAAGAGTATGACAAGAAAAATGCACATGCCATTGTAGCCAACTCCTATGGCAGCAGCGATGCATTGTATTCCGCGCAGACTTTTGTCGTGTTTGGCCGCCAAGCGTTCATCAGATGAGATATCAGGGTACAAGAGAGAGCAAGTAATAATTCTCCAGGAGGGGGAGTATTGGCGAAAATAACAAAGCTGAGCCTTGTGGTCTTGAGTTATCAAGAGCAAGGTAGATCTTGAGACGGGCGTCCGTGGTCCGCGAGGTGGAAAACGCGCAAATGATTGATTTGATAATTGGTATGTCCACTGACTCACTTGAAGATCAATGGTGAGCCACAAGGCAGGAAAACGAAACTATCTCACCTCTCGATTATTCCCGAGCCAAGCTGCAGTAACGACATCAGCGTGCAGGGCGAAATTCCAGCATTCCTTGATGTTCCAATTATCGATCTGGGCTCCGCGCTCCCACAGACATCCTACTCCGCCGTCGTCGCGCCTCGGGAAGTATGCAAAGAGCCAATCGTCGTTTGGCGAAGCGGAAATGACGGATGGAGGTTCGAAGACGATTGGGGATTGCAGCACGAGCGGCGGCGATGGAACGACGAATTGTTTTGAGGATAAGAAATGACGCGCGACGATATAGGGCTCGGTCGGATGAGCGGTGAATATTACGGATGATTCTGACCAGTCAAGGGGTCTGTCAAAGAAACGGGATGAGCTCCCAGCATTTGAACATCGGTTGGGAACCTGCCTCTGCGAACCCTCGATGAGCGTGAGGAAGTCCCACCAGCCCAATTGCCACTTGTCGCGTTCTTTTCCTTTTCCTTTAGCTGAAGATATGGTGTGCTTGTCCTCGAGCATGATGGTTGGTTGGTACAAAATTGACGCGTTACGTTGACCATTCACCCTTACGTAATCCCAATGACCTTTGGGCGATCCCATAAACCTCAATGATCGTCCCAAAGCAGCTTTCCAAGGTCCTAGCAGGTCATTCTACACAGATAGTGATACAGCCTTATGCGGATCGCATCCTGGTGCTGGTTACCCAGTCTGGAAAGGTCGGGTCACTTGTACGTCGTTTGTCATCCCCCGGCCACATGCGTTGGTGTTCAATGAAGAAGCAATTCAGATCCAGGCAACCATCCCCGACGCCGTCCAAACCTCTCACTCTGAACCTCCAATACCAGATGGCGCGGCATCTGACGATCCCACTTTGCCATCCCCATCCCCTGCGATCGAATTGACCACCTTGTTTGGGAGTGCCCCCTCTGATGAAATGAAAACCCTGTACTCGATCTACGCCTCTCAGATTGCCACCATGGTCTGGACTGCGGAGGGCCACGGCTCTACTGAAGGCTCGCGCCGGAGCATCATTGTTGGCCTTTCTCTTCGCAGGCATTCAGATGATGAGGGCAGTAGGCAAAATAGGCAGGCTGTGTTCCGCGGTGTGATGTCGGCGCTGCAGGACGCGTTGACGCAGCAATGAAGAATTGTCGGGCGGGCATTAAATTTACGGCCGAAATATTGCACAAGTGAATGTCCCAAGGCAATACTAATCCACCTCGGCTAATCGATGATCCTGCACGTTTCCGTGCGTGTTGGTGCACAATGCTATTCATGCTCAGAAAACCGGATTGCACGTAATGGAGAGCAATACCAGCCACGACACGCTACGCGATGTCACCCCCGGCCTGATTATGTAGTCTTTGTCGGTTTTTAGACCATTTCCACTTGAGAAGCGCGGACAATCTCTGCTCGGGCGGAAGCTCGGTCCTCGGGTGAGTTTCGTAGAGATAATAGGCGAAGAAACCCGTGAATGCGCCCAACAATGGATCTAACCAGCTGGAGACTCGTCAGAGGAGCGGGGCCAGGTAGCAACAAAGGCTTACCGTGAAAGCAAGGCAGGGGGCATGGCTATGAGACGGAAAGGCGTGGCGGTCGGAACCAATGGGAGCGTGTAATTAAATAATCAAATTTTTTTGGTACATAAATGATCGGTTACTCCCACTCGCAACTATACCGTGACCGTCGACTCTACTAGTCCTTCCGAATCTGCAGTTCTGATACCATCTCCTCGAAGTTGTTGGGAATGTCCGCTGCCTTTGACCGCCAAATTCGTCCCATCTACGGTCAGCTTCTTCACCTACACTATCATTATTTCTCGCTGGCTATACAGACTCTCGACAGATGCCCTGGACACCGGGTCAAATAAAGCCGCCATCGTGGCTTGTAACAAGCTGTTAAAGAAGCATCCCAAAAGCGACCTGTTAAAAGTAAGGTGCTTTCCTTTGGACGCGTAGTTAGGCTCTGACATGTCTATGCCATCTAGGCGCTGAAGGCGTTGGCACTAGTTCGGTCCCAAAAAGTAGAAGAATCGCTAGTACTCTGCGACGAAGTGCTAGAATTGAAGCCGACGGGCGACGCAGTGCTGACGGCTATGATGCATGTTCTTCGAGGGTTGGGTCGGCGTAAGTTCGCGATGAATATGCCATGGATTCGGAGATTTGACAAGTATATTCCATCTGATTTTAGATAAAGACATGGTCACCATGTTCGAGGAAGCCTTCAAACAGCAGCCTCTGAATGAAGAGCTGGGTGCGCAAACGTTTTTCGCTAATGTTCGGGCAGGCCAATGGAAGTCCGCACAGCAGGTAAGCAATCAACTTTGCGGTCAGAAGCCTTATATCTCAGTCCTTTGAATAGATCGCGACCAAGATGCACAAGCAATTTAAAGATGATAGGTACATCTATTGGAGTGTCATAAGTGCTATCCTTCAAGTGCGTTGGAAAATATTCCTTTTTGTGTTTACTTGAACATCTTATACTCTCATCTAGGCCGATGACATCACTACCCCTGAGAGCATGCGACCAATTCTGTACCAATTGGCACACAGAATGCTTTCATCTTCATCGACACCACCCCATCTCAGCGCGGACCGGTTCTATCTTCATCTATCCGTTCTGCAGAAACTGGATCTATTGGACGAAGCCCATAAACTCCTGGATAGCGAGGTGGGCAAGAGTATCTGTGATACGAACCTGTCGTGTGATGAACTTCGCCGGGCGATCTGGAGGTCTAGAGGCATGATTCAGGAAGAGGCTGCAATTGCGGAAATGAGGATTGTTGACAAGAAGTCAATGCGTCTATCACTTATAAACAGCCTTTTTCTGACAGCCAAGTGAACAGGAGTCGTAATTGGCTGGAATTCCTTTCAATTTTGGAGGCTACTTTCTGTTATTTAACTGCTGGAACGGAGCCTCCTTCAGCCGAGGCAGAGGGCAAATGTCGTGAACACATGTTGAAAACACGCGTGCTGTTTACCCAGCTGGTAGAAGAGGACGGTCCCAAAGATCGCTCCGCTACTCTAGCCCTTCTGGAACTGGAATGCCGTGCGCGGCACCATGGTCTCTCAGGTAAAGCTGCGCAGAGGATACGTCTCAGATATCTGTTCATATTTCACTCTAGAACCATCACGGCTGGTGGAACAAATGAAGGCGTACTTCGAGAAATTCGGGGATAAAGCCTGCTGTTTTGAGGACTTGAAACCTTATCTGGTATTGGAATCGGAGGAGTTGTCTAGCTGGACGACTTTCTTGGATAGCCATGTCTCTTCGTTTGTAAGTGTTACGGATCTTGTACTCGATCGGCACTAAATCTCGCTGAAAGGAAACTCTAAACGAGTTGTGGCGAGTAATCAACGCAGTCAAACTCCTGCGCTACTCGCTATCAGAGGCTGAGCTGAGCGTAGAGGCGGAATCTCAGCGCGTCACGCTCTACCTTAAACATTACCTAGAGGGTTTGAAGTTAGGAGTCGATCTGGCCACGACCGAGCTCCAACCGGCTGATGACCTTGTTCTTCTGGCTGGCAACGCATTGATCAACCTTTGGAAGCTGACGGCGGATGACGCACACCTCTTCGATGCTGCTGCAGTCCTGGAATTTGCCCTGACAAAGAGCAAGCATTCTTTCCAAGCTCGTTTGTTGCTTGTTCGAATATATCGATTGCTAGGTACGTCCCAACGCGGCATCGGGCTGTACCATCTAATTTACGTGGATTACCAGGCGCTCCGTCTTTGGCCCTGGAACATTACCGTAACCTACAAATAAAACAAATCCAAAACGATACACTCTCTCATTTTGCACTTTCGAGGGCGTCAACATTCTCCTTGGCCTCCACAGGAGATTTGACGTGGGCTAGTGAATGCCTAGAGGCCACCCAGATTTACCTCAGTAATTCGCAAGACGTTTGTTTTCTTCTGTGACTGTTGTTACAATCTGACTCATGCCTGGACGTGTATTAGACGGGTGATTTCGTGGTTCGAGCATTTACTGCCGAAAAATATTCCCAGGTGAATACTTTTCTACCGGACAGCGATCCCAAGTACAATTCTCAAGTCAATATACGTACTTTAGATTCCGGAATTCATTGGCTTCGAAGATCGCCTGGACAATTCTCTACAGCGGGATCTCATGAAGATGGAACATCTTCGTATGCGTTTGACACATGAGCAAATTACTTCAGATATCATCGATATGGAGCTCATTGAACTTAAATTTGTCTTCGACCGTGGTGAGTCAATAACACTCTCGACGGGATTGTTCGTTATATTTTAGTTCAGTGCATTATGACAACAGGGACCACTCTATTCTTTCTAACTACCAGCCCAGAATAATCCCTGGGATAGATAAGCAGACTCAGTTGTTCGACGGGCCCGAAAAGGTGAGACTAGCTGCTAATCACCGGTTCATCATATCTCTAATGAGGCATTTAGCTTGGTTGGCTCCGGTCATTCCTCAAACTGTACGTCAGAGCTCTCCAGCAAGGAAGTGACCTTGACGATACAGTGGAGGAGAAGCTCTTGATCGGAGATCGTCCAAAACAGAATGTGAATCAAAGAGACAAACCATCTCTGAAGGAACGCCTCGCTGAAAAGGACGAAGAAGAACTTTCGGAGGTGCGTAGGAATATTTCTCTGCCGAGCATCACAGCTGATCTCGTGCCAGCTCACAGCGGACGAACGTGACTTCGCGGCATTTGCATATGCTCTTGCTACTTGGCTCGGCCCATACCACGACTACATCCGCCCACCTGCCGTTGTGGTGCTGGCTGAAGCCGCGAAACAAACGGAACAAAAGACAGGGCATCCACTCAAAGGCGTAGATCTGCAAGCTTTGAATGGAGCAGCTACAAATGGTAAGAAAGACGAAGAATGTCCGCCGCCAACAGATGCTCCTGATATTGTCCATGGACATTTCGATAGTGAGGGTGGCTTTTGATTGGCTATTTGTCATATCTGATCTCTGTCGTTGCGCTGCGCGTCAGAGTTAGGCAAGCGCTTCCTAGATGTCCGGGCCTCCGCTTCTCCCGTTCCCGCCCTGCATGTCGCAACATTAGCACAGGAGGTTGGCATCGGCAATGTGAAGCTGAACGGACGTCATGTTGACAACTGATTGCAGGCCTTGTTACTTTTCGCGATTGAGACGCTTCGTTTCAAGTCGCCATCCGTCGTAAAAATGCACAAACTTGGAGCGGTTCGGGTTGACGTGTTTCTATGTTGACACTCGTGGTTCATTTTTTTTTATCTCACAGCTCGCTTCGTCATTCAAGACGCTACGGGCTGACGCTGTCGCTGTGCTACAAGACATCTCCGCCGACCTACTCAAACTCGGTGAGGCACAGGGCTCTGCCGATAGTCGGAAGACTCTTGTCGAAAAAAGCAATATCTCAGCCGAGGTCCGTGGCTTTCCATGAATACTACTATGTCTCTAATTCTGGGTGCAGATTGACCAGGACTTCTTGGTCGGAGTCGCGAAAAGAGTGACAGAGGCGCGTAAAAAGGTACTGGACGGCGTCGGCAAAGGTTTGAGTCGTATCTGTTCTGCGTATTGTCAGTGAAAAAACGCATGGAATCTATGTTAATAATAGCCATATAATGAATTCTCTCCACTCCAATGCTTAGGCTCATGTTTTGGGTCATTACCTGTGATTAGATAAGCATACACGGTCAAACTCGCGTGACGTCTTTTCATTTATTTGTCGTCTTGACGCGTCGTACGAACAAGCTACCTAGCCTACAAGACGATGAGCCAATGTACGTCTATGCACGCATATCTCGTGTCCTTGCTTAGTGACATCTTCAAGTCAATGATTACTATGGTGGCGGCGGTTATGTACAGGGATCGCCGTACAGCGCCAGCGGCAGCCCAGGTGGCCTGAGAGTAAGCCTTCGGCAGCAGTATTTGCATGAGGCTAACAAGCAATCATTCTCTCGTAGAACAAAGATACATCGCATTCGTTACGCCCTCTCACAGTCGCGCAAGTCGTCAAGGCCACCCAGGCGCATACCGACGCTGAATGGATGGTGGACGATGCGGAAGTTGGGCAGGTAATCATCTGGGCATTTCATTCTAGTCCCGAATCTGATGTGCGAAAGATTACCATTGTAGGCCAAGTAACGAACATACAAACCCAAACGACAAACTCAGTATACTGGATCGAGGATGGGACAGGTCGTATTGAAACGCGTCACTGGATTGATTCTACAAGCGAAGAGGATGTAGCGAAATGGGGTGGAATCGAGTGCGCTTAATCTCTTCTCTTCGTGTTCTCCGTTTCCCTTGATGCCGGAACAGTCAGGGAATGAACGTTAGAGTAACAGGCTCCCTGAAAACATTCGGAAACAAACGATATATTAATGCGAACCACATCAAAGTCGTGCGCGATCCGCATGAAATATACTTCCATATCCTGGAGTGCATCGCTGTTACTCTAACAATCGAACGAGGGCCTGTATGCTGCATCCCTTCTACGTGTCGTCTTATTCACTGTATCATCCTCCAGCCGTACAATCACAACCCCGACGCGCCAGCAGTCACGACTCGTGATACGTCTGCTTACTCAAATCCATCTCAGCCCTCAGCCATAAATGATCAATTTTCGCACTACCCTGCTTTGCACCGTGCCATTCTCAAGTTTCTCAACGAACAACCCAAAGGTGATATGGGTATACATGTGTCAGACATCACAAGAGCTGTCAGCAAATACGGGGATGCAAACAAAATTAGGTAGGATCAATGCTACGCGACACTTCGCACAAAAACAAAAAAAAAAAAACTCATGTTTCTCTGACAGCGATGCTTTGGACAAATTAATGGACGAAGGCGCTGTATACACAACAATAGATGACTCGCATTTTGAAGTTTCTTCGTGATGTATCAGTACTCGGTGTCTGGTGTAATGTGTATCTCTCGGTGTCATGCTGATTGATCGGAGATGGCCTAACCTACTCTGTACTTAGCTCAACTGACAATTGAATTTGAATTTGTACGCCTCTGCCCTCCAGCTCAATGCAGATCACTGCATCGTTTCCCGATGACTCCATGTATTCTTCCGTACGTGCGAAACTTGGCGTGTTATGATGGTGCCATCTTGTCTGCTGAGCATAGCCTGAGCAGGAACCTCCACGGTTCGACGTCGGGAAAGCCGTGCGTCATGTCACCGTTTCCCAACTGCTGGCGGCGACACGAATGCACAATAGTGCCCCCTTCAAAATTGACGATCGAGTGCTTGAGAAGGTGAGCTTCCAGATTCCTTTTTTCCAAAGACAACTATGATTCATGCCAAGCCAGTTCGTGCTGGTTGCCAATCTCAGTTTCCGGGATAAGTATTCTCGATGGATAGATTACGACTTGGATGACGGGACCGGGAAAATCAAGGCCCGAAAATGGATTACGGGTGACGACGATCAGGAATATGGGCTTGACCTTGAGGGAGCCTCGTAAGTCATCACATCGAGATTTGGAATTGCGCCACCTGCCTCACCTTCAAATTGAGCAATTTTCCTTATGTGTGCGTTGTCGGGAAGCTCAAGGCCTACCACGATTGTCGAAGCATCGATCTCGCTGATGGCAAAATAACACTAGTTTCGAATCCCTACCAACCGTACTACCACATCCTGCGTGTAATCGCAGACACCCTGCATTATGAGCGCGGTCCACCCGACCTACCCCACGCTACTCTTTATGGACGTCCGCTCAGTGATGCGGTGCAAGAATCGGCGGAGCAGTCGCAATCGCCTACAATTCGCCGTCCCGGTGGGGAAAAAGAGGACATGACCTACCAAAGTAATGGCGCTGGCCTTATTGACCTTACAGCCGATGATTCTGAAGAGAGTGGAGGAGAAAGCGGTGACGTGGATACAAATCAGCCCATGCTTGTCTCTCAATTTGGTCGCGATCTTTCTATCGGGGAAATCCCACACGGCCATACACGAGCTCCTATGAGGCATGTTGATGGTCGAAGGAGGCCTGTTAGACAGTCGCAGAACGAGAATTATGGAACCAATTCGCAGGTGCGGACGGAGACCGCTCCTTCCACTCGTGCGTCCTGGTCAAGTCCGGTGTAAGGATCTCGTTGTTCTCTCTCGGCATGTCTTTCAAACATATCCCCCGTCAGATCCCGTATGGCCAAGCGAGATCCATACTCGCATTTGAGCTTGCTAGAGAGAAATATCCTGCTTTGCATCCAGCAAGCTGGGGATCAGCACAAATCGCTATATCCTTCTATCTCTGATCAGATACCCAGAGCGAATGAGGAAGGTGTTTCCGTCGACGTTATCATACAAAGTCTGAAGAACAAGCACAGAGATATGACGGAAGAAATTTTTTCGTAAGTGGACCAGGTTTGCTCTACAATTCAGCCGCCCTCACCCCATTTCCAGATCTTCGATAAACTTCCTGCTAAACGAAGGATTCATATATACTACCGCTGATGAATGTCATTTCTCTTGCACACCGCCGTAATTCATGTACTGTAGGCTGTATTTATCGTTCCATAAGAAGGCGAGGCAATCAACACCAAATACAGATCCCTGCGTCATGGTCGCTTGGCAAGAGCTCGCAAGATAAATGCTCTCACCGTTGGGTGCCGCGTTTCCTGCCTTCCGCCACCGCTCTACCTCGCCACAATGTCTCAGTGGTACTCGTCCTGGATTCCTCGGTTCCCATCTCTAAACTTCGCTTTTCCAACTAATCTCCAACGCCGGTTCATCTCGTTTGTGTTAAGGAAATCTTTGGGTCATTTTCTGAAGCCTGGTCAGCTCGACCAACGCCAGATCGATTCTCAAATCGGGGCAGGCTACGTACAAGTCAGTGACTTGGAGTTGAATCATGAAGTGAGTACGATGAGATGCTGGAAAGCCCCCTGCACGTACTAACAATTCACATAGGCTATCAATGATCTGCTGTCAGACTATCCGTTGGTTCTCCATGACGGATTTGCATCCTCAATTACTGCCCGCATTCCATGGCCCAATCCGTTAACGTCGAGTTTGGGTGTTGTTATGGAGTCTCTTCAACTGACCTTTCACGTTCGCCCCGACTGGGAGCAAAATGTGACAAGCACCAATTTGGCACAGTCTGTTGCATCTATGGCCGAGTCGTTCATTCACGAAGAACTTTCTGCCGAAGATGTTCCGCATCCAGGAGCTTCAACTGACCCCGTCGTATTGGCTTCACAAAGCGACGCCTCTGCCAATGTCCCTGGTGGTCTGGGACCAGACTCGTCTCAGGCGACGGAAATCGAGGCGACGTCTGCAGATTTAGACCCTGCTGGTGTGTCTCTTTTTGCGTCCTTCATCGAACGACTGTTTGCACGGTTCGAGTTCGACGCCCGGGATACGAAAGTCACCATTGTGCATCCTGGAAATATGAGCTTAACTATCTCCATACCTGATATCCGCTTCCGTACAGAAGGGGACGTTCGTGGAGCTCAAACCGAGAGTGTAGTAGTGTCGCGCAAATTGTCGGTCTTCAATTTCATAATTACCGTTCGCCAACTTCAAATGCCTCAAGACCCCAGCTCAACTCGACGAACTCATGCGGATCCCCCGTCTAATCCTTTGTCGGGTTATCCATACTCGTCAGCGTCATCTTCAACGTCATCGCTGGATGAAGAAGTTCAATTCCACATGTCCCAGTCGCTCGCCTACCTTCCACCGCTGTCCAGCGTGACCTCAGATATGGCTGCAAGCAGCATGTATCATAGCGCTATGTCTTCGGTCCCTATTCCCGAAGAACCGTCGCACGATAACGATCCATTTAACGACAATATTAATGAGGAGGATATAATCATCTCCAGCGGCTCGACGCCACTGGAGCTTTCTTTTACGTTCCAAGCTTCGACTAGCGACAAAGGCTCCCCTATATCATTGGACTCTCAAGCAGCGCTCGAGAACACATGCAATAATGAAACATTGCACCTTCATTTTGCCGCTGGCGTCCTGGCATGTGCTCTGAAGGCTTGGCATATCCGTAAGATTTCTTCTTTTCTAGAAGCCTTTTCCAGACATCTTGGTGGAAACGGACGTTCCGGCGTGAATCCAGTGTCTTCGACAATAAATTCTCGTATCGTGGCAGTGGAGGCAGAGATACGCGGCATCGTGATCTTACTGCTCTTCTGTCCATCGATGGCGGAATCTGCCCGACAGCGGACCTTGCTCAATTCTTTCTATGAGAAGCCACTACTACCCCCACCCCTTGGTTATGATTATCTTCGGTTGCATTTCGACAGCCTGTCCACTTCCGCGCTTTTTGGTAAAAAGCCACAAGAGCCAATGCTGAGATCGGAGCCGTCTTCCCTCCCTACTACCACCACGGATCTGAGTTTTAAACTGCAAGACATTTGCGCCTTCTTCTTTACCGCATCTTCCACCTCGTCTACCAAAATAGGGTCTACCAAGTCAAGCCCCATTCTAATCACAGACTACCATCTCCCCTTACAATATCAACGTGAACATTTTCACCCTCCTTTCCCTCCAAATCCCGGATCTGAAGCTTATCTTCCCACTTTTGAGGTCATTGACTGGACAGATACGAAGCACGAAGACTATGGGATCAAATTGAACAAATGGCGCTATAAGGGCAAACGAAAGCGCGAAAGAGCCAATCACAATATCTTTGGGTCTCCTAGATCACATTTACGCTCACCTGATCGTGTTGCCTGGTCGGCAGAGGAATTGAGCGAGTCCAAATCACCACCCGCTATGATACTGAATTTCAAGACGATTATGCATATGGCGGAATCGTCAGAACAACCGGAATTGGACCTGGAGATCAACATTATTCCGCTCCATTTCTTTATGGACCTGGCCCAGCTCTTGATGCCCCATGGCCTCTTCCAGTACTTGGCCTCCATAAAGATTGAACAGCATTTCAAAGAACAGGGATTTCCCTCGCCTGCACTTTCAACAAGTGGAAGCTTGCCTCAAGCCTCTCCTGAACTTCATCCCACGTTACCGAACGAGGACGAGAACTTTCCAGACGTCGCGGAAAATAAATTTGAGGCTGAATCTAATCATGACCGGGGGACTTACTTACCAAGAGGCCAATATCATAATGTAATTCCAAAGGTGAGCACTTGGTCAACTTTTCCTTGTGACGAAATACCCAACGCACCGCTCCAGCGTAGATCAATTGGTCGCGCGAATCTCAGATTTAAAGCCCATCTGAAAATGATTCGCGTGCAAGTTCGATGCCCGCCTCCCGCCGGACGCTCTTTGCGATCAGGGGCACTCGTACTGGACGTCTATGCTATCACCATCGCCAATGAACGACCTCCCGCCGCGAGCGTTCGGTTTGCAACGCACCAAACAACCCCCCTTGGGGATGCCATTCTGGTGGCAGAATGTCAAAGATTTCTCGCATCATATGCACCATCTAGACTCACGGAGGCCGTATCGTTTCTGTCGTCTGGTGCTCTGTTGTTGCGCAGTCGTACAAAAGACGACCTGACAACTGACGCGGTCCCGTCGCTGCTATTTCCGCGGGCCGCTATTACGTCCGGGGACCATAGCTCCTTGAGCCTGAGGCTTGATCTTCCTTCCCTCTGCATGGATATCTCCAAACACACCTTGGACGGTCTGCAGTATTGGGCTGACGATGTGTCTCAGTTTACGGCGACTGAACATGTCACTGATCCCGAACTGAGCACTGACAGTATCATCGGAAGTCGCTTCTTCAACAAATCGCGTGCTAGCAGTGCTGGCCTCTTCAGCAGTGGCGCCGATGCAGGGCCTACTGGTATCACAGTTCACGTGGCGGTCTCCGAAGGTACGGCGTGCAATTCGTCGAGACACTCTCATTTAGCAGACCTGCCATTTAGGATATGTCAGAATGTTTGTTCCTCACATTGATACCCACCCGCGCCCTATCATTTGTTGGGCTTCTGACCTGAGTCTGGATGCTTCCACGAGTTCGAGTGAGAAGGTTTGTGTGGCGTTCGTTTCTACGGCCTGGCCGCTCACCCCGCTCTATCGTCATATCAGAACGAGACGGCTCTCTCCGTGAACATGTTGGATGCCAACATCAGCGTACCTACTCAATCCGATATGCATCAAACGTTCTTCTCGCTTACGGCACCTCGCAGGCTTGTGCGTAGGAAGATATGGAGGTGTTTACGGCCATTGACATGCTGGTTCTTTTAGTTGTCAACGACCCACCCAATAGTGCAAGTGCAGTTTGTCTCGAGGACTACAACGTCCGCTTCCAAGGAATCGCGAGTGTTGATATCTCTGAACGGTTTCACTTGTAACCTATATCCGGATTTGGACTGGACTATGGATCTCGCAGATTTTTTAAAATCGCCGCCTGGCGTAAGTGGCATTAACAACCTCATTTTCGTTCTAGTAATGACTTCGACAGACTTTCGAATCCGTGATACCGAGTGAACGAACTTGCATTAGTATCCGTATCATGGACGGATCTGCTCGCACATTTGCGCCCAAACATTCAGGCTCCATTGTTTGCTACCTTAGCGATACCGAGTTCTCCACAAATATCATAGGAAATTCGACGAGTAATTCGTTCAAAGTCGCAGTTTCTACAGCCTCCATCCTTGTCATCGATGATGTCTCGCATGAAGAGTCAAGTACAAGCCCGCTATTGGAAGGTCCAGCTCATTGGAAGGTTTGTTCCTTCGTATTTTACCCCGAATATCACCACTAAATACATGCAGAGCATTGGTTTTGCACTCCTCGCAGAGATTTCAGATCTCAGACTTGAATATGAGACCATCCACAACCTGGATTCGCCCGACCTTACTACTGTATGTCGTCCGCTTCCGACTATGTGAGTGCAGCGCTGACACTCATCCAGGCTATCATTGATCATATCAATCTTCGCGTACATCTTTGCGCCGATACTCTCAATCCCATTACGGCATTCCTTGCAGATGTAGGGGACACCTTCAAATCTGAATCGGAGGAGATGTGAGCATACTGCGAAACTGTTGACGTGGACCTCACTCTGATTTGGAGGTGCAGTTCGCCGTCACATACTACAACATCTCGGAAAGATGCGGTAATCCTGTCACATAACTCGTTGGACACTTCTCCAGGGTTGATGGGTATTTTCTCCATCCTTTACATAATTCAAATAATTTCTCAGATATAGTTTACCAGCATCCGTGGAGGATCTTGCTTTCGAGCGTTTGCCAGAGATTGGTGCAGCTCCCGATTTTGTAGAGGATGACTTACCAACGAACATTCATTACTTGGATGAATCGTTTGGTGCAGCTGCGGGACTAAGAGAACTCAATGACGAGGATCTTGAAGATTTCGAGGGACCTGAACTCGTGCTCGAGACATCTACAACGATAGTGGATGCGTCAACGGCGAGAGGTGGACGGGAGACTATCAAAATGCTTCACGCCGACGGCGTCCACATTGTCGAAAATTTCTACGGCGCGTTGGCTGCTCAACCTTCTAGTACATTTGATCGGTATGACCAATTCCGAATTTTTTTCTGATTGCTGATCCATTTACAGAAATGAGAGAACGGCGTTTCGAATGCATGTACGGAACAGCGAAGCCGCACTTTTTTTATATGATGGTTACGATTGGATTCGCACGAGGCAAACTATCGAGAAGGAGGTCCAAGAGATGCGTCGTCGGCTTGCGAAGATAAAGCAACTAGTCCAAAGTGGCCATGCCTACGATTTGGATGAATTTGAAGAAAGCAGCGCGCTTCTGTTCAACTCCGTGCACATCGGGTTGCGCGATATGCATGAGATGGATCAAAGCGCCTTGGTAGCAGCCATCGACGAAGAACTGAAAGACGACGTGGAAACTGCTACCCAAAGTTCATGGCAGACATTACGAGCGCCGGTTCCCAAGCAACGTCCCTTCTTGACGCGTGTTCATGGAAAACGTCTTACCCGTTCGAAGGCTTCCAGCATAGAATTCCAGTTGCGAGGCCTTGATGCCGAGGTGTATCGCTACCATTCGGATGAACCAATGGTGTCACGCATTCTGGCGACAGTCCGGGATGTCGAAATATTCGATCATATAAAGACTTCGACTTGGAGGAAGTTCCTGACCAGTTTGCGAACTGACTCTCGAGGGAATATCAGAGAAACTGGGTCTAACATGGTGCGAATAGAACTTTTGAAAGTTCGACCTGTTCCAGACCACCCATCTGAGGAGTCCCGTTTGAGGGTAATGGTTATCATTATAGCGGAAAATTTATGCTCATACAAGGACCATTCTAGGCAAAAATCCTCCCTCTTCGGTTGTATGTCGATCAGGATGCAGTGGATTTCTTGAAGAAGTTCTTTAGCTTCGCCGATCCCGAATCACCTTCGAACTCTGGCTCAAGCAACAATGATGAGACTTACTTCCGTGAGTGAACGCTTGCTCTCAACAGCCTCAGTCTATACCATTGTCCATCTAGAATTCGTCGAAGTTTTCCCAATTGACTTGAAGCTTGACTACAAGCCGCGGCATGTTGATTACAGAGCTCTGCGAGAAGGGAGGACAATAGAGTTGATGAATTTCTTCCATTTCGATGGTGCCGAGATGACGCTGCGTCATATCACACTGTCAGGGGTGAGTCGATTCGAGTTTGCGTGCATCTTCGACTCTTATCGACTGTAGGTAACCGGATGGGCTCGACTCTTTGAGCTGCTCAACGATTTGTGGACGCCGGATGTCAAGGCCACTCAACTGGTGGATGTGATATCCGGTGTGGCCCCGATTCGTTCCGTTGTGAACGTTGGTTCTGGCCTTGCGGATCTTATCCTGTTGCCTATCGCTCAGTACAAGAAGGACGGGCGCATTGTCCGAGGCATTCAGAAGGGCACGACAGCATTTGTCAAATCTACAGCTACTGAGGCAGTCAAGATGGGAGCCCGCCTAGCCACGGGCACCCAAGTGATCCTTGAACAAGCTGAAAGCGTTCTGGGCTCTCAGTTCAAGGATCCAATAACGGCGGAGACCGTACAGACTATTACCATGGATGAGGTCGAAGAAGAATACATGGAGACGAATGAGGAAAACTCGGATTCCTCAGAACTAATATCCAAGTACGCGCAACAGCCGTCGGATATCAAGGAGGGGATGCGTTCCGCCTACAAGAGTCTCAGGAAGAATTTCACCTCCGCCGCACAAACCATCCTCGCTGTGCCAATGGAAGTCTATGAGAGGTCTGGCAATGAGGTACTTCAACTCCACTATCGGATACACTGCGGTTATTGAACGGTGTTCTAGGGACCTATCCGGTCTGTTATTCGCGCTGTTCCGATAGCGGTGCTGAAACCAATGATCGGAGCCTCTGAAGCTGTGAGCAAGACTCTTCTTGGCCTCCACAACACGTTAGACCCAAATATCCGGCACGAAACCGAAGCGAAGTACAAGCAGTAGAGATTTCCTCGATCTTGCGGGTCATTAATTAGCTGGCGCAATTTTGTATCATGACATGTTATGCAGTGTATAGTACATTCTGGTTAATCGATTTCCATGGCCATAGACCGTCCATCGCCTTGCATCAGTGCGCTTCTAGGTTTTGAAGACACCCTGACCTTTTCGCGAATTTTCGGAGACTCAATTGCCTCTGCAATGGGCTCTTGTAGTTTGACGGTAGATTTGATAGCTTCCGTCGTCTTTCTGCGATGCGCTCGTTGTTTCTCGCGGCTAGCAGCCATCCTAAAGGGGAATAATGAGCGCATGCAATCACTTCAAGCATAATGATAGTGTCGAACCGATTTTTAAAGAATGCGCGCTCTCTTCTGCTCTTTATTTCTCCTATCCGCTTCATGGCCTTGATAGTCGTCTGCACGAGTTCACGATCATAGCGAATAGGAATATTTCTTCGTTTCTCAAAGTCAATTGTCGAATCCTGGAATTGAGTTAGTGACCGAAAAGCGCATTTCCGCCAGATACCAGACTCACAATTGTCATTTCCCTGCCCGCTGCCTTTCTGAACGCCTTCGTCCATCTGACTTTGCGTGGATTCCTTTTCATTCTGCAGAAAGGGTCTGACACACCGCTCCGTTGAAGCAACTTGTTATAAGAGCATACTTAAAATTTTTATGGCATCTATTTCGTTGTTCAGCGGGAAAATGAGAAGCAGATACTGCACCTGAACACTTACTTTGATGTACAGAATCGAAAAACTTTAGCGTCGTTTCGCACGAACGCTGTGCCTGGGTTAAACGCTGGATTAAAGCGTAATCACTGAGCGGGTGATAAGGGTTACCATGGCCAGGGTATATGTTGGTAGAGCAGAAATAACACTTTTCTATCCTCATGGTGGGTGGAGGTCAGAGATGGGAAGAGTGAAAGCGGCGTGGGAATCAATTGCCATGTACTGTACAAATTTTATTGGACATCGAGTACCGCCTATAGCTAATGACCTCTGCGTGCTGCTCGAAGACATTCGTCTTCCATTCCCTTGACCCAAGCGACTTGAATACCAGCATCTCTGAGTTTCCGTGCTCCTTCGCAGACAACAAAATCATCCGGCTCCCCAACTCCAACGAAGCATCGCTTAACGTTCGCCTTGATCAGTGCATCGGCACAGGGAGCAAGTCCGGAGGTTCGGACTGAGCAAGGCTCGAGGGTGGTATAAACGTCTGCGTGGGACAGAATCTGCTCCAGATCGACGGACGTCGAGAACAGATTAGAAAGCTCCGCAGGCGATAAGGCGTAAGCTTTGGTCAGAGCGTTGGCTTCTGCGTGAGTATTGCCTTCAAGTTCTCTGGAGTACCCAGTAGCCAAAACAACTGCACGACCCTGACTAGGGGGCCATCGAGCCACAATAACACAACCTACACAGAACGCCGTTGGTGTTGGTATACATTTCTCGGCTTCTGCGAGGGCCAGACGAAGAAAATGAATATGCTCATCTACGGTACTTGTTAGCAAATAAGACACATTTCTGCGCGGGTCAGCACAAACCAGGCTGTGTATCGTGCATCATGTCCTGGACCAGCAACTAGCTTGGTGGCAGAGGGAAGCTTATCAAGCTATCTGGTTATGTAAGATATTTGGTAATATTTACAACTCTTGAGCCAGGTTATTTTACACAAAAACGACGACACACCTTGTTCGCTCTTGACCATCATGTCCTCTCCTACCCACGACGATGAACTGAATACGACAGAAGTCGATCACGATCCTATGCTTGGATCGGAACAGGAGGACGAGGCAGATGAAGGCGACGTTGTCATGTCTGACGTTACGGATGACAGTTCCGAAGAAGGCGAGGATGATGAGGAAGAAAAGAGGCGCATACGGACGTTCATTGTAGACCAGGAAGAGGAGGAGGAGGAGGAGGAAGAGGAGGAGCGCAGCCATCGGAAGAGAAAGAAAAGACGAAAGAAGCGCCACCGCCGCCGTGAGTCTACGGTTGTGAGCTATCCGGCGCGGGACGACCTCTTTTAACATGGTTTGCAGATGACGAGGATGACGAAGCTCTTGAGGAAGAAGATCTTGAGCTTCTTGAAGAAAATACTGGCACCTCTTTCAAGGCGACCCATAGGTTAACTCGTCTTCGCCGCAGGCCCGAGTCCCCTCCTACGCCATCCTCCAAGAGGAGGATTGTGGAGTCTTCAGAAGATGACTTGGACGACGATGAGGGTTCTCATCGGGTTCAGGATATTCGGAGAATATGGGACGACGAACGTGCTCGGGATGAAGATGACGAGGAGGGTGATATGGACGACTTTATCGACGACGAGGAAGAAGAAGAGGGAGGTGCCGCCATGGATGAAGCTACGCGCGAGGAACGGAGGCGAGAAAAGAGACGAGAGGAAAGAAGAAAAAGAACTCGCGCGCGTCCCGAGCTTGTTGGCATTGACGCAAAGTACGTACACGTTCATCTTTGTCGTGACTTTGGTAATGACTTTATTAGCGCATGGGACGAGATCCATGATGTTTTCGGGGATGGCATGAATACGATTGGGCACTCGGCGACGAGGACGAGGGTCAGGAAGATGAAGAGTCATATAAAACCGACATGAAGTATCAGGATGTACGTTCCTGCTTTGCATGTCGCGCTCTGCGACGGCTAATCCGCTATTGCAGGTCTTCGAACCGTCTGAGATACAGAAATGGATGCTTACAGAGGATGACGACTTGATCCGAGCGCAAGATATCCCTGAGCGAATGCAACTGGCCACTTCCTCATTATCCGAGTCGTCTACTCTTTCTTTCCATACACAACTCACTGAAAGTGACCTAGACGGTGCCGCCATGTGGGTCACCACCCGCCTTTCGACGCGGAAAACTCGCGAATTCTTCACACCAGAAGGACAATATTCGCATCTGCAGGGTGCTTTGGTCTTGGCTGTCACTGCCACGCTTCGCTTCCTATTTGTGGAGGAATTCGAAGTGCCGTATATTTGGACTCATAAGAGGGACTATATCTGTCACTTTGATCCCAAGGACATCAGATCTCGTACCGAGCTTCTCAGCAATTCGGAACTTTGGCGCATATATGCACTTGGACAGAAATATCGCTCCCTTCTGGAACGTCGAAAGACTCTGACCTTCGTTTACGAAAAACTCAAGGTCAAAGACGAATACTTCGAGGAAGAGGTGATGCCACGTACGGATAGTGCAGAGGTGGTGGCGGATGCGACGGAATGGTTATCAATGCGGCATAAAGACCAGAAGCCGTTGGAAGCCGATTTCCGATTCCATGATGACGAGGATGTCGAGACCGCCAGGAGACGCAAGATGCCGAGTCGCATATCCGCTTATGAAGTGGTCAAGAAAAGCGTCGTGTCTAAACTTGCAAAGGTAAAGGCAGCGGAGGCACCTTTTCCAATACCAAGTGCTCAATCTTTTCAGGGATTTGGAATAGAGCCGCATCAGGTGGTGCTCAATTTCGTGGCCTCCAATCATGTACACTTCGTCGAGGACCAGGAACTGAACCCAACAGTGTACGCTGAACAATTCGCGGATCCGGATCCCTCAAGAGCTTTGTCGTCGGACGAACTTCTACGTCGGGCGAGGATGATTCTTGCAACCGAATTAGGAAAGGATCCTCTTCTGCGCAACGCCATGAGAAAGCTCTTCAAGATGAAGCACGAATATCTGTGGAGCCCACAGAGCGTGGCATCGTGAAGATAGATGAACATCATCATTACTTCGTGAGTCGGCTCTTCGGTGGTGGAGTGCATGTGGCTTAATCTTCCGTATTATTGCTAGAACTTCAAATATTTGTGCCAAAAAGGCATCCACGACATGCTGGACTCGGCCCAGTTTCTTCATATCTTGGCCGCAGAGAATGAGCACCTCGTAATTGTTTCGATTTTCATATCTCCGGAATCCAAAGCTTCGTTCGAACGCCGGTTAAATGACGCATTTAGTTCCGATAGCTTCAGCGATGCTGCCCGGGCATGGAATTTGGAACGGTCTCGAGTCGTTTCCGAGGTGCTCGAGCAATATCTTATTCCGGCTGGGGTAAAATGGGCTCGAGAATATATCAGGGAAGAGGTCGAAGACTACCTTGCGAATCGGTGTGCTGGCCACTTGCGGAAGGTGGGTACCATCTAGCATTTTTTGGAGTTTTATCCCGCTCAAAGTTGGCCATCAGCGTATCGATGTCGCTTCCTATACGACGCCTGCGATGCAGAAAGGTGACACACCTTCGGTTTTGGCTGCGTCCTGGGGCAAAGGTGATCCGCATAAGGACGCCATCAATCTTGTGTTCCTCGATTCTGCAGGAAGAATGCGGGAGCAAACAAAAATCGATAATTTGCATGACCCAGAATTGGTCGACGAATTCAACGATTTGGTGGCGCGCCGCAAACCCAACGTTATTGTGATTGGCGGCTTTAGCGTAGCGACTCTAAAGCTTGCAGGCCTGGTGAAAAAACATGTAGGCAACGCCGCAAACTTCGATCAGGAAGCGGTTGGCGCCTGGGGGTCGTCAAATCTGTCTTCTGCAATCCCGGTCATCTACGTGCATGACGATGTAGCGAGGATGTACCAGCACAGCAAACGGGGTTCCGAAGAGTTTGGCTCTTTGTCGACGACGGCGAGATACTGTGTCGGTCTTGCGCGATACGCTCAGAGTCCGCTGAACGAATATGCCGCCTTAGGGCATGATATTGTAGCCATCTCGTTCGAGGAAGACACGCAGCATCTTGTAAGTTCCCCTTTATTTACCTTCACTATCATGTTTCACGATATTCTACGCTAGGTACCAAAGGAGAAGCTGCTCGCCGCGTGCGAACGCACATTAGTAGATGTCACTAACAAGGTTGGTGTGGATATCAATCGTGCAGTCGCCGATGGGTATTATCAACATCTATTGCCCTTCGTATGTGGCCTGGGTCCCCGAAAAGCACAGGCTCTGATCAAGAAAATCGGTACCATGGTGATTTTCACTTGTTTCATCTATTCCGTGCTGCATTTAACATCATATCACCAAGGGCGGAAATCTCATGAATCGCGACCAATTCATCAAAAGCGGTCTTCTAACGACCAAGATCTTCCTGAACGCCGCCGGCTTTCTCCGTATCCTGCAAGATCCTGAAACGAAGCACCTGAAAAATCGACATGATGATGATTTGGCACCAGATCCGCTTGACAACACTCGCATTCATCCCGAAGACTATGAGCTAGCCCGCAAAATGGCAACTGATGCTCTCGAACTTGATGAAGAGGACATTCATGACGAACATCCGTCCCATGTCGTATCTTTGATCATGCAAGACGACGAAAACGAGAAAAAGTTGTCAGAGCTGAACCTGGACGAGTTCGCCATCAGTCTCTACGAAGCCAACCGAGATCAGAAACGCCACACCTTGAACCTCATACGGGATGAGTTATTGCATCCGTTTGCGGAAAGTCGGGAGCCGTTCTTATTGCCTGGTCCATGGGACGTCGTCACCATGTTGACTGGAGAGACTCCTCGTACCCTCCGTGTAGGCGTCATTGTTTCGGTCCTTGTCCAGCGCATTCGACCTCAGTCCATATCTGTCCGTCTCGATTCCGGCATTGAAGGCATTATCAACTCGGAATATCTGGCTGATCATCTGCCAGCCAACAACAATGACGTAGTGTCGAAAGGGCAAACAATACCTGCTGTAGTGGTGGACATCAAACCATCTCTAGAACAAGACACATTCCTCGTTGAATTGTCCTCACGACCTACGGACGTCGGAGAAGGAGACAGTCAATTCCGCCGCATTCGCCCGGATGATGCTTGGGATCACACACGGTACGAGAAAGACAGGGAAGTTCTAGCAAGGAAGAAGAGAGCGGAAGTCGACAGGACACGACGTGTTATCAAGCATCCGAATTTCCACAACTTCAACACAGCTCAAGCGGAAGCATATCTTGAGAAGCAACAGCGAGGCGATGTCGTCATCAGACCTTCATCAAAAGGTATCAATCACCTTGCAGTGACTTGGAAAGTGGACGATGGCCTATACCAGCATATCGGTAAGCACATGAACCTTGAAAGCATCTCTGAATCTGCTCATCCTCGTCGCAGATGTCACAGAGCCAAACGCGGATCCTACTGGTCAAACTGTGGGCGGCCAGCTTATCGTTGACAGCACACACACCTATGCGGACCTCGACGAATTGATTGTCAATCACGTACAAGCAATGGCTCGCAGGGTCGAGGAACTGATGGCTCATGAGAAATACAAACATGGCACTGAGGATGACCTGCGTAAGAATTATCTATTATATTTGATTATCCGTACCGAACAATTTTTCCAGATCTTTTCCTCAAGAATTACTTGGCCGCCAACCCAAATAAGAGTATGTACGGCTTCACGTTAAATCGCAAGCGGCCCGGCCATTTCAGTTTGTGTTTTTTGGCAAACAAGAATTCCGCTGTTCAGACATGGGTATGTGTGCACGTTCTTTAAGAGTCCTTCACTTCACATTCAGAGTTGCGTTCAGCCCGTCAGAGTTGCGCCTGAAGCATATTATCTCTTCGATGCCGCTGCGGTCGGTGTAGCTGAGTTATGCGATGCGTTCAAAGTCCGGTGTGTGAAATTATCAACGATGGCGCTTATCTTTCATTAATGCGTCCGATAGACATCTCCACGAATCGCAAAATTTGGCGAATACTGCAGGTGGCAAGACACCATTCGGTGCGGGAATTCGGACTCCCGCACGACCCGGCACTACGCCTGGTCACATGTCCGTTCGTCAACTTGGAAGGACGCCTAACCCCTACAGTGGTGCAACTCCAGCACCGTTTGCAGGAACAACACCGATGCCCGGATATGGCGTCCCACAGACACCCTATGGATACTCAACTCCCCGTCACCCACCTAACTTTCCTCCCCAGCCCGCTCCTGTTGCTTCCCGATCCATTCAACAAAATGCCGCAGGTTCCAGCTGGGCTCGCGATGCTTGGCGCTGAGATCTTAGGTTCTCAAGCGTTGCAGCATTTTATCCATATCTCGGTCGCCGCTTGTCCCATGAAGGGCTATTCTTGTATGTATGTATTATACCTTCTTGTCTAATGTGTTATTGTGCGATTTTCATGTAATCATTATAAGCATTAACTTCGTTTGATATCATGTACGAACACTGTCCGTGTAGACTCCCCGTGCCAGCCGCGGTTACTGCTCGCGCTCACCATAAATCTCATGCCAGGATCAATGACTAGGCCGCCAATGAGTATGATTTACCCAAACGAGAAAAAAAATCGTCGATTAGCGCACCCATTTGAGAAATATAGCCACCGTGATGACCAGGAATAATCTTAAATTGTACTCCACCCTTAATTTTCCCGAAGGAATCCGACTCGACGGCCTCCCATACGTTCCAGAGACGTATGTTATCCACCGAAGCACTAATGACGACAGGCCATAAGTATTTGTTGGCGGAGGAACTGCGTATATACCCCTACCAAGCAATATGGCGGCAGTCGGGGAAAGCGACTACGCATGACACGACACCCGAACTCGGAGGATTGCGCAGAGTCTTCAACAATCTAGGAGTAGTCGATGGACCAGACGCACCAAGCTGACGAACATCCCACACATCCACCGCTCCGTTGCGCCGGCCCGCGTAAATTTGTGCACCGTCGGCCGACCAACACGCCTGATACACAGTCGTTTCTGAATAAACCGCAGAGGATGGGAAGGGAAAACATACAGAAAGACACCATGGAGGTGTTTTTTCGCTCATCCAGAGCCTACCGACACCCTGCCCTGCCGATCGTACTCTCCTGTCCCATAGCACAACCTGACCATCGACAAAAGCCGTCATCAATAGATCAGGCGAGTACGTGGGATAGACGGATGAATCCAACAAAGGAGGAGCGTTTTTAGGAGCGGGCAAGGCGCCAGGAACGGATCTACTCAAGGTCGATTGCGATGGATTGACGTTCTCAGACCCTGGAAGCGCGACGTCGGTCGGCTGAATTGTGTTGTCTTGAACTGGATCTAAGTCGCCATCGAACAGAGGGTCAAATGAAGCGTCGGATTTCGCATCCGTTTCCAACTGATCATCAGTCGTTTGAGCAACTGCTCCTTGGGTCTCCGACTCCGTGCCTTGGTCAGAAGAAAACGTCTGCGAAGTGGTTGCAGATTCCGTGGCTTGGAACGTGGGAGGGAATTGACTGGAGAATAGCCAGATTTCAGGGGACGAACAGCGATAGCAGCAAGCTGCGCGCCGTGCGCAACAAAATTCCTCACGCGCTGACCGGTATTAAGGTCCCATTGCTGAAGATAATGCAGATCGTCAGGACAACTACGACATTCTGAAGTTTCTAACTCGCCATGGCTTCTCCGTCCCAACCCGCGCTGAAAAAGCCTTTCTCATCATAGTCCACGGAAAGTGCAGAGACCGGACCCTTGTGACCATTCATGACATGAGCCAATCGACCTGGTTCATGACGCACAGTGAACAAATTGATGGAACCGGACTGTAGGACTATTGAACACAAATCAACCGATTGAAAGGGAAGCAGGTCATACGTCTGTCCCCGCGAGGGACCAAGAGCATCCGAGTGCATTGCAAGGCTGTAGACAGGTGCAAGCGTCAGTTCGTCCTCGGGAGGAGGTATCCCAGCTGATTTGGCGAGATCCGGCAGCACTGGGTTCTCCCACCAACATCGCAATTGGCCTGCCTTCATGATTCCTTCGACGACACCAGAATGGTGTCGCTGAGGAGCAGTTAAGAAGTTCTTCCCATTGACAGCCGGAAATATATCATAGTCTCGAATGTAGCCATCGTCAGAACCGGTTAAGAGATGCGTCATGCATGTAGACGCAGCCAGGGCGTGCGTTGGGACCGGATGAGGTAGAGCACATATCGCCTCGACCGTAAAAGAGGGATTCAGAGGAAGCTTGTCTAATTGTAACAAAAGCGACCTCTTCCGTGCCTCGGCGGGGGACAGAGAGCGCCTCCGTTTCACAGGTGGGGGTGCTTGGAAAATACATCAGCGCTGAGGGACTGGAAAAGGGGAGTTTTTCCTACCGTCAACGATGGGCAGCGGTTGTGGCGAGACACGCTGGGAGCGCTCGAGCGGTAGTGCTTTCTTGTCGACCTCCGCTGGTGCTCCAGAAAAAGGCTGTTCGTCATCTTCCTCATCATCAGAACCATCATCAGAATCGTCAGACACAGAGTCCTGTTGCAAGTTATCAAGGAATGTGGCTGTTGCGGCCAGAAGAAACGCACATCATCTGCGTCCTCAACCTCATCAACACCTACGTCGAGGATCTCTTCCTCGACATCCCCATCTCCCTCTTCGTCGCCAAATTCAAGTTCCTCCAGGTTTTCTTCCTCAGAATCGCTAAGAGCCATCGTTGGTGTCCTGTAAAAAAAAGCAAAAGATCAGACAAGCAGGAGCAGCGCTTCGCACACACGTTCAACTTAGCAACCATGGTTCTAGCTGATCTCGGCCGCAGACTAAACGTGCTCTTTCTTCATTGAACAGGGCACCTGTCGTCGACGAAAAGGTTGGTCTGAGCCTGCTTTATAGCCTTTCGGCATCTCAGTCTTGCCAGGTCCTCGATGCTACACTCAAAGAAATTATGGCTGCTTTGCTGGAGTCGGATGTCAACATCAAACTCGTAGCGTCCTTGAGGCAGAAAGTGAAGGCCAAGGTTAAATCCGCTCTGGAGAATAGTGGCTCGGACAAATTGAAGGAAGCCAACAGGAAAAATCTCATACAGAAGGTGGGCGTACTCTGCGTCCATCGAGTCACCGTCAAATTACCCCTGCTCATTGTTCGCTAGGCTGTATTCGATGAACTCGTCAATCTTGTAGACCCTGGCGTAGAACCGTACAAGCCGAAGAAGGGACTACCCAATGTAATCATGGCTGTCGGTCTTCAGGTAAGAATGAACACTTAATTGTCCATCGAAATCTGCAGCTCTGGGTCACCGATACGCGTAATCATCTCTAGGGCAACGGCAAGACGACAACGTGCACGAAGCTGGCCGTGTATTATCAAAAGCGAGGCTTCAAATCTGCGATCGTATGCGCGGATACCTTTCGAGCCGGTGCTTTTGACCAGACTCGACAGTCGGCGACGAAGGCGAAAGTCGCGTATTTCGGCTCATACACAGAAACGGACCCTGTGGCCATTGCAGCCCAAGGCGTGGCCAAATTCAAGAAAGAACGTTTCGAGGTCATCATTGTGGATACGTCGGGTCGGCACAAACAGGAGTCGGAGCTGTTCGCGGAGATGGTCCAGATAGCAGAGGCGGTAAACCCCAACATGACGGTCCTTATTCTTGACGCCAGTATCGGTGCGCTTTAACTCATTTATATAATGCTACATCCATATCAATACTGAATTTTTAGGACAAGCTGCTGAGGCGCAAAGTCGAGCATTCAAGGAAAGCGCGAACTTTGGTGCTATTATTGTAACGAAATGGACGGACATGCGAAAGGCGGAGGAGATATCTCTGCGTATGCCGACTTTTGCCTTGCATTCTTCTCCTGCTAAGCTAAGCCTGTCTTGTCAGTGTGGCTGCAACAAAAACGCCCATTATTTTTCTCGGCGTCGGCGAACACCTACACGATCTTGACCGCTTTTCGCCCCAGCCGTTCATATCTAAGCTGCTGGGACTGGGTGATATGCAAGGGCTGATGGAACACATGCAGGACCTTGCGACACAGAATCCAGACAAACAAAAAGAGATGGCCAAAAAGCTGGAAGAGGGCAAGCTCAGCATCCGAGACTGGCGAGAGCAAATATCGAATGTGATGAACATGTAAGGCTATTTCTCGTCTGATCATCCACGCCTGCTACACTGAAAAAAATGTAGGGGTCCGATTAGCAAGATTGCCTCGATGATCCCTGGCCTGCCTCAGGATCTACTGCAAGGTTCAGACGAGGAAGGCTCCATGAGGATGAAGAGGATGATTTTTATAACAGACAGCATGACAGCAGCGGAACTTGATTCGGACGGCTCTCCCTTCCTGGAGATGGGAAAGGATGGGAAGCCCATTGGCCTCACGTGGCGTGTCACCAGGGTGGCGAGAGGAAGTGGGACCAGCGTACGAGAAGTGGAAGAGTTGCTATGCCAGTACCGAATGATGGCAAATATGGCGAAGCAAGCCGGAGGCAAGAATGGATGGCCAGTGGAATTGCTCCCTGATAATAAATGGTTGCTAACGCGCTCGGCATCAGGCTGCAAGCAGTGCAAAGGATGCAGGCGGCCGCTGGAGGGAAAGGACGCGGGGCGAACGGAATGCCCACCGCGGCTCAAATACAGGCCATGCAAGTCAGTATCGCAGAACCAGGACTGTTGGTAATGTATCTTACTGCTCTCTTCTAGCGGGCTATGCCTCCAGGTATGGTTCAACAGATGCAACGGCAGATGAGGAGTGGAGGAATGCAAGAGATGATGAAGGCCATGATGCAGGGCCAGGGTGGAGACCAATTCGACATGGAAGAGATGCAACGTGAGTGACTCAGCTGTTTATTCGGCTCCAGCGCAGCTGATGGAAACCACATCTCTAGGCATCATTCTTCTATGGGAAGCGGATTGGGAGGATTGGGAGGACTCGGGGGATCAGCGGGCTTACCGGGCATGACGGAAATGTTCAAGATGATGGGTATGGGCAATCGTTAAGCGTTGTGTTTGGTGCATTACTATCGTGTGCAGGTTATGTATCATATACAGATCCACGAGAATGCATGATACCAGTCCTTAAAAAAACGGGTCAGAACTTCCGCTTTTGTTTTTGTTTCCATATCTTTCTCTTGACAGATGCAGCGGCTTTGTTTCCAAAGATAAAGGCCGAAGTGTGTTTGTCAGGGCCTATCTTGTTTGATAGGGAAGATGGCTGCCCGAAGACGATCTGCGAGAATATGTTTAAGTTTCATCAAGAGAGGAGATGGTTTTCGCACAATCCAAAGCCCCCACAAGGAGGTTACGGAATAGGCCAAGAACACAAACGTTGGTAAGGATCCAAGACCCTTGGTGTTGTACGATAGAAAAGCGACCAGGCCCATGGATAGCACCAAGGGAACGAGTATAGCGTTGGGCTGCGCGGACCTCTGCAACATTTCTGCATCTTCGGGATGAGAAAAGGGAACCTGCCGACACGGCATGATTTAGTCGCGTCTCTGCAGGGACAAACCCAAGCTTCCCCGCCTCACGTTGAAGATTATGATAAGGGCCACCGCGGCCAGTGAAACACCGAGATTCATAGCAAGGAAGGATTCGAGAGGGGTCAGGGTTGACCGCGGGTCGGTACTTGTTACCTCCGACAAGAAAAGCAGCAGACGTGGGGACAGTGTCAGAACAGACGCCAACATGAGCAGACTTTATTCGGAGCAGAATTGAGCGGAATATAGGGAAAGCGATACGAATGTCGAGGCCTCACATGCATACAGACGACCACGCCCAATTGGTTAGAGCATTGGTTTTCCCCTCCACCGCTTCGTCGGGCTCTGTCTGTCGCTCCGATTGTGCAGAGAGGTCCCGCATTTCGTAAGAGTCGTCCATGAGGAGCAATTCGGGTCTCTGTTTCGCAGTGATGCAGGTTTGCGAATTGAATGCATCAGCCGCATGTCGCAGCGCTACGCTGTAATTCTCACAGTCGGCATTTCTGGCTTGTTCTCATGACATTTTCTGAGCTTTCTTGACGTGATTGAATTATCGAAAGAAAAAAAAGGCGTCGTATAAACCAGTGCTCGCTAGACTTGCGTTATGCGATTTAGCCCTGCCTGTTGTTCGCTCGCATGTCTCTCGACGCTGAAACGTCCGACTACTCGTACCCGTTGGAAGACGATTCCGTGTTTTTGCGCCGGCTACATGGACGGACCTTGAACGCGCTCAACGAGACGTATATGCTTCCTGTGGACGAAGATGAAGTCAAGGTACGAATTCGCCACCATTTCTAAACGAGGCCTCTACTAAAGAGCAGTTTCAGCGCTCGCAGCTCCACCACCGTATGCTTCAGTTCGTCTTCCATGGCAGAAACTACATTGGACCTGTAAAAGAGGCACTGCAATTCGGAGAACAGAGAAGAGGTGTGGATATCTTCTTCGCAGCGCTTTACCCCTTCGTTGAGACGTGCGTGTCCATCTAGTCCTCGATCTGGGAACGGGTGGAGGCTTCTGGCAAGTCGTAGCGTCGTGATGCCGTGTAATATCGTTCTAACAGATTTCCCCCCTCCCCATCCAGGGCAATTGACATGGCCGATGATTTTCCTCGTGCAGAAGTCATTGGCATCGACCTTGCACCTATACAGCCTAGGTCTAGCCATTGCTATGCCCACCTTTTCTATTTCTAATATCCGTTCGTCGCACGTCTAGGACAGTGCCACCGAACTGCACGTCAGTCTCCACTTGCGGCCTGTTACGGATGTGCATTTATCCAAAAACGTAAATCCAGGTTCGAACTATGTGACCTGGATCAAAGACACGTTCCCTATCCGGATTCCCACTTTGATTTCATCCACGCCAGATCAATGCACACCGGGGTATGAAAAGATCTCTCAGAGCTTCTAACCGAACACAAATCATTTCCTTCCCCACTTCAGATTCGCGACTATCCCAGATTACTCCAGGAAATAGCGCGTATACTCCGTCCAGGCGGTCTTGTTCTCCTGATCGAACCAGACCTAATCCCCATCATCGACGGAAAGTCTGCCACAGAATACTCAGACCTTGCCGGCCTCCACGGTTGGCTTACGTTTTGGGAAACATATAGGGCATGTCTATCTAGACGAGGCATAGACGTCACTGTTCCTCATCGTTTATCGAATCTGCTTGCAGCGACTGTCGCGTTCGACAACATCGTCGTGCACAGCGGTAACATACCCGTCGGATTTTGGCCAAGTGGTGAGTTCAAACCCAACTGACATTTGGAGGACGTCTGAACACCAGTCTCCAGATGCTGACTTGCTCACAGTCGGTCAACTGCAATGGATGGACTACGAGCTATTCATACCGGCGCTCAAGCCGCTTTTTCTCGCCAGCGGTCTCCCAGATGCGAAAGTGGAGCGCATTGTCTCTGATGCTCAGCGAGATCTGTATTATCCAAATGCCGCATTGTCGACACTGTTACATATCGTTTATGCGTCAAAATGTCGATAAAATGTTGTCAATGACAATCTTTTGCTGCCGTCAAGATTCTTCGTCTCGCTGAAATAGCTGATTCTTTCGTTCAGTGCCGAAGTGCAATAGCTTTTCTCTGGGGGGGCGAAGACACTTCAGCAAGTTTCGTTCGGTCTTTCCCCACTTGCCGAACTACCCAAGGACACATCTGCAGATTTTCTGAGAATTTAAGCTCTGAGCCAGATAGAGAATGAAGTTGGTCATCACCATTTCTCGTTCACAAAGTAGACACGAAAGTAGTACTACCAAATCCCTAGTAGTAGAATGCAAGGACATGAACGACAAGGATAACAGCAAAAGGGACAGCGGGTGATTGACCCAACATCATATCGACAACCATAGAGCATACATATGAACGAGTGGACGAGGCGAAAAATCGCTCCATAGAAACATGAAAGCCATACCGTGCATGTCAATCGCTCCATGGCGAGGAACCTACTGTTGTTTGAACTCGCTCAGGACAGAGAGGGCCTCCTGGACCTTGCTGCGCATAGCTTCGGCATCCTCGAGGAGATGAAGGAGTTCCGAGTTGTCCATCTCCAGAAGCATGCCAGTGATCTTTCCAGCAAGCTCTGGCTGTTCACTATGGGAGGTGATTTCAAAAAAAACAAGCACTGACGAATTCAGGAAGGAAACTTACGGAACAATCTTCATGTAGATGACTTCACCGAGCATCTGCTTCTGCTCCATGGGACTCGCAGCCGCAAGTTGCTCGGCTGTGACGGTCGGAACGTCCTGAGCTTGAGGTGCCGGTGCCGGAGCAGCCGCAGCAGGGCGGGTGGGGGTGCCCTTGAAGCCGGGCTGCTGTCCTTGAGGGGGGACGCGACTAACAGGAGCCGGAGCCCCGGCAGGCTGTGGAACACGACCCTGAGGAGGAGCAGCACCCTGCGGTACCGGAGGACGAGGAGGTGCTCCATTGACTGGAGCTGAGCCATTAGCACGAGGAATGGGTACAGTAGGGTTGGTCGGCGAACCTCCGGGTCCACGAGCAACAGGAGGACGAGGAGGACCTCGAGGAGGATAACCGGGCATGCCGTAGCCCTGCGGTGGACCCTGCGGGTAAGCCGCTGGAACAGCCATGCCAGTCGGGCCGTAGCGACCACCGCGAGGGGGAATCATCCCAGGCTGTCCATAAGGCATCATGCCACGACCTTGAGGAGGAAAGCCGGGACCAGGATGAGTGTAATACATAGGCCCGTTGACGTAACCGCCTGGGATGGCGGCGGCCTGCTGGGCACGGATTTGATTGCGCTGGGCAATCTGGCTTTCAAGTTGTTGCCTGCGGACTTCACGACGTTGCGCAAGCGACACATATAAAGGCTTTGAACCAATCATCTTGTTGTTCATTTCGGCAACAGCTTTAGTAGCCTCTTCAGGAGCGGAGAAGCAGACGAAGCCAAAGCCTTTGGAAGTGCCTTTTTCATCGCGCATGACCTTGCAGCTCGTGATGGTACCGAAAGGCTCGAATTCAGAGCGCAGCTTGTCGTCGTCAACATCGTCCTCGAGGTTTTTGATGTAAAGGTTGACACCCTGATATTTGCTTAGTTTCTCCATTTTCGCCTGCTCATATGATCTACGCAGTTCTTCTTCGCGTTCAGCTTTCTTTTGTGCCCGGGCAACAAAAAGCTTTCTTCCTTTGCAATCCGAATCGTGGAGTTCATCGACGGCTTTCTGTGCTTCATCATGTTTTTCGAAATTGACGAAGCCAAAGCCCTTGCTTTTGCCTTCTTCATCGACCGAAACCACGGCAGAGGTGATTTTCCCATATCTGGAAAACATTTGCTCAAACTCCTCTTGAGTGACTTCCGGATCAAGGTTCTTGACATAAAGATTGGTGAACTGAGCCTTCATTTCGTCCAGTTTGGATTGACGTTCCTAGAGCACGAGTTGAGATGAGCATATAGCTGAGGCAGACGAGATATAAATACTCACCTTGCGTGAGATGTGGAGACCGACGTAAACCTTCTTGTCGTTGAGAAGCATGCCATTCACGGCCTTGATGGCTTGGTCGGCAGCCTCAGCAGTCTCGTAATGAACGAAGCCATAGCCTTTGGAACGGCCATGCTCATCGGTAGCAACTTTGCAAGAAAGGACGTTGCCAAAGGCAGCAAAGGTATCGTGAAGGGCCTGCATGAGGCAGCGAGTGTCAGAGGTATGGAACGATTCCTCAAACTAATACAACTGGCCTTGTTATCAATTTGTTCATCCAAATTTTTGATGAAGATGTTGCCCTGACCAGTCTTACGCAGGGCAGGATCCCGCTGAGACCACATGATCCGGCTAAGAGACAGTTGTGTAAGTATGCGGCAACTGTAAAGCAAACCATCTTACCATGCACGGTTCTTGATCAGCGAGTAGTTAAGCTGCTCGAGAGCACGTTCGCCATCGCTGGCGTTCAAATAGTTAACATATGCATATCCAAGAGAACGACGGGTGACTGCGTCACGGCAAACGCGGATACTGAATAAGCAGAGACATTGAGCCACATGTACGATGCCATTGTGCAGGAGACGCACCTAGCGACGGGGCCAATCATGTTGAAGATCTCGAAGAGCATAGCCTCGGTGACGGAAGGATCCAGCTCTCCTACGTAGAGTGAGGCGGAGGGAGCAGATGTCATCGAAGTGGGCGGTGGGGGTGGAGGGTTGTAGGGAGCAGGAGCAGGCATCGATGCAACCTCGGGCACGACTTGAGGGACCATGTCAGGCTGAGCAACGGAAGGAGTAGACATGTCTGTTTTTTTTCTAGGGAAATTGGGTCGTTACTGCTTTGTGTGTACTTTTTCTGCGACTGTGGAAGGTAAACGTCAGATGTACCAGTGAAAAAAGGAAAAAAAGAGGCAAAAGCGCACGAAGAGGCAACAACGCAACCGCTTGATATAAAAAAAGGGTTTTTTGTATGTTTTTAATGACTTTTTTGCTGAAGAAGGATCAGGACCAGTGAGATATACGGAGACTGGGGCGACATACATTTAGTGGAAGAGATGGTTGGTTGAAACAAAAGCGGACCTGCGATTCAGGATATTTGATTGATTTTTTAAACTCCGACCGGAAGTCACTGCCTCACGCCCTTTCATGTCCATTTTTGGAAATGGGTATGTTTTTATTATCCTCAATACAATGGACCGTAGCAGACAAGAACGAAGCGTCTATCCACATAACAGGGACGTGTCAGGTCATAACCAATAATCGTTCATCCGCGGGTGAAGTAGGCTTTGGCACCGTGTGAGGCCAGCTCAGACTTAGCCTTGTACAGCTGACTGAGTGAGAATGTGGAGACAAGAACGAAAGACACTAACCTTTTCAATCGTATGACCCGCGGCAGTATGATGAGCATAAATCTAATCGGAGCGACGATGATGCCTGTGCACTTCAAGTGGGAAGAGAAGTTGGCGTACCTGTCGGTAATAATACGCATTGCCGAGGCCCTGTATCGTCCAGCCTACGGTGGCCACCAGACCAAGGATAGCAGCCGCCCAATAATGCCTTACGAACATCTGGATGGTCCTAATAAGGCCTGCTGACCCGGTGCTTGCCACAGCGAGTGAGAATCTGGACCTTCCTCGGAGTACGGAAGAGGAAACATACCTTGGAACACCGATAATCCTTGCGGCATAAAGGGGTTCAGAAGGCTGATGTGACGAGTAATGCTATGGCTTACATATAGACACTGAAGAGAAGATGGAACCCGCAAAAGAAGAAGTAAAAGTCTAAGCTGGCGATTAGAAGCGCAATGCTGTCAATGCACGGCTGACTGACAATAATACAGCGATTGCTCCTGAAATGCCGGCAAATGGGTTAATTCAGCAATTCGGTAGCAGAAGTGGCGGGCCGCACTTTCATGTAACCGTTATATATTGGCCTACAAGAAAGGAAAATGGAGTGTCAATGGATACATAGAACGGGAAAAGGGGAGCATCGTACCGGTACCAAAGAAGGAAGGACAAGACGGTGATAACGAAAACGTATCTAGGGGCCGTTCAGCGAACCGGACAAGGCTATCGGAGGAACGGACTCGCCCAATGCTTGCTCCGAGGTCCCTTCCGCCATCCTCTGCCCCGGCCAGAAGGATGAAGATGCAGGCAACCATGTTGATTATCAGGGTTGCTACCAAGACGAGCCATAGCTGATACAGCCGGGTGATAAGTGAACGCGAGGCCTCGGGAATCTCGTCGGGAATAGAATGGAAGATGAGAGGGAAAACTGGAGAGGAGCATGACGTTTAGTGAAGGGAGACGGGCAGGAAGGCGAAGTAGACGGACATGGAGGCCAGTTGTTTTTGCCGTTACGTCTTAGATTGTCCACCTTTGCGTTGAATTCGCGTTCGCGGCGTTCGAGGTCCTGCTCGCGCTGCCGGAGCTGTTCCAGGTGAGCGGCCTCTGCGGCATGGGAGGGGCTGTGAGTCGTTGGGGCTGGATCATCGAATGGATTGGCGTCAAGTGCATGATTTGACGCGAACGGGTTTTGAGCGTAATCCGCTGTGTAGGAGCTCATTGAGGCTGTCGTCGGCGTCGTTGCTGTGCCTCGACGCTGGCAGCTGGCGGTTGTTTGGCTGTGCAAGAGTCAGCCAAACAAATCAAGCATATTAATTAAAATTTTTTTTGTGGAAATTACAACAACCTGGTCAGGTTGCTTTCCTTCCCTTCTGCTCGCCTTTGCCTCGCCTTCTCGGCCTTATTGACGTTCGTCTTCGTGTTCCTCATTTGTCTTTCTCGAGCTCATCTGTCCCTAACAGCTCTTCTTTTTCTCTCATTTAAAAGCCAACGTTCTCTCCCCATTCCTCTCGCTACCCAACAACCTCCCTTTTGCAACAGACGAATCATGTTCTCCGTCATCTTCTACGCCTTGTTCACCCTTTCCGCTGTCCAGATCGTCGCGTCCCTCGCGATTCCTCGTGCTTCCCCTCCTGCAGGATGGAAGACCGATGTTTTGGAGGTGCGCCTCGCATTTTTTTTTTCCCTGTCATATTACTTTTTTTCTTTTCCCATTGTTGACCGATGTACTGTATTTTAGCCGTACACGGCTTATCATGCCCGTTATGTAGCGCTCGGTTGTCAAAATCAGCATGGCATGCCATTTTTCGATCAATGTTGCCATCCCCTTTTGGTATGCATTGTTTGCCTCGTTGTACCTACTGGGTCTCACCAATCATTGCATTCAATCAAGGCTACCGAAAAGCTCGAGACCGCCCGCCCTCATCAATGCAACCCTTCCGCAGTCACGACGCTGGTGACCTCTGTCGTTGCTACTCCTACCACCATCCCGGACGATGGTGACGAAGACTGCACTGATGATGAAGATGACACTTCTACATCCATTCTGCCCCCTGTTCCCACTTCTACTCATGCCTTTCACACGACGACCGCTCCCTCTACGACCTCGCGTCAAGTCGACATTGTTCATTCATCCGTTACTGTCACTCACCCCTCAGCGACGCCAGTCAAACCTCCCGCATCTGACAATGCCTCAAGCGCCGTTAACAAAGGAGGCTTGTAAGTGTCTGCACAGTACTCCAGACGTCCATCAATCATACTAACTGTTCATCAGTGCTACATACTTCTATCAGGGTGGCGTTGCTGGCGCTTGCGGCACAGTTCACAGTGACAATGACATGATCGCCGCCATGGGTAAGCTCAAACAATAACTTCTGCCAGCTAAGCTGATACGATAATTTTTAGACTACCGACGCTACGGTAACCTTAATGTCAAATCTCCCCTCTGCGGCAAGCAAGTCCAAATCACCAATCCTGCAAATGGAAAGGCACGTTCCGTTTGGAGCTTTCAGCTATTATGTCGTCTCATTGACTGCGATGCAGTCTGTTCGAGTCACCATCGCAGACGCCTGCCCTACCTGCGAGAACAACAACTCCATTGATCTTTCAGAGGGTGCTTTCAAGAAAATTGCTACCCTCTCGCAGGGCATGGTTCCCAGTATGTGCTTTTTATTCATTTGGGAAGATGAATGAGCTAATAGATTTATATCTCAGTCACCTGGACCTTTGTCTGAGGTCGTCTTTGCATTTTATTTTTCTTTATCTGTTATCTGTTATATCGTCTACCTTTGTCTGCTTTGGACGTGAGCTAGCTCCACTTGAGGACGTGTCCTCTCGAGTCCTGTGGCTTGATGCCGACCACACCATGTATCGCTAGTTAGATACTGTATACTCTAGAGAGCTCTAGTAGCTCATGCATCGCACAAGTACGCTGCGCGTCGATAGAAATAAATGTATTCTGATAACGTGACCGTTTAACTTCATTTGTGCAAGTCATTATCATGGCCTCCGCTGTGAGACGAATCTTGGTCGTCGGCGGGAACGGCTTCATAGGTGCTGTCCATTCATTACACTTTCTTTGGCGATGCACTTGTTCATTCGGGACGTCGAGCAGGCTCGGCCATTTGTAAAGCCGCATTGGCGCGAGGCTTCCAGGTGACCAGCGTCAGGTATGCCTCTGCTTCTTTGGCGTTTTTCATAGAAAGCTGACGCCTTTCCAGTTCCTCTGGAAAACCCTACAGGACTGCAAAAGGACATACTCCGACGTGGACATCTAAAGTGTGATTTCTCATTTCCGTCTCATTCATGCGAACCCAGAATGACCTAAGCCTCCACGTCCAGGTCGAATGGCAAAAAGGGGATGCGCTTCATCCCCAGACGTTTGAACACGTCTTTCCAGAAGTGAGCGGCGTGGTGCACACGCTGGGCACGCTCATCGAGGATGGAAAATACAAGCAGGCCATAAAAGAAGGTGACGTTCCGGCGTTGCTCGGAACGTTCTTTCGGACGGCCGTGGGTGGCGATCACAGTAATCCCTTGGAGAAGTCGGATAGGACAACGAGTTATGAAGCCGTGAATAGAGACTCGGGTCAGTCTTTACATTCTGTCCTTTCGACACGGAAGGCGGCAAGGCTCATTGCTTCGCAGCCCTTCGCGTCTGCGAGGCGTTCCTCTCCTCAAGTCCAAACGAGACACAGAGTGCGGCTCGTCCGTTCGTGTATTTGTCTGCGGAAGACATCTTCCGGCCTTTCACCCCAGCGCGGTACATTGAGACGAAACGCGAAGCCGAGCAAGGCATCGAGGCAATGATGAGGGTGAACCCTGGGTATCGTGGGTATACATTCGCCCAAGTATGTGCCGTTTTCTTCATTTCGCGTCCTCTAGAGTAATTCTCTCTATTTCCGCCTCCCAATGGAAAAGGCCTGGTTTATCACGCATACCATCGTCCACTAGCCACGCTGCCTGCCATTCTCCTCGACCTGTCGGCCACCATCCATTCGAGTATGCCACCCTCTCTTCCGACGCCATCGAACATTCTGCGAACCCTCGGTGCTGCGCTCCCTGGTGCGACGCTGCAATCGAGGTCATCTCTGGAGTCCGTCGCGAATGCGCTATCCACGCCCCCAGTGCACGTCGATCAGGTGGCAGCCGCAGTGTGCCGCGTTCTAGACTTGTCGAGCCCAATTCGTGGCATCATCGGAGTTCGGCGGATGCTCGAGTTGATAGGACATGCAAAATCACGGGGAGGGGAACCAGCGGTGGGGATCAGCACATGAAAACGAAGGAGAATACAATGTCTTGTTGTAGAGTTTGTTTCGTTTCTCATCATTGAGACTTGTGTGAGACAGCGGAACGCCGCGCTCGAGCCCGAGAAGGATAAAAAGTCGGGAGCGAGGGCTGGACGGTTAGGACCTCGTTCGTGATAAGCGTCGGCCTCGGCTGCGATAAGGAATCGTGCCATTCCGGATAAATCTTACGTGAGTTCGCACTCGTTTCCACCCTTGGTACGCCGCTTAGCATCCACATAAAAATTTTGAGCCCCAAACGGATGCGCGACTGACAAGTTTCACTCGGTCTCCAGTGGGTTTGCGAACTATAAGTCTCTGCTCAAGGCTTTTTCATTTTTTTGAGCCATTATGTCGTTCACCAACCGGGTCGCCAAGGTCTCGCGCAACCTTCAAACTCATGCCCGACCCATAACCTATTCTGCGCCCTTCCGCAGGGGCTTGCCGTTTTACCTCAATGCTCGCAACACACAAGACGACCGCGAACACGAGTCAACCCACATGCTTCGTATGGTCATGTTCGGAAAGCCCGGCGCCGGCAAGGGCACACTTACCGCGCGCCTCGTCAAAAAATACGACATTGTTTCCCTCTCGACGGGCGACCTTCTCCGTCAGCACATTGCGGAGCGGACAGAAATCGGCAGACAGGCTGAGGATATTGTCGCCCGAGGAGCCCTCCTCCCGGACGAGCTTGTGCTCAAGGTTGTCACGAGCGAGCTGGATCGCCTGCAGAACAAGGTGCGTTCCTATAGGCATGCCCAACCAAATTTTATCAATACTTACGTACAATGACCATTCATTATCAGCATTGGATATTGGACGGATTCCCTCGTACGTTGGGCCAAGGCGAATTATTCGACGCCCATCTCAGGTATCTTCATTTTCAAATTTATTTCCGTCGCATTGACCTCTTCATATAATCTAGGGCAAAAAGCACGCCACTCAGTCTTGTGGTCAACGTTGATGTCCCTGACAAAGTCATACTCAGTCGCATTTCTGATAGATGGATCCATCTTCCTTCGGGGCGTGTTTACAACATGTCCTATAATCCCCCCAAAGTAGAGGGCATGGATGATGAAACCGGAGAACCCTTGACGAAACGTCCGGACGATAACCCCGTATATCTTAGCCTATCCGTCCTTTTGTTCGTGCTTTGCTAATCGCTCTACCGCAGGAGGTATTCGCCCGCCGGCTGGCGCAGTTTTACACATCCACTTCTCCTCTTCTCGCTTATTACACAAAGCAGCGGCTTCATCGGTGCCACCCCAAAAATCTTATCAACATGCCCACCAAGTCGCATTCCATCGTCCGGCTCCTCGACTCAGGGTTAGGATTCTGACTGGTATCACCTCGGACGAGAATTGGCCTATTTTGGACGGTCTCGTGAGGATGTCCTTCCCCACGTTGACCGAGCGTGTCGATGCCAAGGAAAGGAGAAGATGGCATTATGACTTCAATGATACCGCGAAGGGCAACATCAGCTGCCAGAAACTCCCCTGACGCTGCTCTGCTCCTCCACGTTTTCAGTTTTTTCAACTCTTTGTCCTGGCTGAGAACTATGGCGACGATTGCCGCCGTTCCTTGCCTTTGCATGTATTCCTAGTCGTTCTGCTTGCATGATCCTCTATGACTCTCATGATGACAATCGCATAGTTCTCCTCTGTAACTGTTTACCTCCTCGGGCCGTTTTTCTCCAGATATCCTTATCGCAGTCCATACCTGCACCAAGGATTGACATAGGGTGTCGTTCGTGATAGATGGCATGACTTACATTTTTACAACATATAATCCATCCGGGAAACCCTCCTGTACTTGTTCGTGGACCAGTGTCAGCCCAGCTTTCTGGAATATCTCCTTCCACGCAACATCGGACCTTTGTTAGACTGCTTCAGTGCCCCACCTTTGACGGTTACGATCCCTAGTGAATTACCTTGTCAGACTAGAATCCTGTTCATCGAAAACGGTACAAGGTGTTCCATCGCTGTTATCCAGGCATAGATTCTCCTTTACAACAATAACGCTCTTTCCCTTTTCCCTGTCCCGTAGTGCAGCATGACTTCGCTTGAGGAAGGCGACGAGATCGCTGTCGCTTAGATGTCCGAGGCACCATTGACACCAGATAACATCGAATCCGAGGTCCACCTCTGCCCCAGGTCGTGGTGGCTGATACCCAACCCGATCACGGAAGGTGGCATGGTGCGGCCGCAGTGGGTCAAAATCTTGAAGGGTCCCCTGCAAGAATGTGACACTTTTAAATTTATCTGCTAGGCCTTTCCAGGTCAATACACGAGGCATCGCGGCGTTTTCACTCGCCCGGCCGCGGGCCAGAGCTTCTTGTATGAACGCATCCACGGGCTCGAGCAGGGTGACATCAGAAACGAGGTGGAGGAGGACGTCCGCGGTGACGCGCCCGATGCCGGCCCCGACATCGAGGGCTCGCGTCCTAGTGGGCAACTGTGGAGAAAGAGGTCGAAAAGCGGAAGGCACGGTCGATAAGTCCGGGTATAGATGAAGGAGAAATAATCGAGATCCGAGGGCGTCGATCCGAGGGAGCGTCTAGGATGTGTGCTTTCAGTCCGCAGATCGAAGGGTTGAAGATGAGCACCGTTACCCCTGACCCAAATCCGCCTAGACGGGCAAGAAATCAGTTATCGCGGACCCAAATCAACAGATGCAAGAGATGCATACCGAGGACGCCGTCCAATGTCGCCGGCTGCGTATTCCAATAGTCGATGCCGTCTTGAACACCGGGGGAGGGATATCTGTGTTGGACATTTTCGATTCTGCACCATCACGTGCAGCAGAAACATGCATAATAGTTTCGCGTTGAACAAACATGCGTCAATAACGCGCATCCTTACATCCAGCAGCAATATGCAGTCCTTGGACAGTATATGGAATGACCCAATCGACACATCCGACGTTCCTCGGCAGCCTTCGGCTGCTGGGGGACAGCCCCTCTTTCTCCGTGATTCAGATGACGAGGGAAATGCATCACGCTCATCGAGTTCGAAACCGAAGACAAACGGCGGCGATGTCGATATCGACGCGATGTTTGCAGACCTCGACGACGATGACCTCTTCAACTTCAAGCCTCTTGCGCCTGAACTAGACACCGAAGCCCTGACACGTGAGGCTGAGCAGCGGCACAAGGCTGACCCACGTCCGTACGACGCTTTCCCAGGCAGCTCGCCGCCCAGGGAGGGCGCCCCAACATCGACTAACAAGAAGGATGGAACAATGGGAATTAAGCAGAGGAGAAGGCCGATGCGATTGGATGAGGGGAGACTTTTGGACAAAACGGGATTTCCCAACCTGATTAAATTAACCAAGGATTTCAAGCCCAAGGGAAAAGGCCACGAAGTGAGCTTGCGCGTCTCCTGTGTTTTAATTTCCAACAATTTTCAGGTTACGGACTTGAATAGGCTTCTCCAAATATATCAATTTTGGACACATGAGCTCTATCCGAGGGCTCGGTTTAAAGATACTGTAGAGCGTGTTGAAAAACTATGCCATTCGAAACGCATGCATGTGCGAAGATATTCTCTACCGTATCTTGCGTTGTCCTAATTCCAATTCCAGGTAGCATTGAGCGTCTGGAGAGACCAGGCCCACGAAAAGATGGCCGAAATGGATGCCATTGACTTGACGGATGATGAACGAGCGATGGATGCTACAAGTCATAAGCGGACTCGGCAATCTTCTCCCATCCAAACTGGTGATAGGATCGACATACCCTCTAGGGCCCCTTCACATCCTCCGACGTCTGAGACGGAGCCAGACGATGATTTTGACATCGACGCTATTTTCCAAACAGCAGGGGACGGGGGAAATACACTTGTGAACAAGGACTCTATCAATGCCGAAGCTAGGGGCGATGACGTACAGGCAAGGAGCCAGGGTAAGCCTATCCAAATTGCCGACGTGGACGACGAAGACATGTGGGATGTTGTGCGGGAGGTGGAGAATAATGCGAATAACGCTCCGTCGAATGAAAACACCGCGATAACAGCACCTGACATTGACGATGATTGGGATGACATGTATGTCTAGAATACATTAGTTGGAGGTGACAATCCCGCCATGTATTCGGTGTAATATATGATTGCAAAGGACGTGACGTATATGTGCGATAAATAGGTATAGATATATATGTGAAACCGTTAAACAGTTCCTGACGGTGCCCATAAAAAACATCTTCCGCTTGCATTGCCACTGGCTGCTCTTTCTATGATATTGGGATGAGAGCATGTAACGGCCTGGACAGCTGAAATTCTAGAAATATCATTTAGATCTCTCCTAATGTCACTGAAAAGGAGTTTTGCACATACCGTTGTGCATCTGAGAGTCTAGCAACAAGGTCGCCCTGAGCCGCACATCAGCATATACGTAGGTAGACACACAAGAATCAGCCTCACCTTCCATGAATATATATCCAAGGCATGATTCATATTGCCGATCTATGACGGGTCATAAATGAGACTAAGATGCAAAAGCAATTCGCATACCGTAAAATGGGGATAGACGTCCACATTCGGGGTCCATTGGGCACGCAATATCGTAAGCCATTTCCCCTACGCATACAAGTCAGAATCTAGTAAGCTTCCTATTGCATAGAGGCACGAACCGTTTGGCAGTTGTGGCTGAAGCTCATAAAGGGCCTGGATGAAGGAAACGGCTCGTCACTCTCGAACCTGGATGACGGTATATCCCATACTATCAGGATGTCGTGAGTTGTTGTTTTTGTTGACAAAACAGATTTCTTACACCGCAATGTGTTATCATAGCTGGTGCTGACTATCGCACGGCCACGAGGGTCCCAGTATGCAGAACTCACGGATTTGTTGTGCCTCCATTCCGCACGAAGGCAACCATGTGCCTTTTTCGTCTCCAAATATTTCGCCAAAGCAACGGAGTCCATGTGAATAGGGTGTTCAGTTTGGTGGCGCTTGGAGGGAGAGTCGTTCGGAAGTTCAGTTAGGATGCCTTTGAGTCTCCGTGAATCCCATATTCTGTGACGGACTGTCAACCCACTACATTTCGCAAGAAATTGACTAGCATACTTAAGAGAGCGATCGTTACTGGCGGTCAGCAAGAAATGTGGCCGGGAAGGATTGATACTAACGCAGCCGATTTTTTGTTCAGCTACGCCATACCACTGTGCCTTGGACTTGTCCTGACGCAAGTCCAGGTGTGTTATGCCACCTTGACCGTCAGATATCCACATCTCATGACCATGCGGCGCGACATCAAAACTGCACGGCAGAACGCCTTCTTCAGTTGAGAAAATCTCGCGCGAGACTCCGGAAGTGAATGAGAGGCTGCGAAGAGTGCAATCATAGGAACTGGTGTAGACCTAGAAAACAAAATGCGATTATTCTGCACGGACAGCGATATACTGATAGGTGCATACGTTATGTGCGTCTATAGGATCAAATTTTACACATGATATCGACGATTTTGCCGTAGCAGGCCAGTGCAGCTGCAATCGCCAGTACTTTCCACCTTCGGTATCCCTGGATGTGACGTCGCCATCTTCGTCAGCGACCTCCTCTGGCGGTGCTCTGGCATCCCATATCCCGAGTTGACCATGCTTATCTAGAAAGCCGTCAGGTTAGCAGTGGCAGCAAGCTTGCGCGGAGTTACAGCACCTCCAAAGAATATGAGGTCTTTATTCTTTTCTGGGTGGTACGCCGCACTATACACCCGATCCTGAGTGACTTTCGCTCTTGAAACGATGACCATTTTGCCTAGTCTTTTCCGCAATTCCGCCACTTCCGCATTATGTTTCTGATCCTCCTTGTAGGCAAACTCTTCGGGATCGCCAATAGCCTTCGGTTGGGGGTTTTGAGCGAAATTTTGAAGGGCTGTAGAAAGGTTGACCAATTCCTTTGTGTCTTCATGTTCCACCACTGTAGATAGTTCCAAATCATGGTGACGAGGTCGCTTAGCAAGTCGCTCGCGTGCCTCCGCTTCAAGTCGTTCCTCCGTTTCTTTCGCCCGCCGTTCTTCTTCTTCCGCCTATCCATCGAGGTTAATTAGCTTACTGCTACGATGCGATTTAGCTCGTTCACCTCCCGTTTCCTTCGCTCTTCGGGAGTCTCGTTTAGAGGACTCGGTGCACTCCTCTTTAACCTCGAGGATTGGCGTCTAGGAAGCTCGGGTTCGGTTTTCTCTTTTTTTACACGTTTAGTTGGATGAACGGCCTTCGCCTTCAATTTAGGAGCCTGAGGTTTATGTTTAGGCAGCCCAATGTCGGAGACGGCTTGCTTGAGTTCCAGCTCTTCCAGAAGCGCTCGATTTCTGGCTATGTTTGCTTCGCGCTCGAGTTCACTAAGCCCAATGAGTAAAATATCAGTGAACGCGTCCTATGCTTACTATTCAGACAGCTTATGCATGGTTGATGTAGATCGACGCTTCGTGCGGCGAATCGGAATTCAGTCACTGACAAGAGCGCTTGTCACATAACACGTGATATATTGACAAACTATGTCACGTCTACGCATCTCAGGCCAATACTTTCTCGCTCGTCCCAGACGAGCTTCCATCAACCCCGGAAAACTTGACGGCATATTTTCCGTACATGCTCATCAAGGTTGCAAGCTTGGGATGAACCTCGACTTGGTATTCCTTGAAAGGGAACACTTCTCCGTCTATTGATAGACACCCCTTCTCGGTTAACGGACGGACTCTATATGCATGCGCTTTCACATAATGTAGCTTGGAGCATGTCAGCGCAAAATCGGACGTCATGTAATTCAAATGTGCTTACCTTTTGATGCCAGTAATTTTCGCCCTTTGCTGCCGTACCGATTTGAGTAATAACATCTTTGCGCGAAGACTGAAAGACTGTGAGGTCAAAAACGCCTGGACATGAAAGCACAGTCGTACGAACCAGCGCCATCGCTGTTATGTCGATCAAACCGTCATCGGGTACAGAGACAGGAAAGGCCATCATGTCACTGCAATCAGGGATTAGCTCCTTGCGGTATACTCACTGAACGACGAATTACCGTCCAACATAAGGTCCTTTTCCGGCGTAAACATATAGCAGAGGTTCCTCAAACGACGTCCAGCTACTGTCATTATCATCAAGGGAGTTCAAGGGTGGCAGGGTCCCCTCTTCACCTTCAGGAGGTTCAGAGAAGGCTGTCATCCCATGGTCGACACTCTGGCGGGAAATTAGATCCTGTGCCATCTTTATTTTGTCCTGTTCGGCCAATTTGTACGACAACTGAACCGGACAGGGTTTAAATTGTATGACTGTATTGGATTTATGCCAGGTGGAGCAGGAACGAAGTGAGTGGAATGGTACGCACTGCCGCGCAAAAGGCCCACGAGAAACCGAGCGTCACCCATCCAACGCAGGTTCTCAGTGCCGATATCCAGGTCCGCCATAAGACCCAGCGCTTGGGACATAAATGACAAGCTACGCTTGCCCTCTTGAAGAACAGAGAAAACGTCAACTTTCATAGGACGACCTGCAATCATGGCACATTTAATGCTTGTCGAGGAAGGATTGCAAAAAAAAAACGTCACCCTTTATCACGTTCAAGGCCGCTTCCACGACATCAAACCCATCCTAGCCCCCTGTGAGACAAGAATCAATGGATATACGACCCAAAGACCACTAACCTCGATGCCAAGGAGATTTAATGATAACCCGTTGCCAGAACCTGTCGGGATAGGAGAAATGGGTATCCTAAGAGCTTTCCCCGGTTTCTCATGGTTTGCGAACCCGTTCATGACTTCGTGGATTAGACCATCACCAGAGACGGTGACAACAGCATCATAATCTAGCGTCAATGACTTGGCTATGTCATACGCGTGACCATTGTGGGTCGTGCCTGCAAGCGGCAAATTGATACGCGCCGGAGGATATCCACGTTGCACTTACGTGTGACAGTCAACGTGCAGCGTGCAGCCTTGAATATAGGTTCCACCTTTTTATTAAAGACCATGACTGCTTTCCGCTACATGACTAGAGTTAAGCAAGAACGGATATTGAATATTCATTAAACAAGACTTTACGAACAGTACCACCATGAGGGTTGATAAGGACACATAGCCGACGAGACCGTTTAATACCGATGGCTACAAGACCTGGTAGCATGGACAGTGCTTACGGAGGAGGACAAAGACATACCTTCATAGACGTCATGCATCAGAGCCTCTGCCCATGCAGTCGCAGTGCTCCGTTCCGCTTCATTGACCTGACCATCGACCTTTGCAAATGGAAACTTGCTCCGCTTCTTCCTCGTCGGAATGTAGATAACTTCCAGGGTATAGGATGTGGGGTCATAATGCGCCCAGATTACACGTTGAAGGGCAACTTCGCTGGAAACGCCTGCGCGTTATGAGCATTGGAGTAGTAAGATGATAGGAGTTTGACATGCCAGGAATATGTGAAATACTAAGCGACCGGTCATTACGGGTAATAGAAATCGGGCGGGTAGAGCGCAGCAAGTTGATGGTCGCGGAAGACATGTCGGCTCCTTTTCTTTCAAAAATGGAGCAAAAATGAAATACAAAATGGCACTATGTATGGTTAATTATATAAGCGGGATTATCATATTCCGTTCTCTGCGCTAATTTCACTACGAGATGGCGTATGCGGGCTGGTGTTCTTTCGTTGTTGGATATTCAAGGTATCTGCTCTCTGCTCTTCGTCTATCATGTCGAACCCCGTACATGCCGTCGCTCAATCTGGTTTTGGGTCAGGGACCAACGATCTCTATGATCGGTGAGTGTTCTGTTCCGTCCTCTGACCAACCTTGTATACCGATTGTCCTCGATTGTAGTGCAAGACCGTCTTATCAAAGTTTTGCTCTATCGTACATCCGGAAGGCCGTGTTAGCTTCATCGAGCCTCAACGTAGTAGAGTAGGATGAAATTCGTGTTCCGTCAGTTCAGTTGGTGCCACTGGCTGGTTGCTTCCATTTTCAGGATCGGAGCTGGAACTGGAATATTTACGCGAGCCTTGCTTGCTCACCCCGAGTGGTCCGATGTAGTGGCGCTCAAAGCTGTTGAACCAAGCGAGGGGATGCGATTGTTCTTCGAAAAGTCAATTCAGGACTCGCGTGTTACGGTTGGCAAAGGAACGTTCGATCTGACTGGCATCGACGATAGCTGGGCGGATTTAGTCGTTATCGCTCAGGTGAGTCTCTCTGTACCTCGTTTCATGGAAATTATCCTGGACACGAACATTCCGCCAAGGCATTTCATTGGTGTCCTGACTATGATACAGCGTGCACGGAATTTGCACGTATCCTGAGGCCTACTGGTATTGTTGCATTGATATGGAATCTAGAAGATAGGTATGATAAGTCACAAACAAATCAAAGCAGGGTTCGCTGATGTGTGCCAGAGAAGCAGCAAGTTGGGTTGCTGCTCTGCGGGACAGGATTGAACAGCATGAAAGCAACACTCCACAGTTCAGGCTCAATCTTTGGCGCCAGGCATTTGATTCCACCTCTTATAAGAGGTTGTTCCAAGAGCCTTTAGAGAAGGTCTGGTCATACACCCTTCCTGCTACGACGGGCATTGTCGTGGACAGAGCATGCAGCAAGAGCTACATAGCCATGTTACCCGAGGATCAGAGGGCAGGAGTTCGTGGCGATGTAAGAAACATTGTCGAAGATGCGGAAGATAAAGTGTGGGAGGACCAGGAAAAGGGTATTTTCAAGTATCCATACAAGTGCTATGTGATAATCGCGCGTCGCCAGTAATTGATATAAGTATAGTGTAATAATATTTGTTATTGTTTGAACCGCGACTCTCTTGTTGTCCAATCTCGAGGTTCAGTCCGACGGATGGCAACCTTCTCCCCATCTCCCGCCCCTCGCAGAACTACCCGTGCTCGACCACAAGCTACAACTCCCCCGAGACGTGCTAGGATCTCCGGCAATAGCAAGCACGCGTCTCGCTTTGCCTCTCCCGTCGATGCTGGTCAGGTGCCTCATGACGCCCGTTCAGTGCTGTCTGGTATGGATGTAGATGATGCAAGTTCAATCTTCACCGAACAGTCCAATACGCGCTCTACCCTGGAAACAATTTTTGGGAAGTCGGATCAACTTACTGTGCTGCTTTATGCAAGTTTACCATTGGAGCTTCGTCATATTCTGAAAAACGCCGGTTTGTCGATTCTAATGCTCTTCGTGACGCGTCCTTTCCGACCTTCAAATCGTCCTAGATTTTTATGAGGACGGATACACTGGGACGATAGATACGCTGACTGGATTCGCGCTCGTTGCGTCGCCTCAAACTTGTTTCGTTTGGCAGCATGCCCAAGTGAGTCCACCATTGTAGGTTGGATAGGAAAGTCTGATTCTTTTACCTCTCCAAAGGCAGTGAAAAGTGTTCCGACGTGCTACATATTCTCGTGTCCTCAAGGCAAAGAGGGCCAGAAAGGTGCTCCGTATCATGCATTGGTGCCCTTTGGTTCCTCCCGTGAACCTGGTCTGATTCTCCTGTCGTCTACCGGCGTAATCCGTTTCTGGGACAACATCGGCATTGGGCTAGCTGGAGGCGAACACTTTACGACGGCGCACCTCAGCCTCACACAGGATGAAGGCGTGACGAATCTGGTTCGGTGTGATGTTCGTCCTGGCCACTCGGGCATTTTTCCGGTCATCTAAACTGTTTTCCCTTTCCAGCCCCAAAATTACATTGCCTCTACCACACTTGGCAATCTCTTTCGTCTTGTAGTAACATCGGTCGGTGGCAAATGCCACCTGGACTCACACATCTTTTCTCGTCCCACGCAATCCCTATCTCTTTCACGTTTTCTTCCTTCTCTATTTTCGCCTGCGTCAAATTTGGATCTGACGGCTTCGCATTTCCGCTACGTCAACGCTATTGCGCTGGGCGCTAGGAACTCGACAGGCGATACCGATATCTGGGCTTTGGTTGACATGCGGCTGCAAAAATGGAATGTTAAAGCTGAAGGCTGGGAGGAATTTATTCTCAACGGGGACATTGCAACTGTAGTGGCCAGTCTGATCAGGTCGTCCCTTCCAGATATGGCAGATAAGGATGATAGCCAAATGGACCTTGAACTTTTGGACCTCGCAATTGACAGGCAAGTTCAGCAGCAAAATCTCGAACGATAATGCTTACTGTCTTACGCAGCCATGGAAAACTTATTGTTCTCACATCGATAGCTGCGTCTGAAGAAGGAACCATGGCGATTGATGCGAATGCCATTCGACGAGTATATACACTTGCCTATCTTTCCTGCCTTGGCAATGTCTTTAATCCAGAAGGTTTGCGAAGCATACCGTATCAGACTGTTAGCTCCTTCTTCCTCTTTCAGATTATCTTTCTAATAACATGGTAATAGACCGTGGCGTCAGGCGCTCCGATGCATCCTCGAATTCAGCTACTCGCCGATGGAGCTGTCATCTGCGTGCAGTTTGGCGATGCAGTAGCGTTATGTGCAAGAGGTCTGCCCTATATTCTATGGCTTTCCTGGTGCGCTTGCTAAACCGTTGTCTGTCATAGATTCAGACTTTAGGGATCGCTTAGAGCTGAGGTCTGCAATAGACAGAACATTGGGTATTGGCGTGATTTCCGCTGAAAATGCTATTCTTGTCATGACTGCGTCGACAACGATGAAAGTCCTTGTTGATCTAGACCAAGTCCTTGCCTATGACCACGAGTGCGTAATGTGTTTCTTATGGGTAAAAGGGATCCATTCACACCTTTAAAAGGACTGGCCAGGCGAAGCTGGTGAAGTCCATAATGACGCAGGCCATTTTGTATGGCTCCTTACCCGATGTGTGTCTTGTTTTGAGTAGCTGATGTTGCTGCTAACCGAAGACGATTTAAGAACCCCTTGCACTTCAGCTTCCCTCCCGAAATCAATGAGGAAAGCCTAATGCAGGGAGCAGAGCAACTCAGCCAAGCTGTTCTACAGTCCGGTCGGCAGCATTCAACACCTTCAATCCTTTTTGCGTGCTCATCAGTCACAGATCCACTGGTTGTGCGGAGGAATCACGATCTAACTGCCCAGCTCACGGCTCGCAAAGAACGGTTAAGCTGGCTGATACACTTCATAAACAATAACATGGTCCTAGGCAAGGTAGGCCTTAGCATGCCCTTGCATAGCTAGCACTCAACTCCCCTCTCGCAGATGTCGCAACGGAGTAGGCAAAGGCTTGCTACAGACGCTGAAAAACTGTATGCATGCTATCAATTGTGGCTGCGACATAATGACCTCCTTGCGTAAGTGGCGCTGTATCATGTTGGGATTTCCTTGTCTGCTGACTGCTTTCTCTGAAGGACGAACCCACGACATAGTATCCTTAACGATATTGTAGCCAATTATATGCACGAAGCGGCGGAAGACAACGACGAGGACGTTATAAGGGCATTCTTACGCCTCAAGGCTGGGGACATTAGTCAGGTCGTGAAGAAGGTTTTGGATGCGACACGAAGAGCTTCCGAAACTGTTGGTTCCAATATTGCTGAATTCCTTCCTGAGGCAAACCGCATCGCACTTGTATGTTGTTCCTTTGGTTCACTATATGGATTTGACACTTTTTGTCCTAGACTGTCCTGCAATCGGCCTTCGACTATCGTGAATATAATTTGGGGGTATATGGTATTGAACTACCCATGATCAAGCCTTGGAGCAGTAAACCAGCTGTCATTGAAGTTGTCATGGGCCTGTTCGATGCCACTACATCGGTTGTTGAATCCTCAATGGACAGGCTCATGGACCCGAATCAAGAGCCCAGCTCCCAACTGCCTCACCTCGCTGCCGTGTTGTTTGCCTGCATTCAAGAAAGATTGGATTGGCTAAATAGGTATATCCCCATGTCTCTTATGAGATCCTTGGCAAAGATATTAATCAAACCAGCCCTGTATCTGCTGAAGAAGTTGGTTCGGAAACAGATGCAGTTGAACTAGACAAAAAGTTCGCCCTTCTGAGACCGGAAGTGCTAGAAACGCTGCGTAGGCTTTTGCCCTTCTTTATTGTCGCCATGTGCGATGTTGAGTGTACTTTCTAGGAAGGATTGGTCATGAAGGAGCTGCGTTCACCCTGGCTGAAAAATATCGTGATTTCAGCAGCCTTGCTGCCCTGTGTCATCGAGGCGTGACATATCCTCCCGAAGAGAACACCAACTTGAGTCGCATTCAAGCCTACATCGAGCGATTCAAGGATGAGTTTGCTACCGAGCTTTACAAGTGGTATATCCAACATGGTACCAGCCTTTATCAATAACCTCTTATGCAGTACAAGCTAATGGGGTTGATGATTAGGTGAGCTGCGTACAATGTTTGCTCAAGAGGACGAGTACGGGACCTTGATGGACAAATTCTTCGCTGTGAATCCGACGCCTGCGATATCTTGGATACATCACCTTGGAAAAAAGCGATATGGTGCCGCCGCTTCCTCACTTCTAGCTGAAGCCCAACGTGCAAATCAATTAAACGTCAGAGAGGTAAGTGACGACACAGTGCAATACGCAATGTGATGTTCTAATGATGTTCCTTCCCTAGCTCATGCTGAGCATTGGGAAACTATCCTACCTTGCACAGCTGCAGGAGACGATAGCGGTTCCAGATAATTCTGTGCTAGATGGTGAGATATATCCGCAAGGCCTTTGTGGAAACGTATTAGGAGACACGTTTGCTTTTGTAGCGTTCCACGATGGTTTGGATTTCGTTAGCGTTCATGAAGCTCTGTTGGAAGGATTCAAAACGACTCTCGGACCGACACGCGGTCGTCAATCTCTGGACAGTCAAATTGACGTTATCATGAAAAGCAGTGCCTCGAACCTGTCTGATCGAAAAGCGCTCCCTCGTGTAAGAATGCGATCGCGAGTCTGGTTGGCTGTCGTTGACAATGAATTGCAGGTTTTCCGGAACTCGGTGCGCGATTTGATGCTAGGCAAGGCCCTGTCCGTGGAAGATGTCGTGGACATTCTCACTCTTAAAGATAACGCGGAGACGCTGGATTCATTCTCAACTGCGCTACATCTTCTTGCGCATTCCCAGGTGAGGTCGAAACCTCTGAAGACCGCAGACATCTCTGATTCATCTCTATATGCAGAATTTACCTACTGCAAGGAAAACATCATCTTTCCGCACTGTGTGGCGTCGTATATACATTCATGATGAGTACGTAGAAAAATTTCCCCTTTTGGCGATATAGAGACTGAAGTATCTGCAGCTGGGATGCGATACGAAAAACTTTCAACGTCTCAGATGCTGAACTGAAGGAACGGTTCCGCCGTACGGCGTTATATCACACTCTGTGTATTGTCCTGCCTCAGGAAGACAAGGTCGAAGGGATGGTGATCATGCCTGACGTGGCGCTCCAGATTCCCTCGTGGTCAGAGATTTCTTCAAGATGGCCAGGTCTGCCGCCCGATCACATAGAGGAAATTGTTCAAGATTACAATTACGAATGCGACAAGTTGGGAGAAATGGATTTGGAAGATATCGGTCATAGAGTAAGGGAATTGGCAGAGCAAGATATGGTTCTAGAGTCCATTTCGCCTTGACTTGTTTTCATGGTACATTCTTCACTACTGTATTATCGGGCATAAAACGAAGTCATGAACTTTTTCTGAAAAAGAAAGGTCTCTTAAAGGCCGCTATTGTCCGGTGACATTGCAGCCTTGCACCAAGAAGAATGAGGGACGTATTCCGTTTCCTCCATTCTTGGGTATACTCCGCTGTGTGCGGCGCCTCTTGTTGGTACCACTGTCTGTAAAATTCCGACAGAGCGTTTTCCCTGTCTATCGGTGCTGACGAGGACGGGAGGCTGGACAAGATGGCCTCCTTGGCGGTCTCAAACCTTGTGTTGCTCTGCAAAAGCGACGATATAGTGCTGTTGGCCGCAATGGAGACGGAGCCAAAGACTTACATCGTACCAAAAATTGTGATTCAGCGCGTCCAACTGCTGCCTCTGCAGTTTGAACTGGATCTCCAGGTCGCCGATTCGGTTTTGGGAGCCGAGGTCGAACTCGGTGAGGGAATATGGATGGCGAAGGAGAACCGGCGGGGATGCAGGTAGAGGAGCGTCATCATAGATGATTGGGCGCATGTGGGAGATTGGGTCTGGAGGGCCTATCAGATGACATTTTGGACTGGAGGAGTGGAGTAGCCTCCGAGGGAGATGGCAGGTGAGACGGAGTTGCATAACCAAACAACATCAGACAACCAAATTGTCATTACACTAACATCGTTCATACTTCATACTACTTTTGTTATAGACGATCAAAAATGTCGTGAAAATAGACGCGACAAAGCCTGTTTCATGTCCTGTATGGGAGGCAAGCCAAGATCTTCGACAATGTCATCTATGAGATCCTTTTGTTGCTCCTGTTCTGTGGACGTAGGAAGACCTTCTTCGAACGTCCCGTGTCCATCCACAAGATTGTGAGACGGACCACCACCTGGATGTGTAGCTGCGCCAGCAACGACAAGAAGCTTTGGCAAAGGTTCCTCTGATCTGGCGGCTTGTGACTGATTTGAAGACCAAAAGTCCGGCACATAAGGCTGCAATCGATGCGTCAGCATCTGCCTCTGGGTGGAGTCCAGAAACCAAGACAAGCTTCTTGTCTCGCAAAGGGTGACAGAAGAGCGCATATATGATGATCACTGAGCAACAAGCGACATACAATTTGGACAGGAGGGACGTTGTTTGGTTTCCGCGTGTCTGGAATGGTGATGTTCATGAACGCCTGGGACGCGGAGGTCACAGGGCGGGATGCATCAGGAATGCCTGGAGCGCTGCTGCTGCTGCTCGGGTCTGTGGAATGAGGACCACGCGGTGCAGCTGGTGCGGACGGGCGGCGTGCAGAAAGGGTCTCGTTGGTCTTGGCTTCGTCGTGCTCCTGGATCCTCATGATGAGAGTGGCTTTGTTACCTTTGCTGTGACGTAGGTGTCAGCTGGGTGGCGATGTCGGGAAGGACGAACTCACAGAGAGAGACCACGAAGTCTTGCCTCCTTCTTGAGGGTAGCGACGGTCTCGTTCTCCCATGAGCGGCTGAGGAGGACAGAGGAGACGAAAGGGCGGGTGTGGACGAGGACGCGGTGCATGGAAGAGAGGGAAGGTGAACACGTGACTTGAGGAATGACTTGCCTCGTGTGTTCATCGAGGCAAGCGATGGCCGGGAATGTGGCTTATAGCCTAACCTCGTTCCCCCATGCTTCACTCCCCAGCGTAGGCGCTGCGTCCCTTCATTTCTACTGATCTCAATGGCCCTTGTTTTTAACAGATCTGCTAGTACCAGCCTTCCCTCCAATCATTTCTTCTGGAGCAGGTTCAAGCCAAAGGGCAAGGATGTCGATAAGCAGCCGCCCATGGTTGTCGCAAGGCAGCGCCTAGTCACTCTCGTCTTCGGAGATATGGAGACAGTCCAAAAGGTATTCTCGATCATTTCATATTCGTTGTTTTCTCTCACCTTGATCATCCCCTAGTTGCCAGAGTCATACGCCGTAGGCTCTCTCTAATCCTGTCATCGGTGGTCTTGAAAAAAATTCCTCTTTCTTGCAGGAACTTGAGGCCATGGCGAGGGACTGGCTGAAGCCACCTCCAGACGCGATCTTTACTTTGCGAATACCTGTCGAATACGCCTCCATTCAGGCAGCAGTAAGCCCACTTGACACTTATTACCATTGTCTTCAACTGATCGCTGTTCAGCGTCTCGTCTCCGGACCATACATATATGTATGCTGCTTTATATGAGAATCCTATCCCACTCTTTGATTCATTCCGTCTCCCCACAGCTGACGGGCGAGTCCTCCTACCAAATCGCTTTTGAGGGCGTCCAAGGCCTACGGGTCGAGATCGTCAGCGATGCCCCACCCCCACCCGACGAGCCACCGTAAGCTTGCTTGATCATATGTTGTGTTTCGGTGAGACTGAAGACCTGTATTGCAGGGCTCCTCCGTAAGCTCTACGCCCAGCTGATGACTGAAATGCGATTTCATGCATCCCTAGGCCTCCACCCGTTCTGGAAATGCCGGCTATGTTCAACCTCGAGCTCACGCCTGGTCAACACGTCGCCCTAGATGTCAACGTCAACTCCGAAGATCTCGACATGGCACGGATGGAGGACGGCACCCTGGTCGATGGTATGTTCTGGGGAAAGCTCGACATTATCCATGATGGAGATGATCACAGGATGGAATTCTCTGGAACACGGCTACCACCGAATGAGTATACCCCAGGAACGCTAATTGATTCTCGAGTCATGACCAAACTGGCCGCTGCCTCCAAGCCCACGACGGCACGATGCCATCTCAGCATATTGTCACCAACCATTCGCTACTGCGATGTCATTCTTGAATTTTCTCCCCTCTGGAAGTTGGGTGTAACCTGGCCTCCGGCTGAGATAGTCGCCGATAACAAGGCCAAGTACTTTTTGCGGGCTCACCCCGGTGGTGCCCTTGAACATTTTGAGAGTGAAATAGTATCCACGGCACTGTACTATGAGGCGATGTACGTTTCTTCCTTTGCTTATACTCCAGTTTACAACCTCATGATGATTCTCTAGCCCTGACCCAGGCATGGTCGATCCCAGCACTTATATCGCGCCACGGAACGGCTTTGCGATGTCGTTCCGTGATTTCATCCCCCACCTCATGAACGTTCTCGATCAATTGGGAATGTCGCTACACGCCCGCACGAATTTCATAAAGCAAGTTCCGTGACGATTTCTCTCAGACGCATTTTCTGATACCCGATCCTTCTGCACAGCAATAACATGGCATACTTTGCAGCGCACAAAAATATTGCATATCGATTTCTTGCTCCGCGTAAAATTGCCGCCGCCATTGATATCACTGTCACGTCCGACCCTTGCATCTTCACGAGGCTGTTCTTGATTTTCAGAGGGCTCTCGGACGATGACCTCGGTCTTTTTGCGGGTGCCAGTGAAAAAGAAGCCAACGCCGTGAATTGGCGTGAAATCGTGGGCTGGTCCGAGGATTCCAAGGATCCAAGCTTGTTCCGTGTTTTGGAAACGTCTGTCCTGGAGGTTACTTGAAAACCATCTGTTCAGCTTTGCTCTCTGTTGCTCGTCGCGCTGATTTTATTCTTATGCACTATAACACCTTTACTTTCCTAGTCGTAGCCGTACTGTACATACACTAATACCAGTGGCACACGTTTACCATACCCACGACATGGGAAAGAGTATACCCGCTGCTGAAGCTTGTCTGGTCTGGTATTATAACCCGGACTCCTGCTTCCAGGAAGCAACTGACGTCCCTCTTCCCGTTCGCGCCATGTTCAAAGTTGCCACCACCCGACTCTCGCACGGCCGTCTCTTCTCGACCGCCCTCAACTACGAGGCGCTCGAGAAGTGGATCGCGACGCCGAAACAGCTCGACCTCTCGGACACGTTCAACTTTGAGCGCGTCTCCGATCTATATATCACGCTGCCCACACGAGATGGCGTCCGAAAGCCCTATGAGACGCCGCAAGCGTCGGCCATTTTGCCGTACGGCCACCATCTGGCGTTCTTCCACCAGCGATTACCAGAGTCGCAGCTGCGACCTGACGGTACAGAGGGCAATTTTTGTCCTCCGGAGCCTTTCATTCGCCGCATGTGGTCCGGAGGCAAGATAACATGGAACGATTCAAAGCCACTGAAGATAGGAGGGAAAGCTACAGCCGTGTCGACCCTTGGGAATGTGGAGAAGAAGGGTTTCAATGAGGGCTTAGTCAATCCTATGGTCTTTGTGCAACAGAAAATCGAAATCACGATGGACGGTAACAAAGAGCCATCCGTTTTGGAAGAGCGTAGTCATGTCTATTTGGTGGACCAAGCTAAAACTAGCAGAGGAATAAGGGAAGGTATGTCTGTGCCATGCCAAAGTCATCTCATTGCAAGACCGTTCGACGTCCTGTGTAGTGAAGGATATCCCGTCTTCGGTTGACTTTTCGTTCACGTATACGCCTTCCTTGACGACGTTGTTCCGCTTCTCCGCTCTCATGTTCAACGCGCATCTCATCCATCTTGATCAGGAGTACTCGCAATTGAAACAGGGCTATCCCGGTCAGTCCGCGCCCTCGACATCCATACTTGGCTGACGGTGCTCGTGTGCTCGCGTTCAGAGCGTCTCGTGCACGGTCCTTTAACAGCACTGATGCTTCTCGAGGTTGCAGAGTTCCATCATCCCGGTCTCAAGTTGAAGAACTTTGAATATCGCGCGAGAAACCCAATCATTGTCAATCGTCCTTCAACGATTAATGGCACCTGGATAGACAATTCCAAGATCAAGGTCTGGTGCGTAGATGACGAGGGCGCTGTGGGCATGACGGGGGTGATCGAGGTCCAATGATTGAAAGCACACCCCGATGCGCTGAAGGCCACCTTGCAGGGGGCGCACTGTGTTCTATTAGCGTGTACAATACATCTATGTGGAAAATATCAAGATTTTCAAAACCCTTCATGAGGAATCAGTTCCTGACCACGTTGCGGACGACGGGAATGCGCATACCATATTTGTTCCCTGCTTCCTTGCGATTTCTCTTGCCTTGTGCGATCCTCTCTTCGAGAGCTTCGCGATTCTCATATGCATCTCTCAACAGCGTCGCAAGCTGATGCCTTGACCGGGCAATCCCACTCATCTTACTAGCCTGTACGAAAGTGTGTTAGAATGGCGAGCAAGAATGATGTTCAACCATTACCGTCATTTTCATGTTAGGGGCAGCAGAAGGGCCGCTTGCTCCAATCGTGACAGCCTTGCGGTCTTCTCTCTCCTTCAATTCTACTCTTGCGCGCTCCATTTCTTTCATCGCGTCGACTTCCTCCACAGTTCCTGTATCATAACCTTCAAAAGCCTTGGCAGTCCCCTTCTCTAGCGCCCGGACATGCTCGTCGTACTCTTTCTGCCACTTCTTCAGGAAACTGGCATAGTACTCAAGATCATATGCTGCCCAAGCGCCGGATGGCAATTGATAGTAGCCCGGATAAGAGTCGGTTGGTGTGGGTTCTGGAGGCTCGAACTCGGGTATAGCTGGTGCAGAAGAGACTGTGGATAGTAAGGAAGATGATTTCGTGGATAGGGTCGATGAATTTGAAGAATTTCCTGTCACTTTGTTAAATTCAAAGGACGATGCTAGGTGCTCACGGACAGACCAAGTGAAAAGAAATCGACGGCCAGAGTCGTCGATGCCCCTTGGAGTGTTTTTTCAGAAGGTCGAGAACTGGGCTTTGCAAAAGACTCTTCAAGTGATACGTTTGCTTTTCCTTTGACCAACGACGGCGGAAGAAACGCTTGTGACGTCGACGTGAATGAGGTGTGGGTCGATTCTTCGACTTGTGTAGTAGACAACAATGAGCCGTCCACTTCAGTCTCCGCTCTGGGCTCTTCACGGCGTTCGGATGTGCTCTGTGCGCGAAATACGAGACTGGGTCCTGTACCTGCTCCAAGGACCTTTTCCTTCGACGCTCTCAGAGGAACGGGCTTGCTCTGTTTTGGAGCCGGGAGCATCGACAATAGAGAGGAGGAACCAGCTCCAGACTCGAGCCTCGGTTTCTTTGGAGCTGGCCGTTCATCAGCCAGGTCGTCATTGTCGTCACCTACGTTTGAAACGGAAGGCAGCGCGATGGCGATTTTTTCGGTTTTCGCGCCTTTGGTTGCAGCTTCGTCTTTGGGAGGACCTTGATCTCATGGTCGCTCTCATTCTGGCTGCCGCTGCCATAGCCTTCGACGCCGAGCATGACGATGAGAAGGATGTTAAAAAATTACATAATTTTTCAATCAGTGACAATATTTGAGGGTTATCATTGTCTCAGCGTGAATTTTCTCTCCCACCTTTCTAATTCTTCTATGCAGAAAGGACAGACAAGAAACGAGTGCACGGAAATACAAAAATGGATTATCATATGAAACAGTCCGTTGTAGATGTATATATAGCGATAGAGTCCGATATTGAATGCTGTCTGTGTTATGGTATTGTATGTGAGAAAAGATGTCATGATCATGGACGCGCTGCAATACCCAGTTCAGTTCTCCATGAAACGAAAGAAAATCCACGGGAAGCGTACCAAGCTGTTCTTTGCGATAGAACCAGAAATAACCCCAAACAATTATAAGTTGACATATCAGAGCGACCCAGAACAAAGGTAGCGCCATTGGGCTCCCTGCAGTCAGCCAGCCAGCTGTGAGTACCTGTTTCAAGGAAACCATACATATTCTGACAAATACCTTTTAACCCTTCCTCGAAATCCCATTTGGCTGCATCTGGGAACACTGTCCCAGGTCCAAGGCGATTAGGCGCAGTAGCCCGAGCAATCATGACACAAATCGATCCAATGATCTGCGAAAACGCCAAGGTCGCGCATACGTGGAGCCGTGAAAGCGTCTGCATTTTGGTTGAGACTGGTTCACGCAACCAAAAACTTTCCACCATACCTGAAGCAAGATCATACCCAGTCCGACACCCTGGACAGCATCCAAAACACCAAGCCATAACCACAACGAGATGCCCAGATAAGGTCCAGCTGAGCCAGCCCATGGAATATACAATGCAAGGGACGATGTGCCCCACAACATCTGGGAAAAAAGGAGTGAGATATTCACTATAGAGAACAACGTGTCACTGGCTTACCTGACACCATCTCGGGGCCCCTAGACCGACAGCAAAGACAGGCAACAACCACGTGTGCGTCTTGCTGAAATGGGTGAGAACCAACATCATAGCAGCCCATATTCCAACGAAGAACACAATGACTAGGATCAGGATCTGCCACTTTGGTATCGGGACGCTCCAGAGGAATGACCAATTGCGGCCATAGGGCTGAGAGATGGTTAGTGAAAGCGCTTGTTATTTTACCCGATGCTACTCACTCCGCTCAACCAGTAGTCTCGAAGAATTTCGGATGCGAGGAACCACAACACAAGTTTTCGACGGAACAAGGTTTTGAGGAAATTGGGCACTTTTGGTGGGGTCTGTCTGTAGTATTCTGAAGGCGATCATGTCAGTGCATCATAAGGCCATAACAACGTTTGACAAACCCGGCAAGCCATAAAGCATTACATAGGCGAACACAAAGCTCATTATAGCCAATGGCCACAGGATCAAAACGATCCACCAAGGCGGAACGTATCCGTCAGCCTTGCCATTGAGCGAGTAACCCCAATACCAGAGAGCTGCGACCCAGATTTGTTGAGATCCTTGTACAACGCAGGCTCGAAGTGTCCAAACTTCCGTCGCCGCACCCTGACCGGAATGCATGAACAACCTGGAAACTGGATGCAAATAAGAAGCAACGTACCGCTTCTTCACCAAAGTTGAGGCCGAAGAAAAGGAAGGCGGCTGCTGATGCAACAGCATAAGACCAAGTGGCGACGCTGGCAATTGCACGATGTGCTGGCTCTAATGCGCTCGATAGAGACGGGATGCCGATAAGGAAGAATGCGAGGCCGAAAAAGATCCAGGGAGCGGATAAAACGTAAACCGATGGCTTAAGCCTGAAGAGGGGGTACCAGACAGCCGATGCAACGAGGAAGACTGCTCCAAGTACGTAGAGTTGAACGTCGTCTTGCCAGTTTCGACCAGTAAGCAAGGTGATTTGGAAACTCGTGGCACTCAGCATCTGCAAGCAATCAGAACAAGCAGCCTTCAAGTGCAACGTTCGTGCTTACCTGTCCCAAACCGATGACGATGGCATACAGAGGCCAACCCCAGATTTCCCGAGCCATAGCAATTTGAAGCCGCGTCATTGGCACTACATCAGGCGGTCCTGCGTCATGTCGGAGGGCACCATCATAGTCCGAAGGTGTTTGCGTGTTCGGAGCTGCTTAGAACGATCAGTAATGAGGAGTAGACATAACACTTGATACGGACAGTCAGGGCGCGAATATATTGATGCCGACGGTGTCCCCCAGATGGAATCTCGCTGAGACGATCTTATGCTGGCAGCACTCGAAAGTTTGTCCTTGCGAACTTTGCCGAAAAAGGCTTCCTCGCTTTTCATCAGGAACTTTTCGATCGAGAGCTCATGCTCCGAATTCTTCGCGTTGAGCATTTGAAGCTTCTGAACGAATTCAGATGCAACGCCACCGTCAGCGTCCGTAAACTGGAGGAACAGAGGACTGTCAAAAGGCGCAAGAGTACACAGAACAGGACCAGCTCACTGAGGTCATGGCCTTGTTGAGCGGCGAATTCGACTTTTCGTCCACGATTGTCGAAATGGATTCCACTGACGAGACACGTGAATGGGCACCAAACGGCCGAGTAGGTTGGAGACCGGGATCGATGAAAGGATCGGGAACATTTCGATGATCCTTCGCAATGGCACGATTCGCCCTCTCAAGGAAATCCGTATATCCGCCAGGCGAATCGCTAGTCGGGTTCCGCGAATGGGTGAAGTAGTCGCCCTCGGGTCACCATTGGAATCGTTGACGAGACGAGCGCTCACTTCGGCCGGCGTCAGACTCTCTTGGCTCCAAGCTGCTGGAGAACCTGGGGTATGGATGTTATGTTCATTGATGCTGCGGTTATCCCATTCAGGCTGCGTGGGGTAGGCTTGGTGGACGGGGTTCCAATCGTCAGTCTCGCCAATAGGACGCGTTGTACCACCGTCGCAATCCGACTCCCGCCATGCATTTGGACCAGCCAAGCCGCGGCTCGTCGTAATACTGCGCTTGTGGAAGTCTTCCATGCGCTGACGCCATTCAATGACCGGGAAACGTTGCACTGCGGATCGGGCGCGGAGCAGCGCCCGTTCCTCCTCTGTCGATTTGAGAGCCATCTTGATCGTTTTGGTCAACTGTGACAACATGTGTGCGGTAGAACTTGACTCGACAGGGTACCACTGGAAGTATCTCCGTCAGTAAAAGCCTAAAATTAGTCAAGAGGATGCACACCCAGCCTGGCATCAAACCGAGACCACCGAGACGACTACCAACACCCAAAGCACCCTTCCTACCGAATTCGACAGCGACCAGGCCGAAAGGTTCATCTCTCGACGGGATCAAAGCAAAGTCAGCGCCACTGAACAAAAACGGGGGCAAAGCCGTGAACTCGGGTTTCGAGTACACGCGGTCAGGATACAGCTCCATCAGCCGAGCGAGTTTCTCTGCAGCAAACCGGCCGTAAAGATCGATGACAGGACCAACACAGACCAACTGAATGGTAGGGCGTTTCTCGAGCCTTATCAAGTGAGTGCGAGGCGAAGCCCAGAAACCATAAACAACTTACAAGGAAGGCATGACATCCGCGATAAGATCGACACCCTTCTGCTTTGACCATCGTCCCACGAACACGAACAGGTCTGCGTTGGGATCTTGCTTGATATTTGCCCATTCCTGAGCTTGTCTCTTCAGTTCCGGACGAGCGGCCTCGGCGGCTTGATCGATCTCTATATCGCGGGTTGATACCGGTTTTTCATCCAAAGCGGCAATGTCAGTTGGATCGGGGTTCGGAAGAGAATCGACATGCTTGAGAGTCCACAAAGCTGGATAACGAGCCCAGCTCCGCTTTCCGTACTTGTCCGACACACCAGCAACACCAACGCTCTTTTGATGTACACTGATGAACGACGCTGCAGCGTGCAACAAGTTGAACGTGTTGCCAAATTGGACGTATTTGGTGCAGTGTTCCTTGCTGATATTGAAAGCTGAGCACACTTCCTTCATTTCTTCTTTGGTCCTGAGCGGCCAAAGACCCTGGAACTCGGCATTGTGGAGGGAAAGACAGACCGGAATGACTTTGGGGAGTAGGTAGATGGGAGCAAGGGCACCATGATAATCGTTGACATGGTAAATGTCAATGGTCGGGAAGCGACGGATTGTAGCGGCAATGGCTTGATTCCAAGTGGAATAGAAGATAGCAGAACTTAAATCATCCATGCGTGCTGGGTAGGGATCCGACTTCGTTTGGGCGCGGAACACGGGGCTGTCGAGGATCACATAGGTGATGTTGTCCAAGACGTGGGTCTCCACCTCAATGAGATAGGGCTCTCCGAAAATGATGACTTCAATCGGTTCTGCCGGATCACCTGCGGGATACTCGAGATCTTTGACCTTGGGCACAACCCAAACTAGGTCGACATCGGTCATGGCTTTGCCCATGAGACTGGACATGACACCGAGACCCCCGATTTTGACCTTCAGCTTCCAATCGATAATTTCATACTCGAGAGTGGCGATGAGAACCTTTCGCCGCTTGTTCTTGTCCTCTGGCCACCCGATAACCTCGGCGTTGTGCTTGTGGCCGAACAGCTTTTCGGACATTTGTGTGCCAGTGTCCTTGAGGTCCGAAACAGACTTGTTGCTGAAGGCACCAAGAATTGGCAGGTAATTCGTCTTGTTCTTGGTCTTGGGACCATAACGGTTGTACTTGATGCCGTAGAAACTCCACATGAAGATCAAAACTGCCAGAGTACCGGTGATAAGGGGTATGGCCAGCAAAAGCGCATACATGATGGCCCCAACAGAGGCCTGACCACGCGGTTCAAGAGACCAGGTCATGGAAGCATCGTCAATGAGAAGAGACCAGGCAAGATGTGGACTTGGTGGCGCTGACATGTTGAGGTAATTGGGCGCGGCGGTGTTCGGTGGCAGACGGTCCAGGACACCATCGCCATCGGTATCACCATAATAGTAATCGTCAAAGCCCCACACATTCAGCTGAACGTATGTCGGCCACGCTGCCATGATTTCGAGTTCCCATTTGCCGTCCTCCCTTTGCGACATGAGCGAAGATATACCCTTGTCGAAGCCCCAATTGTTGAAGGGACCTCTAGCCAAGAACTGTGGATAACGCCGCGGATGCCCAGAGAAGCCGTAGTCAGCATGAACGACGTGCGCGACAGACATAGCAGCCTGGCTCCAATCTGTTGAAAGGCTTCAGACGGCGCAAAAAAAAAAAAAAAAAAAAATTGAATGACACGGAGATACTCACATTGTACCATGATGTGGTCTCCAGGCCAGAAATTAGCAGAATCCCTGAAGACCTGGGCATCGATAGTAGTGGTGTCCTCCCAATTTTTCCATTGTGTCCAGTTTTGCCCAAAGTTCCAAGAATAACGGAACATGTCCGCTCCGTAGGCTCTATGAGTAAATGTATACTGCCCATTGGAAAACCCAAAGGAGTTGTTCTTGTCATAATCAAACTCCGGGAAAACCATGACATTGTCAGAAGAGCCCTTTCTGAGTAACAAGTGATCAACAGCCTGTCCGAATTGTCGTTAGCAAAAAGACAAGAGGTGAATGAGAATGAGAAAGACGCGCACTCCACTAGAAGTTCCAGTAGAGTCCAGGGGTTTGTCAAGGGTCAGAGTGAGGATGCCATCCGGCATATTTTGCAAGGTAGCAGACCACGACCACGCGGAAGTAGATACACCAGAAATCTTGGCTCCATCTGGATTTGCAACATTTTGACATTTGACGTTCGTAATGGTCGGCAATCCCCCTTTGCCAGATGAGGACATGTTGAGAGACAGACTCTTGGTGATGCCGTCGCATTCCATTACGGTGTTGAACTCCAACGAGATGTCTACGGTCGTCGCATTTACGTCCCCAGAGTTGACCAATAGTCGATGGTCATGACCGGGCACGAACTTTGTGAGGGCGGGAAGAGGTGGTGTCCACTGTTTGACAGGAACGAGGGCCTTGAAGCCGTAAGGATCCATCGTGACAGAGGGCAGACAGCCGAACCACGGGGCTTTGCTATCATTGAAATAGGACGATAAGGAGGGTTCGAGATTGTAAGTCTCGTAGGGAGCAAAGAGGTTGCGCACGACAGTGTCGGATGTAAAAGGCGATGAGATCCAGAGTTTCCCTGTACAATCGTATGAATGCGTCTTTGTGGTATTCTCGTTTGTGTAGAGTAGCCAAATCTGGTCGGTGAACTTTCCACCAAGCTTTTGCACATTGGGTATAGCTGCTCTGGAGACAGACCAAAGACCCATCTCCGTCTCGGTATGATTTGAACCAGGTCGTTCGATGCGGTTTGTCCAGTTTCCACGCTGCACAAGATTGAATCCATCCTGCAAAGCGCCATAAATTGTTCTAAGATAGAAAAACTGCGCAAACAGTCTTCTGGTATCAGTTGTAGGGTCAAAGTGATCAAGCGCATTCCAGTCGTCATGACACCCCAGGAGGGCCTTTTTCAAAGGCATGTTGAAATATTGTTCGGAACCGAGCACGTAGCAACCATGGCGTTTCCAAGCTGGGGTCGCAGTCATCGCCTGACGCCTGTTATGCCTGTCAGCGACTGATGTAGCTGTGCCGATAAAATTTGCTTACCCATAGAGATAGTTCGATGCGCCGTTATCGTAGAGATAGAACTCCTGCTCCTCTCCGTAAAATAGCTAAAGCAGCGGTGAGGTAAGTAAGAAGTCTTCGAACGACCATGAAGCCTACCAATGGAATACCAGGCATGACCAGAGTCGTGACGAAGGTAGCCAATGCGCTCCTCGAGGTTCCATTCTCCAAACTCGGCCAGCGAAAGACGTCGAAATTGCTCGTACCGTACATATGTCGGGGATCAACGTGTGCTGAGGCCGGGTTCAAGAAGTCATTGTTAACGAACATCTGATTCCAGGCCGTCACGAAATTGGTGTCGACGTCATAGGCGACTTGAAGATTTCCGTCCATTCCCAAGAAACGAGAAAGAGCACGATACACGGAATAATGGAAGGCGACTGCGTCCAACGCATTCAGTGGCGGCTCGCGGAGGAAATAATTGTCGGAGGGTGTGATGTTTGCTGCTGCGAGGAATCCAGGAGGAAGCATGGTCGGTGTCCGACCACGGCCCCTGCAAAATGGTCAGCATCGAGCCTGGGAAAAAGCACAAATGAGCATACTAACACGTATATGGATCCAAAAGTATCGCCACCAGTGACTTCGCCAGGAATGAAGAAATTTTTCTTTCCCAAGTCTGCAGCACAAGCTCTGGTACTGGATGCCCAGATAGCAAGTGCGTCGACGGTGACCTGAGTGGCCTTATCGATACGAATGGCGTCGATGTCGAGTGCCTTGATGGCCATGCAGGAAAAATGTTTCAACTTGTTCATGACGTCAGGTTTCCATTCACGAAGACGATCCTGGACGGAAGCAAACTTGGAGAGCTGCCGTTGCCAATCAGGGTGGACACCAAAGGCCTCCATATCGCCGTACTGGTCGAAATCCGACTGCATGCAGCCATTGGCTTCGATGGTAATGACCTGGCCGCTATCTTGCCAGAACATGGGCATTTTACATGACGAGTTGCGCTGATTTACAATCTGCCAGAGAGGTGAGTGAATTCGTCCGAGACAAGGGGGTTGGTGACACCTGTACCTGGAAGTCGCGATATTCGGTGAAGTTCCATGGCATGTATCGGGGATGCTTCCATACGGCGTTATACTCGTTTAGGTCGAACGGCGTACTGGTGTTCAGATGGCTGAAGGGAAAACAGGTTGATCAGGGCAAAGAGCACATAAAGATGCGTGAGAGCGCGTTACCCCTCGAAGCCAATCAGGTCGGACATGGTGCCGACGGTGAAATCAGCCATGATGTACATCCCGTGAGCGTGGATTTGATCGATTGTGTCGCGCCAGTCAGCAAGGGTGCCCCAATGGGGATCGAGAACCGTAAAATCCAAAGGAGAATAACCTGTAAAAATTTTAGTTGCGGCGTGCGAGGAAGCGAGCAAGTCGACAACATACTGTCCGCCTGCCAAAGCATGTTCAAGAACGGCGTGCCAGAGATGAAGATGACCTTGACGCCCATGCCCTGCAGGTAGTCAAGCTTTGAGGCAAGGCCACGAAGGTCGCCACCGTAGCGAAGTTGAGTCTCGCGGTAGTCTTGCTCGAACATGGAACCAAAGTAGTCGTTGTTGGAAGGGTCGCCGTCCGCGAATTTGTCCATGAGGATGGTGTAGACGGGGAGGGCCCTCCAGTTGTCGGGCGACGGGGTGTAGGTGGCATTAGGGCGGGAGGCGGCGTACTCTAGAGGGGATTTGGCGTCCTTGTTGACGTTGATATTGTAGTCGACGAGGTCATCTCGGTAGGGAGAAGCGAGTGTGTTTTTGAGGAAGAGGGAGACGACCGCAAAAGCGGTTACAAACCGCATAACGGGTTTAACAGCGACACTGAGAAAGAGAGAGGGGGGAAAGCAAAGAAGAGAAGGAAGGAGGGGATGAAGAACAAAGGAAGGGGAGAGGAAAAGGTGACGCACCCTTTTTTTTTTGTAGGTAGCGGAGAGTTCGCAACAGTCTCGATGGAGGTTTGACTTGACAAGCCGGCGCTGACTGGCCGTCGACCACATTTATTTATCCACGTTTATTCGGCATTTCTAACACTCCTCGTTCCTGATGAATGCTTACCATTCATGAACGGCCGTTCCCTATTCTTCTTTTTTCGGATTTGATAAACACCAGCGCCGACTGTCTGTCAGCAGTGGCACCGCTGTCGACGTTTCACTGGCATCGGTTCCTTCGGAATGCCGAACAGATCAGTTGCCTTTTGGCCTCTGCTGAGCCAGTCATGTATTTACATAGATACCGCAGTCTCACTGTCCGAAGTTTCCGCTACGGTCGACGTTGATCTAAGTACGTCTAGTTGATGTCAGTCAAAACGCCCGTAGCTGCGTCAAAGAAGAAGAAAAGAAAAAAAAAGAAGTTTTTAACGCATTGTGGCTGTAGCAAGCCTCACTGATCCGCGCTCTCGTGCATCTGTCAATTCTGGCCGCCGGCCTCGTCGCTCTCCGCCCAATTTCCCATCTCATGATATGGCGACCATGACCGCTTCTGGCCCGTTCCATGGCCTCGACAACGTCTCTCATTCTCCTCCCAAGCCGTCTTCCCCGGCGTCACCCACCGCGCAGTTCTCAGCTCAACAGACCATTGCCGCTCGATCACATCCAATTGTTGCTCCAAACATTCGAGGACAGACTGTGCCCTTCCCAATCACGCCGACCGTTGCTTCTCAAGCCAGCTCGTTCCTCGAACCCCCTCCCGGTGTATCGTACACAGAGTTCATCAGGACTTGGTCCGATGCCCACGTCGCCCGCTGGTTGACGGACATCAAGTGTGGCAGCCATGCAGCGACCTTCAAGGCCAATGATATCAGAGGCGACGTCCTCCTGGAGCTAGATCAGATTACCCTCAAAGAGATGGGCGTCGCTAGCGTAGGCGACCGATTGAGGATAATCAACGCAGTCAAGGCCCTCCGACAGCGCTCCGCTGCCCGCGTCGTAACTCCCTTGCTAGACAGCAACCGGCCCCGACCCAGCCCAGAACACAATCAAGAACCTCAGAAATCGGCAGCACAAGACAGAGCAACTCCTGATAGGCCCGAACCGTCTCCTCCTACTCGTCTATCCTCTCGAACGGGGCGCCCCGCACCGTTGCAGCTCTTGCCAAATGTCAACCGAGGTGACCTGCCCAAGCTTGAGCCGGACAGCGCTACCCGACCCAGTCAAACCCACCCCGTCCGCCCCCTACCGAACCCAACGGCATCCCAATCCGCCCACCGCCACAATCTGCCCCCTCCCGCACCCGCACCTACCGGGAAACCCCCCTTACCACCCACTTCCAGCGCCACCAGAACGATCGCGAGACCCTTGAACAACACAGGTCGCCGAACGCCTACCCAAGGCGACAACTCTTCCAATTATCCCAATCCAACCCTGTCCACTCCGTCCCAGAATAGGGATCTACTCACCCCTTCCTCTGCTTCCAATTGGGGAGCATATCATGGTGCCACTCCGACTAACAACACGAACAACGGAAAGGCTGCCCAGCCTCGATCCACGTCCCCTTTGCCCCGTAGCAGTCGTTCCAACATGGTCAATGCTATGCACGGACGGAACAACTCCCTCGGCGTTGCTTCTCCCGGCCCCACGAAACTGCCACCTCGTCCCTCCACGGGGAATGGACACCCATATGCGACAGCCCAACCCTCGCTCACCGCCTCCCAGTCGGCGCAAGCGTATAATCTCTCTCCCATCGCAGAATCGTTCATCGGTCAGCACAGCTCTGCATCTAGCTCCCCTTCTCCACCCTCTCAGGCTTACACCGTCGGCCGCGGTCCTTTCAACCCCAGCACTCCCCATTCCAACGTTTTGCCTCTGGACGCGCTGCGGCGCAAACTAGTGAAATTTGTTCTACCCGAAGAGGGACTGTCCACTACGATCGATGTTGCGACATGTGCTGGTGGTGTGGAGGTGCTGGAGAAGGTTTTGAAGAAGTTTGGCAAGGGTGGTCCGAGGAGCGGAGACGAATCCACGGATCATATTCAAACGGAGGACGGTGGACTTAGCATAGACGGATGGGGCGTCTATATTGATATGGGCCAAGAAGATGGACCAGGTGGGTTCACAAACTCTGCTTCAAAAAAAAGATCTTCAATGCACTTATCTCTTGCATTCAGGCGCGCCGTTAACCGAAGCAGAGTTGTTGACCATCTGTCACTCCCCGACCACCCTACTCGAGAGCATGGCCTGACCTTGAGGAGGATATCAAGAGCTAGAAGACACGACGACCGCAATGGCAGCTCCTCTCCGGCTCAAGGCAAATTCCTCAGTCCAGGGCAGACCAGCAAGAGCACGAAACGCGCAAGCTCCATAAGCATACTCAGCGGTCTCGGAGTGCGAGACCCAGAGCGAGCTTTGGACCCCCCTCGCCAACATCCGGCACGTCCAGTACCGCTGTGAGTAGCGCCGCGAAACGTCCTTCCAAGCTCCGCAATTTCTTCGGCCAACGGCCGCCCAGTGAACTGATCACCAACCACTTGACGGAGTATTTCCCGTTCACGGAGAAGAAACTGCTCGAGCGCACAGCTAGGCATAGTATGATGCGCACCAGTACCCTCGCCTCAGTCAGGCGCAGCAGCAACTCTACATACAATCCATCCTTGACATCGAGATTTAGCAGCAGTACGCAAGGGTCTCAAACTCGAACCTCGACATCCCCTAGTAGGTCCTCGTTCTCGTCTCTCGCACCACCACCTCCGCCGGAAAAGCCCTCTCAGTATAGCGATACCCAAATAGACAGTCCGAGCGAAGAAATACCCCGGATGTCTCTCTCGACGGATGACGGCCAATCTCTCGAACTCCATCCAGAAGATGCCATCGAGAACCCCGATCCTGACCCAGCCCTCGCAACAGCTGCACGACCGCAGCTTCTACCGCCTATTCCTCAATCTCAATCGCTTACCGAGTCCTTAGAAGAGAGCATTGCAGAACACCGCGCACCGCCAGCACCGCAAGTCCTCCCAAACCCTTCTAGACGCATGAGCTACATGACTGAGCTCCGGAGCAAGCGCGACAGGTCAGACACGGCCAGCCTGATGACCGTGGATGAGATCACCGCCGAGGTCGAGAACCGCCGCGCGAGTATGAACATTCATCGTGAATCGGATTCGGACGAATGGACACGCGTCGATTCGGAAGGAGAGACGGATGATGTACTCGCTGCAGATGACGAGGGAACAGCCGCCGAAGACGGCGCAAATGAGGGCGTGCTCGGAGATGAAGAGAACGAAGATGATGAAGAGACACCCAAGAGAGGTAAACATCTTGCACCGTCCTCACTAAGTGGTCTTAACCCGCTCGGTGTTCTCCAGCGAATAAATGGATCAAGGGGGCGCTGATCGGTGCTGGATCCTTTGGCAAAGTTTACCTAGGAATGGACGCTTCAAGCGGCTTGCTCATGGCTGTCAAACAAGTCGAACTTCCGACGGGTTCATCAGTTAATCAGGAGCGCAAGAAAGGTATGCTCAGCGCCCTGGAAAGGGAAATCGAGCTCCTCAACAATTTGCAACATGAAAACATTGTCCAATATTTGTGTTAGTGTTTTTTTTTAAATTTCTTCGCATTGTGAATGGCTCTTGATTGCCTCCGCTATCAGACTCGTCCATTGACGATGAATATCTCAACATTTTCTTGGAATACGTACCCGGAGGTTCGGTTTCTGCTCTGCTGCGAAATTATGGTGCTTTCGAAGAACCACTTGTGAAGAACTTTGTGCGTCAAATCTTGCAAGGGTTGAACTATTTGCACGAGCGAGACATCATACATCGCGATATCAAAGGTGCAAATATTCTCGTCGACAACAAGGGCGGCGTGAAAATCTCCGATTTTGGTATCTCAAAAAAGGTGGATGATAGTGAGTGCTACTTGTGGATTAGCCGGACGCAGTTGCTGAAATCCGATGGGTCGTAGATCTGCTTGGTGGCAATCGCGCCAACCGACCATCATTGCAAGGGTCGGTGTTTTGGATGGCGCCAGAGGTGGTCAAACAAACAGGCCACACAAAAAAGGCAGATATTTGGAGCGTAGGCTGCCTTGTAGTAGAGATGTTGACAGGAGAGCATCCCTGGGCGCAACTAACGCAGATGCAGGCTATCTTCAGGGTTCGATCGATCTGTACTGTATCGTCATGCACGCATCCTGACCTTCTATGGACAGATCGGCTCGCTGGCGAAGCCTACTATACCATCGGATATCACACCAGAGGCTCAGGATTTTCTGGAAAAGACTTTTGAGCTAGACCACGAAGCTCGGCCGTCCGCTGCTGTACTACTACAACATGTCTGGATAGTCAAGAAGCCCGGCAAAGGTGGAAACGCCAAAGTTGCTGCTGCTGCGGACACGGAGTCGTGATTGATGTGCCAGTAAATTTTTTCGTGACACTTTCTCCCCTAATTATCCGGTTTGTAACACATAGGTTATGGATATGTGCGTTTTGAATTTGTTAGTTGTTGTCTGTTATACGTTTGCGCTTCGTCCCAGCAGCCTTTGTCCCAGGTCCCCAATGACTGGTGGGATTTTCTTGATACCTGACGAGCTTCACTTTGCTCGAAGACGTCACAGAGTCTGGATGCCTCTTGAAATTGGCTTCAAAGCTGCAAGTAATGCTTGTATCCCCGTTATCAACCAAAAGGAGAAACGGTCCTACCTGGGCTCCGAGGCAAGTAATCGCCGCGTCGGCGAATTTTCCGACACGTTGCTCATTTTGACTGGGCTGAGCTTAATCCACGAGCGGAAAACGCTGTGCACGATGCTCCGTGCCGCAGTCGTCTTCAAAGAACCAGGACAAGCATGCGAGCGAGATATCTTATGGCCGGCGTGTAGAAGAGCAGAGCTAATGCGTTCCAGGTGAAACCACTGCGTGATAATCGAGACACATCCACTTACGCGACATCATCGAGAGAGGGCGTAGCACAGTGGAAGAAACTGGCCACTTTGGAAGGTGTGAAGTAGAACGGAGTGTGAAGCTCCTGGTGGATGCCGACGTCATGTTCAGAGCGTGAGTGATGACAGATAGCGACTAACCTCTCTTGCGACCGTCAACATTCCTTTCATGCGAATTGCTGTACCATACTTGTCCTCGTTGCCTTCAAGATGTTCCAAAACCGATGAGATGAAATCTGTGTCGTGTATTGGACCTGACCACATGGGACCCCCATCTGCACTGCTAGTGAGATATGCACACAAGAGATCAGGCAGCATGACTAACATGGAGTGTAGAATCACATTCGGGACATTTTTCTGCGACGGTTGGACCGGTGTGCAATTTGAACAGATAGTTGATGTTCCCAGAGGGCTCGTGTTTCTTTTCAGTAATCTTTCCTAATGGCTGTTCATAGTGTGTCTGGCAAAAGCTGCAGACGTAGTACGTCGCCGTCTTTCTGGAAAGAGTCAAAACTAGAAAAGATAATTCTAGAGGTACATACGCCAGCGCTTTCTTCACCTCCAGTGGCGATGTTTTGACGCGTATGAAGAGTCGAACGTAGAAATCGATAGATAGTGACAAGAGAGGTTCTATATATCGGCCGTAGCGCGCCGCTGACGTGGAAACTGAGTGAAGCACAAGACGAAGAGCCTATGAATGGATTAAATGAGGAAGTCTGATGAAATGATGAGCGTCCCCTTACAGTTTCATGGCAGTATTCCGCCTTTATAGGCACGCCACCGTAATTCGAGAAACTGCCGAGTGAAGACTAAGATCCTTCCTCACATGTATGGGTCGAAAGTGCGTACCATTTCTCAGGATAATTGTTCGTCGCCAACACAGAAAGATCCGTGCACGTTATACAAAGTAGGCCTGCGGCGTTATGCGAATAAGATCTGTGTTGGAAACAAGATGACGCATGCACACTGACCTCCGTCCTTGACGCACTGCACAGCGGCGTCGATGAATGGTGCTGCTGTACCGTATGGATCTAAGTCAATCACATCCACCCGATCCTTTTCTTCTCGATGCATATACATCAAGGTACTAGCAGAAAAGGGCCGCTAAATCAACTGCATCGCCAGCATTGAGAAATGCATTAGCCGTACCGTGCATCACCCTCTTTAACACGGACTTTGCCTGCGTTTTCGCCGCCCGAAGATTCTGCATTCTCAAGCGCTAACCCATTTACCTCGATGTTCCGTTTCATTGCTTCTATCGCAGAAGGAGACAAGTCATTCGCGATGATATACCTCTCCGGAATCAGGCTCAAGAATTGCGTGAAAAACACTTGAGAGCCTCACTTGATTAAGGGTATCTCCTTTGCATATCGAATGGAACGAAGACCGGTAGCAGCGAGCGGTTCAAGCAACACGAATTTTGGACTCTGGAATATGAAGCTGTTAGAAGATGCGCCCTAATGAAAGTCGAATAGTAACGCGCTGTGTACCTCCCAAAGCCGTTGAGGACGAGAAGCCACAGTTTCGGTCGCAGGCTGCTCTCCCGCCTCCTGTGATAAATTATGGTTGGCCATCGCGGTGTCGCTAGAAACTACCAACGGTCGTGTTCAGCCCACGATGGAGGTGATACGCTCAGCTCACGATGCACCTTTTCGTTTTTTAGCCTTCTTCTCCACTGACTCGCGCCATTTCATCTCCTTGATCTTGTCCATTTGTTCACTCCAGACTCTAATTGATGCGACACTGAGGTCACGATTGAATTCTTGCACAGGGTTCAAGAACGCCTCATCTGAGGAAAGGAGAATATGCGCCGTGTTTTCGGTGTGCAGAGTGAAGCCGTCTGGGACAATTATAGGCTTCTCCATGGTCGACAAGGTGCGACGCGCGCGATATGGGCGGCACAGAGGCCTGAAAAGAAGTCGCCTGAGTATCGTTTTGGTCAAGAACGCGGGTGACAAATTTGACGCAAGGTTCGACCTGGCGCCTCGACGTGGTCGTCGACGTCGATACCGTGCATATAGGGACCCTTCGCTTATCATACATTAATATAACAGCATGGCAGTACTACCGTACGTAGTTACAATGACGCTCGGGATTTAGTTTTGTTCTAATGGCCAGTAGATGACTGTCCCGCTCTACCCGGTCGAAGTGGACCAAGCAGACTCCAACGAGGGGGGATCCTCACTTGACAGTGCATCCATTACGGAGACAAAAACAATCCTTGGCGGTTGGTTATCTGGGAGGCCCTCTAACGACAAGCCGTTCCTGCTTCCCACATATCTGATGTATGTTGACAATGGATTTCTGCTCGAAAACATCTGAAACGGAATGTCCTACAACTAAAAAGTTTGCATCGAGTGCGAAGGACGGGTAAGAAAACGGAACGTGGATTTGTCCTATTGGGACGTATATGATTGTATAGATCCAATAGCACGCAAAACAGACACCGTTCAACAAGCAGATATCCATATGTCACAAGAGAGTACGCGACTCCATCGCCACTTGATACAGTTTACATGACAACCTCGCCGGATCGTACCTGTATGTAGCGTTCAGTATGCATCGTTCTTCTCAAGGATAAATTGGGCTCACCTCCTTTCCGGTCTTCTTTATCCTCGTGAGGACGTCGTCGTATGGCATCGTACCCTTGACGATGACCTCCTGCTTTTCAAGGTCTACACTGAAATCGGATACACCTGCAAGATGTGCGTTCCGCCATTAATGTGATCCGAACGATATTTGGGTAATACCGACCGTCCGATTTAGCCTTCTCGAGGACACGAGTGACTGCACCAGAACATCCGGAGCAGGTCATCTGGTATTTTGTCTGAGAAATACCGCTCAGGACGACTTGAGTTTCATACCTTCACGTCGAATTTGTATGTATGCTCGACCTTGCATTTCGCTCAGTCGTCATACTGATGCCGAAATGAGCGATACAACCTACCATTCTTTGAAGATTCCCATCAGCCGCTAATCAGCAATTCAAATTTTCTGAAAGCCTAGCGGTGCTCACATCTGGGGTTCGGAGGGGACGGTGTATACGAGGAAAATGCAACGGAGGTAGGATAGTAGAACGCCACGCCGAGGGGCTCTTATATACGGGACATGCAGATAGTGTAGTAAGCAGGTCATCCTTTCCGGGCATCGCATCATCCACGGCAGCGGCCATCGCCGGACCGAGACATCCTCGGCCTAAACATTGCACTGCGCAGCTCCCAAGTCGAGAACGCATGCCGAGACGAGTATCACCGCCGTAGCCTATGCTCAAGCATCTCTGTCGCTTCGTCACCCTCCGTCGAGACTGCCACCCATCCTTCTTCAGCAGGTGACCGTCCACGTATACGTCTGAGGCACTGCGAGGTCCATGCTGGTATCCGTTGTCAGCCCGAGAAGTAGCTAGTCACAGGGCGCGGTAGAATCTCACGGATTAGGCGCCACTGATCACTGTCGTTCCGATGCGTGAGATAGTAGAAAGGTATACCAGCCAGAATAAACCCTGTCCAGCAATCAGAACTCAGGGAAAGCTAACACCATTATCGTCTAACTCACCTAAAACAGCGAGAGCTTGCACGGGTGCAGCGATGATCGGCATAAAGAGGAGAAAAAGGGCAACCTAAAGATGGAGCATTTGGTCATAAGAATTCAGGCATACACGACAAATCGAGGACGCATACTCCGCAGAATATCAGTGGTGTGATGATCCATGTCTTATATGGCCTTGCAGCAACTAAATTCATTCACAATGGTTCAACGATGATCGCCTCGCATACCTTTCCAGCAATGGTTCTTTTATGCGCAGGATGATCAATCCCAGGACCTATGGCAGGGCTGAACAGACATGGCGTCTTGCCAAGAATCATACTTACTGTAAGAAAATAGAAGGCCCAAGATGCTACCACAGAGAAATTGACCAGCGATCTAAAACCGCCCCCGATTAAAACGAAACATATCGTTATAGCCGATTGGAGGAGCGCTGCGTTGAGGGGCGTTTTTCGGGAACGGTGCAATCGTCCAAATAAAGCAGGAAGAAATCGTTCTTTGCCCGCGGCATAAATTAACCTCGACGAAGTAAAGAATGCACCTACAACACATGAGCACCGAAGAACAAAGTGCGACGATAGCCATTACCATTTAAGGCGCCAAAGCAGGAGAACGCAACCATAAAGGCGAAGACGGTGCCTCCGATCGGACCGAAGAGAGCTTTCCCGAAATCCAGGGCCACGGTATTACTCAATGCGACTATTTGCTTCAAAAATGTCAGTCTAGCACGAGGATGTGGTGCTCGACTTACCTTGTCTAACACTGCAAAATATGCTATATTTGCTAGGAAAAACAGAAGCTGTCTGACGTGAATATTCCAACGTAGGCTGTTCGCAGTTTCCAATTACCATGACGAGGGCCATGCTGAAGTGGATGGCTCGGGGAATATTCCGTTCAGGATTAGTCATTTCTCCTGCCACATAGTTGGCTTGATCCCACCCATCGAACGCCCAGAGCCCAGAATACAATGCGAGCGACCAAGAGGAGGGACTTGCGCTAGTGCCATCGAAAAGGGATGTTTTGAAAGAGGGTGATGCCTTGTGGCGTGCCAATTGGACTATACCCAAAACGGTGATGAAGAGCTGGCGTTTCGTTAAGAATCGCAAAAACTGAAATCGACGACATAATGGTTACCAATGCCGCAACCTACACACTGGCCCTTAGGAGCTGATGGCAATGTACAGACTGTATAAACTCACCTTGACAACTGTGAAAACGACAGCAGCTCGAGAGCCGAGCTTGCGAGTGGCAATGCAGATGACAGTGACAATAAGAACTGCTCCGACTGCTGTGAGTTTGATGGCCCACTGTGGCAAATCGACCGGGGACACATCAGGGCGGGTATGGATCCAGAAAATACGATTGAGATATTCGGCGAAAATGAGACTAATGACGGCGTTGGATCCTGTTCAACCACAATGAGCTGGTGCGAAGGAATTATACACCGTGAGCGCACCTGGTTTCAATGCTATGATTGCCGTCCATGCGAAAAGGTATGATATTAGCGGCCCATAGGCATATGACAAGTATGCCTGGGCTCCTCCATTCAACGGTATAGCCGAGCCCAGCTCTGCAAAACTGCTTGCACCGGTCCAAGCCAAAACACCAGACAAAATCCATACTGTGAGACTAGCCCCAACACTTCCAAGATTTGCGACTACGATGCCTGGAGATGAACTAAAAATATGTTAACGAAGAGAATCGACCAGCCGATCTGTGCATCATACAAGATTCCTGACCCAATCTTTCGACATTGAATCAATTAAGAGTATAGGCAGACATTTTCACCACTTACCTGCAGACCAACGACGAGAGCGATACCTAAGGAGTTATGTCATATTAAACGATGCTGCGTTCTGACGGGTCTCGCATCACTAACCATTTATAAGTCCTATATTCTTTTCACCGTGATCACGGGGAAGAACGTCCGAGTCTGCAAGGCTGCTGCTCAGCGGAAGCTTTGGCAATAAGGGTTATGATGTGACGGTGAAGGGAAGTAGTACAAAAGAACATGCCAAGTCATGTTGGAATTCGAAACCAGATATGGAATAGGACCGACCACTAGCAGAAACGATAGGTCACATAGAGTAAAAAGCAAGGACGGTCGCATAGCGACACACCGTCGGAGCGCTGGGGGTGCAGGTCCGTCGGCAAGTTCCAGAGCTCGCAGAGAATCTTCTGATTCTTGAGAATGCCTTGAAAGCGAAGTCAAGGGGTAAATCTGGTCGGAGGGGTCATTCACGGCCACATAGCCATCTCTAGAGAAGCTTGTCATGGACGAGATGATGAAGCGGGCCTGCTCGCCACTATGTGGATTGTGGAAGTTGCTGGCATTCGATGGTCACGACCGCCACAACTATGTATCACGTGACACGACACGCATCACTCTGCAAGTCGCGTCGATACTCTCTGCCATCAAATGGCCGAGGGGCGTTTGGTTATCACGGCTTCTACGTCTTTAGGGCGCAGTTCTGTACTCATATTAGCCAAATATATTATAACAAGCACGAATACCGCCCACTCCTCTTCTACGAAGGTAAAAACTGATCTGGCTCCAATTTGAGTCCCTCTGCTGTTGATCCGCGGGGGCCTCTTTCGTCCTTATGCGGGATTTGGGTCAACCCCATTCCTGTCGCCACCTCTGATTGTTGGCTCACCTGCAGGTCCGGCGTTTAGCGTCAATGACCGCGTCTGGCTCGAGCGAAGACATAATGGACATTCTGTGGAGTTTGACAGCCAGCTTGTGGAGAAACCGAGGGGTATTCAGACCATCATATTAGCTAGGATAACCAAGATGTTTAGTAAGACACCTGCTGATCATCCAGTATTGGTGACTGTGTTTAACGATTCCGTAACAAATTGGCCGACAGTGCTTGCTATTAGAGGATGATGACTTTAGATATGAACAGCACACGGGACCATCGATGCCGTCCAATTCTAGAGCACAGCAAATACCACGCCAGACTCGACGACCATGAACGGCATTGTGACGCCAACATGTAAGAGACGGCTACAGGCATTAACAGCACTACCATAATAAACCTCGATTAACAGACACAACGAACGACTTACACCCAGGACCACAGAAACATTACCACGATTTCAGACCCGGAGACTTGATCTCACATGTCTCCAGCTGTAGCTGTCAAACTGATGGGCAAGGCATGGACAATGTGAATTGTTCTTATGGCATTACGAGGGCTATAAGGCGGATGCTTGTCTTTTGGAGTTCTCAAGCAATGCTTGGGCGACGACTGCATGTATATCGACGCATCGATCCTGGCAAGCCTCCATACACTTATGTGAAGTCAGGGACATCCTCTGTGTAGCACAAGAGACAAAAGTTATCTTACACTGAGCACATCGTCGATTTGCATTTGACCACTTTGCCAGACATTCGACACCGTTTGGAGAGCGGGCATATAAGAGAGAATGAATGTACCTTGCGAAATACTTGATTCCTCTTCGTTCGGATCTAGCCAGACATCTTTGCCAATGAGTGCCTAGCACGCACTCAATAAGAGTAACTCGTTGGTAGATGATATGGTGCTTGCCGCAGAACAAGAAGTGACCAGACCCAGCATTTCTATTCCAGCATCTGCAAGGGCAGCGCTGGCTGCTATAGTGCCGGACGCGATGCATCCTTCTACACCGTCCGCCTCGATGATCGTAATAAAGACGTCAACTGTTGACTTCGGCAGTAGCTCAAGGCGGACAGAAGGAACAAGAGCCTGTTGTATTGCGAGAGAGAGAGATCTATCCTCGGCGTCCTGAGAACTAGAGATCATTATGCACCCAGAAGCAGACAAAGACTGGCAGGCATACGCGTATCGGCATTTTTCGCTTATGACAGGAAAATGGAGCATATTTTACTTCTACGTTGAGCTTGCCTCTTTCACTATACGCGGTGCTTCTTGATTGTCGCGGCCCGTAACTGCAGAATCAAAGCCGTAAATAAACATTCCAGGTCCATGCGAGGATAAACGGACACGGCACATGCAATTTTTGTACGTTCTGTCTCCATATAGACCGAGCCATTGGCTTGCGTGATTAAAGTGGGTTGTAAGACTGAATAAGAGATGAGTACATGATCACACTCGTAACCGAGGTGAACATACATATCGGACGAATATCGGTTGAATTTCTTCTCGTCCGAGGACTGGGCTGTTTAGGAGATAATTCAAACCCATCTGGCTCGAGAAACCTTGGTGGATGGCTTTCTTCGGGACCATTTATGCGTCGTCGGTCAAAGCCAGACTGAGCCATGGAAGAGAAACAAATTCAAACTCCGTCGGAGCGCTCAATCCAGCCTGCTCTCTCCCCGAATGAAACTCTCGTTTTCGCTCAACAAACCCAAGGCTGTTCAACAGCCAGCAGTTCCAAAGCCAGCAGCTGCTTTTGGCACAACAGGCGACGATGATGAGGTCGACAATGTCCCCAGTACTTCAGCAGATCGCGACGTGGCGGTCAACAAGAAGCTACTTGCGCGGAATGTGCAGGTATCGAAGGCGATGAAGAAGAAAATGGAAGCGGAAATGAAAATAGATTCAACTGTTTACGAATATGATGAAGTATGGGATAGGATGCAAGAGGTGAAACTGCGCCAGAAGGAGATCAAGGAAAAGGCGGCGGCTGAGCGGCAGGTGAGCTCTTCAATGCATTGCTTCTGCCCTGCAATCCATCTTATTGCCCTTATAGCCAAAATACATCCATGGTCTTCTGTCCTCGGCTGCGACGCGTAGGTTGGATCGGTTACGCGCGGAGGAGAAAATGATGCAGCGTGAGCGTGAGGCCGAGGGTGATGAATTCGTGGACAAGGACGCATTCGTTACGCAAGCATATAAGGACCAAATGGAAGAAGTTCGAAAAGCCGAAGAAGAAGAGAAAAAACGAGAAGGTTCGTTCATATGCCAATGCTTTTCCTATCGCTATTCACAGCTACGTAGAAATGCGAAAAAGAACAAGTGGCACATCCACCGGACTATCGTATTTTTATCGTAAATTGCTCGAGGAATCGGAAGAAAAACACGAAGCCACCGTGGCGGCCACACAGAGACGTATCATTGGTCCACAAGAACCGACACCGAATCTCACCATCATCAGACCACCTGACTATACTCCGCTGTCTGATTTGGAACTGGCGCGAATAGCACGGGGGCAGGGCAAAGAGGTGGAGTTAAATGACGATAATCAAATCGTTGACAAGCGTGAATTACTTGCCGCTGGGTTGAACCTTTCGGCTCCGAATACCCGGAAGTTGGGAACGCGGACCACTAGCCAACAAACTTCGGCAAATGCTGAATCGGCACCGGTACATCGTGCCGTAGGATCCGCGGCGAGCAGGAAGGAGATTAACGAACGGAGAGCGAGAGAAATCCAGCGACAATTGGTTGACGAAAAGGACAGGCAAGCACAGGAAAGGCAGAAACAGGAAGATGAAGCAACACGAAGGATCGTAGCGAAACGAAACACGGAAGAGGACGTTCAAAGTGCACGCGAGCGTTATCTACAGCGAAAGCGTCAACGACTTGAACATCAAGCATCCGAGGCGCAGTCACAAAATGCCTAACAATAGTCTATTGCGAATTAAATGTTCGTAACGCGGCCACACGTTAGGATAGTAACATGTATGTATGGTCTCATGGCTCCGTGTTTTCTCGTTGCATCTCATTACAGGACATAGCGACATCGTTCTGTTCTCAGTGGCGCGAAGACAATAAGCATCAACTCGTGTAGTGTGATGTAGGACAGTTGGAACGCAGTCGCCGTTCACCAATTGACGAAACCATGAGGTCGAATGCGTTCAACACGGCACGCATGGCGGGTCGATCCTCCGGGGCTTCGTGCAACATTGGTTTGACGACATGCATAAGCTCGGGAACGAAGTAGCCGGTTAGCTAGTCGATGCCATTAATAGATGTCTCTGTGACACGTCGGATGACATTACCTTGCACGCCCTTAGTATTAGCACGCCCAATGCCCAGACGTCTATTCCGAATGCATCTGCTGCTTTCCCCTGTTCGCATTCTGGCGGGACCTCTGTGCCCCGGTAAAGATACACTAAGGAGTCTGTCGTACTTGTGAACCGCCGGCTCAGTTCGTAGTCTATATAAGCGTAGTGGCCCTCATAGTCTGTTACAAGGTTGCGCAAAGAAATATCCAGGTGTGCTATGCGGTGCTTGTGAAGGAACACAGCATGCTGAAATGATATAGTAAGAACGACGTGGAAATAAACCAGTCGAAACCGTATCAGACCTCTATGCACTGGCGCAGTGCAGCAAAGAATAGACCCAAGCAACAGGGTGTGTCCGTGATGAGCTGTGAGGACCATTCTTCCATTACAATGAAAGCTATGTCGTGGTCAAGACACTCAATCAGATCTAGAACAGCTGATCCGGAATTATTGACCCAATTCTGGTGGCAATTTTGCAATGAATATGGACTCACGAATTGTATGATTCATGCGATCATGCCGCAGGGGCGGGGTCGAGAGCAGTCGTATCACTTCGCACTCTCGGCTGTGAAGATGCACGGCTTTGACCATGACTCGTTTGGCATCGCGTGTACAAAGGCCCCGAAATAGGTTATCCGGCTTTTGATGCCATTCGTTACTGAGGGTCCAGGGGAGAACTAAATAAGTAGAGAAGTCTCTCACCAATCCAGCATCGGGACAAAGGGCATCTTCATCAACACTGGCGGGTCCACGTAGATATGCAGGGATTGAAGTACTCAAGAGGTCGTTCGGCGGACAGCCTAAGCGGTAATTGTAGAACTCTTTCACATCCCGAATGGTGTCAAGCCGGAAGCCTCTGGTTTCAAGCAACAGACGGAACTGCGGCCAGTAGGGTGTGACGCGACGGTTAACCTCCTCTTCGTCCAAGGAGGAATTGGAGGACGACGGCGATGGTGGCACGTCGTCCCAGGCCGCATGACAGGCTATAGGCATCGACGAAGCAATGATACAGGGAAAGGTGCAGCGGGAAGTATGCAGTCAGCTCCTTGACTAGGACCAGGGCAGGAGGAGGTCGGGTAGAAGAGGAGGCGGCAATGCGAAGGACGTATTAAGTATTATGGATGTCCGCGTAAGGGCATGGCTGTCAGGAGAAAACCAGTGTGCAAGATAAATCAATCTTTTTAGACGATCGTTCTGACGTTTGGGACGAATACCCTCTAACGAGGGCTCGGCGGAATGGCAACCGACAACGCAGTAGCCACATTTCAAAGATCTGCCCGATAAAGCAACGGCTTCAGCGACCAGATGGGTTTGCGAAGAAATATATGGACATGAATTCCCAGGACGATCAGAATGCGGTCGAGCAGGGACCTGGGTCAATGGAGATACAGATGACGTCCGGGCTGGCTGAGATTATGGGCAGAGCAGGATGCAGGCTACCATATGGATATCGACGCTGAAGGAAGAAGAAGAATTGACCGGGAAGAGAGGTAATTCGCCGAGACACTCAGTTCCACGTGCTCGCACGTCCTCCGCTCATCGTGCGAATTTTACATCTCTCTTTGTCGCCTCCTCCGGCCCCCGCACGTTCTCCTGCTCCCGCGCTATCATGGAAGATGGCGTCAAATCAAAAAAGACCGTCTTCGTCGGCGGCTTTGGCGACGACGTCGATGAGACCGTCCTCTATGAAAACTTTTCGACCTTTGGTATGTGCTTTCTTTCAACTACCACTCTTCTGTCCTTACCTCTGTTACAGGCGACATCATTGAAATTCAAGTGCCCCTGCCACGACCAATCCAAATCAGCAGACCGGTCAGTCACTGCTGCGCTGCCACATTCGGTTCATTTACATTCGTGCTCAAGAGGCCAAACACCGTGGCTTCGCTTTCGTGACATATGGTTCTTCGGCAGATGCACAAGATGCAATCGACAACATGGACATGAACGAATTGCGCGGTAAGGTCCTCAAAGTCAACATCGCTCGGCCCACGAAGGCCCTGGTCCAGCCGCCTATGAATAGAGCAGGCAAGTAGACCTTAGTTGTGACGCTGCCGAACAGTCCGCTGACCGCATCACAGTCTGGGAGTCAGAAGAGTGGCTCAAAGAACACGTTAAGCCTCTGGCACAGAGTGGCGGTAAGATCCCGCAGTTTTCCCTGGGATTATCCGTACGGTTTATGGGCGATTTCTCAGGTGTGCAAGCTCGAACGGTGAAGCAAAGCACTCCAAAAGAAGATCAAGACAGCGGTCAACAAGACGAAGCCATGGAAGAAAATAATTAAGACCATATTTCTGCATTAGTTACATGGCATACATATGTTCTGCTGGTAATGGTAATGTCGCTCACACCATAGAGAAAGGGTCGTGACGTGAGTGCCCAGAATGCATTCCAGACAATACATTATCGGCTTTACGATAGTTGGATATCAATGCCGGTATTGGAAGTTCGTTTTGGCACGTATCTCTAAACATCTATTGATCGCTGCGTTGCTGATGCTTCCTCAGGTAGCCGGAGAATCGCGGAGACCGAGGAGCCGCTGTCGACACGTCGCAATTGCCAATGCAAATTTGTGTGAATGAAAAGTGGCCGAATCAGAGGTTATCTCTACGCGTGGTCAGAACTCGTTGGGATTTGCCGCATCTGCGTCGAATTGAGCACGGGCTCGTTTAATGTCTTCCTGCATGAATAGAAGTTCTTCCATCCTCGCAAGCTTTTTCGCATCTGCCGGCCTGCTCAATGCCCTACGCAGGTCTTCGATTGAAAGGCGGCTCTTTCGCGATGTCGTACCAGTCGTCTGGCACTGAGAATCTAATTCAATGTCATGAGATCCCACAGAATGACCTCGAACTCGTACCACATCCATGATATATTCAATGAGAATTTCCTCCATAACATTGACTGTGTCCGAAGCCGGATTACGATCGTCTCCAAATCCATACATCAGATTCTTCACTGCAACATGTGGTTTGAAAATTAAGCTGATTTAAGGCATGCGATGCTTACATTCTTTTGTGAAGAGCCCCTTCAGATTAGACTGCTTTCTTGAGCCTCGCACAGCGCCTCCTGTCGCAGCTGCGGCAACACTATCCCTGAGGTAGGAGGGCGTATATGCGCTGAACGTCGCGGACCTTTGCGGTGCGGTCGGCAGAGTTGAGGTGGAAGAGAGTGCATGAGGGGTTGCGGTCGTAGTCTGAGCCGTTCGTTGAGGGGTTGCTTGTGGATGATGTGGAATATAACCATAAGGGTATGCCCAACCGTAACTAGTTATTCCTGTCTGGTACGCAGTTGGTTGGTACGAATATGCGCCTGCCGTCTGAGGATGGCCATAAGCAGAGTGGGGCGCAGGATGATATGCACCGTAAGGATAGGTTGTGGACGTTGGGGTGTGTCCTCCGACCGGCGGAGTGTATGGCGGATATGACATGGTCGTCGTTGAAGGTTAGAGGTTTGGTGTAAATATAAGTAAACAGTGATTGAAAATGAATGTCTATAGTACAGCATCGATCCTAGTCTTCCTCTCCTTTCTTATTGGCGAGGTCGAGATGCCTCGCCCTTTCCATCATGTCCTTGATCTTCTGCCACTGCATGTCAATTATCTTCCGATCATCGAGCCAGTCACAGATTCCATCGGCATCCTGAAGGTCTTTAGGCGGTTTCTTTGTCCCGTTATATGAGATCCGGAAGAAACCTCCGGATTGCGCGGAGGCATGTAGCTCGTCTATTTCTTCCAGTATGCACTTAAAGAGGTAATACTGAACAAGGTCAGCCTAAAAGCAAGCAGTTACAGGTAACTCTACCAACCTCCCAGTGTGTGAAGTCATGGTAGACTCGTGTTCTTCGTCCACAAAAACGGCCAAGGTGAAATTCCATGGCAGGTGGCATGCGACCGGAACTGTCATCATCGCTATCAACATCACTAACATCCAAATCGTCCTGTCTCCGCCATTGAACAATGAGTTGCAAAGAAAAGAACCAGGACATACTTTATCGACGAAACCGAGCCTGTCATATGGAGATCCGCTCAATCGTCCTATCAATGTGGACAGTCTCCCGCCCAAATGACAAGCATCACACGCTGGCACGGCGAAGTCGAGTGGGACCAAATCAAATTCTGGGTAGTGCTCGAAAGCCTTTTTGAAATCAGGCCTCCAGACAGAGGAAGCCACAAGTGAATCTCGCATTCCGGAAAGTTTGCGACGAGTCACTTGGAGCGGCACAGAAAAATATTGTTCCTCTAGAGGAAAAAATGTCAAGAGTCCTTTTCCAATCCGACGGATTGCATATACCTCGCAGCTGCTGTTCCATGAAATCATGTCGTTCGCATGCTGGACGCACGGCGATGTGCACAAAGAACTGAAAGATCTTTTTAAATTGGTACGTAAGATCTTCGTGTGTCCCCATACTGAATTGGGCGGGCAATAGGGCTTGGACATCGTTGTCATCTTTCACGATAAAGTCTGACGAGTTTGATGCATCGGAGTCTTCGTCAAATAGGCTATCTTTATCACTGCTCGGTTTGGCTCCCTGAATAGGCGAGGCTGCGTCGTCGTCAGAATATTCTTCTTCCACGTAGCTTTCTGAATCAGATTTAACTATTTCTCCTCGTTTTCGCCCTTTTACCCTGATGAGCAAATTCATAACGCGATCGGAGTATAAAACAGGTACTTTTGAGCTTTTCAAGATTCTTTTGGAACTTTGTCACCCTATTTCGAGACCGCAAGCGCGTTTCAAGAATTCCTGTCAAGGCAGTCCGTTTCAGATGGAATACAAAAATTCTCATTAAGACTTTACGTTCGGCGTCGACTTCATCCGTGACATCTTCATCACTCTCCATTGGCAACTTGCTCTTCACTATACGCCGATGACGACGTGACACTTGTTCCGAGTCCGATTCACTATCTTGGATAATTACAATCGATCGGCGTTTCGAGCCGAGCGGCCGAGCTCGTAAATCGGTCCCAGAGTCGGAATGGTGGTTGGGAGGAGATTCATCACTCGATAAAACCGTGTTTCTCCGTGACTTCTTTCTGTGGTGCTGGGAAGCCAATTTCTGGGAGGACTGGCCGAGTTTATGCGGTTCGGGTTCAAATTTAATAGCGCGTAGGTCATCATCATCTGTCGAACTTGGCGTCGCGGCTCTAGCGGTGCGTTTGCGCTTTAAGGGGTTGACAAAGGCGAACTGATTACCGACACGCTCTCGCATTCGCCACGAGCAGTCGCCTCGAACAGAGTAGTCTGCCTCAGCCTTGTCGGGTTGGAGATGCGTTTCGAGGACATCGTCGTGGTGGAGAGGCAACAACTTGAAGTCATCTAGAGTTAGGGGGGTCACGTGTTTCCCGTAAGACCTGACTGCACCAGTTCTCCCCGTTCATTCATGAGCGCAATTCCACATGAGCAGATTCCAAGTCTCAATCTCGAAGCCCCAGATCGTATCATAATTCAACATGATTCTGCATCAAATTCGCCGCTCAGCTTTTCAGAGGAAAAGTCCCATACATCTCTTCCTCAATCCGGACAGCCCCCGCCCAATTTTCGTGCTCTGAATGAATCTCGCAAGCTCCTTGGTCACGTCCTCGCTCAGTTGAAAGGAAGAACGTTGCCTCCGAGTGTCTACGATGCTTACTCCACCACATCCGAGGAAATATCTAATGACAACGCTAATGTTTTCATGGAGACTGTTAAGGAGGTCATCAAGCCAAAGTCAAGGAAAAAGGATCACTTGGCGTCTTCAGAAGATGAATCAGACGATGAGACAGAGAGGCTATTTACCACGGATGCGACCTACGACCTGGTAGTCCAGCTGAAGGACGTCTTGGTGATGTCTATAACGCATGGTTGGCACATATTTGATGATGCGTACGCTCTTTTCATGTCATTTTGCCCGAAAGAACCACCCTTAATTTGATTATAGATCTGGTCCTGATCAGCCATTGGAACGTGGAGGAAATCAATCTTCCCCGTTTCGCAGGTCAAGAAGCAATAGTTATGTCGAGGACGCACAGCCTCGGTCCCCGTCAAGGAGCAGAAAACCTCGCGGATCAGATTTACTATCTTCTTGTATCTCAATCCTGGCCTCTGTTATTTTTGAAGATTCCCGCTTCAAGGCCGCTCATCCTAGACCTTCGCGTCCCCCAAATGCCCTGCAAGCTATTTCGCTTGACGTCGCCCAGCTTCTCCTCTCAATTCACGGCTACGACCCTAAAATTGTTTCCGAAATTGGTTTTGCCGTTATACCAGCCTTTATGACCTTCGGCACTGAAATGCATGTCCGCCTGTTGACCTTCTTCGAAACTAGTGTTGTTCGAGGCATGTTGAATGATTTGAGCCGCGCGACGGGATTTGATACCATTTTACGAGATGCACGAGATGGAGGTGAGAAGCGTATGTAATTATCTGAAAAGAAAATGTTAACTTGAAGGCAGATGCATACCCAACTCCATTGATCCAGCCAGGATTTTCCATTGTCTCGATTCACGTAGATGGAGAAGAAGCCAACGACAGTCGCTTGCTGGGCTACTCTAACAACGTCAAATTATTATCCACGGATGCTCCTTTCCAATCGCTGTCCACCTACTACCTTAGTTCGCTCGTCAGCCCGTTGCTAGCCGCTATCCTAGAGGAAATCGATATCATGCCTGATGTCCAGAATCTGGTCGATTATCGATTTCAACGACTTTTCTATCTCATCATTGAAGCTAAACCAGATGTATATAATGATGTTCTTCGCATCATTGCCTACCACACACCCAAAGCACGGAGGTCCGCTGTACACCTCCTTGCTACCTTTTGGCCTCAGGCTTTTGGCCACATCCTTGTCAGCAAGGCGCCTTCTATTCATATCAATGAACATTTGGCCCTTGAATTGAACATAAGGCGAGGCATGCATACCCACTCGCATCAATTCACAGCCTGGGATTTTGCACAGGCATCCAGACGAAGTTCCGATAGTTCCACCACCCAGTCTTGCCATTCCTGCAATAATCCGATCCAAGCCTTTGGATTACTATGTCCATATTGCATGTGCAAGGTCCATTTTGAGTGCTACGACTACCCAGAGGGTAACCGAGTTGTCCAGTACTCATTGAAAACTGACGGTGACGTGCGAAAAGTAGCCACCTATCGTTTTTGCTTCATTGCTCACCATCCTTCCCTGCGAGTTCAAGTACAAGGCCATCTTTTCGTGCCCGTCAATCTCTTCACGATCTGCTTGTGCCTTATATGCCACAGACCTTTGTTCGGCAGTCATTCACAATCTTTGGCTTGTCTGTCCTGCGTGCAATTCGCCCACCGTCACTGCTTGGCTTGTACCCCCTTTGACAAGCTGTCACCATGTCACTCTTTCGCTGTCAACTCCCGCCATATCGACATCGAACTGGAGGCATTCCGCCAAGCATGTCTTCAAGCTTTTCCTTATATTCTAACGACTTCCTTCGAAGAGTTGCAGAAGAAAAACTACGACGAGCTATCTATCTTGTACGCGGAATTGTGGATTCAGCAGCAGATCATCACGAATGGTCTAGCTCTTGGTACTATCGGCATCATACAAAACGGCAGAAACGCTGCTCACGCGAAGGACTACAAAATTGACGAATTTGAATTCCACCACGTTCTTCAGTGGTGCAAGGCTCTCATTGCTTCCGGAACTTCCAGCGTTTCTGAAACCTCTGCTGATTATTTGCGTGAAAATGGGCTATTAAGTATCAAACAGTCCCTTATGTTCGACTGGTCCCATCTGGCCTACATTTGCTCCATTGCGAAATTACATCATGCTGACCGCATTGCTCACTCTACGTCCGACTTTCTCAACGTTGCGCAAGCCGACATAGTCGTCGACCATTCTCCAGATCACCCATTTGAACTAACGTCGCTATGCCATATCCGCGAAACACTGAAACACGAGCTCCAAATTCGTTCAGACTCCACCGCGCACATCCTACTTTCTCATCTCCACCAGCTCGGCTTCTTCGAACTTATGCATCATAAGGTCCTAGATTTCGATAGCTCCATCAACAACATTTACTGCATCTTTCCCTTTCCACTCGCATTTGATGCGTCCGAGGCCGTGGAGACATTAGTATCTGCCATTGAAGCGTGTCTCTCTGACCTGGATATCTCGGTCAATGAAGCTGGATTTGTTCTACTCATACGAAGGTTCTGGCCGAATGGGCTGATAACAGACTACGCCGCACGACGGATCCTCAGAAGCGTCCTGAGATGGTTCTTGAACGAGGTGAAAGGATTCTCTTTGTGAACGGATGCTCATCGACTGATCTGTATGAAGGACGTTAATCTCGCGATATTGCTGCGCGATTATCTAGCTCAGAAAAGGCCTATTCCTGGTTTGAGATTGCGCCATGAGACGTCCCCTTGGCCGCTCTCTCAAGTGGTAAATCCCGGCCCCTCGGACTCACTGAACACGGGAGGGGATTACATCACTGCTCGTCGCGCATTATTATCGCATTATGTCTCACCTTGGCTTCAAGCTCTTCATGATCAACAAGGTGCAGGGCCCTACGCAAAACTATTGTATGATCTGTGCACAGAAAGCGCTGGGGGCATCGAAACCGCGGTCTTCGAGCGAGCCATACAGGCATGGTGTACCTCTTCTATTTTATGGCCTGCAATGCCGACTATGAATTAGCCGATTGACCAGATGGAAATTATCCTTCGCTCTTTGACACGACTCTGGCAGAGTAATGTGACATTTACATCGTTCGAACAGTTGTTCCTCCGGTGGCTCGAAGACACCTCTCTACAAGGACCTTCACAGGTGATAAATGTGCTTGTATCATATACTTCAAGCCTTCTCACATCTATAACGACAGCCGACGGCACAACTCACCAAAATATTTCCCCGCGAGAGCGAAATTTCAGACCGTCTTAGCCGTGCCTACGATTTTGGGGCATCTCAAGCCCATGAAATCAGCAACGCGGTCGACGTCTGGGCATCGCTGACTTCCATTGCGAAATCGGAGAGGAACGTTTTTCGCCGCAGCTTGACCTGGTTGCTTATGATTGCTCGTTCTGGTGTTGAAGTCCCAGTCCTAGTCTATAACCAGTTTGCCTCCCTGATAGCTACCTTTAATTGTTCGCTACAGGACTCTTTGGTTCTAGTCAAGGCCATTCTGTCATCAGTTTGGCTCAGGTCGACGAATCGGCATGACATGCAGAATGTCATTTCAGAGCTTCATTCCCGCTTCTCTGTCAATGTGATCGACGACGTAGAAACAAGAAGGGATGATGACAGGTGACTGACATCCATCAGACATGAAAGCCTAGCTAACGGTTATTAGCGCAACGTTCATACGCCTCTCTTTAGGAGCATGTCTCGTTCTCTTCGGGTGCGATAGAAACAAGATCATCGAAAACGGGTTGATCAAGCAAGACGATATTTATGGCTTGCCGTCTCGGTATGCTTCTAGTCCGGCAATGGTCTTCATACACTGTCAATGCTCATTTCGTGGCTGTAGACGAAAGTTGGCTGTTCGCAGTTCTATCGTCGTCGACCCGATCATCGTCAGCCCTGCATTAATGAATGCTGTTGGCATTTATATGACGCATAATCACAATGAGATCTCTTGTATGATTGCCAAATTCTTCAACCTCTTTTTCTCCGAATCGCCATACATGGAGTCATATGAGATAGACAATTTCATACTGAGAAACGGAAAACTTCTTGCCACATGGTAAGGAGAATCCCATGAGATTAAACCAATCACTGATTATACAACAGTACCTGGCAACTTTACGACATCCAGAGGCCGGACATAGCTGGGATTCGTACCAGTATATTGATGCGCACGGTAGTCGTTGATCCTCAAGCCTTCCAAGAAATTGTGCAGGATTGGCTTCTTCCTGGGCCTAACTGGCAACAACGGTACGCTTCTTGACTGCAGTAATGGCCCATCGTTCATATCGATATCAGCCTTAATGCAACGAATCGCCTGTTCAGAATTGTTTTAGACGTGACCAGCCCGACTTTTCACATCGAGGACCGCCAATGGCGTTCCAGTGTTGTCGATATATTTTATCACTTCTTCAGTGTTCTCTGGACTGAAGAAAAGGTTCATTTTGCTTCACCTCAAATGCTTCACCTGGCTCATGCAGTTTAGAATGAAGTCCGGACAGCAGTGGAGGTTTTCACATCCAGCCTGCTTCCAGCTCATTTTGCCGCTATCTCGTTATGCTGGGATGAATACATCGCCCGAGCGCCAATTTCGGACCGTGTCAAGCTCATAACGTTCCTCACCCAACTCCGAGTGCATTTTCCATCATGGAAAGGTATGCACCCCTCCTAATATATTCGTCGAGTGTGGCTCAGAGTTTCACATTAGTTCTGTCTTGGAACACTATCTTTGAGGTTTTCATAGATGACGATTATGAAAGGAATGATGTGGTTGCTGCCGGCTCGAACACGGTGCGTCACACATCGAGCCTTGATAACACTACTGTTCTAAATCTAGAACAGCATCCCCCTTCGATTGACGGAGCTATATCACCCAAAAAGCGTGATGATCCTGAATTGTCCCGCCTACGAGTCAGCCATCTACACACGTACTAATCAACAAGTCGGAACTGATTTATAGCATTCCAGGCTTCGGTCCTCATCCTGAGTCTGCAAATGATCGCTGGGGGCGTCAACATCGATGCTTTCCATCTCCTCAAAATCAAACTTCATCTCGTTCAAATTATTGGGTTTAACAACGTCACAGCAATTCCCACCTACGGTGGTCAATTATTTTACGTAGATTTCAGCGACATCAGCCGCATACCTGACGATGCCTATGCCTGTCTGCACGAGTTGCTACTCGTATTCGACGCTTATCGGTATGTCGACATGATTCCTTCAATCATGGCCGGCACACAGGAACATGAAGAACGCCCATTGTCCACGTTAATCGGGTCGATGTTCACAGATATAATGATCCTCCTTTTTAATTCCATTCCCGATCTCACAGCACTCTCTACACTTACTTTGAAGACCATGCTCGAATCTCTATCTCTCATAGTCTACAAGCATGACTTCGAGAGCAAGATGCTCAGGCACCTGCAAAACCCGTTGCGTCGTGCTGTTTCCCTTGTTGTTGATATCCTTGCCAAAGAACTTGGCTTCGAATTACGCCAAATAGCCTTGTCCGTGATCCAAACTTTCATTACGAGGTGGCATGGGTTCATGGGTTCGGTTATATAGTGCGAGGCTGTGTTCATCTCACAACCTGCGCATGTGACTCATGGCTTCGCTAGCATTGCATTGGAATCAGTAACCAAGCTGCTCGTCCATCCGCAACACAGCGCTCAAGATGCTTTGGGAATACAAGCGGTATCCTTCCTAGAAACGACGTTAACAAAGTCAAGGCCCTTCCAGCCATCATATAACCTAGACTGAGCCAAATCTCATTGCAGGTACTCTCAAAACGGGTTATTAATCAACTTATTTAAGGTGAGAACAACACTTGCTGCACTCCGTCCTTTCTTATGTCACGGGCAGCGTCCACTCGAGGACAATTTCTTCGTCGTGTTGAGACGAATACTGTATTCCGAATCGAAAAGCTTCGTGAACTCCAAGTCGCTTCGAGAACAAATACTTCGAGACACCTTGCACAGGGCATACGAAATTGATCACCAGCATTTTCAACGCATACTTAATAACATGCAGACATTTATTGAGAAGGTATACTATCAGGGGTATGGACCTGAGCTTATGATGTGTTCGTGCATCTGTTTTGCATGTCTTACGTCGGACATCACTCAGTGGCATTGCAGTTGTCGGCCAGCAAATGACGAATTTGGCTCGCCGAGTTTCCGAGTGGCCCTCCAATTCCATAGACCCAACGCCACTCTTGATCATTCCTGCTATCCTCATCCAATCTAACAAGGGCAATAGCCGCGTCTGTAAATCCTTTGCTCACTAGGTCTTTTCTGACCTCAATCGCCTTTATAGGAGATCCTCCCGTATATGGAGACTGTCATACGAGTCACGTTAAACAGGCTCGTCGCAAAGGAGAAGACATTGCTTCAGCTTTTGCATGCTATAGCTGGCATCCAAGGGAAGAGCTTGGCGAGTGATTCAATCGCCCCGTTCGATCATTTGGTATCCGTCTTGCTGGAAATATCTGTGGAAGGCCTACGCATGAAAGCCAGAGTCATGCCATTGACATTGAAGGCAGTAACTGATGTGTGTGCCGATGTTATCTTACCTTTCCTTCGTGTCCTAATCCTTATCCAGGCTCTAAGATCTCATGAATTCCAGCGCCTTTGCTTCACTTCGCGGCGACCTCTCTCCCTTTCCATATTGCTGGAACCAAGTTTATTCTTTTTACAGAACTATCCATGGTCTGATAATGCATCAGAAAACGACTTTTTGGTATCACTAGCCATCGCAAAACTAGTTTTGCAGCTCGCCGAGCAAGATTCAGCTGTTGCTGCCAAATTATCCGATTACAGTACCGATGTGAGTTTCTACTTCTGTACCTCCGGGACCGCATTATAGACTTGCAGTCTGGCAGAAAATGCCACATGCTGGCCTAAACATTCGTTTCTGGAATGTTTTGGTTTTAACTGCTTTGATGGAACCTGGAAATAGCTGGTGTGCTGTGATTTACCCCCAGCTGTCAAACTACTGCTCTGTACATCGCGCCGTTCTGCGTCCTCACACACAGGTCGGAGGCTTGATATCAGATGGGTTGCCCGCCGATCTCGATCACACCTACGTTGCGATCAAGCTGTGGCTCATGGTCGCTCAACGGATATTTGGTAGCTCCTCTGATCACACTCATGGTTTCACTGCGGTTTGGAATGAATTGTGGATGCCTTTCCAAGGTGTCTTAAATGTTCTGGAGGACTTAAAGGCGGGAGTACCAACAGTAAGTTCTCACAAGCAAAGGCGTGAACGTCAGCTAACAGTGAAGCAGGCGTTGTCAACGATAGTTTCGTCATCTATGGCCGACTTGTGTACCTTCTTGCACTCCTTGCACAGTCCCATCACAATCCAGTACGCCGCCCATCTGACAATCCTGCAGCGACTTCAAAACACGGATAAAAGTGACCGATCAACTATCAAGGCTGGTGTTTACTATATAGATCTACCCTTCATGCTCGCTCAAAAGCCTATAGCTCTCTCGAGCCCTTCGCTCTGCCTCAGAACCGCCTGCAGACGTGCCTCTGGAAATACTGGTGAACCAAGCTGCTAAGGAGATTGTTGCTGCGGAGAAGCTGAGGAACTTGGAGAATAGGAATGCCCAAGAAGGGAAATGTACTGCGGAACGTTCCAAGAGGGAACGGACAACATAACTAGTAGAACAATGCATTGTTACCATTGAAAATAAATCAAAAATATCCTCGCAGTGTTCTGGTATCATGCAGTCCTCAGTCTGGCTTGTCGGGCGCTCTTCCGGTTTTCCTTCGCAATCGTGCTCCCCACAAATACGCCTATAGCCGAAAGGCCTACAACCAGTATGAATGCCGGCAACCGCACAGCCCATTCTCTAGGTGGAAAGTAGTTGTGTATGTCGCTTGAAGGTTCGAAGAACGGCTACAGAAAAAGTATTGAGGACAGCGAGGGCGCCAAAGTTGAAGCTAGTCACCAATAGGATTGCCCAGATAGTGTAGTAGGTGAAGACGACCAATGCCGTCAGCAACATAGTTCCACCCAAGGCCTTGTCGCTCATGCCCTAGTTAATTGAGTGTGGATGCGTCGCAGAGCACAATTTTTACTGGAATATGAGAGAAATACCATTTCTTTTTTGCCAGTATTCGCTCCGAGCTAGTCTATGACGGTCTGAAGTAGAAAGTGATGGTGACTGCAAGTGACGCGGCACATAACCGCACTGTGGTCCCCATCCAACACACCCACTTTGCTCCAGCTGGCTATTGCGGGTTGTCAGCACACCTACACAGGCGTCCTCGCGAAGGGTTGCAGGGCAGCCGATGGATAACCATGTCTTCGCATCTCTGGCCCACATCTCCATATTATTAGTCCCGGTCGGCAACATATCTCAAGTAACGTTCGACAAATATGCCTCAGAAATTCGAACTTTTGAGTCGATACGGCTAGGAGACATCCCTGCCGACCACAGGAACGAAAGAGGTGAGTTTTATTATACTGCTTATTGCAATCCGACAGAATTGACTTCAGCGACTCGCTAGCACGGTTCATGCCTAGCCCCTTGGCCACTGGCCACTTGCATCTCAGTTTCCCTACTCATCCGCCTCCTCGCTCTCATTTACCCTTGTCCTTGCTGCGACCCTCCCATTTCACTCTTGCTGTCATTGGAATAGCGTCCTGCTCGAAGGCTAATGCATTGCCATCCATCTATACTCAATTTCATTCATCCCTTCAGGATATCTTTCCTTCTGACGGACTGTATCCTCTCGCCCGGCACTGTTTCATCTTTGAAGAGAGCGAGGATGCTGGAATCAGCCTCGGCAACAGTGAAAGTCAACCCGGACTCTTCGTTGTGCCTCATATCATGGGAAATAAGAGGCTTTACCTTGGTACTTTGTTGGCAGACCTTTGTGCTGTCGTTCTGGGAGAATTTGGAGTCATAGTAAGTGTTTTGTCCTCCTGGTATTTCGTTGTGACTACGATTACTCACAGCGGCGTAGATCCAAGCCCTCGAAACACCCTTAGGCAACGAGTACCTGAACTCTTCCCCAATGCCAATGATGCCACCCCTTACGGAGATTCCTTCTCCTTTGAACGGGTCCAGAAAGGACTTCCCTGCATCTCAAACTTCAGCTTCCCATGCGGAGTCGGCGCGATCGAGTTTTACCCTATCCGCCGCACCGAATACAAAGCGCAACTCGACCGTATTTCGACAGGCGAGCTATGGCACCCAACCGTCGAGAAAGCGCTTGAGCAGCTTGGGTGTGGCATCGTCTCACGCGCGGCTGTTTAAAATCCTTGGCGACTTGTTCTTACTTGCCGGAAGGCTCGAGGATTCGATGGTATGGTATGTCTTAGGGATCAATGGGAGCCTTTCCACCATTGAAGGGAAATAGGTACAACGAAGCGCTTCAGATGTTCAAATCAAACCAAGATGCAGCCTGGCACGCCGGTGTTCTCGAGGGCCTCGCTATCGTTTCGATTGTAGAGGCATGGTCTGCTGGGCATGGCCTAGTTGGTGTTGTTTTTTCTTCCTTCGTATTGATCGTACTTATGCCGCACATAGCACAATTCGGTCACTGCATCCAAGGAACCTTGGTTAGAAATTTCCGATAAGTTGACACAGGCAGCCGCTCTATACATGCGCTCTCCCCTAGCGGACGGTGATCCGAATTACGCCCTTCTAACCTACCTCTACACTTCCTGCGTGCTTCGTCATTCCTCTTTTCTGTTCGCCATGTGGGCTGCAAAAGGATGGGGTCCCCTTGCTTTCACGGCGATGCTGCATCCTGGTCCAAATCCCTACTTGCCTCCAACGCTCGCAAACCCAGATGCGAACAGCGGTACTCACTTGGATCGTCTTAGCGCTGTTTCGGGCGTTTCTAGATCATCTATCGCTAACGTGGTAACCCAGGTTCATGGCCCATGGCTTCTTCATTTGGATCCGCGGGAACGAATTTCAATCCTGGAAGCAATGGCGAGTCTCTATGCTTGCTTGGGATACCGTAGGAAGGAAGCATATGTTATGCGAGAAGTACTGGGGTGCATTATGGATCTCATTGTCTGTGGCCGCGAAGAGGACGGGCTTTCTCGAGCAACTGCTGGCTTGGCATCGGCTGTGAATACAGCCGGCTTGGCTCAAGCTTGGAACACCGTTGGTATTCGAATGAGCGAAAGCACGGACGGGAATGAGAGTGTCCTAAAGCTTCTCAGACACATATGCAAAATTCTGGGCATCGACTTGGAGGCAGTACGGCTACTAGATATGGATGACACTGCGGATAGTGCATCACCTCTGGAAGGTTCGTTGCAAGATGGTGATGACGGCAGCATTCATGATCCCCATGGGTGGCCTGAACTGCAAGTGGGAGTAGTGCGGGAGGCCGTCGCGGTGGCTGAGGCACTTCCTGGTGAGAAAATCTTGTCACACCGCGGTATCTTTCTTCTAAGATAGTGCACTAGATTTTCCTGCTGTTGCTCAATTTGCGCTCTCTGCATTAAAGACATTACAACCAGTGCTCTCGCCTGCCGATCAGTACCACCTTTACTCGACTTCAAACCGAGCATTGAACATAGCACGACGCCGTGGAGATACCAAATCGGTGGAATATTGGTCTGGAAGGCCAACGTTTAGCATCGCTCTGGCACCGTGAATAAGTCTTTTCTTCAGGCGTCAATAAAGCGTTGACATCGTCTTCTAGGCTGCCCTTGGTTCGTTTAGCATTCGAAAAACCCATCTCGGCCCTTAGGTCGAAATCTTCAGATGTTGCCCCTGTTTTGACAGGCTCCGATCCCTTCCTCTACAATCCACGGAAAACTTCTGGTAAAGTCAGCGCTTCGACTCTTGGCACCTTCAATCCATGTTTTAATGCCTGTTTGATTCATGTTGCAGCAGGGAGACACTATCGTCGTTCAAAATGAAATCCTAGAATTTGTTGTCGTACTGCAGAATCCGTACATTTTTGATTTGGAACTGCAGTCGCTGTCACTGAGGTATTGCTGAGTTCTTCAGAATCCACTATTTGTTTCTGACTTGATTCAGTGCATCTGGTGTACCATTTGACTCTCGGCCGATACGGATTCTAATTCCTGCCAACTCTTTACACCAAGTGGTTCTAACGGGGAGAGCCCTAGGGCCTGGTACTCTTTTAATGAGAGGTTGTCGGGTCCAAGCTTCCGGCGGTGTAGCCCGTGAATTCGTACTGCCCTTGTCGTCTGACGACGACGAGGAACGACAAGCGAAGTTGAGAAGCTCTATCACTAGCGAGCTGGGCCGAACCAAGTACTCAGGACTCGAATCATTTCCTTGGGAAAAAGAGAAACGAAAAGCGAGAAAATCGCTTCCTGCAGTGACCAAATTTCTGCAATTTAAGGTCATCCCTGAACAGCCTCTGTTGCGGATACGCCGGACGTCCCTCACTCACGGAGCCGTCATGTTGTATGACGGAGAAATGTGTGATGATTTTGGCACCTCTTTTTTTTACCATTTATCTAACATAAATACGACAGGTCAACCATACGTATCACATTGGAGAATATATCCTCACTTTCCGTTAATTTTCTTCGGCTCGCATTCGACGACTCGACTGTTGGACCAGCCCAGCAAGCTCTTGCAGAGGGTAATTTATCTGTTTTCGATACATATGAGACAGAGTACAGCCTTATACACCGGCCCGCATTTTCCTGGGACGAGCAAGAAGCACAGGTAATGCCTCCTGGCGAGAAACGGACGTTGAATATCATGTGCAATGGAAAGGTCGGCTGGTGAGTGGTGCCAGAAGGTTGGATCTGCATTTTATCTCAATACCTATCCTAGCACCCATGGAACAATCCATGTGTCATATTCATGCGTATCTGATGCCAACGGCTCATCTGAATCTTCAGCGGTCTTCTATACCCGCCAAATTTCCTATCCAGTAATGGTTACCGTCTACCACATGCTGGAGTGCCTTAGTCTGGATATACTTCCCTATCCTCGCCATCCTCTGCAAGGTGACCATGCATGCGGCAATGACGCAGGCAGAAGACGGGATGACCTTTGCACTAGTGACAATGCGCGCTGGTGTCTCTTCTCTATTGAGGTGCGGAACACTTACGGACTGCCGTTCGACGTATCCTTTGAATCCGTGATAGAAAGTAAGTGACATTCTATGAATGCGACGGACTAATGCCGATCGATCGCCCTTTTTGGATACCGTAGACTCTGCGAACACCGTCACCTCCGCGACCGTTGCACCTGGATCTATGTCCAGGCAAGTACACCCAATTCCTAGCTTCATCCAAACATACTAAGTACCCAAAGATTTGTATTGCCTGTTGAAAAATTCCTTCTTCCGGAGCACCAGACATCTCAGCCCATTCCGACGCTATCTGATAGGCAATTCGTGGTTGAAAAAGCACGCCTTTCCGAGTATGAAGAAGGGCAGAGGAGAGAAATGTTCTGGTATCGAGAAGAACTGTTCAAACGGGTCCGAGGACGATGGAAAGAAGTAAGGACCCCTCCACTTCAGATCGCGTTGAGATCTAAACTGTACTTAGACGGGCGGTGCCCGCGCAGGATATCTTTCCCTGAGAGATCAGCGTCTGACACAACCGATGCTTGAGAGACTTCGCTTGGACAATGCCCAGGTCGCGATGTCGATGGCTCAGAGGGATGGCGGTCACGAACTTCGCACGGAAGGGGGCGCATTTCTTCCTCCTGCTGATGGTTTTGTGTTCCTCCGCACCCGAATAACGAATTCATCTTGTGCGTATATGGGTACAACACAACATCGAAACAAGCTGATGCAATTGGATAGCACATTCTCTAACCTTCACAATGAACCTCCGAATGGAACCTGCTGAGCATATCATTTTTGAAGGTGTCCTCTCGGACATATCTGTCGGCCGGCTGGACAGTGGAGAATCGCGTGAATTGGAAATGGCGCTTTATTTCCTCGCCCATGGACGATTCGAGATATCAGCCGAAGTTAAAACTTCCGACAACTTGTCACGATCTGGGATTGGCCATTTAGTCGCTATCGTCCGGGAGCAAGTCACATGAACAATGCCATCTCTGAATGAACCAGCTAGTTTGAAGCATACATCGCGGTGTTAAATTATATTTCTCAGACATGTAAATGGTACAACTCCTGGTATATCACTCGTAATCCGAATCTTCTTGTCGAAAAGCTGCGGAATAAGTTAGGATTGTACCGTACACGAGACTGAAAGGAAGTAGGGTCAGATACAGACAATGGCGGTGGTGAAGCAGCCTTACCCTCCCCCAATGATAGACATCACACAGGCCTTTGGGTTGATGATGTCTGAGTGTGCAAGGATGATAGGGAAAGCAAAGCCGGACACAACGATGATAGAGGTAAGGAATCTCCCAATATCGATAGGTCCGGTGCTCTCGCCGTACCCGGCGGCGAATTCATCAGAGCCGCAATGGGAGAACAGCGCGTTCGGAAGGGGTGCAAGGACGAAGGTCAAGGCTAGATATCGCCTTCATAAATCATGATACATGATCCAAGAAGGCCGCCTGGACGCACCAACGAGGAGAGGTAGCCAGTTCTTCCAAAGTGCACATGACAATATAATCATCAAGAAACCGACCGCAAGTACAAAGGACAGGAGGATGACCGCTGAACAACTGTCTCAGTGCATCCATTTACATGAAATGGATATATGAACCTACTTCTAAGGCCCGCCGCCATTGTGTGACAGTGAACGTTGGGTTGCGTAGGGAGGAGTTGAACAATGCTGCAACGCGATTATATAATCCACATTACTGAAACTAGAATACACAACAATAAATATCATCCAGCAGTCCCTATCGTTGTGTCCTTCGCAATCGAGTTGAGTATGTATTGCCCGAGTCTGTTAACGTTCCTCGGGCAGGAATCACTTTCTTAATTTCTCCCTTGTACGGCGGTGATGTCGATTCTGGTATCGAGGCATCGGATTGGTCATTGTGAATCGAAACAGGAGACTCGGACTTCGCGTCCGCATTTTCTTCCTCTTCGCTTTTTTCATCTTGTGTTAGACTATCGACAGGCAGTTTTTCTTGTCCTCGCGGACGAGTCTTGTCTTTCCAGGACTTGAAGATGGACTTCCTGTCCTTGGTGAGTTCCCAGCGGTCAACATACTTCCAAGTCCGTCGTGGTGGAGTACCGCCAGTCGGCATGTCTTCCCATGTTCCCTCTTTCGCAAGCGTCTGAGATGCTTGTTTAAGCGACTCAAGCTGTGTTGAAGAGGCAGCACGATAACTTTCCGTGTTGCTTTGGAGTGCAATGGCCTGGAATGAGTTGTGTGAGGCGCGAGAACGCATAATGGGGACGAACACACTGACCGTGTTGCTGGCTTCTTGACCGAACACCTCCAGGTCTCTTGAAGCTGAAGAGATCATCCTACGCAGACGTTTATATTCAGACAGAGTATCCGATGCCATGGTGGTGGTCTTCTCGATTCGTGCGCGTTTGCGTCGTCCATGTTGTTCGAAAGCTGTGGAAGAAATGGGTAACATTATAAATCGAGAAGATGAACGGACGACAACATACCATCATTGGATGATGATGCCATCTCTTCTGCTTGTTTCCGTAATTGGGCCGAGTACGTCGTGACGGAGTCCGATACGGTGGCGCGGATCTGACGGATGCCACTGCTTTGTGACTGTTTCGCAAGCGTTATGGACTATGAGGAAGCAATATGTTTATTGTCAGAAATAGGCGAACAAAGAGACGTTGACTGACCTTAATGGCTCCGTCGCGAGTTCGCTTGTTCTCATTTGCCTGCCGTTGATGAGCCTCGTTCTGAGCCTGACTTTCACTCTCCATCCGCCCAACGAGCTCATGATGCTTGCTAGAGAACGCTTCGATTACTTCTTGAGCAGAGCTGTTCTGACTTCGGAACTCGTTGACGGCCTCTTGCAAGTGCTTATCGCGCTCACATGTGAAGTCAGCAAGCATCCCTGAGACACGCTGGACCAGCTCGTCCTTAGCCTTGACTGCCTTCACCCGTTCATCCTCCAACAACCGAAGGAGATATTCGTTCTGACATCGAAGCCGCTCCAACTCTCCCTCATTATGCCGACGTGCCAGAGCGGCGGTCTCTGATGCCAATAGTCTTTGACTATTGGTATAATTGATCGACTCCTGGGTAACAGCGTCTATCAGGGAGGCCATTTGCTTGATCGCTTCCTCGACACTCGAGAAGGTATCCAGACTTGACGCCTCCAGTTCAGTCGTCAGTTCAGAACACACGCTATCAAGAGATTCGGCCCAAGCGCCAAACCCTGCTTTGAACGACTCGTGGGTATTATGCAGAGCACTTCGTACTTTGTCGAGGAGCTCGGCCTCTGCCTCGTCGCTAGTCTGGATATCGTGGAGACATCTCTGGACGGTTTGCATCTGTTCGTCGACCCTGCTCGACCCAGCTGACATAGCTTTAAGTTGTCGACTCTGGAAGTCCGATAAGTCGGATTGGACCTTGGAAGTACTTTGGAAAGATGATTTGATAAATTCAGCGAGTTTCTGGGACAGAATATTGCGTGCGGAGGATATCGTCTTGGCATGGATGAGGACTGCTTGTGAATTAGAGTGCAAATTTCTGGTCTTGCGGTCTGCATATAGGAAATTAGCTAACCAACGGCAACCGTAGGGCACTGCTCACCAAGCTTGTCAAACACGCCATCCAAGTCCTGTAGGCTTTCTTTGGCAACTTTCTTCAGGCCGGCCGCGACGCTGTTCAGAGTGTTTTCGGTGTCTTGGTGGGCTTTCCTAACAACGATTTCCTCCTCTAATCTGGAGTTCACCGCATCCAGTTCGCGCTCTTTCTTCTGAAGAGCGGTTTCGGTGTCCCGAAGCTTGGTCCGGGTGTCTTTAAGTTCCCCTTCCCTAAGCTTCAGAAGACCGATGCTTTGCTCAAACTCGTCGCGGACCCCACGTAATTGTGCCTCCACGATCTCCACTTGCTTTTTTGTTTCCGTCAATTCCGTAGACATGAGTTCCTGTTCTACGGTCATCTGTTTCCAAGTCTCCTCGGAGAAAAAGATTCCGTTCTTCTCCCGTGCGGCCATGAGATCCGACTTGAGACGTTCAATTTCTGCTACGTATTCCTTCAGAAGCGAATTTCTAGTCATACGCTGATTTAACTCTGGCTTGTTACGAATCGACTTGGCGCGAAGAGCATAGTCCAGTGTGGATAGCGTTTCTTCCATATTCGAACGGGCAGGGGAGACAGTGGCAATTATGCACGTCTTTGTGTGGCCGCCAAGGGAATCCTGAAGAAGGCGAGTAAGCTTGGATTCACTATCTGATGCGTTAGAAAACAGAATGTTTGACAAATGACTAGATAGCACACCGGTAAGGAATATGTTGCGATCTGTCGACCAGAGCATTGATGACTCTACCCAGAGTGAGGAGACTCTGATTGATCATTCCAGCCTCTCTTGCTCGTTTGTTTTCGGCGCCAGATCGACCGATGTTCTCTGAACCAGCCAAGTCGACCAAGTTCAGTTTGCCGACTTTTAGGAGATCATCGCCCATGGAAGAGGTTTCTTTGACATGGACAGTGATGGAGAAGACGGAGTGAGAGCGACTGGAATGGTCATTGAATTTTGTTGCTGCAATCTGCCTGCGCTGGCTGCCCTTAGTCAGAAGGGTGAGCGCGTCTTGAGAGTCTTTGACAACAATTTCTTCAAGGCCCTGTATCATGACACCTCGTTTGTTGCTGTCATCGAATATCTTGAGCGCATTGTTATCTTTTGACGCATCTTTGCCCATCGGTTGTCCATTGCCAGCAGGGGGAGGAAGATCATTGGCAAGTAGGTCGCGTAGTTCCTCATTATAGAGTTCGATATACGAGATTTTGACGCTGTAGTCCGCTTTGGACTGCTCGAGGGTATGAAACATGCGAAATAGGGCTCTGGGTATCATTCCGGCATCGGCTGAAGGGTTTCCCATTGGCGTAGGTATGAGGTCACCTTGCATGGTATAGCTAATATAATAATGGTTCAGAAGGTTGACGCGAGGTGGAGGAGATAGCTCACGTCTTCCCCGTCCCGGTCTGCCCATAAGCAAACAGGGTACAATTATAACCCAGCAAAACTTCGTCAAGCATCGGACTGACTACGTCGTGGTAGATCATGGCTTGATCTGCTTCTGGGCCGAAAACGAGATCGAACGGGTAAGTTCTGACAGGAGGGAGGGTAACAATACCCAGGCTGGATACCGGAGCAGATGTCTCAATCGTGATTTCCTTGCTCTTCGACCCGCTTGAACTAACTATGATTGGGGAGTTGTCGTTGATCTCACGCTCGGAGCGACGTCTGCATCGGATGACGACTTGGATATTGGTTTCGGCACCTTCAATTGAACTGGACTTTTGGTGCTTGGACAAGGCGTTGGTGACTGATTCTCGTTGCTGGCTGTCCTCTGTTGAGGACGCTGACCTGGACATGGCTGAGCGGGCGCGGGTCGGTGGCGGCATGGAGGAGTTGGTATTGTGATTGGCCCTTGCTCGAGAAGATGCAGGACGACGAAGAGCCATCGTAGACGTTGAGCAACGCGTGCAGGACTCTGGCTGTGGACGAGTTTCAACCAGACCACTTTATCCGGGCAACAAATGTCCGTAAACATAGATACGCGTCGAGTCACGTGCGCGTCACCCTCCTACCACTCGCCATGGGCAAGCGTAAGAAGTCCTCTCGCAAGCCGGCACCGACAAGGAAGAAGGTTCCGCTAGGCGAGCAACGAAAAACCGTCGTTTTTTATCCTATCGCTCAACTGTTTGCAGATACTGCGTTCACTTGTCTGTTTTGCCATCACGACAAGTCTGTGACTGTCCGGCTCGATAGGAAAGAGGGCATAGCCTATCTCGTTTGCAGGGTGTGCGATCAGCGATACCAGAGCAAAGTTAATCGTAAGTATATCGTTTTGTTTACTGCTATCTCGAACTCGCTGCTAGACCCTTCATTCATCTAGACTTGACCGAACCCATTGACATTTATTCCGAATGGATCGACGCCGCAGACGCAGCACAGAGAGACGAAAATACTCCTCGCAGGCCGGTAGCGTCTTCCAGCAGACCTCCCCCAGCACCTCAATCCGTCGACAGCGACGATGATTAAAACCACCTATTTTTCTCGATTCGTCATTTGTGATTGCTTTTCCTCTCGGGCTCCCGGTCGCATATCAGTTTTAACTTGCATCTGTATTAAAATAATCACTACATGATGTGCTTTTATCTTTAAAAAAGAACAAATGAAAAGGTAGAGAGAGTCTGTTGCTGCGGCAACAACGCCAAACATATCAGAGTCCTTTCACCACGGCGACTCGATCACTCATTCGTTCGTTCGCGTTTGTTCTTTCAGTCACGACCCGAGCAGAAATACCCTTTCTCGATACCCACTTTACTCGTTTGATTTTAGAGGACTTGCATCGTCTTAGACTGCCGTCATGGCAAGCTCCACCAATATCAAGGTCGTCTGCCGGTGAGCGCGCCAGACCTTCATCACGACATCCCGATTGCAGGCGGATTCACCCTTTATTGGCAGCTTCCGGCCACCGAATGCAATCGAGCTCAGAGAGGGTGGCGAAATATGCGTGGGCTTCCATGACAACCTACAAACCGTCCATATGCGTTCAGCGCAACTGGCCTCGGGCCCAGAGAAGGATGGATTCACGTTTGATAGAGTTTTCCCAATGGCAACAAAGCAGCATGAAGTTTTCGACTATGGAGTTAAAGAGTGTGTGCTTGTTGTCTTGATCAGCTTCCAGCGGCTTCTGACCAGTCCTAACCAGCATCGTCAAAGGTAATTCCGAACCTCTTATTGTTGAACAAACACCCAAAGACACTAATATACGTTAACCGTGTACCTCTGTACCACAATCAAGATGTTCTGGATGGATATAATGGAACGGTTTTTGCTTATGGACAGACTGGCAGTGGAAAAACCTTCACAATGATGGTGCGAAGCTCTCCTCCCCTAGAACTACTAAACCTTTATGCTTCTGTTTTAGGGCGCGGATATTGACTCGGAAGACCTGAAAGGCATCATCCCTCGAATAACGGAGCAGATCTTCCAATCTATCGTTGAGAGCGATGCCCATTTGGAGTATCTCGTCAAGGTTTCGTACATGGAGATCTATCTCGAAAGGATCAGGGATTTACTGGCGCGTAGGTTCCTTCATTTTGCCTTGTCGGTCGCTCTCTGACTGCTTCCATTTGATGGTCCGTAGCGCAAAATGATAATTTGCAAGTCCACGAGGAGAAATCCAAGGGCGTGTACGTGAAAAATCTTTCCGACTACTATGTCAGTAGTGCGAGGGAGGTTTACGAAATCATGCGAACTGGCGGCGCTGCGAGAGTAGTCTCATCAACTAGTCAGTACCCTTCGGAAGATGCTTGCGTCCCAGCTGATATGCTCTGTGCACAGACATGAATGCTGAATCATCCCGTTCTCATTCAATATTCCTAATCACCATACAACAACGGAATACTGAGACAGGCGCTCAAAAAACTGGAAATCTCTATCTCGTCGATTTGGCTGGTTCCGAAAAAGTGGGGAAGACCGGCGCTTCTGGACAGACACTAGAGGAGGCGAAGAAAATCAACAAATCGTTATCTGCTCTTGGCATGGTCATCAACGCCCTCACTGATGGCAAAGTATGTCTCGTCATGTCATGTTGTCTCGGCAGCACGTTCAACCTGCACAGGCAAAACACATTCCATACCGTGACTCGAAACTCACTCGCATTCTCCAAGAATCTTTGGGGGGCAACTCAAGGACGACATTGATAATCAATTGTTCTCCATCCTCCTACAATGAGGCAGAGACGCTATCGACGCTTCGATTCGGTATCCGAGCCAAGTCAATTAAGAACACGGCTCGTGTCAACGCGGAATTGTCTCCTTTGGAACTGAAGGGTCTTTTGGCGAAGGCCAATCTTGCAAATTCATCCTATCAGAAGTATATTGCTGCTTTGGAGGCGGAGTTGGCTATTTGGCGTTCTGGAGGTCACGTCGACCAGACCGACTGGGCAACCTCTGGCAAATCGAACCCCGCTACAACTCCGGCGAGCAAGAAGCCACCCACGTCACCGACACCATCGACGCCTATGTCGAGTTCCCGCAGCATGACCCCTGTCAACCCTGCACTAGAGGGCTTGAGAGGTGACTTGGACAGTAGGCCACAGACACCCACGGTTGTTGGTTTAGACAAGGATGAGCGGGAGGAATTCCTGCGGAGAGAGAACGAGCTCAGTGATCAGTTAGCTGAGAAAGAGGCCGCCCTCTCCGCTGCTGAGAAGCTTGTCAAGGAATTGAAGGAGGAGTTAGTGTTCTTGAAAGAACAGGAAGCGTCCGTTAGCAAGGTCGGTTGGTTCACGACACTTGTAAGAACTTGTTCACTGATGAATGTGTACAGGAGAACAAGGTCATGTCGAGTCAGCTCAACGAACTGAGATTGCAATTGGAGAGGCTCGATTATGACAACAAAGAAGGCGCCATTACGATTGATATTCTTAAAGAACAGAGTGTGGATGCCAAGAACGAGTTGGAGGAGTTGAAGAAGCAGATCGCGGAGTTGAAGTCTTCTCAAAAGGACGCCTCGGTGGAGGACAAGGAGAAGCGAAAGCAGGAAAAGATGGCGATGATGATGGCCAAGTTTGACACGGTGTGTTTTATTTTCTGTGTTTTTCGTCGCGCACTGCTCTTGACAGATTTAAAAAAAAAAACTGATAGCAAGGCACCTTTTCGGAGAAAGACGAACAACTACGACAGTTACTGATCAAATTAGATAGCATGGACACGGCGGGTGCATTGACCCAAGAAGACATGACGGCCATTAGACGGCAGCTAGCTGACGGTCAGAGCATGTTGCGGGATACTGTCGACAGATTAAGACAAAGCCAAGAAGAGAACGAGATGGTTACAAGAAGACGAGATGAGTTGGAAGCTCGAGTCGCGGCACTGGAGACCGAGTACGAAGAGCTCCTAGGTTGGTCGTTCCCTCAACGAGAAGCTGATAGCGGATCACTGACGGCGTTCAAACAGAGAAAACAATTCATGACGAAGACACCAGCGATGCCGATTTGGCTGAATCAATGGCGGAATTCAAGGTTTGATAATCCAGTACGTGGAACGAATAGCGACTGACGGCAGCAACTAGACGAAGTTGGAGGCTCAATATGCCGCTAAGCGCGAAGCCCACGTCAGCGAGGTGGCCGACCTCCGCCAACAGCTGGAGATGAGAGCTAATGAGATTCGCAACCTGAACGGCTCGATTGAGAATTTGAAGAGTGTAAATGAAGAATTAAAGGTTTGTACGGACACCACCACCGCTGTCATGGTTGATCACCTTTTCTAAGCGTGCTTTCGCCGTCACATCCGCCGGGATTGAAGGCGGAAAGAATCTTGCCGAGAGCGCTCAGGATCTTGAGCGGACACGGAAAGCGATCAATGTTCAGCTCGCGGAGTTTGACGGGGTCAAGAAATCCCTGATGCGTGACCTGCAGAACCGGTGCGAAAAGGTGGGCGCGGTGAAGCGTCTTGAAACTTTTCATCATTGACTCACTGATTGAACTAGGTGGTTGAGCTGGAGATTCAGCTCGATGAGATCAGGGAGCAGTACAACAATGTCATTCGAAATAGCAACAGCAAAGCACAGCAGAAGAAAATGGCATTCTTGGAACGCAACTTGGAGCAACTGACACTTGTGCAGAAACAGGTAGGATACATTTTACGGTTTGGATGAAATCGAACCGAATCATTTCTTTTTTCTTGCAGCTCGTCGATCAAAATTCTATGCTGAAGAAGGAAGCGGGCATTGCAGAACGCAAATTGCTGGCGCGGAACGAACGCATTCAGAACCTTGAAGCGTTGCTTCAGGATGCGGACCGCCGCTTGTCGATTCAAAACCAGAAGTTCGAGAGCCAGCTGCAGGCAGTGAAGGAGCGCTTGGATCAGGCGAGAGGTGAGTGTCGCGCGAATCGGGCCGTAAAAAAGAAGGCCGCTGAGTTTTTCACCAGCGCAAAAAGCAGCCCAATCATCGCCACTTGGATTTGGTCGGATCGCCAAGCCATTGCGTGGTGGCGGCGGTGCAGCCAATTCGCTTCCTAATCCGATAGGTGGTGGAAGCGGGCCCAGTGGCAATCCCATAAGCAGGATACAGAATGAAGAATCAGGGTAGGTTTTTCGTTTCAAGCCTGTCATCGGATCATCTGACCGTGACCGCGTCGCGTCTAATGTTAGCAGCTCTTGTGAGTGTATCTTTATATTTTTTTCTTTCGCCGCTTAGGTGAGTGCTGATTTGCACAGCAAAACGAGCGTCGTGGTTCTTCAACTCGCGGTGATTGTGAAAGGAGAGATTTTCTGTCGTATACCGTTGTCTGTATAGCATTGCATAGCATCTAGCATAGAAGAAAAAAAGTAATGACCGATTTGCGAGGAGGATTTGCGGCGCGGTTTTGTTACGTCAGGCTTTGTTGGCTGCGGGGACCTGACTCGATCCGGGTGTGAACTAAACCAATTTGATCCCGTTGAAACACGGTTCAATATTTTTATTCGACTTATTGCCTCCGCCCGGTCCTCTAATTCCTGTGTCCCTTGGTTCTCCAACATCTGAATGTCCGCCAAGCTCCCTGTCCTTCATTCCCTTCGTCTGTGCTAAGGGTCCCTTCTTTTGTTGTCGCGTCAACACCACATTCCTTTCTTTCGGTCCATTGCTAATACGCGCTAGCCATAAGCGTGAGTCGCGTCTGTTCCTTTTTTTTTTTTTTTTTTTAACTTGTCAGTCCCTTTTTATTGGAAATAAGTCTTATCCCACTCCGCTTTCTCTTTCTGTTCGTAACATAATCAAGCTCCTGTGTCGCTTCATTTGTTTTTAGACCATACTGACGTCCTTTGTCCTTCCAAGGCTTTAATACACTTGCCACCAATAGTATCATTCTCCGTAATTTCGACGTCGAGTGAGTTCATTAGTCCTAATTTCTTCCATTTTTCCTCATGAATGGTTTTGTTTCAGTACCTAATTTCTACCGATTTTCATGTCTGGCAATTCGTCCCGAAAGCCTTCTGGGTCTTCCACCCATTCCGTGGCCCATTCTCCTATGGGCTCTCCTCGTCACCATGTATGCCATCCGCGTCGACCGCTCCGTTCGCCTCATGGTGTTTAAATTTTGCTTCAGGGTCAGGCGCATTTGAATCCGGCCAGTGCAGCGAACATGTACGCTGTGGGCATGTCCAACGCCAGCTCTCTTAAAGGTCTCAACTCTGGCTGGCAGGTCTGTTATTCACTATCCTTCTCGGGCCTTTAGGTCCTAACGCTTCCGTTTATAGGTCTGGGGTCCTGGTGCTCAGTCTTCGAGGAGGAACGCATCCATCTCCTCTGCTACGAGCGTCACCGAGCTTCATACACCCCAGACCGACTCGAGCTACCGCGGAAACATCACGGAAGGTTGGTCCGTATCTCGTCCCGCAAGTGGTGCCTGGGATGAGGGAGTCGATGGCCCTCAAAAGCATGATTTCGCTTCTGTCGTATGTCTTTTTCTTTTCTTTTTTTTTTTTTTACGTGGACGCCGTCTCCTCAGGTTAGTCTGACCTCGTTCCTACCTAAATTCAGGAATCGCACGCTCAATTGAATTTACATCATGCGAGGCCACGGCAGTCCGCCGTAATTCAGCCAGCGCCTTTCTCGGGTGTCGCATTGGTATGCACTTAATTTGGCTTAGACTTGTTTCCATTGCTGACTGCATGCATTATTTTTTTTTTCACAGGAGGACCGCCCCGCTCCGCCTAAGGCTGGCCAATTTTCTCCACAGCGTTATGATGCAGGCCTCGGCAAGGAGCCCACTGGTTCGCGCTTTGCTTCTTCCACCTCTCCAACGCGATCATTTGGGGCAAACACCTATCCCACTCACCAAAGCGCCAGCCAGGGAGCGATGGCTTCGGGGCTTGAGGTAATTCCGTCAGTGCAGACGGTCAACGAAGACCTCTCATATTCTCTCCGTGGGATGGCCGTCGAGGATGATTTCCAGGTGCAACCGAACCGTCAACCGCTGTCCCACCTCGCCCAACATGGTCGCGGTCCTCCTGTTCCCCTGCCGCATCCCTACAATCTTTACCCACAATCCGACTATACTCCCTACTACTCGCTGCCCCCTGTTCGAGACTCGTACGTTGATTATCCTTATGGATATGAAGCTTACCGAGTGTCTGCTGATACATCCATGTATACCTCGCCTGTTCTAAGTGGTGCGACCACCGTCAATCTCTACCCGCCTGTCACACCCCAGGCAATGCATCCGACAGCTATACCTGATGTTCACAGACCTCAGCCGGGTATGTTCTACGATCCCCATCGACCTACGTCTCAGTTCTACTATCCGCCTCATCAACCGATCTTGTATCCTCAACCTTCCCCATCGCCGCTAGTAACATCCCAAATGCACACCCCCCTGACGGACAAAAAACATGACATTCCAGTATGTTGTCTACCCTATATTATATTTCTATGCATTGACGGTCGTAGTATAATCTTCAGCAACAACTATCGTCTTCCGGTCTTCTTTACGGGGCCATCAGGTCTACGCCTTCGCCTAATCCATACCTTAACGCTCTTGATTATGGTTCGCAACTGCCTGTTATGTTGCCCGGGCGCATGTATGGCCCGAATCCATTGCACTTGTATGCTCATGCCATGCGCGGCGGGCGGCGAGGTAATCATGAATCCTCTAATACGCTGCGCAGTCCTCTGTTGGACGAGTTTCGATCAAATAAGACACGTAAATGGGAACTACGGGTGAGCTTTGAATTCCTCGATTCGGTGCTTGCCAAGCTTAAGATGACTTTCAGGACATCTTTGGCTTCATTGTGGAATTCAGTGGTGATCAACACGGCTCTCGATTTATCCAACAGAAGTTAGAAACCGCAACTAGCGAGGAAAAACAGATAGTCTTCGATGAAATCGTACCAAATAATACTCTTCAGCTAATTCAAGACGTTTTCGGTAATTATGTTCGTTGTTCGATGGCATATATTTCACTTGTCCTTTCATAGCTGACTATGCCTGAACAGGTTGTCCAGAAACTCTTCGAGCATGGAACCCAAGTGCAGAAGACCGTGCTTGCCGGCACCATGGAAGGGCATATCCTATCCTTGTCTCTGCAAATGTACGGCTGCAGGGTGGTTCAGAAGGTAGCTGATCCTCGAGAAATTAATGTTTCTTTCGGGTGCCTAATCCGTATACCGCAGGCGATTGAATACGTTCTCCCTGACCAACAAAGCACCATAGTGCATGAACTTGAGCCTCATGTCCTGAGATGTGTCAAGGACTCCAATGGCAACCATGTATGGCTGTCTGTCTGAGTTTCTCGTCCTGTTCGTCCCAACTGATCAAGAACAGGTAATCCAAAAATTGATTGAGCGGGTGTCTCCTGACCGACTCGGATTTATATCCGTATTTCGGGGAAATGTGTACGATCTGGCGACCCATCCCTATGGTTGCCGCGTTTTGCAGAGATGTCTAGAGCATCTACCTGAGGACGTCACAAGACCGCTTCTTGACGAGTTGCACAAGTACACCGTCAACCTGATGCAGGATCAATTTGGGGTATGCAATGAATGACCAGGATTGCTTGTTCCATGCTAAAGTTTCATCAGAATTACGTGGTTCAATATGTCCTTGAGCATGGGAAGCCCCATGATCGTGTGCTGGTCATTGCCAAGATTCGAGGTCAACTTCTGCAGCTGGCGCGTCACAAGTTCGCTTCTAACGTCTGCGAGAAGGCTCTATTGTGTGCCGATTCCGAAGGACGCAGAATCTTGATCGATGAGATCATGACTCCGAAGCATGATAGCGTCAGTCCCATCGTAACGATGATGAAGGACCAGTACGCTAGTAAGCGTAATCCGCTGATTTTCTGGGACAAATATGAGTCTGAAGTTTCCTACAGATTACGTGCTTCAACGGGCATTGACTGTTGTCGAGGGCGACCAGAGGGAGATCTTGGTGGCCAAGGTCAAGACACAGCTCGTTACGATGCGTAGGTACTCCAGCTCGTATACCAAACACCTTCTTTCCAGTACGTCAGATCCGACCGTCATGCAATCAGTCACCAACTGATCGTCATCTGCAGTTGAGCGTTTGATCGAAAAATACTCGACGCCTGACCAAGCGCCGCAAGTGAATGTTACGACTGATCAGACCCGTTGACATATACCGCCATGGACATTTTTGCGCTTCTATCTGCATCGTGGTATAATATCCAACAATGCCATTTGCCGAACTCTTTATAATGCATTTATTCCATTCTCGTCAGATACTTGTGACTTTCTGTTGTCATGTATTGGAGTTCTTGGTTTGCGCTTGATACTTTTTATATCACAATTTAGTCTGGTCTAGTTTCGAGTATTCCCTGCTTTGTTAGCACAGTATATACCACTAGTAGTGCAGTTCAAGTTCATCAAAAGTGGAAATCGCTTGATTTTTTTTTTGGGTTAAGCTCCCACTCGTGAGGAAATTGAATTGGTGACGTGTCGGATCCAAGTAGGCGTTCCCACCGCTTCTTACTCTATTCTCACTCCAACTACACCTCTGGTTGGTTGGTCTGGCCACTCGCCTCAGTCTCAATTCGTCCGAGAAATGAACGGTGTAGAGGCCGCGGCGTCGCTTTTTGGTTCTGAGGAATCAACTTCGGACCCGTTTGCCGCGCTTGGGGTGGCTTCGTCTCCTCAACCTTCCTCAGACGAGCTCTTCTTCATCAATGGTGCCTCCAACGTCACTGAAATATCGAGCTCCGCCGTTGAGATGAATACAGTCTCAGGGCATGCGCAGCCTTACTCCCAACCCGAACCCAGCTTTCAACAGCTAACTCATGCGTCGACTTCGGAACAGTCGAACCCGCTAGCCGAGAATAGCAGCGCCCAGACGTGGTATCCGGATACGTCTCAAGGAAACGCGAGTTATACGTATGGTGTGCAGGAGCGGGTCTCAGGCAGGCTTTTTCGAGTCGCTTTAGGCCGTTGAATCAACTGACCGAAACCTGCCTTTTGCAGTGACACAAAATCTGCAGATGACACCGTCTATACCATCTAACGACCCTTATAATCCATACATTCCAACATCTAATCGTCCAATGGACTCGAGCCCGAGCGCAAAGCCAACACACGATTCATATTATCCAGCTCATAATGCGACGACCTCTGCATATCCTTCATATTCCCATGGTTCTACGACTACCTCTGCTCCGAACAGCTCCTCATACGCCTCATTGTACAGTAGTCAGACAGAGAATGTCCACAAAGTCATGGCTCCACCTGTTCCAGCACCAGTGACTACCATCAATCGACCGAAGATTTCGAATGCATATGATCCTCCTTTCCCGCCTGTGCCAAAATATAACAGGCACACGCCCTCTTCGCGTACGGGAAGTAGCTACCAATCGTATGGTGCGTCTTACACAGCTATGGCCGCTCCTGGAACGTTTGCTGTCTCGAACACAGCTCCGCCACTCCCTTCCACGCGTAGTCCGGAATATAATCGACCTCCGCCTCCTTCAAACAGTTGGGGAGTGTCGGGTGCGTCCGACACTACCATGAACAACACCTACCCTTACGGCGCAAGCTCAGCGATCGCTGGCCTAATACAAGCCGCACCTATCACAGTCCAGGAACATCCTTTAGCGCCTGAGATCCCAGTGTCTGGTTATATAGACGCATACACCCGTAGCGCTGGCTTTCCTCCCGCTGATGGCGCGGCGGTTCAGACGCCGCCAGATTATTCTTCAGGTCCCACTGCTCATCCGAATTCTTATCAACCGGTTACGACTTCACCTTCGCCTCCCCCACAAACGACGCGCAGCAGTACAGCTCAGCCTAGGGAAGATGCAGCTGGAGCGCATGATTCGGTAGTCCATGAACAAGAGGTCCCGGTGGTGGAAAGCCTGTCTCAAACCATCTCGCCCAATAGTTACGACACGTCAACAAAATCGATGCAAATTGCAAATCAGTATGCGCCTTCACGGTCGTTTAGCCCTAGCCAGTCTCCCACTATGACCTCTGAACATAGGGCACCATCCCCGGCTTCTGTTGGCAGCGGCTATGCAAGCAAATACAACCCGTACACCGCGAAAAGCCACACAAATGGTCACGCTAGAGAGGGGACGTCTTCACCTCGCCCTTACTCCGTACACACTATCAATACCCCCCCATCAACAAAGCAGTACCCGTCGACGGCTCTTGCAGACGCGGCTCGAAATCGTTCAATGTCAAATGGCTCAATCCGTTCTTTGACTTCAAACGATCCATACGCTCCTCAGCAGTCTCGCCGGCAAACATTTGAGACAGACTATGGATCGCACGCGTCTCAGACATATGATCATCTCACTGTCGCACGGACCTTCTCCCCAGAGGTGCAAGAGGCTGCTGCCCCTACATACCAAACACCTTATGCGCCCTCTCCATCGCTTCTAGGTGCAAACGATCCGCTTGGGAGAACTTCTGCCAGAGTACCAGTTATTAGCTTCGGATTTGGTGGCAAACTTGTTACCTGTTTCCATGGTGCCGCTTCTCTTAACACAGGATTCGATGTAGCATTATCATCCCGAAACTCCACTGGTATCAAGATCAGGTCTTTGAAGTCACTTGTATCAGACTCAGCTTTGGATACCTCTGCTGCCACATTCCCTGGTCCTCTTTTTGGTGACTCTGGGACATCTTCTGGCCTTGTTCTGACAGGCGTTTCATCCCAAAACAAAACAAAGAAAGCGCGTGTCATAAAGTATCTATCAGAAAGAGCGGATGAGCTCGCCCTTGGTCTTCGTTACTTCAACCAGGACTCTCTGGAAGGTCGGAGGGCAGAGGACAAGCTCATTTTGATGAAATTACTGAAAGTCATGGTGGAACATGATGGGCGCTTGACCGGAACGTATGCTATATATTCTTTGCAAATATCAATGACTGCCATTAACTGCTTCATATAGGCTTCAGCTGGATACTGACGTCCGGAAGACGCTTGTTCCAAGATTAGAAAATCCTCAGGACGGCTCGGTCACGTCTGCACCTACCTTCACCACGATTGCCGATACCCAGCCACTCGATATCTCCACTGCTTCTTATGGAGCAACTGCGTTTGCTTCCGAATCTCAACCAATCTCTGTCTCTGCATTACGTCCGGCTGTGCTCAATAAGATCCAAGATTTCCTTCTACGGGGCGAGCGTCGGCAAGCTTGTCATTATGCGCTTGATGAGAAACTTTGGGCCCACGCAATGATTATTGCAAGTAGTATTGACCGGGACGCTTGGAAAGAAGTAGTCAACGAATTTTTGAAGAACGAACTTGGCAATGGCGATGTGTCTAAGCTTCATCACGAACCTTCGTCCTTAACAACACCAAGCTGGGAAAGTTTAAGGGTTGCATACAGCCTTTTCTCTGGTCAAGGGCAGTTGCAGGTATGATGACATGAACTAGTCTGTAGGAGTAATACTGACGGCATTCTAGTTCAAGAGCTGATTCCCCAGAACCTTCTTGCCCGCGGAACGAACCGTCCCCAAAACCTGACTCCCGTTGCCCCTCATCTCACCCCCAGGACACCAAACTTCTCTCCGCCTTCGCTGTCGGTGTCTGTCCCTTCGGAGGCTACTCTGAAGTGGTCGGAGACTCTCGCCATGATGCTGTCGAACCCTCTGACGCTCGAAACGTCGGCTGCATTGACGGGCCTAGGAGATCTTCTTGCTGCCAACCAGTTATATGAAGCGGCCCATGTCTGGTGGGTACCCTAGCTTAAACCTTGTTGCTCGACTAATTTCCACCACCAGCTATCTTCTTTCCCCTCAAACCTCGCCCTTAGGAGGGGTTGGCAATCCTTCGGCCCGAATGGTGTTGGTTGGTTCTCGTAACCCGAAGGCGTGGTCATCTTTTGCTAGGGATTCTGACCCCATTATATTCACGGAAATTGTCGAATTTGCTTTGTCTCTTGCCCCGCAAACCAAGGGACAAGAACCATTCCAAGGCCTCGCCCATTTGCATGTGTACCGCCTTATCAGAGCAATGACATTGGTGGAAACAGGCGATATTCAGACAGCGACTAAGTCTGTTTACACTCCCTAACCTTCTGTATTCCTTGCTGATTGTGTATAACAGGTATTGCGACGCGATTTCCGCCTCCGTCCATCGTAATTCACCTTACATAACGCCCCTACTGTTAGACCAGCTTAAAGGACTTACGGATCGCATCTCTGGCGTCTCGCACAATGACAAGTCTAGTTCTTGGATGGGTGCAAAATTGAGCAAGCCAAGTCTTGATACAATTGGTGGATGGCTGGAAGGCCGGTTCACAAAACTTGTAACAGGCGAATCGGAAACGACTTCAGATGACGATCCCTCGAAAGCTGACCAGGGTTTTGCTGGACCATTCTCCCATTACAGCACCATCTCCTCAACTACCCCTTCGGCTAGATCTTCTCCGCAGCCCTCCGGCGCCGGCTTGCCTCCGCGTAGCGGTTCTGCTTTAGCTTTCTCATCCTACGCCGCTCAGCCGCAAATCGATCGGGCGTCATCCGCCATGGACTACGTGAAGCGCAAGCCTTCTCCTAGTCCTCGCATTGCATCTGCAAGTGCCGTTGCCACCACTTTTTCTAGCTCGACGTCGTTCGGACAGGCGCTCAGTGGCTCTCGAACTGTCAATGGTTATAGCCCAGTGGAAGAGCTGGTGACGCCGCGGCCCTCCTCCGGCGCAAACGAAGATGATACCAATGTGCAAGAGGCGACTTGGTGGGGTTCTACTTACGAAGAAACCTCAACGACACAGACACCCACAGCCTCCACATTTCTGCGAGTCGAGGACAATGCCTTCACCCAGTCTTCAGATGGATTCATCTCTTTGATGGATGCGCCATCGTATTCATTACCTCCCCAATCATCTACCCGGCTAGGCTCACAGCTGCCCCCTGCGCATGAGGAAGACGAAGAGGAACTGGGACTTGGGAATTCCAAGAGAGAAAAAATCATCACTGAAGATAAGCCAGACCGACCGACGCCGACGCCGGAGCCAGCCAAGCCTGCCCCACCGCCGGAATCCTCACGTAGGTCTCGAGTTGCATTATTGTGCCCCATTTTACTGACTGAAATAATATGATGCAGATGAAACATTGGCTTCCACGAGTGGATCGTGGTTCAGCCGCTGGTGGAAACGATCTGACGCTCCAGGTCCCACCAGAGCAAGCCTTGGAGAAGAGTCTTCGTTCTATTATGATAAAGACCTCAAGCGCTGGGTCAACAAGAAGGTAACTGCAAGTCACTAGAAGGTGGCAAATGTTCACACTGACCTTCGGAACGTCAGGCCAGCGAAACAGAGGCAGCTAAGCCTGCAGGACCTCCCCCACCTCCGTCGAGGGCGCAAACAGCATCGCCGGCAATGGCAGGATCTAGATCCTCCAACGGATCTGAAGCCTCCGGTCCTCCAGCACGTCCTGCATCCGCAATTGACTTGAGTACCTCACCTCCGAGCAAAACACTCATGAGAGTACGATCGAACCTCGTGCCACTGCCCGAATCTGCGCCCAGCACGCCAACGGGGACAAGACTAGCTCCACCTGGCCCTCCTCCTGGGAGGCCGAAATCTCAAGCATCGAAACGAAACATTCGAAATCGTTACGTTGATGTTTTCGCACAGGGAGCCTAGATTATCATATTCTTAAATTGATCACCCTTCTCGCATTTCGGCTGCACTATATATCGTTTTCTTGTATATTTTATCATAGAATTGATGGCATTCATTGAATGTTAGTGAATTTTGATGTATATGTACTAGGTCGTCGATTAGGTCTAAAGGAACAGCCGAAATGGGTAACCTGGAAGATGTGTCAGACAGAAAAAATGCCAGGACGTTAAGGAATTACCTCTGTTTTTCACCCTGAACAGGGATACGAGAACAGAATAGATGATCATGAGGACTGCTGTCCACAGGTAGACCTGTAGCCTTTGACGATGAGGGGAGGGCTGGCGAGGAATTAGCACTATGAGCATTAAGACCGCAGATGCCAAGAGACCATCTGAAACCCTGTGTCAGTCGCAACATCGGCAGCAGGCAATGACAGTGCGTACATATGAAGGAAACGACGGTGACTTCTTGTCCAAACTGGTTTTGATAACCGGCTGCGATCCAGCTACCATCCCCTCCATTGTAGGGAACACCTCTGATTTGGGTGAACATGTATCCGGAGGTCATGACAAGAGTCACGAGAACTGTGACTGCTGCCCAGGACCAGCGATTTTGGAAGATAGGGGAGAGGAACCGCAATGCTAATGCAAATGTCAAGAAACCGCTGGCAACGGTAAGCCAATGAGCCCAGTCGATGGGTTCACGGTATGGAATCGGGATGGGAGTATGGCGAGATAAATGATTTGCTAGGGGCCCTGCTTCAAATCCACTTGCAGAACATTAGACATTAGTTTTACAAATGGATATGCTCGTCATACTTGGTGGAGAAATCGTATTTTGAGGGGCCGTATTTGCCGTTGGCAGGCTGCCGCGGTCCTTCTGTGGGAGGGTACACGTAGACAACAGGCGCAGAAGAGAGGCCAAGCTACCGCTGGTTGAGCAACTATCGCGCGGGATTGGTCAAAAAGACTATTACCTTGTGGAAGACCATTTGGGCATCGTCAAAGTCGAGAGTAGCAAAGAAATGATTGTCCCTGTGCTCTTTTGGCGCACCGGTCCACGCTTTTGCGACAGCAACCCAGGAAGGGTCGAATTCCCTGGGGTTATGAAACTGTTCCAGCACCATGCTGTGAACACAAAAAGGCTGACTGACTTGCAAGGCAGACACCTCCTTCGTTTGTCCAATGCAGTGAGCTGCACAGACGCGGACCAGCTGCGCTTTGACGATGTCAGGAGATCGAATGTAGTTTCATTGAGCCTGATGATGCCATGTCCCGCCTCAGCAAGCCGAACGAGCTGCTGGTGCGGCGAAATCTGCGCGAAGGCAGTGGCAAAGAGCGACAGGGAGAGGAGAAGGAGAGCGAATTGCTTCATGGGTGAGATGAGGAGGGACGTGTTGGGTTACGTGGTAAAAATTGACCGCGTCGATAAATGGAGCAAACCGAGTCTCCTCCGCCACATCCATGACCTCTCATGCCCTACTTCTCCGTCTCTTCCTATCTCCCTCCTTTTTCTCGGTCCATGTCGCTCTCAGATATCTTCTACTTTATTCAGATAACATAGGAATCACGTATTATCTCGCGGGAAGGCTGAAGCAGGTTGATATACGCGAATTGCGCGAAGTTTGGGGGTTTATATGGTGAACTCCGTTCGTGATCCTACAACCCCCTGAACCTAAGTATTCATTTCACAGCCATCTTTTAGTAACCAGGCCCTCCAAGTCTAGAGCGCTGGAATGTTTTGTTCTTGAGATCGCACAACAGTCCACACATATAGCCATGATGGTCAGTCCCTGGTCACTTCATGCCTCTACCGTTCTCGCCAATACCTGTCGCATCAGACACTTTGGTTTATGCAGGCAACCCTCAGAGATCTTTCAACGGGCTCTCACAATTCACCGTCTTTCATCATATGTCAAAGAATACTTAATCGATGTCATGAAATCATCTTCGACGACATCCCCCCTCCATCAAGTTCCCCTTATGCCGGTCTTAAAATTCCATCTCAATCTCTTCTCATGCGGAGAAAAGTTAAGCCAAATGTCGAACCCGCGGTGGTGGGCGTTGGCGTCGTACTAGCCGGAGCGCCCGGTATGCCTCAACTGGCTGATCTTGTAGGCCAAATCGCCATCGAACAAGGCCGGGTGGAACACACGATCGGCGTCAGAAGCCTAGAATCTCAGAACGAAGAATATTTTCATGGACATAAGACTACCCCGCAAGCTGAGGACCTCTTAGACTATGAACAAGACATCGAGGAGAGCTCTGACAGAGATGAAGTACCCTCTGATAGTCTCTCTATGGCGCTTTCTCCATCTGCGATATCGAATCGTGACCCAAAGAGGAAAATTGGCGCCTCTCAGACTGTTCCTGCGTTGCCTCTACATCTCAATTTACATCCCTTCAGAGCCTCGCAAGATCCACTCGGTCAATTGGATGTCGAGCCCCCGAAATTTCCTTACCTATCTACACCGTCTATACCCTCAGCACAACCTTCACTCCGTTCCGCTAGCCTAAATCCGGCTGATGTTCTTCTCGAGAAATATGACAAATCTGCTCAGACACAGCTTCTGCGGAGCCATTATTGTCGGTCAGAGGTACACCGGTCTCCCTCTGCGAATTATCATTCACCACTTAGCTGCCGCGAACTAGATCCAATTTCTTCTGAGTCTTGAGAACATATCGAATCGTTTGCTGATTGTGCCTCGTCCTGCCCGGGTCAGCGCTCTCAGAGCTGAACTTACCGCTTTGAATCACAAGTTACCAGCCGAAGTAAATGTCTTGCATTTTTGTCGTTAATTAATCTGATTGAGGAAACCAGGTTTGCATTCCCATGTGGTGCCCGTCGTCCGACACCCTCAGTCCCTCAACAAATTTACCTCAAGCACATCACCGCATTGTTCGCATACCACCAGGAGAAAGTGTTGTTCTTAACTCGGCAGAACGTGCACCTTATCTCTTGCTGATTGAAATCCTACATGATGACCTGGATTTCGACCCCAATAAAAGGAACAACAAAGAAATATTGAAAAAGATAGTCACCAAGGAGAACGAAAAGGCAGGGACGTCCAAAGACCTAATTCCGTTTGACGAGCGATCAGGAGCCACCAAAACAAATTTCTATGTCCATCACCCAGAACCGAGTACCCCATCGGCAAAGCCTCCGTCTCTTTCAGGTCTTCCGCCGCAGACGCCGAGTACGAGCCTCATCACCGGCGACGAAGAGGAAATCGATCTCGTAGAGCAACTTTATGGTCCTAATCAATCCCTTCGCTCCGGTCCTGTCGACTTGACGGATTCAATAGTCCTGCCGCCGCCTCCTAAAAATAAAGACCTTGACATGGCTGCATGGTCCAAATCGTCACCCCTCCCACATAGTCCTGCAATAGAAAACGGATCGTTGTTGTCACAAGGCAGGCCACGTTCAGAACTGAATGGGAACGAACCAAGCCAGAATCTTTCCCTGGACGAGTACTCTGAAAGAATGCGCACTGCGGCAATCATGCTTGCCCAATTGAATTTGACTCTCACTGTAAACACCCCTGTTTCTTCCGCTGCCCTGAGCGCCCAGCCAGACTTTGCCTCACGTTCCTCACCACTCGAAACTGCATCGACACTGAATGCAGAACAACCGTCTGGCAGGGGTGCTTTCTCCTTTGGAGTTCCCGATCCGCCGTCTCAGACTTGGAGTAGGTCGAAACTCCAGTATTCAGAAGCCAGTGCTATTCGAGAACGAATCATGCAGGAGATGCTGGCACTCGAGGAGGAACGAATGGCACGTATGGCCGAAGACTGGGATGACCAGGGTATGACTTGGACTGGTGATGTCAAGTCTGCCGAGGATGAGAATATCATCCGACGAGAGCTCGACAAGGCCGACCCATCGGCGGTGGTCTTTAGTGAATCATGGGCAACCAAGAAGGTTAGTTTCTTCGCATCAGCATTCTCTCGCAATTTACTGGTCTGCAGGGCCGCATTCGACATGCTTCGCCTTATGGGCATTTGGGTACGTGTCTGACTGTTTCATGTTCTCATGATTCACATATGTGCAGCCAACTGGGATTGCATATCCGTCATCGTCAAAACGGGAGGTGACCTTCGACAAGAACAGCTCGCTGTGCAACTCATCCAAGAGTTTCAAAGAATATGGGAGGAGGAAAAATGTGCATGCTGGGTTCGCTAGTGAGTCGGGCGACAGACCGCGCTTCTTGTATGCTGATACAGATTAGCTTCCGAATATTGATAACGGGAGGGACTTCCGGTCTCGTCGAAACGATCACGGATGCTGTATCCATACATTCTCTGAAGAAAGCGGAATATGCTCGAAGAATAGCCGAAGGCAGATTTGGCCATGTCACCTTGATGGACCACTTTAAGACCGTATGGTGCACTGTCTGCTTGTGTATACTTTATGCTGATCTCCGACAAGACCTATGGTGATCCTTCGTCTGCTAAATTTGCTAGGGCGCAACGCAATTTCGCGAAATCTCTTGCCGGTACGCAGCCCGTTATTGGGACATTGTTCTTTGTTCCTGATCCATCTCCTTCAGGCTATTCTCTGGTAACCTACTTGCTGCAGATCAAGGATCGACATAATGGGAATATACTATTGGATCGTGAAGGGCACCTGATACACATAGATTTTGGCTTCATCCTCAGTAATACTCCAGGCAACATAGGGTTTGAAGCCGCCCCGTTCAAACTTCCTGCCGAATACGTTGAGGTCCTGGGGGGTGTCAGTGGAGCACCGTTTCTTGAGTTTCGCCGATTATTCAGGGAAGGGTTTGAGGCTGCACGTAAACACTGCGACAGGATTATCAGTGAGTAAAACGCCAAATTCATTTGCGTTGCTGAAGTATGTTTATAACCCCTTCAAGCCTTAGTCGAACTGATGCAGAAAGGTATATGCTTGACGCCTTGTAGTGAACATTCCGGTTAATGTGCTGTAATAGACTCCACGCTGCCTTGCTTCACGGCTTTTGGTGAACAAACAGCGAGCCTTCTTCGGGACCGGTTCCAACCTGTCCTTACACACTCTCTGGTCGCCAACTATGTCGACCGCCTTATAGACAGCTCTTTGGGATCCCATTGGACGCGGTTGTACGATTCGGTGAGTCATCTTGGAAGAATCGGCACGCCGGACTTCAATTCTGAGATCAGTCATTTTGCAGTATCAGTATTATTCCCAGTCTATCCTTTAATATTTCTTGGTTATGTTTGTATCTTTTGGGCACTTCGATGCATTTATTTCTGTCGAAAGAATCTCATTTTGGCGTCGTGTATTATTTTCGAAGAAATGTATTGCAGATTAGTTGCTTGGCATACCATCCCACATGATTCCAACATCAGCATCAGTCCAAACTGATCAATCAAATAGTGCATCATAGCGTTTCAGGCAGGAGTAGCCTTCGTAGTCTAGGAGCAACTTCAGAAAAAAAAATCGATAAAAAACGCGGTTTTACGGGCGTACCAAAGTTCTGTTCCGGATCACACCAACATCTTCCCTTGGTATGTGCGTCTTGCTGAGGACAGTGTTGGAAAGGCTCGTGCCGATACCCTGCAATGTAGTGAAAAGTAGATCGGAAAAAAGGAATTGACAGGTGTCATCAAAGTCTTACCAATGTCATTGAAGAAGTGCTAATGGTAGCAAAATCAATACCCAGAGGACCAACGTCAAAGTGGATCCTCACAATCTGATCTTTGGAGGCGAACAGCGCTGCTCCAATGCTATGCACGGGGCGTCTCCCCAGCGCTTGTGCAAATACGTTGGTCTTGTCTCGAATAATGCATAACGACAGACGCACCTCGTAGTAGAACCCACCCTCTTTGTCCAGATAGTCAAAGAATTTGGAATATGCCTCGCTTCTCCAGAAATCGAGATCTCCGATTTCAAAGTTACTCCAGACTGTTGCGTTGGTAAGAGGTGTTAAAGGTCGACAACTCAGAAAAGGTGAAATATACCCACAGTGGCACCGATTGTAGGTCACTCCACCGTCGTCTGACAAGAACGACATGGCATTGTCCTTGGCTAACATCTCGGGGTATTCGTTGAGGAAGTCTTTGTTCATGACAATCAATCAGTAAGAGCAATTACAATTGAGCCATGGAGGATTGGTTTACTTTTGACAGTGTTCCAGAGCGTTGGAATAGTTGCTTCGTACTCGTACAGGGATATTGTGAAACCTGACAAAAACAATCTAGTCACCAAATTGCCGAAACCGGCAGAGGCAGATGTGTTGAACTACCATAGACCTTCTTTTTCTCCTCCATATAAAGGAATGGGTCATAGTCCAAGTCGCAGTAAAACTTCACGTCCGGCCTACGCATTGCGTCGGATCAGGAGACTATGCAGAATGCAACAAAAAGGCGAGAGACACACTCGACTCTGAGGTTTGGTGTGAGCAGATGTGAACGCATTTCTGAGTAGTTGGATTTACCTCCAATAGTATCTGTATTGTTGTACAAGCGGGTGTCTCCAGAAGAACTGTAAAAAATTGAATATGAATATTTAACAAGATCCCATGATAGACGAACCCCAGAATTGAACCGGCACATGTTTCGGTATCTAGTAAGAAAGAATGCGTCCAGACAGAGAATATACGCCAACAGCGGGCCAACACGCACGGCAGGCTACCTGTAGCCTGTGTTATTGATAATGTTCCGTGGCTGAGGGAAGTAGAGCATTACCTCCATATATGACACCGTTTTTCGCCATCGTCTCGCGCGCTGCAGACGCCTTTGTTTCATCGATCCAAGACGGCTGGTTCCAGTCGTTTTTCGGTATTTCCCCGAATTCAACACGAGATTCGGTCAGGCCTTGGATGAGTCTGAAGAAAAGGCAAGGCGTTAAAAATGAAAACACTGACGATGAATTTGAAAATAGGTCACCTTTTGAACTTCTCATCGAATGGGTTATCATTGAGAAAGACATAGGGGTATCGGAACTTTCGGTTGAAGCGGTCTTCTATCTGCTTCATACTGTTCATTATTCCATTCAGGTCGCTGTTCCGAACTGGAACCCGGGGCTGTGAGACGGTGGGCCCCTATAAAGGTGCGAATAAAATGCGAACCAAGCATGACAAATGTAGCATTAGCTTTTCGTTCTGGAGGAAGCGTCTTGTTGGCATGGATATAAAATTCGTCTTCCACGGGTGTCTTGTACGGGGGCTGGGACTTGGACCCAGTGAGCTGGTCTTTGATGTGCGAAATAGACGTCGCGCGGCCATAACCCTCATGCGAAAAACTCAGGATGAAGTGCAGGCTAATCTGAGAAACGGCGCCTGTGAGCGCGTGGAAAAGCAAGAAGGACAATCGAGACGGACTATGATGGCCAGGACGAGGAAGATGTAGCGCATTTGCGTCATCATCTTGGCTGAAGTTGCCGTTGGAAAGAATAGAACGGACGCTGGCTGCGTGGAGCCAAAGGAATGGCAGACGGCGGAGAAACCAGACAAAGGTGGAGGTTCAGAGTAATTGCCAAGGTTGGATTGCACGTGGCTCATCCGCAGCTTGAGTGGATATATTTAATCTATGATACAACTTCGTCTCTATCTATACTGCTTCTCATATCGCGACAGGCACGAATTTGGAGCATAGTCTGCCGCAGTGGTGCTCGTTCAGTGTGCTGGTCACCGGTCCGCAGCATGATCACCCACCAAAACTATCATTTGGGTCGCACGAACAACGGCCTCGAGTCCATTCGTCCCCCGTCGGACAATGCTGGAACGGGTCATGTCTATATCCTATGTCCCTGAAAAAGTGCACCTGTTCCTTCTTCGCAAACAGTGCTGCGGCGATACTATGCACGGGAGCATCACCCCAACGCTACGCAGCAAACATCAATGGCCCTATTTGGTGGCGCTGATAAGACATGTGGGACTGACCTCGTAGTAAAACCCTCCCTTCGATTCCAGATAGTCGAAGAAGGCTTGATACGCTTCACCTCTCCAAAAATCCAAGTCGGCAATTTCAAAATTGCTCCAAACTATGTGAACGAAATGTTCACATGAGGAGAAACGGTCGCAAAGCGACGGAAGCTTCACTCACAGTGACATAAATTGTACTTCTCACCCTCATTATCCGATAAAAACCCCATGAGGTTGTCAGGCTCCACATACTGGGGATGATTAGTGATGAACTCTACGCAGACACATTTCAGCGATGACTGAGGTTATGACGTGATGTCCGTGCCTTTCACTGTCGACCAAAGCGTCGTGATTGTAGCTTCCCATTCGACAAGAGATATGGTAAAGCCTATTAATGCGCGTTAGATGACCATGCTTGGAAAAACAAAATGACGGGGCAATCACCGTATACTTTATTTGTTTCCTCCATATAGAGGAACGGGTCGTATGACACATCGCAGAAGAATTTCACATCCGGCCTGAGCAAACCGCGAAATAAACACCGATGTCACGATAAAGTGGGAAGCATCGAACTTACTCAACTCTGCATATGGGTTTGGAGCTAGCAAATTGGAGACAGAGAACGGCCGAACTCACCTCCAATAATATCTGTACGGTTTTAAGAGTTCGTGATGGAAAAAGAACTTGAACGCATAAGGATGAGGAGCTGCCGACCAATAAAAACGAGCTTACGCCCGAGTTGAAACGACACATGTTTCGATATCTGCAGCCCAGCACCAGTTCAGATATAAAACATCCGACAAAAGCTGGACGCACGGTACACTGCCTGCAACCATGGATTCGTTGTAAAACGCGATATTTTATTTTTGGTGCTTGCCAAGTTTGAGCTCACCCGCATAGATTATTCCCTGCCACATCATTTTCATGCGGTTTTCTTTGGCGCGGTTCTCGTCAACCCAACTAGGCTGATGCCAGTGTTCGGGAGGTATTTGACCGAATGCGACCGGGGCATCGGTGAGAACACTGACACGTCTGGGCAAGCTGTGTTCATCTGGCCTGCGGGACGTCATATACGTGCAACTTACTTCTTGAATTCTTCTGTGAATGGCTCCTCGTTGAGAAAAACCCAAGGATACCTGTACTGCCTGTTAAATCGATCTTCCATCTGTCGCACACTCGAGACAACGCCTGCTAGATCGCTGTTTCTGCAGAGAAAGACAAAGGTCGCGTTCGCTCGGCGTCGATACGAAAAGTCCGAGTCGTTCCTGCTGACAACGACGGTGGGATCGACGACAAGATAGTCAGGGAGGGGCGTCTGTTTCTCCAACATACTTCCGCGGAGCTGGCCCAGAGTAAAACTTGCATATTTTTCAGAAGAAAAGACCAGAAGAAGATGAAGGCAGAGCTGAAGCCATGTCTAAGCCGGACGAGACACCGGACGGTAAGACAGAATGAGACACGCACTACCACGACGAGCACAGTCGTGATTAATCTGCGGGCAGGCAGCATCATGCAGGACGGAGAGGCTCTGCCAAACGGCGTGCCGCGCGTTGGAATATAAAGGCAAGCGCAGCAGGCATAATATAATTACTCCGATTAGATTTCCCTTAGGTCTCATGCACGGCATATTGGAGTGGGACCGAGATGCGAGTTGTACGAGATCGACTCCAATGCAACGATCATGGACTGCCTTGTATAGACGCTAGTCATGATCATGATGACGAGGCCGCCGATTATTCGTCTGCTAGGCGCTGGTGCTGTGCAGTGCGTCAAATCGGTGGGCCGTGAGCTCGCACGCGCGATGGGCGGTATCGGAGGACGTGCTGGTCTCCATGTGCCTGCGCCATGTTCCCTTTTCGTTGTCGAGACACGGACGGAGACGCGTAGGGCCGGAGTCGGCAGCTGAGCGAGTTTGGCCATGTTTGGACACTGAGATTTTTTTGGATTGGTTTACGCCTGCTGTAAAATCGCTGACCTGTCAAATGGCCTCCATTCTCCCAAACGAAGGCCTCTCGGATTCCCGACCCTCTGCCTTCTCTAGCTTCTCCTATTTCAACCCCATTTCTCCTGTCACGGATATATACGACCGTTTCGCGCAATGGCGAACAGACCTTGGTCTCCCACATCCGGGAACAGTGGAGAACCTCCAGAAGGAGGTTAGAGGTCTGTTGCTTTCGCAATGGCCAGCAAAAGTCTTTGTAACATAGTACCTTGTCGTCTAGCTACGCTGCTCACAAACTACATCTTCGATGGCGCGCGTGCAGACTTGGCCAAGAGTCTGTCTGCGAATCCTCTCTTTCAGGTCACCCATGCATTCGCGCTGGGTTCGCAAGCTGTGCCGTCGTCTTACAATTTTGGCGCCATTTTTGCCAACCAAAAGGCAAGAGTTTCTGCGAGTCTCTAAGTTTTATGACAAACATGCCAACTCGATCAATCCAGGTCTTTCTTCAAGGAGGTGTCGACCATGAAGGGAATGTGAATGGCAGGATGAACTATGGATGGACGCAGCACCACGTCACGAAAGTTCAAACACAAGTAAGCCATTTCGCGCCGAACCCTCCATCGCGCTTTTCTAAGACATACGTCAGCTTTCGTCGCATTCCAGCCAAAATATGCTTCAGCTGGAACAAGACTATCAAGGTCAAGACTTCAGCCTAAACCTCAAGGCAATCAACCCTTGGCCGTCGGACCTGACAGGCATCTACATTGGGAGCTATCTGCAGTCATTCACAAAAAACTTCGCCCTAGGTTTCGAAACAGTGTACCAACGGCAGACCCCAGAGCTGACCGATCTGGCGACATCGTACCTCGCGAAATACACCAGTAACGATAAAAACAGCATAGTGTCCACTCAGCTACAGCCGGCAGGCATGTTGCAGGCTACGTACTGGCAGAAGCTCAGCGAGAAGGTGGAGGTAGCGGCAGACTTGCAGGTGATCGCGACCCCGGATAAACGGACCGCGGTCGCGACGCTCGGTGCAAAGTATGATCTAAGGCTAGCGACTTTCAGGGCTCAAGTCGACTCGACGGGAAAGGTTTCGGCGTTGCTTGAACAGAGGTTCACGCCAGCGTTTGCGTTCCTTGTAGCCGGTGAGATCGATCACTTCAAGGTAAAGTGTCAGTGACGACAGTCTCATATCTGTTAAAACTGATGCTGGTCGATACAGAACGCAGCAAAGGTCGGAGTGGGTGTGATGATTGAGAGCACTTCGTTAACGCCGGAAGAAATGGGAATGCCGCCTCAGCCTACGATTTAATTGACACTCATTAATTTACGCCCTCATAGTACTTAGTTTGTGACATCACGCCTTTGTGACCATGAGCCACCTCGACGATGTCCATGATCCCCAACCTGAAAGCTCTGCTCCTCTTCTTCAGTTGAAATGCGTTGCTTGTCGCATCAAAGAGGGTCAGTCTGTGTTCGCTAACATAGACCTGAAGATTTTTCAAGGTCTGGGTCTGAATAAACTCTGGCGACTTTAGCTCTCAAGCAGTAATCAGGCGACATCGTCGTTCTCCGCGGAAAGAGCGGCTCCGGTAAAACGACATTGCTAAAATGTATCGCGCACCTTAACGTGCACGAGGGCACGGTTCTTTATCGCGGCAGGTTAGCAAACATCTCCAACAGGCTCACCGAGACTAATCAACCCCTCCCCTGCAGTCCTCCGAAATCGTGGGGTACGCGGTCCGACTTTTTTCTGTAACATCCTGACCAGATGTGACATGGAATTGATGGTTAGGCATACCGTTGTATAGGACGCGGGTCCTGTATGTCCCACAGAGACCCTCGCTGCTCCCCGGAACCCCACGCGATTTTCTCACATCCATCACCTCCATCGAAGCGCGCAAAGCCGACAAGCGCAAGGGGCTCGAGAAGCCAGCCCACAACAGCGTTCACAGACCAATTGACATTGCCGTCGGCTGGGATGTCGATGCGCAGCTCTGGGATCGAGAGTGGTCGAATCTTAGTGGTGGGGAGGCTCAGAGAGTCGCGCTTGCCATCGCCGTGGGCTTGAACACGGCCGAAGTCTTGCTTCTCGATGGTTCGAACAGTCCGCGCTGTCTCTAGCGTTGTTCATGCACTCAACGATGATTTGCTCGTATAGAGCCCACCTCGGCATTGGACTCGAATTCTTCGTCACTTGTCGAGCGATTTTTACTGAATGAGGTCAGGTCTCCAGAGACGGAACTGAAGGCCATCATATGGATCACGCATTCCGACGAGCAGGCCAGCAGGGTGGGAAGTAGATTTATTCATATTTCTAACAGTGGATGTTATGAGGAACAGTCCTCTCTCGTATAGGGTACTTGAATGACCACTTTTTTCTTGTTTAAAAAAAAATTATCTATGCTCTGGTATTCCAATAGGATGAGGAAGGCATGAATACGGTACCTTCGGAGATCCCAAACAATAAGAAAAAGCATGCCCATGCCGAGATTCGAACTCGAGACCCTTGCATTTCACAAGAACCTATTTATGTTTCCTCATAAGTACAATGCTCTACCGCTGAGCTACACGGGCTGTTAGACTGAAACGAACCTAATTCTTAAGGCCTTCCAAATGCTGAGCAGCACAGAGGATATGCTACAAAGTTCACTGCTAGTGTACAGTATGATACCGAGTCGCCGAGATCTTCCGTGAAACGAGCCATTCATGTTGCCGGATCTGTCGCAAGCCTTCGATACAAAGCTTCCACCGTCCGAAGCGTCAGCGATAATTTCGACCACAACAGGTCGTACGTCTCCTTATTATGACTTTGGGCCCTCTGCCCAATCTCTGAACGTAGGGCCTCAACATGTGGCTGGATAGCGGCTCGAACCATGTCATTCAAAGAATCTTCCATGGCGTGGAGTATTAATGTCCTGGACGGCAGGATTGGCGAATGCGGCGGCGACGGTGGATGATTGATGTATGCATTCAGCGCCGCCTTCAAAGCCTCGATTGCCTCCCTCGTCTTCTGCCGCTCCTCTGCATGATCTTTCAGCTTTTCGTGAATCTATGCAAAATAAGCTGAGATCGCGGAGTGTTAGAAGACTATTCGCACCAGTGCCATGTCTCGCCGATCTTGAGCGATTACCGCCCGAAGGTCTTCGGACTTGGAGCTAGTTTCGTCTGTTTTGAGTAACAAGCCGGCCACTTCTTTTGCCAGCTCTCTGAGTTCCGTGTCCATCTCGGAGACATGACCTTCCATGAGCTGGTAATGATCGGTCTCCGTCTCCGGCGGGATGGCGGCCTTGATAGCAGAGAGTTCCTCGACCTTGTCTGTCATGTACTCGTCGATCTCACGCCGAATATCAGCAACGCGGACATTGAGGTCATTCTCGACATCTCGCATGATATTTTCCGTGTTGGTGACGCGTTCAGAGAGTTTTTCAAATTCCTCCTCGGTGAGTCTGTCGGATTCAGCGGGTGAGATCGCCGTGGTGGAGAGTCGCCGACGTTTCAATGGTCGTGCTGCAGCATCCCCATCGACCTCCATGCGCGAACCCGTTTCGTCTTCATTGCGGTCATCATGCAGGTGCAACTCGGCGAGAACCTTGTCCATTTCCTGGGCAGCGCTCTTCAGCTGCTCAAACGACTTGATCATCTCACGTGTTCTCTCCGCCTCGACGCCATCGTCCAGACGGGGATGGATCGGCCAGCTGTTGGACTCAGCAATCAGCTTGTTTATCGTGTCTTTGAGTTTCTTCTTCGCCACATCGTGCTTTTTTTCCAGCTCAGATAATCGCACTTTGTACCGCTGCGAATCATCGTCGTTCATCGTGGGCACCTTTGGATTGTCCATCAGCCTGCGGAAGGTGTTCAGCTCTTCTTCGGCTCTGGCAAACTGTTGTCGCGCTTGCACGCAATCTGCTATCAGGCTAGGCGGGTGTGATCAATTCGCGTCGACGTGCAAGGGCACAAAGAGCGCATACCGAATCCGCGTCATCCAGAGCATCCGCTGTTGTTCTGCTGTCGGATGAGGCGTTACAGACTGACCGCCTGTTATGAGCGATGGCGGTTCGGGAAGGGGAGGTGGAGGGACGGCCGGTGCTGGCATACGGGGTGGTGGAGGCGGCGGTGGCTCGACTATGGGACTTGGTTCTGGAGGAGGGGCCATCATTGCCGGCGCTTGTGGCTTCGACTCTGTTGAAGGTGTAGAGAGTCTAAAGGAAAGATCAAGGTCTGTGCTTGACATCGACGGCTTCCTGATTGGTGTTGTGGAGACGGACGATATCCTCGAGGCCAACGATGGTCCTGGAGTGGGAGGTTCGTCCCTGGGGGTGCCCTTAAAGTGGACGGGGGACCTCGACCTCTCTCTCGACTTCTCCCGATGCGAAGAGCGGTCGTAATCTGGGTCGTGTATTCTACGCGAAAGCTCCCCACCGCGAGGGTGCTTCGACGAGAGTGGACTATAAGAACGGCGTCGATAGTCACGACGATGCTGTGGAGAAGGTGGTCGTCTTGAATATCCAGAATAGCGCTTGTAGGAGGGTACTATGTCCCAGGCTGGATCGTTTGGGTGCACGTAGGGACAGTCTGAGCGATCGCAATGCTTGTTTTCGGCATACTAAACGGCGAAAATGAGTGTAACCTTAAAAAGAGAGTGGTTCAGTAATTTCTACGCACATAACAGCGTTTCTGGTATTTGCCACTCATTTTCTCAAGGCAAAGAGTAGTTACGTGGCTGTGTTTTCAAATTTCATTCTGTGTCCTACAAATCTAATCACGTCTCTACTCCCACCAATTCACCACCTCCGATTCATGAGTCATCACTGCAACGTCTTTTCGGATCGGATTCACTCGAGGATAGACAAACTGCACGGTCATATCAGTGACACGCCAAAGAAAACGCTCAAGACAACACGCACCCCTTCATTATACTCGTGCATCACCTCCGCAGCAATAATCTCCTTATCTTTCATCAACGTGTTAAACCAGTATATTAAACTTTGTAGCTAAAAATGGAATTCAGCATCCGAAGCAGAGTCATACCAAGTATTCATACCTGTACCCCAACAGCTACCATAATAAATCCCATGATTATCCAATTCGACGGTTGAGTAGCCATCCAGAGCAAAGCATGCACAGGAGAATATATGCTGAAGAGTGTCAGCTCCAACTGCCCAGGCGCCCAAACCTCCAACTGCTGCACCATCGCCGATTTCTTTGGCAGATGTTTGGTGGATGGCGGGTTGAGGCCTAGCAAAAACCGCCATGAATACGAGAACATGCACCAAAGATGCGACCGGATTCGCGACCACACAGAAGGTGGCGCCAGGCGCTCAAAATCAAGTTCGGCAGGGACGAGACGAGCATTTGGCGAGGACACAAGCTCGTGGCGATGGTGGAGGCGGTAGAGCCTGATACGTGTGAAAACATAGAAAGCATTGATGCATGATGATAAAATCAGAAACAGAGTCATGGGCCCCGTCTGGACACGAAATGAGACTACATCAAAACAGCGAACGATCCACAACGACCTACCCAGTCGAACCACGAGTCGTTTTCACGATACATGTTTTCCCACTCCAAGTCCGCATCTGGCAGCCTGCGAACCTGACTAATTCGTATACATAGGTGAATGAAGTGCATTAACCCGCCCAGAATACGAGCTGATGTAGTGGAACTGGGAAGAGGAAGATTGTGAGGAAAGAGGGCCACTTCAAACGCGATTCTGGAAGGGAGAGAAGTAATTCTATCGCACCAGTGAGCAGTGATTAACTGAAACAGTACGACACGACGAACCTCTCCACAATGCCCTTCTTTCGGATGACGGGTTTCCTCAAAGGCGTGCCCACCGAAGCATCAACTGCAGTTGATCGACGCGGTCCTTTCTTCTGCAAAGGAGTCGCATATGGAGGAGGCTTCCTGGACCGTGCCGCTTCCCAGTCAAAAGGAACAGAAGACGAGATAGATGGCGTGGAGGCAGGGGAACGGTAGGTGCCAATGGAGACGCGGTTGCGTGGCGTCGAGGGCAAGCTCGTGGGGTCTGCATATATAGAGTTTTCCCCAGGACTTTTAGGTAAGCCGGTGACGGTGAATGCACGGTTTTGCTGGGCTAGACGACGGAGAGCCATTGTCGTGAGGTGGAGGGGCTCCTTTGAGCCGAGAGGACAAGAAAAGTCACGATGCATAATGGGTAACGAGCACGTGACGTGTCATGCAACACGTGTGCCAACACGTGGCTGTTGAACAATGGAAAATGGGAAGTTAAAAAAAAGCGTCCGCTCAAATCAACCGCTCTTTCATACTCTTACTCCCATCCCGCGGTACCCCAACCTTCCTTCATCATTCAGGCCTCCAAGACGTCTATCCTACGCCCATCTGCTACCACTGCTACATCCTTGTCGCCCAGTTCTTCGATAAGCGGTGTGCAGCCCCATTTTTTTTTGTCATCGATCGTTGCTCATTGACATCGTTCTCTAAACAGTCAGGATGGCTGGTCCCTCATCTTCGCACCATGGCGAGCGTCATCACCGCAGCGAGCGTGAGCGCTCTCATCATCACCATAGAACAATCTCTTCCACAACGCTACTACTTGTACTCTCTCTCGTCCTCGCTGTCTTGGCTGTTATGCTTTCCCTTCCTTCCAATCAGTCCATCACTGGCAGTTCGGAGTCGGGATCAGGCGGTGTGCTAGGCTACCTGACGCCGAAGCGTACTCAGGCTCTGATTGCGCGCGAAAGTGCAGTCGCTGTCCGTGAGGCCGAAGTCGCTCGACGGGAAGCTGAGATTCTCGCAGGCGCTCCAGGCGGTGTCATTCCTTCCCCTTCCCCCATCGTCTGCCCTGTTTGTACCTCTGCCACCGCCACGGAGACCGTGACCGCTCCCGTGCAGACCATCATCAAGGAGGTCGTCAAGGAGGATTCTCTTACTCCTCCTGGATGGGTCGGTACCCGGGCTGAAGAGCTTCTTGAGCGTGAGCTTAAGATTGCCGAGAGAGAAAGGGATATTAGCAAGCGTGAGGAAAGCATCAACCGAAGAGAACATGACGCGTCGCGCCGTGAGGCATGGATCATGGAACAGCTTCAGTATGTGCCACGCGCCGAACCGTCGTTAGTTATGTGCTGATCAGATTCTATATAGTGCTCTTGGAAATGATAATCCGTCCACGGTCGAGGATGAATACGTCTACGAACCCGTAGCACCTAAGCGAAAAGCCAAGGTACCGCCGCCTCTCCCGCGCCGCTCCGAGCTTTGAGACGCCTATCATTCCGAGTCTGTATGAATCCCCTCGTGATCCCCCCTCCCACCGTCGTCACTCCTTCGTCCGGGCTTGGGGGACTCTGGGTTCCATCAGTCTTGTCACCCTCGTCCTCTGCTCGCGAGACCGAGTGCCGTCGATCAAGATCAATGATCCAAGATCGATCGCAACTCGGTCTGAACATTTTCCGATTTTTCCGTTTCTCCGTTGTGTTTCACGTGCTCAAGCTGACTCATTTCTTTGCACTTGTTTTAGTATCATGAACTCCCTCCAATCATTGTTTCCGAAACTGCTTACGAAACCGAGACCAAGACCGTGATCCAAACACAAACTGTTACTGTCCCGCCGCCAGCAAACACCCGTCTGGCTGCCAGCCCAAAGCCTGAAGTCGCACCGTCTTCCTCGACTCCTGCCGGTCCTCGCACTACTGCGGTCGAGGTCGTTACTGACGAAGATGATGATGACGATGCGCGACCCTCCAGAACCCTTGCTCGTCCCCGAGCGACCAGACGGCCCCCTTCCAGATGGTTCGGCGGTTGGTGATTTTGTAACAGTCTTCCTTATTCTTTTTTTATATCTTGTATTCGCTCCTTTCCTTAGCCTCTAACGAAAAAAGATGACTTGGACACCCTCTCCCATTCTTGCTTTGTTAACCTTTTGATCATGCCTTTTTACGATACTGACGGTTGGATGGACTCTTCATTGATGTGGGATGATGGCTGATGCACCTTTCCGTCGTCCGTTCACGATAATTCTCTGGTAGATAGTGTAGACTAGCTATTCAATCGAATTGAATCGAATTTTGTTTTTTCGCTTCATAGAGCCCGCGATTAACGTAACTTTATTCTGTCCATTGCTTTCGATGACCCACGCCATCAGACTATGGCCGTCTCCTCGCTCTTTACCTCGCCGACTCCTTTCTAGGAGCATATCAGGCTCATCTTCATCTCTTCCTCCTTGCTTTGACATCCTCGGAACGCGGTACCCAACGGACTCGATCACGAATGTCACCCCTGCAATTTTGAACAAGATTCCCCTACGCCTGCACACGAAACCCTCTCATCCTCTGAGCACGCTTCGTTCACTGATCGAATCGCATTACCCGGACTTCAAGCACCTCTCCTCGTTCTCCCCGCTTGTTACGCCGTTCAAAAACTTTGACGAGCTGTCTTTCCCGCCAGACCATCCCGGCCGCGCGGTCACCGACAGCTACTATGTGAACAAGGACATGATGCTGCGCACGCACACGTCCGCGCACGAAGTCGAAGTCTTCCGAGAGCGCGAAACGAAGTGGCTGCTCACGGCGGACGTGTACCGGCGAGACGAGATTGATGGCTCGCACTACCCCGTCTTCCACCAGATGGAGGGTGCCAGGATCTTCAATTCGTCCCCGAACGGAATGAAAGAAGTGGAGGAGGACAACGCCCGTTTATCGCATCATCTGGCGCGTTCGAACATTGTCATAGAGGACATTCCTCACGTATCCTCCTCAAACCCGGTTCAGCCTTCACACGACCCGAGGCAGTCGGAGCTCGTCGCGCAGAATCTGAAACTGTCCCTCAACTCGCTGATTTTGCACCTTTTCGGGGGCGTCAGCGGTGCGACGGCCGATGGCACCAAAGAACCGCTGCGTGTCCGCTGGATAGAGGCTTACTTTCCTTTCACGAGCCCAAGTTTCGAAGTCGAAGTCTTCTTCCGCGGAAAATGGCTTGAAATCTTGGGCTGCGGCGTTGTGAAGCAGGCGACTCTTGATACTGCCGGTGAGAACCTGCAACTTGTCTCGTTTACTTTCCCGAACTCACGCGCCTCTGTGCGACAGGTGTGCCTAACAACATCGGATGGGCTTTTGGACTTGGACTGGAACGTATAGCTATGATACTCTACTCAATACCAGATATTCGTCTGTTCTGGTCGACAGACCCGCGCTTCCTCTCGCAGTTTGAAGACGGAAAAATCACGACATTCAAGTCTTACTCAAAATACCCACCTTGCTTCAAGGACGTCAGCTTCTGGCTACCTCTGGATCGCCATTTGCATGACAATGATTTCTGTGACCTGGTCCGCGACGTAGCTGAGGATCTCGTGGAAGATGTTAAAAAGGCAAGTCTGCCGCTCTTGTTGAAGTTGGTATCTGCTGAAAATGCCTCGTCGACAGATCGATCATTTCGTTCATCCGAAAAGCGGAAGGACCAGCCTCTGTTTCAGAGTGAATTATCGTTCAATGGATAGGTATTTTCAGCTCATTCGCTTGGCCAGGAACAAAACTGAGAACAATCACAGATCTTTGTCGAATGATGAAGTAAATGTAATACACGCTGACGTGGTGTCGCGATTGAATGAGCAGTTCGGAGTTGAGATTCGTTAATTAATATGGCTGTTACGATATGCGTATAGTCGTCCACCTAATGTCACGTCTAGACGCGCCACTCCTCCATCCCAGGATGATCAAACGTCTGGCGGAAATGTCCCTCACGAAGCCTCCTGCGCCACGCCGACCTGGGCTGCCCTGAGCACACGGTCTTTAATCATGTAACCAGCTTTTTGGCAGTCCACCACTGTTCCTGGCTCTTTTCCGGGTATCGGAGCCTGGTACAGTGCTTCGTGGAAATTAGGATCGAATTTGTCACCGGTCGGGTCGAAGGGCTTGATGTGGTGCTTGAAGAGCGTCTGTAGCAGTTGACGATGTGTCATCTCCACGCCGGTGTAAAGGTCAAGCAGATAGCCTTGAGCCGTTTTATGCGGTGAGGAAGGCGATGGCGATTCCGACGACTGTGGCTCTGTTGGTTTCGTGAACTCTGAAGGAACGGACTTGAGCGCCATTTCCAAAACGTCAGCAGTCTCTAGCAAGTCGGATGCAAAACGGGTTATGGCAAAGTCGCGTGCGTGTTCCTTTTCCCGCGCAGCATTACGCTGGAGGTTGAGGAAATCGGCTTGCAGGTAGCGCAGACGGCTCTGGAGGAAACGTAGGAATATCTGGTCGGACATGGAGAGGCAGCACGACATACCGTCAAGTCGACGACTTCCTCTTCCTTCTTCTTCAGCTTCTCCAATGTCACCTGCTCTGGTGCCGGAGTTTGTTCCGGAGGCTTAACATCCGCCTCATTGCCGTGTTCCGCAATTTTGGGCGTCTCCTCCTTCTTTTCGCCTTCGGAATAATACCTGCGTCCGAGAAGACGAGTGGTATGTCTCCCCGTAACCGAGCCGACGAATGCCCTGGACGACAGTGAAGCCGGACAGGAGCGGAGGAGCTGAAAAGCCTGCACCGCGCTCATGGCCATCGTTACTGCGGAAGAAGTAATTTCGTTTTCGAAGAGGAATTTTGGGGAAAGGGTCTCCGACTCAGCAGCCACCTGGCACTAAAAAAAAAAGTGCCAAAGAAAAAAATTACGCAACGGCAATCGTGGGAAATTCGGCATTCTTTATTATTTTTTTTCTCGTTACAGCAGGAACAAGGCCGCCAGCCCGGATTACCTTCTTTCTCTGGCTCACAACACGCTGCAACACTTTTATAGACCCTAGACGAACTTCATAGAGCGGTTCCTTGCACTCTTTCATCTGATATTTATCTCGTATCCCATGATTTCTTGCTAACGAGCAGCGGTCAAAACGAGCGCAAACAAGACATGGTGGTGTGGCTGCATATTACCCGGCTCAGCCGAGCAGCCTTATCTCTTGATATTCGACGCACCATGGCCACCTCCATCGACCACACCGGCAAGATTATCGACGGAACTGCCCTAGCAAAGTCATTCGTTTTCACTCATCGTCATGCGTCATGTCGCTCATTTGCCTCCGCACTACCAGATCGGTCCGAAGCAATGTCGCGGAGCGTATCAAAGCACTGCAAACGCGATATCCTCGCTTCCAGCCACAGCTCGCCATCGTACAGGCCGGAGATAGGCCCGATTCCTCCACCTATGTTCGTATGAAGGCCAAAGCCGCACAGGAAGTCGGCATCAAGTTTAAACACGTCTCGCTTCCCGCCGATGTCTCCCCGGAACAGGTCGTCGAAGTCGTCAAGAAGCTGAACAATGATGATCAAGTAAGCGGAATATTGGTGCAACTTCCTCTTGGAAGCCATGTCACCCCGGCCGGAGAACGCATGGTCACCGAAGCCGTCAGTCCTGAAAAAGACGTAGATGGGTGTGTCCTACCCACACCCCATTCCTACCATGCCACCTTCTCAGACATCCGCGTTTGTTTGATTCAGATTCCATGCATATAATATCGGGCATCTCTCGTCGCGTGCCGCCGATCCCTTGTTTTCTCCGTGCACCCCAGCCGCAGTCATCCGACTCTTGGAATCGACAGGCGTCCCCATCGCCGGCTCTAGCGCAGTCGTTCTAGGTCGAAGCGATATCGTTGGTAGTCCCGTCGCGTCGATGCTACGAAGTCGCGATGCCACTGTCACTCAATGTCACAGCCGTACTAAAAATATCGAAGAGATCGCATGTCTCATTTCCCTGTCTCTCACGGCACGTTACTGAGGACTACCATTCAGGTCAAAGGTGCCGATATTTTGGTGGCGGCCATCGGAAAAGCCGAGCACGTTAAAGGATCTTGGATCAAACCGGGCGCCGTCGTCGTCGACGTTGGCATTAATTATGTACCTGGTCGGTTTCGCTCCCTCGTCACTGGATCATAGTTGGATAAACGAATCTAGATGCGACAAAGAAGTCCGGCCAACGACTCGTCGGAGATGTGGAGTTTTCAACCGCTTCTACTGTCGCTTCGTACATCACGCCTGTACCGGGAGGGGTCGGTCCAATGACGGTTGCCATGCTCATGGAAAATACCTTCACGTCCGCAGAACGCCTCTGGAATCGGTCAAAGTCACGTAAAGTTAAACCACTGCCATTGAATGTTTTAGAGAAGGTTCCAAGCGATATCGAAATTGCCAGCGCCCAGACGCCTAAACCCATCATACAACTTGCCCATGAGATTGGTCTCCTTCCGGATGAAGTTGAAAATTACGGAAAATACAAGGCCAAGATTGACCTTAGCGTCATTGAGCGATTGGCTCACCGGAAAGACGGAAAGTATATCATCATATCAGGGTAGGTCCTAATCATATATAGCATCGGCATCGCTCTTGATTTCTGTCTTCGTCCTCAGCATCACTCCGACGCCGCTCGGCGAAGGGAAGTCCACAACAACAATAGGTCTAGCTCAGGCCCTCGGTGCTGAGCTTGGCCGGCCTGCTTTCGCATGTGTGCGTCAGCCCAGCCAGGGACCAACATTTGGCATCAAAGGTGGTGCTGCCGGGGAGGATACAGTCAAGTCATACCAATGGACGAAGTATGAGTGACGTTCCTCAAAATTTTTGCAGAACAATCTAAGACGACTACAGTTCAATCTTCATCTAACCGGCGACATTCATGCAGTTACAGCCGCGAACAACCTGCTCGGTACAGTGACTCCCGTGCCTTAGATTGAAGCGCCTGCCCACGTCTAATGCGATGTAGCTGCTGCCTTGGATGCACGTATGTTCCACGAAGCAACACAAAGCGATAAGGCCTATATTATTCCTTTGAACTGTGGCGATTTAAAATTGACTTTTTCATTCGTCGATTATGTAGGCGTTATACAATCGTCTCGTCCCAAGCGTGAAAGGGAAACGCGAATTTGCCCCTTTGATGTTGAAACGTCTTCAAAAGCTCGGCATTGACAAGACAGATCCCAATGACCTCACGCCAGAGGAAATTAACCGTTTCGCCCGCCTCGACGTGGACCCTGATACCATTACCTGGAACCGCGTCATAGACACAAACGACCGTTTCTTGCGCAAAATCACCATAGGTCGTAGCCCTACGGAACAGGGCCATGAACGTGAAACGGGTTTCGATATCGCAGTAGCCAGCGAGTGTATGGCTGTCTTGGCTTTGACCACTGGGCTGAAGGATATGAAACAACGGCTAGGCGCTATGGTTGTAGCGACAAGTAAACGGGGAGAACCAATCACTGCCGATGATCTGGGAGTTTCTGGAGCTTTGGCTGTTCTGATGAAAGATGCCATTAAACCCAATCTTATGCAAACTCTCCAGGGAACGCCTGTGTTCGTTCATGCAGGACCCTTTGCTAATATCGCACATGGCAACTCCTCAATCTTGGCCGACAAGGTGGCGCTTAAGCTTGCTGGTACGGAGGAAGGTGACTCCTCTGACCGAGTTGGGTATGTTCTGACGGAAGGAGGCTTCGGTGCCGACATGGGCTTGGAGAAGTTTTGCAATATCAAATGTCGAGTCAGTGGCTTGACTCCCGATGCAACCGTCATCGTCGCTACTACTCGAGCACTCAAAATGCATGGAGGGGACCTGATGTAACTCCAGGAAAACCTCTTCACGAAACATACACTACGGAGAACTTACTTACGCTCAAGGAAGGCTGCAAAAACTTGGTTCAGCATATAAAGAACTCCAAGAAGTTTGGCATTAAGGTCGTCGTCGCTATCAATCAGTTCGCGTAAGTTTCCGGCCTCGAAAAGGCACTGTATGACTGTGTTCTAAAAAGCTACCCTAGCACCGACACGCCCGCGGAACTCGAACTTGTCCGCGAGGAGGCCTATGCTGGAGGTGCAGATGCGGCTGTCGTCAGCAATCACTGGGCTCATGGTGGGGCAGGTGCTCGAACTCTGGCTGAGGCCGTCATCGCGACATGCGAAGGGCAATCCAACTTCAAGTTCCTCTACGATTTGAATCTGCCTATAGAGGAAAAGATTGCCACCATCTCCAAGGAGATCTATGGAGCGGACGGCATCGAGCTGAGCGAGCTTGCCAAGAAGCAAGTCGAAACATATACCCGGCAAGGCTATAGCAACTTACCAAGTACGACTTCTTTTTGTCCGAGTTAGACTGAGATCTAAGTTGACTCTCTACCCAGTCTGCATGGCCAAGACACAATATTCCTTCTCGCATGATCCCAAACTCAAGGGCGTACCCACAGGTCCGTGAAATTGCTATGCTCGCCAGTCCGAAAATCACCTGACGTTTGTCCAGGGTTTACCATTCCAATCCGTGCTGTCAGACTATCGGCTGGTGCCGGCTTCCTATATCCGATCTTGGGTGATATTCAAACCATGCCTGGTCTAGCAACGCGGCCTGGTATGTTTTCAAAGGCGCCCTGCCCTGAATAACATTTTCTGATACCCTGTCCAGGCTTCTGGGAAGTTGACCTAGACCCACAAACTGGACGTGTCATTGGACTTTTCTAGAGAAATAAGACAGCAAAGAAATGGAATATGGGACATGCGACCCCTCGGGATGAGATCTGATACGATATCTGGATCTGTTTGTGCATGAAGCACATACTGCTCAATAACGAAGCAGGGCGAAAATTGTGGAATACTGTACTGTTTTTTTTTTTTATAGAACACAGCTTGATTACACTAGAATGTGTCTCCCGCCGGGCAGCCGTCCCAGTCCTGTATCTTGGATCTGACCTTCAGTTTGACCGCTCGATTGGACTGGTGCCAAGCTCCCGCCTTGGATGTCTCGCGTAATATTATTGAGGACAGCATCCACTCTCCTGCTGTACGTGTTCCCGGCCAGGTCAACGTAGCTGAAGGTATTACTGTTGGTTCCATTGCCAGTGTTTCCTGTTGGTGCAATGTTGAAGAACCCAGCTGCAATAGAAGGATTAATTCATCGACTCTGATCAGTAAAACAGCGGGGACTTACTTGCAAATTGGCGTTCTTGAATTTTCGACCTTACGATCAAGGGTGAAGGAAGTAAATCACGATTATACGAGTGATCAAATACAGCTTTGACTTGGAAAGAATGCGTGCAGCGGAGTACACCTGACAAAAAAAATACGACTTACAGCTGTTTCCGCTGGGAGTCAGTATGGTGAAATTGATGTTCAAGGGGTAAGAAAATGTATCCATCACAGCCGGAACGCCATTATGAGTGGACAGCATGCGACCATCGGCTGCCTGGAAGATGTTCTTTGGTCGCTTCAGTGTCAGGTAAAACCATACCTTTGGTGCAGAGGTAGCGAACCTGTACTGTGGTATTTTGCAAGAAATTCTGAACGTTTGAATACAGGAGGTCCTGCGACCAAGACACTTGCGTGATCTTTCCACTTCCGCTTCGAATTTCTGACTCGATACGAATCTGTCTCCGGGCAGACACCGTGACGTTGACGTCCCCATTAGCTCCTACACTTCCCGTGATTGTAGATGTAGCAAAGGGATCGGCCTTGTACGAAATGATTCTGCCGGTGGTGGGCTTCGACGAGGAATCGGTGACAACTTGCAATAAGCCCGAAACAAACCAATTTTGAAGGATCGCATGATCGTCTTCAGCAGAAATCACGTCGATGCTGAATACGTGCGCATTTCCGTCCGTGAGGAGTGGGACGAATGGTGTTAGATCCAAAAAATACGTGGGTAAATCAAGAGCCCCGTAGGACGTGATGGGTCTACGCGCATTGAGTTCAAGACAGCCGAAGAAAACATGTTTACAAACCTCCAAGCGCTGGGGACAATTCCTCCTGTGAATATTGTCGCATACGGAAAGGCAACGCCCGTAAGCTGCCCATCGACCAGGAGCCTTACTTCACGGAAAGGTCCTTGGCCCAGGGTTGTTCCATCGGGAAGGCTAGGGATAAATTTATTGGCTGTATTGAAATACTAAGCACGTTTCTGGTCACTATGGCACGGTCCTTAACAGTCATCAAGCGTACCCAGAACTCTTCGTTGCCATTGCCAGACGCATACAACTCGGCGAAGATGTTAACAGTGTTCCGCGGTAATGTCACGTTGATCTACGTCGTGCTCAATATTAAATTGCGACAGAAACTGGAAGGCGATAGTGATTACCGAGAACTGTGGAGGCACAGACGCGTCATTACCCGTGTTATTCGCAAGGGTGGATAAGGGTATTATGACGTCCGCTGTCGCGGCAGGAGGATGCTTTCCAGACGAGGCATAGAAGGTCGCATGTAATACCGCTAGTGACATTCTTTTATAACCGAGGGGCAACGGCCAGATTAGAATTCACGCACTCGAATAGATACCGTCCAGTCCTGGCTGTATCAAGTTATCCAATTGGAGAATGAAAGTCCCCGGTCTTGCAAAAAGGGGCGTATAGCGGGTCACATCCTTGATGTAGGTCCAGATAATCCCATCGCCTCTGGTGGGCTCTGGAGTCGAAGTGCGCCATACTGAAGGCAAACGGTCACGCGAGAGCATATTGCGAAATCCACACACTAACTTTCAACATTCTGAAAGGTGAATATCCCGAGCCTATCAAATTGAGTTCCATTGGACGTGACCGTAAAATTGAGCGTGATCGCTGCCCATGACCCCACTGGACCACAATCGGTGGGCGGGCTACGAAAGACAGTTGCAGCCGAATAAGGTCAAGGAGATGACAAATTAGGACACGGACGTGAACTGCACTACTTCGGCGCTGAAATTATGATTGTCGGTCTCTTATACGGAAAACCTGATGCGCAATTGGGTCACCTTCCAAAAGAGAATGCGAAATCGCGCCTATTCAAACATGAGGCGGGATTTCACACGGGGAAAGGCCAAGCATATGGGCTTACTGAAGAATCTGGACAGTACATTGCTTGGCGTCCTGAGGAACGGGAGGTGGCTGCGCTACTTGAAAATCAACAAGGACCGCACCATGAACAAGATGAAGCAGAAACAAGCTTAGAAGAACGGCAACCACTTGCGCCATACTTCACAAGGATGGTAGACAACCTCTCTCGATGGGCTGACTTATAAGACGAGTGTCGAACAGCATGGGAATTCGTCCCATGTGATGCATCAGACTGATCGATTTGATATATCCAACTGCATTCTGGAAAACATGAGAAGACCCTACGCGTGAATTTCCTAAAAGCCGGTACAGCACCCAGATTCTCAAGCCTTTATGCCTCCAGGCAGTCTAGCTCCAGCAAAGGTAGACTCTCCCTGCCATGCTAAAAGGCTAGGAAGCGATGTGTTGCTCGACGCAAGAGAACCTCCTTCGCGGTCGAAGGTGATGACATTCAATGCAGCATTGACTTGCCGGGTATATGTGTTTCCAGCGACGTCAACATAAGTGAAAGTGTTGTTGCTTGACCCGTTTCCGAAATTGCCACCGGTCATTAGCTGATAAAAGCCATCTTCATCCAACACTGAGTCTCGATTCTCATTAAACAGAAAAGGACACACCTGTTATCTGATGGCTATGAATCGTCGAGCTGAGCCTCAAAGGATTCGGAAGAGTGACTCGATCGTAGGAATGATCGATGTGCGTGGTCCCTATGATATAAAAGGAAGAGCTGGCCTGAGCAACGAAAGGAAAACAGGTGACGAAACCTACAGTTCCTTAGGTTGGGATCCATATATTGGAAGTCGATATTCAAAGGGTAGGTGAAGACGTCGAGGACAGATAGTACGCCATTGTGGAGGGACGAAGAACGCCCGCTTGTTGATTGGCGGACAGTCTGAGCCGTTCAGCAACGGATATCATCTCGAGGACACAAGACCAAGGATTCTCACCTGAATAGACCCGTTTTTCTTATAGACTTGGCGATTAGAATACGAGAGGTCCTGTGACCATACGACATGCATTGATTTTCCGCTTCCAGTCACGATGTCGGATTCGATACGGATTTGATGAGTGCTTTCAACTGTAAAGTCGAGGACACCCTCATGGCTGAATGTTCCCCTAGTTACGGAGCCGGCAAACGGTAATGCATTGTATACCGTCATTTTGCCCGTTGTTGGAACCGACGTGGAATCGGTAGTGACTTGCACTAAGCCGGAGACGTACCAGTTTGGGAGTATCGAATGGTCATCTTCTGCAGAAATGACATCGATGGTAAACATATGAGTCCTGCCATCTGTCAAAAGTGGAATGAAAGGTGTGATGTCGATGTGATATGTCGGCAGCTCCAAGGCGCCGTAGGCCGATATTGGCCTAGAAAAGAGTCAATCTGAAGAACATTGATATGTTTAGATCAGTGATTACCTCCAGAAGCTCGGTACGAAACCGCCCGTGAAGATGACAACGTAAGGAAATGCTACCCCTGCGACTCGGCCATCTATGAGGAGACGGACTTCCCGGAACGGGCCCTGCCCGAAAGTAAGGCCTGAAGGTATGTCATCCAAGAAGTGATTAGGAACGTTGAAGTACTGTGATAGACGTAAGAAGGGTCGGAGGGATCCTCCATGAAACAAATGTGGATTTCCTACCCAAGATTCTTCTTGTGCATTGCCCGACGCAAAAATTTCCGCATAAGCTTCGACGGCGTTGCGAGGAAATATGACTGGCAACTATCGGGTCGGGATGCCAATAGATCAGAATAAACAGATAGAAAGCAACTTATGTTTTGCGTACCGAAAAAGCGGGAGGGACTGATGCATCATTCCCAGTATCGTTCAGAAAGGTTGAAAGTGATATAATCACGTCAGCTTTCTTTGCCGGAGGGTGTGCAGAAGACGAGGCATAGAACGTAGCGTGAACTATGGCTTTCATTATAGAGCGAATTTGAGTACATTCATTATACGGAGACAGGCTATGGCTGATTACTGGAGTATATTCCATCCAGGCCTGGTTGTATCAGATTGTCGAGCTGGAAGATGAATGTTCCGGGTTTCGTAAATAATGGAGTATATTGTGACACGTCTTTGATGTACGTCCAGATAATGCCATCGCCACGCGTCGGTTCGGGCGTAGACGTCCGCCATACTCAGAAACAACATGTATGACGCGTCTATGTGATAAGCTAGGTTTATGAAAGGCTTACTTTCGACATTCTGGAATGTAAAGATTCCCAAGCGGTCGAACTGCGTCCCATTCGACGTCACTGTCAAGTTCAGCGTGATCGCCGCCCAGGAGCCGGCGGTCCGCAGTCAGTGGGGGACTGAAGGGGGAAGCTGACGTGTCATGCGGGACACTGGAATGCCTACTTCACGTACGTGAGTTGCACCACTTCGGCGCTGGACAGTCGAATGAGGTCTCATGCGTTCAAAGCAAGGATGGTCACACACCTTCCAAATGAAAAGGCGAAATCACGCCTACGATCCGGTTTCTAATTCAATAATGGGCGTAGAACGCCGAGAGCATATACTGACTGGAGCACTTTAATGGTGCATTGTTTCGCATCCTTGGGCACGATAGGGGGGTTGTCACCTGGAAATTCCTGAGTACGGCGGCAAGACATGTGCCAGTCAGGAAGAGCAGCACAATGTTAAGGCCGTGTAAGATCATTTTTGCGCGGAGGGTATAAGCGAAGCCCTGGCATACCCGATGGACCTTATATTGAGATGGGGACCGATTTATCCGCGATTTTCAGTCATTTGAGCCAGAGAAGCTCGGATGGATAAAGGATGGGAATAGTCAAAGTCACGTGGTGCAAGACAATTTAATTTCTACGCTTAGACATAAAGAAAATCGCTATACCGTATGGATGGAAAGATACAAATGCCCGAGGATCTTTAAATCTTGGTGACTGTATATACGATGCAGAAGAAAAGAGACCGGAATTGGGTATTAGATAAAAGCCTTGCCAGACACATAATCAACATCCTATACTCCGAGGTGCGTTAAAATTGGTGATCAAAGACATCGTCCGTTGTGGTTCTGTTCTGCTGGGGCGTGGGCTGCTCCCTTGACTGGTATAAACCCCCTTCAGGGTCTTCAGGAAACTCCCTTGTGTTCGAGTCGCGCGAATCAACGGTTTCTTCGCTGACTGAGGCCCTGCTACCTTTTCTCTTTCTCTTCGAGCGCTTCTTGCGGCCGATCTCTTCTGACATGCTGTAGGCGTCCTCGGTTCGCGCCCATCTATCTTTCTTCTCCTTTTTCTTCTTCCGTTTCGGCGAGGTGGGTAATTCGGCTTCGTCAAAATTTGCCGGGTATCGCCATCGTCCGGAGGATGAAGAAGCGTTGGCTTCGGCGTTGTAGTACGTTTCTTCATCTGGGCGCCAGAGGTCACCATTCTGGGGTTTCCGCTGTCTGGTATCATTTCCTTCCGCCATCAGCTCCACGCTCGAGCCAGGCTGCTGGCCTTCTTCATATGGCTGCCCCTCCAGGGTTGAGGTGGGCAGTCGATCGTTGTACTTTGATGCCCACTGCGACTTGCGCTCCTTGCGTTGGATTTCTGAGGTATCGACGAGACCGTAGCGTTGAGCCCATTTGGGCGTACGTCGGTGGTTCTTGTTATTCCTGATGTTCTGGCGGATGCGAAAATGAGGTGAGCGAGCGAGCGCATATTTTCCGCAGTTCGTACACACCTGGATATAAAAGTTGTGGCCATGTCCTAAGCATTGTTGGAGTCAACGAAAGAAGAGGAAGGACGGCAGGCAGCTGGCGCACCGGGTATATAGCCGCATATTGTCAAGAGAAGGTTGATCCAAAAGTCCTTTCCGATTCCGAATCTTGCGGCGACGGCTGTTTCGTGTCAGAAGGAGAGGATAGAGAAGGGTTGGAGGACTGACCGAGAGGGGGAAAGAGTGTGCCCATGATGAAGAGGAGGACGGCATAGCCGTGATGTCGCCTCGGGGTGAGGTCGACCTTGGAGACGTAGTAGGACGCCGACTCCATTGAGCTAGTTCATGAGGAGGACTGGACGAGTTGATCACGGCTGCCATAAGCAACCACTGCCAATTCCGGCAACTGCATATCTGTCTCCTCTTCCTTTCTCCATTCTTCCGCTCATCCAACCATGGACCACGAGGAGCACGTCCTCAACCTCTCGGACGTCGTCCACGACGAGACCATTGCCGACGACGCAGACATCGACTCCGCCATAGCCCAGACCCACCCCGATGACGGCCACCATTCCCGACACCCCCCCTTCGACCCCCTTCACGAGCCCTTCGCCGCCTCCCACCATCCTCAGCACCACCTCTCTGCCTCAGAGTCCTTCTCTGTTGAGCTGCTTGAGCGCGAAATCGCCAGTCTGCTCAGCCAGAACGCCTCTGCTGCCTCCGCCGCTCTTCTCAGTGCAGCCGCACAGCAACGGCAAGCGAATCTCGAGCTCGGCATAGATGGACACGTTGGCATTAACGGACAGAGCGCCTCAGACAACATATCGAATCTCGGCTTGAACTTGAGCGGTCTAGCCGCTGTGCTCCAGGCCGCCCACGCCCAGGTCACTGAGAGCGAGCGAGTAGCGGACGAGTTGGCCGCAAAAGACGCATCGTTTGCGCGACGCCACGAAGTTTCCCTGTCGGAAAAGGAGCAAAAGTCCACGCGCACCGCGCCTGCCTTCCATTCCCTCACGGCCGGAGAGAGCTCAGGTTCTCCTAGAAGGAATACCAGGGTGGGTGAGGTCAGGAGCGGATCTGAAGGCTCAGATTATCTTTTTACAGACGTAGAGAGCAGAAGTGATGATGACGACCTCTCAGGGAGCCATAGAACGGAGCACCGTGCATCCTCTCACCCACAAACGCTATCGGACGAATCACCCGTAGAACCTTCATCCGTTGCGAACGAGTTCTCCGATATCAACGACATCCTTAACCAGCTTTCCGCTCAGTTCGAATCAGCTTCAGAACACAGTCACAATCATGCATTGACTACGCCGGATCCTTCTCCCGTCGTATCCCACGCCCGCCCCCTGCCGCCCTAGCCCAGCTCAACGTGGCACCATCTCCGCCAATATTAACTCCGATAAACCGTCATGTTGCAACACAGCCCGTTGCTTCGACATCCACAGCTCCGTCGTCGCAGGGCTTGCAGAGTAAGAAGGGGAAAAAACCAAAGGATAAGGAGAGGGGCCCCAACATTCATATATGCGATCAGGAACATTGCCAAAAGTCGTTCACTCGTCGCAGCGACCTGGCTCGCCACATGCGGATACATACCGGGGAGCGCCCGTTCGTGTGTAGTCATGCTGGCTGCGGGAAGACATTTATTCAGGTAAAGTTCCCGTTTACGCATGTGTCTTGTCCTAAATCATCCTAACTGTGTTTCAGCGCTCTGCCCTGCACGTACACTCACGTGTGCACACGGGAGAGAAACCCCATTGTTGCGAGTATCCAGGTTGTGGCAAAACATTTGGGGATTCGAGCAGTCTTGCACGGCATCGAAGAACCCACACGGGAAAGCGACCCTACAAATGTGAGGATCCGACGTGCGAGAAGACATTTACGCGGAGGACGACGTTGACGACGCATATGCGGACACATGACCCAACTTGGGAACCGGATCCGAACATGTACGCAATCAGAACGTGTGCAGTCGTTTGCATCAGCACAAAATGCTAACGTTGTTCATTACAGAAAATACAATTTCAAGGGGAAAAAGCGAAAAGTGACAGAAGACGATGACGATGACGATGGTGAACTAGCCGAGTCGGTTCGGACGATATCAGCACTATTGCAGGGTGGCGGAAATCCGATCCTATCGTCGACGCGAGAAGCATTGCAGCATGGGCAATCACTCGAGGTGCGAATGGCGAGCATCAGCGCGGAAATAGCAGCTGCGATTGCCCAGGCACAATCACGACCATACGAGGACGATGACGAGGTGGACGAAGAGGAATCAGAGTCTGACGTTGCGGGGTCTGAGACGATCGTGCCGAACACGAGCGGGATCCGGGGGATGGGGGAAAATGAAGAGCAGGCAGCAGCTGCAGACAAGGGCTCTGTGCGGACAGAAGAAGAGGAGGACAGCGACGCATTTCCGCAGCCGTTGCGGACGAGGAAGGGAAAGGATTCGCCTGTAGTGGGCAACAAGCGAAAACGATGAAGGTTCATTGATAAGATTAGATTTGATTAAGATCCGGGACACGTGAATCAAACTCGAGATCTTCACCGAGGCTGGACATGCGCAGACGGGATAAATTCCTTCCGCACACCGTCCGATTCCGTCCGTTTTTCTAGTTTTATACCGCCCCGCGACGACCATTTCTTATCCTGCATTCACCATGGCCTCTGAAGAAGTACCGAGCACCGATATCATCACTCTCACCAGGTAACATCGGTGTCTTGTCAAAGTCACCCCAGTTCACTGCTCACCAGCTCTGTCACACAACAGACATGTCCTTTCGGACCAGCTCAGACTGGGCGCTGACGCTACGGGAGACTTGACGTTGCTGCTGACCGCGATCCAGACGACCTCCAAATTCATCGCGACCAACGTACGCAAAGCTCGTCTGATCAATCTGTGAGCCCCTTTTTCTGCCTCCACAGCATTCACATTGCTTGATTCACATCGCCGTCTACCCAAGCATCGGTTTAGCCGGCGAGACGAATGTCCAAGGGGAGGAGCAGAAGAAGCTGGACGTCTTGGCTAACGATATCATGGTCAATGCTCTGCGTGCTTCTGGAAAGACGGCCGTCCTTGTATCTGAGGAGTTGGACGACGCCATTTTGATCGAAGACAAGTACAAGGGCAAATACTGTGTCGTCTTTGACCCTCTAGATGGAAGTAGCAACATCGACGCCGGTGTCAATATTGGCACCATCTTTGGAATCTACAAAATTGTAGGCTGCCTTTCCTGGTTCCGGGATCAGCGAGCGCGGGCTAATCATTGTCATAAGAGGCCGGGCTCGCACGGCACTATAGAGGATGTTCTTAGACCAGGAAGTCAGATGGTCGCTGCTGGATATACGATGTAAGCCTATCTCGACGTTATATCATGGCTAGGCTCGGATTTAACGCACCGTGACATCAGGTACGGATCATCTGCAAACTTGGTTCTGTCCACGGGACAGGGAGTGAATGGATACACCCTTGATGCTGCGTTGGGCGAATTCATCCTCACACACCCTAATGTAAGTGCTCAATGGTCTTCCGATGAAAGGGAGCGAATGATCCTCCGCAGATCACGATACCTCCTCGCGGAAAGATTTATTCCTTCAACGAAGGAAATTCAATGTATTTCCATGCGCCTGTTACTGCATATTTGAAGTCCATCAAATACCCCGCAGCACCCAAGTCGCCATACAGTTCTAGATACATCGGATCTATGGTTGCTGACGTTCACCGCACGCTGCTGTATGGCGGAATCTTTGGTTACCCAAATGACAAGAAGAGCAAGAACGGTAAACTGCGGCTTTTGTATGAGGCGTTCCCTATGGCGTTCCTTACAGAGCAGGTATGTGATCTCAGTCCTGCTCTAAAATGAGAGTGTTGAACAGACTCAGGCGGGGGGTCTTGCGACGACCGGGACGACACGAATTCTGGATATTACGCCCAAGAGCATCCACGAACGGTGCCCTGTGTTCCTTGGGAGCCGGGAGGACGTGCTGGACGTAATGAAGTTCTACAAGGAGGTGCCAGCAGATTCTTGAAACTGTGTAAATTATTAATAGTGGGAATGTATTGCTAAAAAAGGATATGTTTGCGCGACGGCCTTGTAAATTAACAGAACCGTTTGGTTTCTACTTTTGGCAATCTCTTCACCGTTCGCAATTTTATGTCGCTCCGCATCAGAGTGCGCGCAAAATCTACGAAGGACGATGAGCCTCAGGTATCACGCACTCTCCAGAATGACCAAAAATCCATCATTCTTAGCGCGCTCGTGCTCCGTTTAGCTCTCAGGCACCATGCCGTCGTCCACCAATCGCCGCAAATTGACCAAACGCGGCCATCTCACGGTCCAATCTGACGACGAAAATAGTGACCGCTCACGGGACATAGAGAACTCTGCCAACATCCTACCGAGAAACGACGGTTCTTCACGCTCGCACATGGCCGAACGCCCTGATGGAGACAACGAGGCAGATGACGATTCACGCTTTCTTGACCCGCGCCTTGCTTCCTTCTCTGCAACCACCACTACTGCCAGTGCCGGTGCTCATCACAGGAGATCCAAAGGCATTGCCAACGACGCGCCTCCCCCTTCCCAGAAAAAACAAGCCATGAAAGAAAATGTCTCTGAGGATGAGTATGCGGAGGAGGAAGAGGAGGAGGAGGCTCACACAACATCGGAAGATGAGAATTATATGCATGAGACCAAGCGGCCCGCCAAAGGGAAGGGGAGGCAGAAACAGACGCCCTCCAAAAGCAAGAGCAGCTCAGATGTTCTTGACAGTTCCACAAAGGGCGAGCGCAAACCGCGCATCAAGGGCGAAGCTGCCATCGCAGCAGCCGCAGCTGGGACGAAGCGCTCACGGACGATGAAATCGAGCACAAAATCAGAGGATTCGAACGTCCTGGACGTTGTTGGCGACACATCCAATGCACTCGCCACGAGCCCACAGTCGCAGCCTCCGCCAAAAGAACCTTCATCACCGCCGGCGAAGAAGCGCAAACTACCCACGATCAAGAAGAACAAACCGGCCCCGTCTGTCGGACCATCTACACCATCCCACACCACAACCTCGAAATCCACAGTTTCCACAAAGCCAAACGTTTCCGATGTATTTACGCCCACGACCCCGACTGTGCGCATGACGCCTGCCATGGCTGGCAATATGGATTTTGACTTGAGAAATGCGTCAGTCTACGCAGAGTTGTTCGGAGCGGTGAGTTTACGGTTTTGTCCTGCGAGACCAAACCGAGCTAAACCTGGCTCAGTCGGGCGGCATTGCCCCCGTTCTGGATTAAGTAGACGAGAGAAGGATGAGGAAAGACGCAGAGAACTGAATAAAATGAGAGATGAAGCAAGAGCCAAGAAACTGGCTGAAACGGTTAGTTGTCAGGAAAGTCTGTGCTTCTGTGCGCGGATTGATGTCTTCTTTTTAGACGCAGCCTTTCGATTTGCAAGCTCAGTACGAGAAGATATCGCGGTTCGAGGAAAAGCTTAGGCAAAGTCGGAGTTCTGCAGTGTATCCCAACTTTCTTGCAGGCAAATGGCGAGAATTGTGGGATCGTCAGCAACGGAGAGAGTGTGACAAGGAACGACAGAACAGAAGTTGGGTGGAGTCGACGAAGGAAGATGGCGAAATGAATGAAGATTGACACCTGGTATGTGTATTTGCTACTAAGTGCCATCGATCCCTCGCGTGCACAATTCGCATAATTCATTTCTACTCAGATTTCCCGCTGTAGACAAGGCATAATTATATAGCAATATCAACTATCTCCATTGTGCAGTGTGGTCTTCAGTATGTCGGCGACTTTAGATATTTGTTCGGAGCATGCATCAAACCACATTTTATCAGGCGGATGTTGCGCGGGGCTAAGAGCCAACGCTCGCATGTCATTTTCCAATATGGATTGCTCCGATAATCGGAGGAACGCCTCTGCGGCGGAAAGAAGGGAATAGATAGCGCCTAGGTATGGGGTGAGTTGGCCGGAGATTTCGACGGTGTCCTGCGGTCCATATAGCGCGATTATAAATTCGTCAGAAGCGATTGCTAATGCGGCTGAATGAGACGGGAGCGCATCCAAGCACTGTAGGTGATCGGGAGATGATGAGGTTGATGTAACCGATGGTAGAGACAGCGTCTTTTCTAGCACATGCTTATGCAAGAGCGTCGAAAGGCGGACAATTGAATGAGCCTCCAAAGATGTTAATCACGAGTACACGAGGTGGCGCAGAATGAGACCAACCTTTTTCGTTCTGTCGAGCTCTTGAGGATTCAGCTCTTTGTTGGAAGAGATCCCCAGCTCCGCCCAGGCATCGTCGTTTTCGTCATTGGTGTTCTGGCCATATGCGTCTTGAGCATCGTTGATCATTTCTGCTACCTCTTTGAGAGCATCATCCAAGGAGTCGTGATCGGCTTTCAACCTTTTCTTCACCGATTCGAGATTGGTTCTCGAAAGCCCATTTGGCGCACAAGCTTTGTCGATCACGTCGTGAACTTCGCCAATTCTGACGAGATAGTCATCAGAGGCCGGGGACCGATTTATGTTGTCCAGAAGGCTTTGCGATAATGCTTTGACTGAACGAAACACATTTTGGGTCAACGATGTGATTTCCTGAAGCAACGTTGCGCCTATATTGGGTTCAAAGAGATTGACGCAATGTAATAGTGCAGAAACTTGCGAGGAGACGTCGTTCAGAGGGGATATAGCTGCGCGGTATGTCGGAGATGGAGGTTTTAGGGCGAGAGCCACCTTGGTCGTTGATGCACGGAGAAGTGACAAAATGGAGATCAAGTCCTTGTGAAGGACCAGTGGATCAGAAGCTAGCCCGGAGGAAAGGGAATGGTGTATCGAACTGTGTGCATCATCGCAGCACGAAATGAGCAGAGAGAGGGCCGACGAGACTACAGAACTGAGGACGACGACGACTAGGACGACAAGAAGGCTCACCGTTCTGCTTGTCCATTTGAGGGACGAGTTGAGTCACGTGCAGAATTTTTCGATGAGGCGTCGCTGCCGCTCTCTGTCCGTCATTCCTCCTCCTCCAGCACGTTGGGATGGTCTGGCAATCCCTCGTACGTCTTCATTACCTCGGTCGTTATGCTCGTATACTCACCTCCTTGTCCACAGCTTTTGGGTGCCTCCCGTCTGCCGTTGCGGCGGATACCTTCGGTCACCCGTCACATTTCTTTCTCCATCCTGCATCCCACCCGTCGTATACCACATTCGCGTATTTTGTCCCTTGCTCTCCCCAACCGGAGTCTCTCTCTTGGATCAATCTTCTCTCGCTCTCAACCCAATTCAATACCTCCGCCCCAAGTCGTCGCGCACATTACTCGCCTAGAAGCCGAGGCCAACGTTAACCCCCATGACATCTCAAAGCAGCTAGCTCTTTTCCAAGCCTTAATGGACACTAAGCTCAAATCGTCTTATGAGTTGATTATAAACCGTTGGGAGCGTACCTGCGAATTCGTACGTCACACTGCCTCATCCTCCATGCCCATCTCATCTGTGATATTCAGGACCAAACATCCCCTCTCATCCAATCGGCGCCTGCATTCCAAATATACTTGAACTCCCTAGTACACACTGGCCAAAGGGCTTCGATTAATGCTGCAGTTCGCAGAAGGGACAGTCTTCTCACAGAGATCGCGCCGTTCGCTGCTCCAACCACTGTGTCTGCTACTAACGCGGCCGCCAACTCCACTGACACTGCCACTCCCGAATCAAGCCCTGCCGATCCAGAGTCCTCTAGTCTTGTCTCTCGCACAGCTAGTCCCAAGCAACCCACCAGTCAAGACATCGCACATGCGGTTTTGGCCTCTCATGCGGAGAACTCTTCCCTTGGCACTTACCCAAACGCGGACTTGGCGAAACTAAATGCTGCCTTTGACGCGAGCGGTTCGTCTGCTCCAATTCAGGTGTCTATTGTGGAAAGTGAGTACTCAATGTTTGTCGACTAGGGCTTGCGCGCATATAATTTGATCATATGCAGGAAAAGGTTCATGGATTCCTCGGTTGATTCGTTTCATCGCTTTGGTCCTAGTCGGTTCTTTCTGTATGACATTTTCCCTCTCTTCGGCATTCATCAATTTCTCTTATGAAATTCGTAGTCTTGCTTGTCGTCCTTTCGGTCTTCTTTGAGAATACCGGTTTCATGAAAGCTGGTCCAAAGCAGTACCAGTTCGAACCAACGGAGGGGAATACTGTCAAGTTCAGTGACGTGCACGGGGTCGATGAGGCGAAGGACGTGCGTCGAATTCATTATACAGATATTTCATTCCTCCTCTTATATGCACTACGTCTAGGAACTTCAAGATGTCGTCGCGTTCCTTAAGGATCCTACAACGTTTTCATCGTTGGGTGGCAAGTTGCCAAAGGGCGTGCTTCTTACAGGGTAATTGCGAGCCACCGTTGTCAGCTTGGAATATTTTCATACACGAACTTCTTATAGCTCACCGGGAACTGGTAAAACAATGCTCGCTCGCGCTGTCGCGGGAGAAGCTGGTGTACCCTTCTTCTTCGCTTCTGGGTACGGTCTCTGTCCGATCTTCCAGTCATGCCCGTTCACAACCCCCAAGGTCTGATTTCGAAGAGATGTTCGTTGGTGTCGGTGCGAAGCGGGTACGGGAGCTGTTTGCCGCCGCTCGCAAGAAGGAACCTGCTATTATTTTCATTGATGAGCTTGATGCCGTCGGTGGGAAACGTAGCAGTCGTGATCAACAGTACATGAAGCAAACTCTGAATCAGCTTCTTGTTGAAATGGATGGCTTCCAACAGAACGAGGGTGTCATCGTTATTGCTGCTACCAACTTCCCTGAGAGTCTCGATCAGTAAGGGCGCTCATCCTTTTTTTCTGCTGTCATAGATTGATGGTCCTTTGCAGGGCGCTTGTCCGACCCGGCCGTTTCGACAGAATCATCGCCGTACCACTCCCAGACATACGTGGAAGAGTCCAAATTCTTCAACACCATATGAGGAACGTTACAGTTAGCAAAGGAAAGACATCAATTATTCTTCCATTCTCCACCGCTCGCACTAATCTTTCTTATCCCATGTATCTAGATGTCGACCCCAAAGTCCTTGCACGTGGTACTCCAGGTTTCTCCGGCGCTGATCTCCAGAACATGGTAAAGTGGGTGCATCATACTTCTTTGTTGAGATACAATCTCATATTCGTTCAGCCAAGCTGCCATTCAAGCTTCAAAGGAACGAGCCACCGAAGTTTCCCTTAAGCACTTTGAATGGGCCAAGGTGTGATTCTGTTGCTAATCACGAACAACATTTTGAACCACGCTATCAGGACCGTATCTTAATGGGCGCCGAGCGCAAAAGCCAGTACATCGATGCGACGGCCAAACTTGCCACAGCATATCACGAGGTACGGTCGACATGAATTTAAGATACGGGATGGCCCGACTCCTGACCTACGAATTTCACAAGGGAGGCCATGCCCTCGTCGCCTTGTATACTGACGGGGCCTTACCCTTGCACAAAGTAACATGTGTTCCACGTGGTCATGCCCTAGGCTATGTAAGTCCAAGTGAAATCTACGCCCATCTCTCCACCCGCTCTAATGACTGATCGACTCCAACTAGACCTCTCTGCTTCCGGAAAACGACAGGACTTCCATTAGCCTCAAAGAATACTTGGCTGGTATTGACGTATCCATGGGTGGGCGTGTGGCGGAAGAATTAAGTAAGCAATTTTCTATTAAATCTTAGTAGAGAACATCCAGCTCATTTTTCGTACCTCTCAGTTTATGGAAGTGACAAGGTCACTAGCGGCGCCAGCTCAGACATCCTGAATGCTACAAGAACAGCTCGGTCTATGGTCAAGGTACTGACAATTAACAGCATCATTATCTCGACTAGAAATACTTACCGGTATCAGAAATGGGGCTTTTCCAAGCTCGGTCCGGTTTATTATGATGATCGTGACGACACCATCAGCCCTCGGAGAAGGGAAGAAATTGAAGACGAAGTGACAAAGTAGGCATATCTTTCTGATCCTAAGCTACCGACATGTCATTGGCAGACTCCATCATTTTCCACATGTCTGACGGATCACTGATATCCCTTCTCTCTTCACCGTAGGATTGTTCGAAGTGGTGAATCTCGTGCGATGGCTATTCTTACATCAAAAATCGATGAATTGCACCGGGTAAGTCATTACCGACACTTTTTTCGGTGTAGAATTCTTGAACGATACTTTCAGCTCGCGCACGCCCTTGTTGAACACGAAACATTAGACGCTGGGGAAGTTAGCAAAGTGATAAAAGGAGAGCCAATACGCAATATCACAGAAGTGCTAGAGGAGGATCTTTCCAAGTTAGAGAAAAATGCAGAGGCAAATGCATGAGCATTAGTGTGTCTTCCCGTGATCCCTGGTTCTGTCCTCGTTAATCATCCTAGCAAGGCTTAACAGTTTGTATCTATCCAATCTATTTGACGCACCTTTTCAGGATCTCGGCAAAAATGACGTCTCGCCTGTATTGACCATATTCTTCTATTTCTTCCATTTTTCCTTCTTTTTGAGAAAAGCTTCCGTGTAAGGGGCGGAGAATCTGATAGAAAAAGGAATGGGTTGTCAAAGTGTCAGAGCCGTGGAACAACGGGATTGATTTGGATATCATCGCGTCACGTTGATATCGATTTGCCTCATCGAGTTTTCAGTAGGTAAAACCCGGAGGTGTGGTGGAAGCGTTGTCTAACAAAAATATCTGCACTAGCATGAGGACACGAGCAACAGTTAGTTTCGGCAATCTTATCATGCGCCACAAGGCTTTTGCAAGCCTCCGAGGCATTCCCAAGAACCCCAACATCGCGAGGGAACTTTTCTATAAAATAGAAGAAAGGCACTGTAAGCCAACGGATCTTCCACAGATCTTCTCGTAACAAACGTGATTTTGGGTCCAGAATGTCTTCCTGCACCCCGACATGACCGCCTGATCAAGCAAGGCCGACATCATCAGGCAATCGTTCCAGCCGCTATATGCAAGGAAATGTTTCCATCATGAATGCCTTTCTATTCGAAGCAATTGAAAAAACATCGATCTTCTGAATCCCCAATCATGACATGTATGCTTTGAACATTATTTCCTTCGGGATTAGCTGCGGCATTTTCCTGCTCACGATGCGCCAACCCGAATTCGCTGATTTGCTGAGCATAGAATGAATAGGCCACCAAACGCTAATGATAACCAGCATCGATAACCACGGATTTCGCATACCGTTATAAAGCTGTGGAAATGGCCGGAGCCAGAACGCATTTGAGTCCTTGAATTGGTTGACACTCATCCTGATGACGAAAAGGCCTGCGGCCACAACACCAAACATAACAACACCAATGCACATGGACCCCTCGCCTTGCAGCATACGTGTTCGCGCTCAGCACATATGGCTGCAAGCGACACATCTGCTTGAATGATGTCAAATTCTAATAAGACTGGACCCGTCGAATGAACGGGCAATGAGTGCTTTGGCCCATGTTTGTCGGACCTGATGTGCCTCGACCACGACCTTCGTTGTGGAAACTTCACAATTTACGTACTCAACGATTCTGGTATTTCTGTTTCTACGGTTCATCTCAACCCAGATCTCATCAATGGCGTGTTATAAACGTAGCGAGTGAGCCACGCTTTTACGACAAAATCTCGATAATATGAAGCATCCATTCAAGGGTAACATGAGATCCACGTCCATAAATGGATAATTTCTGGACCCTCAAGCAGTCCAGCCTACCGGTTTGCGGTTGGTTGGTTATTCATTTCTAGGTCAGATTGCTGGAATCTGCGCTCCCAATCGGACCGCGCGTGAGCTTTGATCCTCTCAGTATACGTTGAAGCCTTAAAAGGCGCTTGAATTTGTTTTAGAACGCCCTACTCAGCCTCCTCGCCAGCCATTCTCCTGCCGCTGCACATTTCGGTAAGTGAATCTTTTGAGCCAAACTCGCTGGACTGACGGATCTCTGATATGCTTCTCGTATCCTCCAACAGATTGAAGTCAAAAAAAAGCGATCATTCCACACACCTTGCTTACCTCCGCCGACAAAGACTCTGGCCAGAACAGTGAGTACACCAAGTCCGCGAATCATTCAGAGCGATCGAAACATTGTCAGAATGTGTCATCGACAACTTAGATTCGTGAGGTCGACAGGTTGCGGGCACCTGACATTTACCGGCGATACGACGATTGACTGCCAATCCCCAACTTGTTACATTAGCAAAGCACATCCACAGAACTGCTCGTCTTGCCAATGTCGCCGGTATTACGGTCAGCCGCAAAGGATAGTAACAAACGAGGTTCGTCGCTCAAGCCGACCCCGAGTGTTCTGTCACTGACAAGAAAGCAGACGCCTGGGAAATGCACCCAGTGTTCTTGACGATGGCATCACAATAACACTAGATCACGCACACGCACGAGCAGATGAACGAGGCATGCGAATTAATATGCTGTACCTACTATAATCCTTCTTTTCTCCTCTTGCTATGTTTAAATATCCAAATCGAAATCCACCAACATATGATCACTGATACCCCCATCACCATACTCGTCATCTCCCATCTGGTTGAGATTCCGCTCCGCTTCCAATTCCAAAGCTTTCTGCTTCGCCTGAGCCTTTTCGATGTCTTCTAGAGTCCAAAGAGAGACGCCCGTTTGATTCTCGTTGGGATTCTGCGAGATCGTACGCATGAAAAGCTTCGAAAGTGTGATGGCCATATCGGTGGACAGGTTCGATGCGGTTTCGGTGATGTACTGATTGATCCAGCGGGGAAGCTTGGCCCGCTTGTCAGCGCGAGCGAACCGCTAGCAGGTCGATGACTTAGACACACCTTCCAGTTAAAAAAAAGGGAGACGAACCTTATCCGCAAACACCATCAGTCCCCAGTCTGTTTTACCTCTCAGGACGCGACCAACACATTGCGCCGCATTGCGCATAGCGTCAAACCCTAAAAACTCTGATTCTCGTATGCGATATGCATCCCGTAAGTATTCTAGACGAGCTCTCAAAATGCGACTTTCCGTGTATTGATAAGGCACGCTAACCACAGTCAGGAGCTTGCGAACAGCATCGGCAGTAAAACTTACCCAAACATTATGACAGCACGCCCATAATTATGATCAAAATCGATACCTTCCGACACCTTTCCTCGAGCGACGGAGAGTAGAACGGCTCCGCGGCCATTATCACAAGCCTGTCCAAATTTAATCATAGATCACTAGGGCATGGCTGATCTGCCACATACCCTGCGGTAATTTTCAAGTGCTATGCTTGTTTCATTGGCATCAGGTGTTTCGACAAATATGAGTTTGTGTTTCCAAACTTCATTCAATATGCCCTGTAGAGTCGGTTACGGATAGAGTTCCGAACGCAAGGAACTAATACTTGCCATATCATTCCACGCGGCTACAATCGATTCCATATAAAGATAGCTCGGAAAGAAAGCCACTATTCCATCTGGAACAATTTTGCTGTATTCGACGAGAATACTTCCAAAATTGCGCACGACAGCAGGATCGTTTCTGACCTCAAACCGCGAGCTAATTGCGACCTGATCACTGCCTCTTGTTATGACCTGCACATGCATTAAAGGTTGAAAGTCCCACAAACGGCGCAAAACTCACTAACGGCAGAAAAGCATTGCGGGTCAAAGTCATCGTGTACGTTTCTTGGACGACTGGTGTGAACTGCAACATTTTAGGGTACATATCTAAGGGCGAGATCGTTCCAGAGGTGATAACAACGCTGCTAAATCGCTCGAAGACGGGTTTGATGGCGAGAGAAGGATCGAGGCAACTATTGGTGGGATGGTTATCAGGCAAAAGAATGGACATGAGAAAAGAAGGCAGACAAACGTGAAGTGAAAGATGGGATTCGGGACTGTGGCATTATCGGTTTCAAAAGGTTCCAAGATGAGCAAGAAGCCTGATATGTCCGGCATGAGGAATGGGAACGATGGATTGCTTGAATCGCGTACCTTTCTCGTATGTAGCCACTAGAGTTGCAAAACTGGCAACTTTTTGAAGCGACGAATATTCGTCCAGTCGATTCAATTGCAGTGTTCGAATTAACGATTGGAGCCTTTCAGCGCAGAATCTGAGAAAGAAAATGTAAGCAGATGCGTAGTTTCAGAGCAGGGGAATGCCACACCGTAAAGGTCGCCTTTCAATGTATGTGATATCCTTCAAGTGTTGGAGAAACGATAGGGGCGTCTCTGCAACAACGTGCAGCACACGCATTCTTGTCTACTCGGAACATCAACGCTTGCTGACGTAGCGCAACGGCGATGCATGAACGTCACCTTCAGGTATTCAATGAATCGTTTGAGGAAAGCGACAAAGTGTTCAGCTTTTCGAATATTTCCCGGAACAGCCTCTTTGAGTAGATCATCGGGAAGGACTATGCAGAGCATAATCGGAAGCTGTCTAATTTAAAGTTAAAGGAGTCGCACCAGGATTCGTCATGAATCCGTCGGTATCTCGCTCTTCCTCGATCGACTCTTGCAAGCCTTCAACAAGCTTAGCATACTCGTCTTGAAGCTTTGCGGCATCAGTGGTTTTTATTCTAGAAAGTTTTCATTGCATATTCAGAAGTACAATGCAAAGATACATACTCTTCGATCTTGTCGCTCAGTCTCCCGACACTACGAGTGGCAGAATCCAGCATGGGTCGTGTCAAATCTATGCTCAATGATTCTATGCAGACATTGTCTGTTATACAGTGAGCATGGGGTGATCATGAGCAGATGCTCCACCTTACCAATGTTGTGCGCCTCGTCGAATACAACAATTGAGTCCTTCGACATCTCTTTTGAGACTTGTTCCGCTACTTTAGGATCTAGCAAGTAGTGGAAAGAGTAGATAATGACATCTACAAAAGGCATCTAAGGGCGATCAGCGTTATTCATGTCGGCGGTAGCGGACTTGCCATTCGTCGCACAGTAAAGTACGGACAAACACCCTTGTCATGTCCATACTGGAGCACATCAGCCAGAGTCCATATGCCAGGCGGAATCAGGCTTCCAGGTTCCATCTTGTTGAGATTCTAGAACAGTGATCTGAGTAATTATGCGACATATTGATAACTACAGTGCATACCTCATGCCAGTCGCACAGTTCGACGGAACCAGGATCGTTTCTCCCCTTTTCACAAACAGCAGAATTGGTCAGGTCTCTGCATCGTGCATCCACTACTTTTCCTTTCTTCTCTTTAGAGACCTAGCAACGAAATTGATTTGAGCAATTGTCGAACCCAAATTTACGAACTAGCGCACCTCGGGATGAATACACAAGTTCTTCCGGCTTGTCAAACCCAAACCCACGAAAGACCTCTCCTTCTCCTTTTCATCTTCTGTCTCGGCCTTGGATATCCTGTAATCCATCAGCCGCTTCAATTCCTTTAGTGCCTTCTCGATCTCGGGGACCGTTCGTGAACAGTAGATGAGTTTCCTGCGTTTGGGATAAAACTGAAAATACAAGTCAGTTTAAATGGATGAGCAATGGAAACCTTTTCACCTGCTGGTAGGAAACGATCAGCGACAGCAGGGACACCGTCTTGCCAGTACCGGATGGCATTTCCAAGACGCAATGGCCCTTTCGCCGAGTTTCATGGGAGTCTGGAAACCGAACGAAGAAGGAACACGCACAGTAGCATCAAGGGTCTTCTTCAGATCACACATGTAGGCATATTGCTCTTTGAAACTACATAAGAGTGAGACGCCTCAGGAACATGAGTGGACCATACCTGGGTATATCCGGTCGTAAGGAAAGATAATCTATGGGATTTGAGCACGAAAAGAAAGGACTTTAAGAACAGGAACACACGGGTAAATCGTCGATGTAAAATTTCATGATGGTAATACAACGCAGAGACTGCAGCCGTCGACTGCTTTTTGGACGCGTCCTGTCATCGACTCACTCACATTGCCACGTGACAATGCAGTAGTATTTCAAACATCTCTTCGACACGTTTAGACTATTTTCCACATGCGTTTCCTCGTTCCTCCGGTATCGTTACTAACAAGACAGTACAGGAAATTAAAGTCCCATGGCAAGAAACATGAAAGTTCGTATTTAGTCTGGACCAAAGTTCTGCGATGCCTGTTGCATGACACCGATCACATCAGATTCACTAGAATCAATGTATGTCAGTTATCTCGGTGGCTTTCGACTCATATATGTTCTGGGTTACCCTTGGCCTGATATGCCATAACCGTCATTTGGAGATGTTCCCGTCACGTCCTCATTAGGGGCGACGGGTGTGTTCGTGATGGAAGGTTGTATGGGTGTTCCAGGTTGGGCGGTAAGGTTTCCTTGACTCCACTATAAAATATCTATGAGGTGCGCGCATCTCAATTTTACCAGGAGAGGTCACCTGGTATTGTATCATGCCAAGCACCCCTTGCAGCTGACCAGCTGAGCAACAGGGTAAGTCATTGGGGCCATCACTGGACGGCAATGAGCTTGCCTGCTAGCCATTGACGGTATGCATCATCACGCAATTCATCCGTAAAGCCAAATACCTGTTCAATTGCGGGGTCGGGTGCTATGGGTGCAGTGAGCGTCGCCAATTTGCCGAACGTTCAAGAAAATCATACTTTGATCTGGTCCGAAAGGCGCAATGGTTGAATTAAATGGTGTGAAGAAAGGTCGGTTGCCGGCTGTCACTAGACCAAAACCAATGAGGGTTATTGGCTTCCCAAATCTGAAATGGATGTCGGATAAATGGTGATGACGGACTTGTTCTTGGACTCACAGCTGTGCAGTTGCCGCTTGCTGCGCAATCCATTTCAAGCCGATTTGCACGGTGTTGTTAAACGGAGGGAGCGTAGGATCACTGTTACCATACGAGTTTTGGTCGGGGAACAATTGGAAGGAACCAAAGCCGATCTGAGGAATATTGATGATGTCCTCGCTGTCCACTCCATGCGAACCATCAAAGCTTGACATGTCGAGTCCTTCATCCTGACGTCTTGCCGCTTTGTTGCAATCACCACAATTAGTCTGAAGACGTGGTGAACCACCGACACCTACGTGTTGCAACCCATTTACCACGGATTCGAACACCACCCGCAGGTGTGTCACTGCTCCGCCTCGCCAATTTTCTGAACTTCTTCCAAGAATCGCGTTGCTGCTTCAAGATTGTACCCTTACTCAACGGTGCTAAGGCCCAACGGCGTGACCTTCCAGGTGCGGGGGATGGCCGCGGCGGCGGCGGTGCAGGTGGTGCCACGGGCGCGGGTGGTGGTGCAGGGACTGTTCTAGGGAAGCGTTTCGGGCAGCCCATGCAGAAGAAGCCCTGATGACTGGGAAAGTGACTGTCAGCCGAAGCTGTGCAGGGGAACAGACAAAAAGACGGTCACCCAGAAGCGACGAGATGGTTTGGATCCACCGTCTTGATATGTTGCGCCATCGTGGAATGCCAATCGGTGACAACGAGTGGGTTGCACGAAGGCGCAGACCCCATTGTTGAATTGCACCTACGTGGTATAATTGCTTGGACATTCATTTCTTTTTTGTGCATGGCATACCTAGGATCGTTCGCAATTTCCCTATACAGAGTTAGAATTTATGCTAATAATTAAAATAATTAAAATGGTAACAACTAACCAAGCCAACACTGAGGATTGATTGGCATAGCGCGATGCTATAACTGAGGTATAGTTTTGGAAGGCGTTAATCAGCGTTTGATTGACATAAAATTGGTCGTGGGCTTGAATGTCTCCAAGCTGTCGTACGTAAACGTCCATACCCCCTGTTACACCCATGATCAGCCTTCGTATGGTGCTGCTCCTCAAGGATCTCAGCACCAACCGTAGTCGTTGCTCAAGGTGCCGCGCGGGTGCACTGAACTAGGCACTGGCATTATCTGGCGGCGTTGCATCCCCGAGAGGGGCACCGGCACAGTTTCATTCGGCAATGGGTTCCAATTGTTGGTGAGTGACAACAGCAGATATATACCGTGTTTCTGGGCTAGCTGCACGACCTTGTCGAGCCTTTGCAAGCCGTTTGGTCCATCGTTGATCCTCGTTGTGCCGTTGGCGATAAGTTGGAACCAAGTTCCGTTTTCAGGTATGGAGGTGACATCTTTCAGCGATGATGGAGCAAATGATCAGTCCGGCACGGCCTAGCTGCGAACGAGATGTGGAGAGACCGACCATTAAATGCCCAAGTTCTAACGACCTTGATGCCGGCAGCGGAAATGTTGCCCAAGGTGTGGTCAATGTCCTCTTCAGTATTGAGGGAAGACAGCCAATAGGCATTCGTCCCGATGAACGAAAACGCGCTGTATATACCGAGTTACGAGCGGAGGACGCTGGGAGAGAATGGATAGGCATGCCTTCCGTTCACGAAGAACTGGCCATTCTTGCTGGTCACAAAATGGGATGGAGGTCCGCTGTTGTTTCTCCTGGTCAAGGCACCATTTGTTGCAAAGGCGGCACCGATGGAGAGGAGCTGCCAGAGGAAGAGGCAGAGCATCGCAGCGCCTTCTCTAACCTTGGTGGGGGAGGTAGAGGGGACGACAGAAGAACGGTATCGGTTGGCCGAAATTTCATTTCATCAGATGGCGTTTTCTTCGGCGCGGATAGACGCCCTGAATAACATTCTGACATGAGCCCACGGCCGCTAGAAGGGCCCTGGCACATGTTGAGATCAAAGAACAGGTTCAAAAATGGATAGAGGCACAACGTCGGTGGGAAGGTCTGTCCGTCCGTGTGACTGCGTCCTTGGACAAACATCCCGAGTGTCTCGGTCAAACCCTATGCATGTCTTCCGTCATCGTCTCTTGATTCCTCTCAGACTATCCAAAGCTCGCCCATGCGCAACAGCACCATATCGCAGATACGCACAACAGGCGAATGAAAGACCGCCGTGGCGCCAGGACACCACCCCAGAGCCCTCGGTCTTTATCGAAGAAAACTTTGCCAAACACATCCTCTTCGTCTTGGGAGTATCAAGGCGCTTCTTCAAATTTTCGCTAATAGGGCTATCCGTTCTTGGCTTAACCGTTGCAACAGCATATGAAGGCGCTCATCAGTGGGTGGAGCATGTCGGACTCGCTCCAGAACGCGACGCTGATGCGCTGAAATGGGAGTGGGACCTTGAAGCAGAAAACTGGACTGGGAGCCCTGAGACAGGTGGCACTGATCCCAATCTGGGCATCAAAGGACGGCACATCGTACGCGCTGCGTGGATGGCCTACAATTGGGGCGTAGGATATAACACTGCCGTCATTGGCACAGAAGTCGAGCACGCGGAGGGGCTTCTCGGTCCCGGCGGTCTCAATCTCATCGACGCCCGCCTACAGCGGACCGAAGATTTTCTAAAGTCCGCGAGCGAAATCGCCGAGCGGAGGATGACCAGCGACAGCTTGGCCCCGCATATCCTTACCGAGCTCGTCGCGCTACGCGCCTCGGTGTTAGAGCGGCTTGGGCCCAAGCTTCTGCCGGAAGCGAAAAGTCAGTATGAGCGCGTATGGGCTATGTTGCCTGGAAAAGGTCTTGACGCTGCGCGCGTCGCTTCGAAGCTTGGGGACGTCACCTCGCGCATGGGCCCAGCGGACGAAGCCGTCGCCTGGTGGTCGCGAGCGTTCCGCCTCCTGCTCGGAGATGCCTTTGAAAATGTGCGGGACTTGCCCAATGCCCTCGCTGCGAAACCTGCCTCTCCGGCAGCGCAGCGCCTTCTCTCCAATGCTCTGGTGTCACTTTCCGCATTCTACGCCAAAGCCGGCCATTTCCGACAGGCACAAGGCATCGAAGAAGCGTCTCTCAACATGCTTCGCTTGATTCCTCACCCCGAGTCGCTTTCAGCCGCTTCACCCCCTCAGGCGCTTCATTCGCTGTACCTGCTCCAGCGTTCATCTCTGCTGTCCATTCACCTCGCCGAAGTCCTCCATGCGCAGCGAAAGCCTGCGCAGGTCTCCCTACAATGGTTGGGATCCGCGGCCGAATCATCAGAAAGGGTAGCCCACGCTCTCACCGGCCTTCCTGTTAACTACCGTGAGGGCTTCGGTGTGAGAAATCCCATCCCACATCGCGAGAAAAATTGCCTTCTTTCTGCCTACACCAATTCTCGATCCATGAAGAAGTCAGCTGATGGATTGCTTCGTGATGCGAGGAGGACCGCTGCTGAAGCATGGAACCTGATGGGCATTTTGAATGAATCGCGAGGCAAGAACCATGCAATCGCTCTGCAATGCTATGAGCGCGCCATTCGGTGGGCGGGAACGTCTGCTGATGATTTGCAAGACATCGAACCCGCAGAGGAGACCCTGGCCACAGAATGGACAACGTATTGGGGAAATTACAAGCGACTCAAGGATGCCCTTGAGGAATCAACAAAAATGTGATTGCGGTGCCCTTTGAAGACTCTTTCTACTCATTTGTGCAGAATGGCAAATGATCAATTCAAAAATAGTCATGACAGAATCAGTAATGCGAGTTTGCCACATCAGGGTATACAGTTGGAACCAAGAATCCCGCCTTTATTACTTGTTGCCCAGTCCGCTGAGGTTCCAGATGAGCCTGTTGCGGACATAAGGTAGAGAGCCAAGCAACCAAAAATCCAATAATTCAAGTTGAAAATGAGGGTATACCCCAAGGCGTTGACAACGCCCATGATCTTTTTGGTGAAACGAATGGTAGTCAGGGCACGCTGTTTCCGCGACGCCGCGTAGTCGGCAAGGATCCTGCCGTCGTATCCGGTAGACTCTGCGGTTTGCTTGATATGGCCGATGAGGACGGGACCGAGGCTGATGGCGTCACGAATACCGAGGTTCATTCCTAGTCCACCAGCAGGAGCATGGATGTGCGCCGCGTCGCCAACGAGAATGATCTGACCACGTCCGGACCCATCTGAACTTTTGTTGGTGCCAATACGGACGAGGAATTTCTCGGCTACTGCAGCATGGGTCCTGAATCTGGTGGACCATACCACGTCTTCGATTCGAGGGGAATCCGGGTTAGATGAAGAGAGCTGAAGAGGGCCTTGTGCGTCGAGATGCTGTTGAAGAAAGTCTGTTGGCGGGTTTGGAGAAGGTGTCCCTGAAGCATTGAATCCAATTCTGTACACGGGCTTGGATGCTTGAGAAGGCATCGGCAGTGGAATTATCAGAAAGAATTTTTTCGACGATGCAGTGCCCATGATTTTGCTCTTGGGCAAGAGGGGATGGTCTGAGGAAAAAGTCACATCCGCGAAAATGATCTGACGGAGCATTGGATCAGGACGGGTGTCCGGACCGTCAGGATCCTCGAACTTGATTCCGGCTATTGACCTGATCTATGATAAAGATGAGTATATAATATATAATGTATATTTTATAAATGTTACTTGCCGCAGAATGAGCACCGTCTGCAGCGACGACATAATCTGCTGTGATGACATCACCATTCTCAAAAGTCACCTCGAGTGTGTCGTCATCTGTATTTTTGATTCCGACAGCCTTCTTTCCACGTTGGACTGGAATGTTCATTCGTTTCAGCTCCGCCTCGAGAATGCGTTCCGTCTCGTATTGCGAAATCAGCAGTACGAATGGAAACTCGGTGTATGACTTCAACGACGAAAAGTCAGCAGACACAAACACTCTGCGTCGGTCTCGTAACTCCATTCCATTGCCTTTGATTCCTGCATTGATCAGGATCTCTGCGCATCCTACGGAATTGAGTGCCTATGTCCAAATGCTGAATCATAGCGTCCATGAATGAACACAAATCGGCTGACCTCCACAGTCGCTGCGTGGATCGTCATGGCACGCGATGCCACCGAGCGAGTCGCCACGGCTTCCACAATGACGAAATCGCGAAAGCCATGTTTAGCCAACGACATGGCGGTCGCTAACCCAGTTGGGCCAGCCCCGATGATGAGAACTTTGGTTTGAGCAAGATGTGCCATTTTGAAGAGAAAGAGTACATGAGCACGGTCCTTTAAATCCAGTCTTTGCGAGTGCTCAGATCCATACACGCCAACCAACAACGGTAGAGCGGCAAAGCGGTTGGTGTGCTTGATGACCAATGCTGATCACGTCAGCAGACCTCGCCCAATCGTCCTACCCGTATTGACTTGTAAATTACACAATGGCTAGCGTTGCAGCAATCAATGTCGAACGATTCCTTGCGGACAAGTCTGCTCCTTTCTGCGGTCTCGACATCGCTAAATCTTTCGATCAGCTAAGGTTGTCTTTCAACCGATAACAGCATCCAAATTCGCCTTCTTACGAACTTGGCACAGCCAACAAGAGAAAAAATACACCCATTATCTCAACTTGGCATCCTGGGCTGGTGCTCGCATAATTCAGGGTATCCGCAGAGCTCCCCGTTTTCCGCATCGATTTGCTCTGATCCCCTCCAACCTATGCAGGACAATGGACACCCCAAGCGAAAGATCTCTATGATCTCCTCATAGCCACATTCAGCTCCAATGGAGATCTTGCTGATCTGACAGAATTAAAAGCAGGCTCTCGTCTTTCTGACGAGGAGTGGGAAGATCTGCTGCAATACACCGCCCAGGTTGCCTCCGATCCATTCTGGCCGGGATTTCTGCTCCCCTGACAGCGCTCATTTAGACGTTGAGCAACCTTGTGAACTACAGGTCGTTTGGATTCACCAAAATAATCCCGCGGGTCCCCGCAGATAAATTTGAAGCGATCGTTACTTATTCTGCCAAGTCCAACGGCCATGCCCTTGAGCTATGGAACAAAGCAAGTTGCTCAAATTCAAACGTCCGGAAACGGCGAGCTAAGCACCTCTACAGCTCAAAGACCACATTTACGCATTGGCTCCGGAAGAAAGTCTGTTTGTTGGAAAGCGAAATCTAGGACACGTTACAAATTATTACCTTGGTCAAGTCATCTCCGATTCGGAGGTCGCTGCGGTACAAGCGGCGGCTGAGAAACTCGGCGTGGACGTCCTAAATACCAGGTATAGGCTGCCTTATTGATATATATATATGCGATATTTAACCTGATGAACGGCTAGAGTCTTAAAGAATGAACAGGGGGATTTTACACTGCTGGTTGCTTCGGCCAAAACTCAGCCTTCGGCTATTCATGATGTTGATTCTGACGAAGGGAAGATCAAGCTCACCGTGCAATACGGAGATTTCTCAGATGCTCTCCAGGCCAGCATAAACGCCCTTTCAGAGGTTTGTGCTTCTTCGCCGCCAAGGAGCATTCTTTGTCCGACTCTCTTCGCAGGCAAAGAAGTATGCCGCCAACTCCAACCAAACGGCTATGATTGGAGGATACATTAAATCGTACGTCTACCTCCATTTTGTCTCCTGGCAATTTTGCCAATGGCCTCCCTTCTCCCTAGCTTTGAGACTGGATCCATCCAAGACCACAAAGATGCATCGAAATACTGGGTGAAGGACGTTGGTCCAGTAGTGGAATCGTACATCGGAGTATGTGTACTCTCTCTTCTTGCCCTAGCGCCTGATATTCATAATTCGGGAAGTTCGTCGAGACTTATGTCGATCCTTATGGTGCAAGGGCGGAATGGGAAGGTCGGCCCCAACGTCTTGCATGATTCCCGATCGATATTCAGATGTCTATCTATAACCAGGCTTCACTGCGATCGTGAACAAACAACTGAGCGCTAAATATGAAGTTCTCGTGAACAAGGCCCCCGATCTTATTAGAGACCTCCCTTGGGGCAAAAATTTCGAAGTTGATGTATTCCGCAAACCTGACTTCACCGCGTTGGAGGTGGTGTCCTTCGCTACGGGAGGTCAGTTTGTTATAGCTCCCACTCGCAGCGTATGCTCAGTTTGCGTCTAAGGCATCCCTGCTGGAATCAACGTACGCACTTTCACTCTCTAGGAAATCAATGTTCACTGACCTTACCGTTATATTTAGATACCGGTATATTGCTATTTTCTTGGCGCGAATCTAACAACAATGAACAGTCTTTCCTTACTGACAGAATTATTACGACGTCAGAGAATCCACTGGGTTCAAGAATGTATCGCTAGCCGTAAGTCAAGGCTTCGCCTCAGCCAGGCGTAGCGTGCTCACATTGATATCTTACTCAGAATATCCTGGCTGCCAAGGCCCCGAGTTCGTCGCCATTCTTATTTATTGTCCTGATACCTGTCCTGAAGGCCATCAGGTGAAGAGCTTACGTTTGTCCATCCCGACGATGTTGCATTATACAATGCCTGGGACAGTAAAGCGTTCGAAGTGCAGGTTGCCAATCATGAGCTGCTGGGTCATGGCTCAGGGAAGCTATTCGAAGAAGGACCGGATGGAAAATTGAACTTTGATCCGCAGAAGGTACGTTGAAGTTGTTATGATTTTCTGCACGCCGGCTCATGGTAGGTCAGGTCATCAATCCCCTTACTGGGAAAGCAGTGTAAGGACTTCCTTGTGGGAGGTGGTGAAGTCTACAACTTTCACTCGCTCGTCTAGAACGTCCTGGTACAAGCCTGGTCAGACACCTGGTTCGGTCCTGGGCGAGGTATCCTCTTCAATGGAGGAATGTCGCGCAGAGACCGTTGCATTGTTTCGTCAGTCTTGTACTTTTTTGTGTCGATGGTGATCTGATTGTCGCTTTAGTGGTCGGGAATTTGCAGATCCTGGAAATATTTGGCGTACGAGTTGTCCCTTTTCTTTGGGGCATTATTGATCTCATGCCTCCCGCAGTATGTCGAGAAGCAGGACATTGAAGACATACAATATATCACTTACTTGCTCATGGCAAGGGCAGGCCTTCGGGCATTGGAGTTTTACGACCCTGCAACTCAGAAGCATGGCCAAGCGCACATGCAAGCCCGGTATGCTCAGAGTTTGGCTCAAGCGACTAACTCTGATACTTACGTTTCCGCAGACTCGGCATCACCCAACATTTGATCAACTCTGGTATTGCCTGGCTTGAGGAAGTACGAAATGCCAACGGCGAATTGGAAAATCTCTACATTCGTGTATGTCAGAATGTTATATTATATCCGTCGCTGCACTTTTTCATTTGTTGCTGTCAGGTCAACAGGGCCAAAGTTCTTTCGGATGCCAAGGACGAAGTTGGCAAGCTTTTGATAGACTTGCAAGTACGGAAGAGCACAGCTGATGGTCCGGGAGCTCGCGAGTTTTACAACAAACTGACGAAGCCGATCGCGGGCTGGGAAGGCGAAGTTCGAAACCTCGTCCTGAAAAAGAAACAGGCAAGCCCTTAGATGCATTATCATCATGACGAACTTGGCTGATGATGAAATTCCTGTCATAGCCAAGGAAGATCTTTGTTCAGCCGAATACCCAAGTTGTGGACGGAGAAGTGAAGCTTAAGGAATACCCTTTGACGTGTGCCGGTGCAATTCAGAGCTTCATCGAGCGAAAGCTATAAGGTAGTCGTCATGTTCCATTACGTGCAAAGCGATGTATGATATACTTGATAAATAGTGGGGAATATGTTATGAAGTCTCGCGAACCATGCTAACCACAACTGTGACGCTGTCAATGTGAGGCCATCAGCAAATTTCTTGGTATAGAGATGAAAAAATGCTCAACTCATCAAGTTTCTGGGCGCAGTGAGGCATGAATTAATATGTAAACGATAGGATAAAATGAAGACATACCCCTCCGCGGAAGAACATTCCCTGCCTTGCTGCTTCCCCTGTACATAAAAAGGTGTTAGCAGAGCTTTGCGACATATGCGAAAAGGCACGCACTCTCAAACGGACTGACCCGAGTCTTGTTCATCATACACTGTCGAGAGTAATCTACTAGGCGATCTGCGATAGCTTGCACCTGCTCATCCTCGGGACCGCCATGCCGGGCAATTAGGGAGCATATTGTAACAATTTCGGATGGAAACACGTTGTCCACAAGGCCATCGGTCTATGCCAGGAAGTTAACGCATAGCAAGTGTTCGAGGGTGGCGACGCACATATGCAATGACAATATCTCCATCTCGCAACTTGGTCCAGAACGTTTCGGCCTCGCTTGGGGAATCAACGCAGGCTCTCGGAAACATTCGACGTGACCGCATGGGTAGCTTTGTTAGCTGCCTGTGTATCAAAATAGTTAGCATGTGTGAAACGCGTGATTATCGTACTAGAACTGACTTCGGGCAGTTGAAAAAATGGGTCTGTGCCCGCTGTTTGTAAAATATTGATGACGAACGAACGATCATGAAGCCACTGTCCCCTAGACTGAAAAGTAGATGCTTAGAGGCTGATGCGCGCGGAAGAGACATGTCGCTTACTTGGCCGAACGCAACACGCCAGTCGACGCGCTCATCGAAATTAGACACGCGGTGCTCGATCCTCAATTCATAATCTGTCAGCCGCTGTGCTTCGGAGACCGACGTGGGGGTCTTGGTATCTCACCGGCTTGTACGAACTTTTCTCGAAGAACGCCTCCATATGCTAGGTCTAAGCACTCGTAGGGTGTCATCTCCCACCCTTCTATCTGCTCTCTCTCCTCATAATCGAGCGTGGGGTCAACTTCGGGCTCACCCGCCCATGCATTTCGACAATACCGGTGGGCATGGTACATGAGTGCTTGCGAAAACAAGGATGGGTCGACGCCACTTTCAACCCATCCGCCGACTCCGTCTGCCACTCCGAACGACATGCCCTGGACGCGAGAGCAGTATAATGGTCAGCGGAAATAGGACGCGTTTTGCTGACGAGACCCACTGATTGATTGCGCATCTAAATTGGAGGAAAAGAAGAGATAAAAGCCAAGGCCAACCGGCGGGTAAAGTGGCTCAGCATGCCGACTCTAGAAGTCGAGAAGGAATGTGACGCAAACTCACCTCTTGCACATAAAAGAAATCTTCTCCAGCATCCTTGCTCCTGACTGCCTTCGGACGCGACAGCATTCGATCCCTCCAAGCGCCGACGAGCCCATCTGCAGGAAACGGTTGGGTCAGGATTTTCTCGGCGGGATTGGCTGGCTTCCCAGCCCAGCTGGCGCCAATGTGAAAGGTATATGGGCGACGAATGGTGGACATGGACCGTGACGACGTCTTCCTCGACCTGCGTAGAATCTCGCGAGTCATCGCCGGTCGAATATAAGATTCAATTGGTTTCCAACTCAGCATCTTGAATACGGAGTTGGCAAAGCCGGGACTGCTTAGCTTTCGATGCTGGGACAGCGTGTCCGAGCTATGTCACATGACTAATCGAAATATGGCGGACATAAAAAAAAGGATAGATATGTATTCCTTTCGAAAACATGATAACCAAATCGGCCGGAGAGAAAAATCCAAGGTTACGATATATTCTGGGATTGTGGTATACTCTTCTGTCGTTTTCCACCTTTGAAGGCTGCAGGTAGAACTGACTTGCTGACTCGTATGTTGGAGGCCACGTTCGCTGACGTGTCGAGTCGTAAAGCGCTCTTCGCATTGGCATGCAGCCGGGCAATCGCACCCTGAGCTCGAATTCGCCTTGATATTCCTATCATGGGCCGAGCAGACTCGTTTACTAACTTTGGGACAGGTTCTGACAGCCTTTCATCTGATATTCGCAAAATACGTCTTTGCTCGTCTAATATGCTCCACGGAGGTGGCGGACAATAAAGCATCAACGGCATGGCCTTGTTCGTTGATTCCGTTTCCATTTGCCAATCTCTCGAGATCGGATAGTCGCGGTCAGCGGAATAAAATGCTGACGATGGCGTCTGCGGGGATCTGTAACGCTGTCGGGGAATGTCTGGGCCGTAGAAAAACGCCGCATCTGATGATTTCAAATTTTTTTCTACAACAGCCTGGAATGAAGACGTTAACAATTTTCGGTTTTGAGTCCGTTTTGATGTGCTGTCGTAGGGCTTTTCATAATGAGAGGTGGGATAGTAAAGGCCTGCGAAGTTATCAGAATCTTTAGATGACGGTGTGTGATGAAGCGCGTTAAGATAAAGGATGAACGTATTTGGAGACGAAAAGAGCGGTGTTTGCGATTCTAACAGCGCCACGGCGCGTTCCAGCGGTGAAGGATGGTAGAAACTGGGATCAGGAACGCATTGAGAACGAAAGCGGGCTGGAATATGTTGACCTGGTTTGCAAGCCGTCTTTCGCAGATCTGGTTCAAGGCTTGGATCAACAGACATTCAAGTAGAAGGAGTGAAAACATGCCTACGACACAAAGGAGCGGAAATTTCTCCAGGAGTGGAAACACATCATGGTTAATTTTAGCGCAAGAATATAATCTCAAAATCCTGAGACACCATGGGCCAGAGAGTTGCCGGCCGAGTAATGCGACATCATCGATTATAGCGAGCGTCCCTGAGAGTACTTTCAATCCATAAGCGGAGAGACGCGTTGCGCTGCAATCCAGTGCGGTGAGAGAATGCAAATGCCTTAGATGATGGACGGTACTGTCATCAAGTTCCTTACACCGAGGAATATCGAGTACAGTCAGAAGAGAGAAAAGTGGAGTTGTTGCAACGCGTTGAAGGATCGGAATATGTTTGTCAGACAATGGGAGTTGGAGTCTCTCCAAATGTTTGGGAAGATTATTGTAGACTTGGACAAGGGTGATCCAGAGTCGAGGGTCCAGCGGGAGTGTTGAATCGGGAATCAAATCTGACGGAGTATTGGAATGAACGTTAAGGCGGAGGCCGAGGTGGCCAGCTTGTTCAGGCGTTTCGGCCAAGAGGCGTATACAGATCCACGATAAGGATGGAACGCGGTGCGATGGCACACTGGGCAAGGTATACGGACCAGGCGCGTAGGCCGGCAGGGTGTGCTCTTCGACGACGACGCCAGCATCGTCGATGGTGGTGGACCGAACTACACGGTGTAGGATGATCATGTTCGCCTGGAGATCAATTGATTGGCACCCAAACAAAGTCGTCGTCTTTCCAACCACGTTAGGTTCCCACGCTTGACCATACCTCTTCTCCCCATCTTCTGCTTGCCTGGCTAGCATTCAAAGCTTCCGTCACACTCTTTCCCCCAGATCGCTCTTTCTCTTCCTCCTGCCGCTCTCTAGCAGTCATGGCGCAACCTGGTCGCTATGGCCTTCCCAATGATCCTCGCAACAACCCCTTCCCAGCCAACTCTTACCCTCGGCCTAGCCGTGAATACGAAGCCGATGACATGTCAGACCCGTACGGCAATCCGAATTCTAGCACCACTCGTTTGACTAGCGGCCAGCAATATTACGAGCAGCACAGCTCTGGTACGTTTCCTGAACGGGTGCATTCATGTCCTTACTCATCATTTTGTCCAGTCTCCTCAGAACAGGATTTTCAGAGGCGGTACAATCCATCTGTCGACTCCCATTCTAGTATCCCGAGCATATCACCCTTTGCGGACCCTGGACTTGGAACCCAAGAACCATATTCTGCCTGGTCATCTGACCGTCAAATCCCAATGTCCACAGAAGAAATTGAAGACATATTTCTTGACTTGACGCAAAAGTTCGGTTTTCAGCGCGACTCTATGCGCAACATGGCAAGTCTTTTTCTCCTTTCTCTTTCCTAGTATCTTATCTTTCTAACATTTCTGTGATAGTTCGATTTCTTAATGCATCTTCTGGACTCTAGGGCTTCGCGTATGACGCCAAACCAGGCCCTTTTGACCCTGCATGCGGACTACATCGGCGGCCAGCATGCAAATTATCGTAAATGGTATTTTGCGGCCCAACTCAATCTCGACGATGCTGTTGGCCAATCCCAGAACCCTGGGCTTCAGCGTCTTAAGAGTGTCCGAGGACCAAAAACCGCCAACTCCAAGTCCCTTGACAGTGCCCTGAATCGCTGGAGAAACGCTATGAACAACATGAGCCAGTACGACCGTCTACGCCAGATAGCGCTATATCTTTTGTGCTGGGGTGAAGCTGGCAATGTTCGTTTCGTCCCAGAGTGTCTATGCTTCATTTTCAAATGCGCCGATGATTACTACCGCAGCCCCGAATGCCAGAATCGCATCGAGCCTGTTCCGGAAGGCTTGTACTTGAACACTGTCATCAAGCCTCTCTATCGGTTTATGAGGGACCAGGGTTACGAAGTTGTCGATGGAAAGTTCGTCAGAAAAGAAAAGGATCATGACCAAATCATCGGCTATGATGATATCAACCAGTTGTTCTGGTATCCCGAAGGTTTGGCCAAGATCGTGCTCTCCGATAACGTACGTGTTCATTTCCTCAATTGCACTTGCCCTGCTGGCTCATTATTGGCTTCCAGACTCGTCTGGTGGACGTGCCTCCTGCTCAACGCTTCATGAAATTCAGTCGGATAGAATGGAGTCGCACGTTTTTCAAGACTTACTTCGAGAAACGATCCGTTGCTCATCTTCTTGTGAACTTTAATCGGATCTGGATCCTCCACATTTCCATGTTTTATTTCTACACTTCCTTCAACTCACCCAAGGTCTATGCACCACGGAACAAGCAGAACCCGTCAGCTCCCATGACATGGTCCGCAGTTGCTTTGGGAGGAGCCGTTTCTACCCTCATCATGCTATTAGCAACATTGGCCGAGTTTTCGTACATTCCAACGACGTGGAACAATGCTTCTCACTTGACAACGCGATTCGTTTTCCTCCTCATCATCCTTGCACTTACAGGTGGTCCAACTTTCTATATCGCTATGGTGGATAATCGGCCTGCCCAAAGCCAAATACCTTTGATCGTGGGAATCGTCCAGTTCTTCATATCTGTCGTCGCTACGGTCGCCTTCGCCATTATACCGTCTGGTCGCATGTTCGGGGATCGCGTTGCCGGGAAGTCGAGGAAGTACATGGCTTCTCAAACATTCACAGCCTCGTACCCAGCCCTTCCCCGTTCTGCTCGCAGCGCTTCCATCATTCTATGGCTTCTGATTTTCGGTTGCAAGTTTGTTGAATCCTACTTCTTCTTGACCTCCTCCTTCAGCAGTCCGATTGCTGTCATGGCACGTACGAAGGTTCAAGGATGTGGCGACAAATTTTTTGGTTCTGTCCTCTGCACTAACCATGTCCCCTTCACGCTTGCCATCATGTATGTAATGGACCTGATTCTGTTCTTCTTGGACACATACCTTTGGTACATCATTTGGATCGTCATTTTCAGTATAGGCAGGTCCTTCTCTCTGGGCTTGTCTATCTGGACTCCATGGAAAGACATCTATACACGACTGCCGAAGCGGATTTACGCGAAACTTCTCGCTACAGCTGAGATGGAAGTCAAGTACAAACCCAAGGTGATTCAGATTTTCACTTTGCCAAGTCGCTTGCTCACTAGACTTCCTGCAGGTCCTCGTATCCCAAATTTGGAACGCGATCATTATCTCTATGTATCGCGAACATCTTCTCTCCATAGATCACGTTCAACGGCTGCTCTATCACCAAGTTGATGGCCCTGATGGACGAAGAATGCTGCGTGCTCCCCCCTTCTTCACAAACCAGGAGGGTAATGGCTTCAAAGGAAATTTTTTCCCTGGCGGTGGAGAGGCAGAGCGTCGTATTTCCTTCTTCGCTTCGTCGCTTACAACAGCACTTCCGGAGCCTCTTCCCATGGACGCTATGCCTACCTTCACTGTGCTTGTCCCCCATTATTCCGAAAAAATCCTTCTCAGTCTCCGTGAAATCATCCGCGAAGAAGATCAAAACACGCGTGTCACTCTTTTGGAGTACTTGAAGCAACTTCACCCTGTTGAGTGGGATAACTTTGTGAAGGACACAAAGATCCTGGCAGAGGAGTCGGAAGCCATGGATGGGACAACAAGTCAAAACGAGAAGACCTCCAAAGTGGACGATCTACCATTCTATTGCATCGGTTTCAAAACTTCTTCTCCGGAATACACTCTCCGGACTCGTATCTGGGCGTCTTTGAGAGCGCAGACACTATATCGTACCGTGTCGGGCATGATGAACTACTCCAAGGCGATCAAACTACTTTACCGTGTGGAGAACCCGGACATCGTCCAGACATTTGGTGGCAATACGGAGCGTCTTGAACGTGAGCTTGAACGGATGGCGCGCAGGAAATTCAAGTTCACCATCTCTATGCAACGGTATTCCAAGTTCAATAAGGAGGAGCAAGAGAACGCCGAATTCCTGTTACGTGCCTATCCCGACCTGCAAATCGCATACCTTGACGAAGAACCTGGGCCAAAAGGAGGTGAAGCCAGACTCTTCTCCACACTCATCGATGGGCACTCGGAGCTCGACGAGAAAACCGGGAAGCGCAAGCCGAAGTTCCGCGTTGAGCTTCCCGGCAATCCCATCCTAGGAGATGGAAAGTCTGATAACCAAAATCATGCGATCATCTTCTACCGTGGAGAATACCTGCAGCTGATCGATGCTAACCAGGACAACTACCTGGAGGAATGTTTGAAAATCCGGAACATCTTGGGTGAATTCGAGGAGTATTCTGTCTCGAGTCAGAGTCCTTATGCGCAATGGGGCCACAAAGAATTTTCAAAGTCACCGGTAGCCATTGTTGGTACGAGGGAATACATCTTCTCGGAGAACATTGGTGTGCTTGGAGACATTGCCGCGGGAAAAGAGCAGACATTCGGCACGATGACAGCGCGTGCGCTGGCTTGGATAGGAGGCAAGCTGCATTACGGACACCCCGATTTCCTGAATGCGACCTTTATGACCACTCGCGGTGGTGTTTCTAAGGCACAGAAAGGTCTGCATCTGAACGAAGATATCTTCGCTGGTATGAATGCCTTCGGCCGGGGAGGACGCATCAAGCACTCAGAGTACTATCAATGCGGTAAAGGTCGTGATCTTGGGTTCGGCACGATCTTGAACTTTCAAACGAAAATCGGTACTGGTATGGGAGAGCAGATGCTTAGCCGAGAATACTATTATTTGGGAACTCAATTGCCTCTGGATCGTTTCTTGACTTTCTACTATGGTCACCCCGGTTTTCACATCAACAACATTCTCGTTATCTATTCCATCCAAGTTTTCATGGTTACACGTGCGTCAACAAGTGCATCATATTCACATAGCTGTATACTGACGATGTTCTCCAGTGCTTTACATCGGCACTCTAAACAAACAACTTCTCATTTGCAAAGTTGACTCTCAAGGCAATGTTATTGGAGGCCAGCCTGGTTGCTACAATCTCATCCCTGTTTTCGATTGGATCAGACGTTGCATTGTTTCCATTTTCCTTGTTTTTTTCATTGCGTTTTTGCCTCTTTTCTTACAAGGTAAGAGTGCATAAGCGTTTCCATAAACCGCTTCGCTCATTGTTCCTTTAGAGCTCGTTGAACGCGGAACTGGCAAAGCACTACTTCGGCTTGGGAAACATTTCCTGTCCCTCTCACCTATATTCGAAGTGTTCTCGACCCAAATCTATTCTCAATCCATTCTCAGCAACTTGACTTTTGGTGGAGCTCGATATATCGCCACCGGACGCGGTTTTGCCACCACCCGTATTTCGTTCAGCATACTGTATTCCCGTTTCGCTGGACCAAGCATATATATGGGCTTCAGGAATTTGCTGCTTCTGCTTTATGCGACCATGTCCATTTGGATACCTCATCTCATATACTTCTGGTTCTCCGTCTTGTCCCTTTGCATCGCCCCTTTCCTGTTCAATCCCCATCAGTTCTCTTATGCCGACTTTATCATCGACTATCGCGAATTTTTGCGATGGATGTCGAGAGGTAATTCGCGCACGAAGGCTAGCAGTTGGTATGGCTATTGTCGACTGTCGAGAACCATGATCACAGGCTACAAGAAAAAGAAGCTTGGACACCCATCCGAAAAGCTTTCTGGCGACGTTCCACGTGCAAGCTGGAGATCAGTTATATTCTCCGAAATTGTCTGGCCGATCTGCATAGCCATTATATTCGTAACCGCGTATATGTTTGTGAAGTCCTTCCCTGACAAGTCTGGAAATCTTCCTCCCAGCCCCCTCATCCGCATCGCGGTCATTGCTATCGGGCCAGTGGTATGGAATGCCGCAATCCTTATGGCATTATTCTTCATTGCACTATTCCTTGGGCCAATGATGGATTCCTGGGCCAAATTTGGGTCTGTCATGGCGTCTCTCGCCCATCTGCTCTGCCTGATCGGATTAGTTGCCTTCTTTGAGTTCTTCGTACGTCTATCTTCTTTAGCTTGTCCAATGCTGAATATCCTGACTGTGTACCTCTGCACCTCAGTGGTTCTTAGAATTGTGGGATGCATCTCATGCTGTTCTAGGAATCATCGGTATCATTGCGATCCAAAGGGCCATCCAGAAAATTCTGATTGCCGTTTTTTTGAGCCGAGAGTACAAGCACGACGAGACCAACCGGGCTTGGTGGACAGGAAAATGGTACGGCAGAGGCTTAGGGACGTCTGCCATGTCCCAGCCAGCTCGCGAGTTCATTGTTAAAATCGTGGAGATGTCTCTCTGGGCATCCGACTTTCTTATCGCCCACATTTTATTGATAATCCTCACACTGCCGACGCTCATACCATTTGTCAATCAACTGCACTCGACGATGCTGTGTAAGTCGGTTTGCCGATCCTCACCAGTTGTCATTAGTCTGATTATCTTTTGATAGTCTGGCTTCGTCCTTCGAAGCAAATCCGTGCGCCCCTCTTCTCGACTAAACAGAAGAGGCAACGTCGTTGGATCGTAAGTTGTCTTCTGAATGCCAGCGGCCATCTTCTGATTTTGCCAATTGACAGGTCGTGAAATACACTGTCGTCTACGTCGTGATTGTTGCTATCTTCGCAGCATTGATTGTTTTGCGTGAGTGTCCCTTACTCCGAACGCTATAGCGATTGACCAGCTAACGACTCACCAGCTGCTATTTTCCGGGACCGGATAAATGTGGACACCTTTGACTGTTCGATCTGCAAGAATATTTAATGATTTACGTTCCATCTCCGTTCGCGAACACTACTTATATATACCTGATTCTGAAGAGAGTGATCCTGCCATGAACATACCAGACTTATTTTTGTATCATAATACCATAGAATGCTATTATTTCGTGGATTCATGCCGCGCTTGATGAGACTGTTCCGTTTGTTTACAACTTAGCGATTCCGCCAAACCTGAATTTAGCTGAATCGCGCCCTCGTCGGCGATACGCCCTGCCAGCATGGATTACTTCTCTAAATTTTTACGACCAAACAATCAGCCATCCACGAAACCGACTACAGACCATGTCCATGAGTTCTATGAATCTTGGGACATCATTAAGGCATGTTTCTCGTGCACGGAGACCGGGGGCAGTGCGCTCAAATGACTCACCAGGAAACTCTCTCACATCCAGATGAACGACAACTTGCCAGAGGGATCAAGTCGACCAGCGTACCTACTCACTTGAAATCGCTTGTGGATTCTTTAGTATGGGAGTCGACGCGGATAGAGGAAGGGTACGCATCCTTCGGATACCTCCACAGACATGACCTATCTGATCCAGGTATGCAGGAGCACGGGAGCGTGTCTGGAGTATCTTTTGAAAAATGGTACGTTGCCAAGATGATACTCTTCTCTCTCATCATTGATAGCGACACCTAAGATGTACTTGGAACGCTCGTTCGACTGAGCGAAACCGATCGACCGTCGGGAATCCAGGCCGAAGTCTTACGCACCATCCAAAACATGGTTGTTCTCATGGACGAGCAGTTCCTCGTTCACTCTGCGGTACACAAGGCCGTATTGCGGCTTCTACGGAATTGCGCCGGGGACGATCTTCAGGAACAGTTAGATGGAAGGAAGATTATGGGGGCTGCGAGTAATGCCGTTCGCAGCCAACCCTCGGAATATGAAGAAGATTGTAAGTCTCAAATCACCCTCAAAGTCAATCTTGCTCTTATTCTCATATATTATTGGCAGTGGTGAATCTTCTCTGCATATTATGCAGTCGAATCCGGACATATCGCGAACTTCTTATCATATTCTTCCATGACAGACACTGGTATCACTCGGAGCCTTTGTTTGTTTGAAGAAGAGGATGAGGAAGAAGAAGAGGATGAGCTCGAACTCATGCAAGAGACACCCGCCTTTGAACGGCATGACACCAGTAGCAGCGCGGCAGCTCATGGCGAGAGAAAACCGGAGTACGAGTTTCTCCTCTTCAATTATCTGCTCCGTTTCGTCCATCGGGAAGGGCAATCGGGGATTTTGCTCGTGCAGGCCTTCTCTTCCTCATGGACGTTGCAATGTCGCCAACGGAGATGCGGCCAAACATGTCGTCTGGTGTCGCAGAGGAGAGGCCAGATCCTATCAACGAAGCAGCGTTGGCCTTGGCAGAGTACATTCTTGATGGCGACTTTTCTGAAGTGCTTGGGGCCGGCTTGGGTGCCGTGTATTCGCTTCTGCCCTCAAAACTAGCATTTCATCGCAAGCCGTCTCTGCACCCGTTGGTGGGAGCGGCATGGTCATTGGCACTGTTGGACATTCCGGAGAGTTACCACAGGAACGCTTAGAAGCCGAAAGGGAGAAAGCTCGGGCAAACGGCGTGGAAGACGCTGAAAGTGTAGACTTCAAAATTTCGCCTGGATCATTTCCTAAAACTCTTGGAATTTCTGCAAGACGCACTCCGCAAGAACAAAATTCGTGACAGTGTAGATGCTTCAGCGCTCGTTGGAACGGCCATAGGACAGTCAATCCTTGACGCCGTGCGACGAATCTTCTTCGAAAATGTTCTCTATCCATCCATCTTGAGTGTTCAGACGCCGACGGGAGCGCAGTTGCCGTCATGTCCTACGTGGAGATCATGCTGCGTACCCTCAGTTCGGGAGAATTGGGGTATCTTTTGATTGACTTCCTGCTGAGCGAGGACAATGATGAAGTCGCCCATTCCCATCGACGCCCCGCGGTGCTGACGCTGGGCCCTAGTGCATCTCGACCTAACGCACAAACGAAGAAAGGAAGGCGCAAGAGCAGCGCTATGATGTTGTTGGAGATGGAGGCACCGGAATCGAACAGACCTACTGAATATTTCACATCCATGGGACGATTCACTTTGAAGGACCTCCTTTTATCTAACCTTCGTTCGTCAAACCACGATGCCGCAACCTCCGCTCTCAGCTGTTCGAATGTATCCTCGTTATCCATCCTCAACTTATCACTGAACGGCTCTTGCTCGTCATTCCAGATCCCAATGCACGAGTTATCCCCGCCCTCCTACGAAATCAGAGACTAATCGTGGCAACCACACAGCGCCGGACAACTATGCGGATGATGACGAAGATAGCGACATTTCAACTATCCTGGCGATTCCGACATCTCCGGGAATGAGCCTTTATTCGTTCAACCCGAGACGACGTACCACCCAACGAGCGCGAAATGGGATTGTATCTGGCCCTAGTGTCACGAATCGACATTCACATAATACTGATCCATTCAGCACTGGCTATGAACACTATCTCCAAGATGCCCTTCTCTCGATCCAAAGTCAAGCTGTTATCAACTTCATGATGATGATACCGAATCCCGCAAAGCTAAACACAGGCTCAATGTCAATGATCCTATCCTGTCCAACCTCTTCGAAGCCTTCAGAAAGTTTTTCTCCAATAACCCGGAGTTCAACATGGCTTTGACCGTGTGTTCTGGCCACTCTTGCCATCAACCCGGATAGATCACTTGCAGGATGGCTCACGTTAGCGCCCAGCGAAGAGGGGTCCAAACATGACTCACAGAAGACGACTTTGCGGGAGGCGATGACGGAGATGACCGCTCCGTCGACTCATCGTTAATGAACAGCTATCAGGTGATACGAACATCCTCCCGCCGCTAGCATGGAAGGCTCTTCCCGACCCGTGGTGCATACCATCTTGCATGGGCTGGTATCACAAACTCGAGCGATACCGGCTGGCGGTCGATAACTTCGACAAATTCTTGCTGGAGCGGCGTCAGGGCCTGTTATTCTAGGAGAATTTGACGGATGCGTTGACAATATCTCTAAGAACTGTCTGAGGAACCAATATCTACTGCCCAATACCGACTCTACCCCAACAACCGAAACCAAAGGCCAAAATGTCTGCGACATCGTCTCTCGTGTCATTCTTGACGCCCAAGAAGAGCAAAAACTACAACGAGAGCACCAGCGTCTGCAGAACCCTCGACGCCCAAAAAGTCGGAACCGAAAGGCATAACGGCAAGCCCGTTTGGACGACACTATCACGATACAGAGTCAATCGTAGTGGAACATTTGCTGCCCCGATCCCATCTTGGAGTCCGTGGACGCCGTCGAAAAAAGCAAAGTGGGAGGTTGAGGAGGAGGACGTCTTTTCAGCAGGGTGGGGTGACAGGCGGCCTGGCGTCGCGGAGCCGGATGCTTCAGCAAGCAAGACTGACAGACCTACGACGGTGACGCTCTCGCACTTGCTCGATAATGTTGTCATCTTGGAAGAGAGCATCAAAGAGCTGGTAGCGATTATACATGCCAGGCGCAGTCTAGGCATAGACTCAGTCCGTTACCTGTGAAAGACGTAGTCGTTTATACCCTCCGGTTCTAGCATACCCAGGATCTGTTAACTTCCCTGTCAAAGGAAGATTAGATATAGTACTCATACATAGGCAATACAAGAAAAGGGCAAACAAATTCACAGGCAATTCTACTTGATCTTCGTTTTTCCGTCCTTTCCTTGTTTGACTTCGTGTCCTGCGAAGGAGCTTTATCACCAAAAAGCTTTTGCTGCAGCTTTGCGAATTCCTCGTCATCGATTTCAGGAGGAGCGGTATCCGCCTTACGACTCTCTTCCTTGGCAACTCGGAATCTGCCTCCTGAACTGCTCGTCTCTTCCCTTTTCCCTTCGGTTCGGCGTATTTCGCCGCCAGGCTGTCGAAGAAACCATCGATATTTTTCTCTTTTCGCTGCTGCCTCTTCAAATGAGCGCCTGAAGTGCGGAATGGTCTTCTCCATCACCCTCATCATTCTTCCCCTTTGTCTTGCCTTTTGAGCTTCGTTCACCAGGCTTGCCGCTGCCATAAAACTCGTCCCATACGCCCAGCTCCTTCGCAAGAGCTTCGGCTTCCCTGCTTCCTTCACTGCATGCTTCTTGCGAACGAGCTTCGCTTTCTCGTCCTTGATACTCGATTGCCACGTAGGCAATGATGGAAGTTCACCCTCGGATATAAGATTAGATATAGTGTTGACGAAACGGGCTTCATCTTCATTTGTTGAATGAGGAATGTGGTTTATAAGTCGCCTATTGATCCTTCCGTGTCCAAATATGCTGCTTGAGGTCGTCAACCTCCTCCTGTGAATCTGAGGAGAGAAGATTGGTCTTTTTAGATCGTCTGAACGACCGCAAAGAGACATACCCTGATACTCTTTTTTCATCTCATCCAGTTTCCCGCGAGTGACGCGCTCAAAGAGGTCTTGGAAATACGCCTCCCAGCCATCCTCGCCACGGTGGCGTCAAACGCTTCATCCGTCCGTCCTGTTTTGTCATATTTC